>JAEOAD010000011.1:0-645833 GCA_036365145.1 Orientallactaga sibirica
ATCCACCAGCTCATGTTCTTGGAAACCCCACAGCAGGATGAAGGGAACCAGGAATGGCAGAAGCCCCAAGTGTTCCATTAAAGGATTGGTGGCCCTGCTGTTGGTATACAAAACTGAGAAACAGCTACTCAGCTACCAAGACCTCTTCACTCTGGCTTCCTGACCCAACTGTCCAGGAAACAAATTTGAACACTTCCTCCACTGGGAACAAAAGGTCCCTGAGGCCAACAGTGGGACTAGCTGTACCTACAGGTTGACTCTTAATAGGTTCATTCTGACCCTAAGGCAACCAAGGCTCTGCACGCCTGGTCTACTAGGAAGAAAGTCATAATTGGCTGGTTTGTTCCAGAATCTCTTAGCAGAAGTGATGTTCAATCAGAATCTTCCTTTTCTCAGAGGCAACATAGGGAAAAAAGGGGGGGCAGTGGTGGTGGGAAGGACTAGCTTTAGTAGACACACATAACAGTGTGTGGAAAGACTGTGGGACAGGAGATAGCATGGCCAGGCCTAGAAAGACCAGCAAGCAAAGAACAGATGAGCTGGTTCAGTGATGAGAGGGATGAAACTGCACAAGGAAAGGGGGGATCAGGAGTCTGATCTTGATCCTAAGATGGGCTGTCTACATTTCTTGGTGTATGTGTGTGTTTGTGTGTTCGTGAGGGTATGGGTGTATGTGCATGTGTGTGTGTGTCTCTGAATGTGTGGGGGAAGCTGAGGCTCATATGTAATGTCTTCCTTGGTTACTGTCCACCAAATTTTTGGAGACAGGATCTCACAGTGAACCTGGAGCTCCCTGATTTCAGTAAACAAACTAGCGAGCCAACTGTCTGCATCTCCCTGCACTGGGATTACATACATCTGCCTCCACACCCAGCATTTTACATGGGTGCTGTGGATCCAAACTTAGGTTCTCAGCCTTGCATGACAACTGTTTTACCTTCTGAGCTTTCTGCCTAGTCCTCCTTATTTAGAGAAAAGAGAGAGAGAGAGAGAGAATTTTGCATGCCAGGACCTCAGCCACAATAGAACTCCAGACACTTATGCCACTGTTGCAGTCAGGTTTGCATTGCTGGTAGAAATCACCCACCCAAGAGCAGCGTGTGGGAAAAAAAGAGAGGTTTATTTTGCTTACATGTTCAAGGGGAAGCTCCACAATGGCAGGGGGAAATGATGGCCTGAGCAGAGGATGGACATCACTCCATGGCCAACATCTGGTGGACAATAGGAACAGGAGAGTTGCCAAACATTGTTAAGGGGACACTGGCTATAATATTCATAATCCCACCCTCAACAATCCACTGCCTCCAAGAGCTGGGAACCTAGCATTCAGAACACCTAAGTTTATGGGGGACACCTGAATCAAACCACCACAGCCACCTAGTGCCCATGTGTGACCTTGAGCTTGCATCTGGCTTGCATGGGATCTGGAGAGAGATCAAACATGGGTCCTTAGGTTTCATAGGCAAGCACCTTAACCACTAAGCCATCTCTCCAACCCCCATTTTAAATATATTTATTTTTTTTTTGAGAGAAAGAGAGTAGAGAAAGAGAGAGAGAGAATGGGCACCCAGGGCCTCCAGCCATTGCAAACAAACTCCAGATGCATATGCCACCCTGTACATCTAGCTTATGTGGATCCTGGGGAATCGAACCTGGGTCCTTTGGCTTTGCAGGCAAGCACCTTAACCACTAAGCCATCTCTCTGGCCCCATATTTTTTTGTTTCTGTAGCATGATATCATTTGCATCTCAGGTTGGCCTCAACCTTGAGATCTTTCTGCCTCAGTGCTCTTCTTTTCTGGATCATCTACATTTAAATCTCTGGCCTCAGAAAAGTTCATTAGCCTCTCCAAGTCTCTCATGTTCCTGGTGTGCATAATGAGGACAGAGGGTCACATACAAGGGTAAATGTTAACATCAGTTATGAGCTGAGAGCAATGGCTAACATTTCAAGAGAGAAAGGTCCTATAGGACTGTGTTTAACACATAATATGATGGGCCAACAGTTCCTCATCAAATATTCATTATGAGTTTTTTTTTTTTTGAGAGAGACACAGAGAGAGACAGAGAGAGAGGGAGAGGAAGACAGATAGAGATGGGCACACCAGCAGTCTTTCAGCTGCTGTGAACGAAATCCAGATGCGTGCGCCCCCTTGTGGTCAAGTGCAGCATTGCGCCCTTGCGTCACTTTGCATCTGGCTAAACTTGGGACCTGGAGATTGGAACTGGCGTTCTTAGGCTTAGGAGTCAGGCTCCTTCACTGCTAAGCCATCTCTCCAGCCCTCATTATGAGTTTTTATTCAAACCAAGAACATTCCTGAAATATTCTTTGTCTTAGAAGCTGGTCCATCACAATGACGTGGACCACAGTCCTTACTCTCAGAAACTTTACACTCATAGTGAGAAGTCAGAAATGTGAAGAAACATATCATACATATACAATCACAATGCAATACACATGCAAGACTGGGAATTAATAAAGAAACTTATGAGGGCTGGAGAGATTGCTTGGTGGTTAAGCACTTGCCTGTGAAACCTAAGGACCCTGGTTTGAGGTTTGATTCCCCAGGACCCATGTAAGCCAGATGCACAAGGTGGTGCATGAGTCTGGAGTTCATTTGCAGTGGCTGGAGGCCCTGGTGCTCCCATTCTTTCTCTCTCTCTGCCTCTTTCTCTCTTTGTCTGTGCTCTCAAATAAATAAGAAAAACAAAAAAAATTTAAAAATAAACTTATGAGGAAAAGATGAGCCATTAAAGACATCACAAAGGATACCTGGCTTCAAAAAAAAAAAAAAAAAAAAAGATGAAGCAGTGGTCAAGAGTGCTCACCACTTGATGAGGACCTGTAAAGGACTGAGCCCATTAGAGCTCAATCCCCTAGAACCCACACAACAATCTGAGTGTAGCTCAAGTCCACAGGAATCACAGTTACTCTGGAGGATAACTGAGGCTGGATGCCAAAAAAAAAAAAAAAAAAAAAAAAAAAAAAGCCCAAAGACAGCAGCTCTTGGCTGAGGTCATCAGACCCTATCTCTAGTAAGTTTGTGGATGAACAATAGAGAAGGGTGCTTGAAGTTCTAGTCTGGCTTTTCACACATAGTCATGAAGTGTGCACATCTGCACACATGCATACACTACACAATGTGTATACACAAACATACAGAACACAAACAATGTGTGTGCAGATAAGCATTGCTCTTAAGATCAAGACCAGCCTCCTGATCTCTCCTCTTCTGTGTGGTCCAGCTTAGCCTTGAAATCATGGCAACCCAGTTGACGGCATGCCTGATTCTGGGAAGCGTTTGGAGGGAGAAATAGGAGAATAGCTAATCACCTGGAGGAGCTTGGTTATTGATCCCATGTGAAAGCATGGAAATGTGCAAGAATGTGATAATTGGAGAACATCACAAGGTGTGAAAGATGAGTGTTAGGGGCACCAAAGGAGGACAGTTGAAGAGGAGGAAGTGGATTCTGGAGTCCTTCCTGGTCTACCTTTTCTGGAGGCCAATAGATTATTTATTGTGTAAACAGATATAGAGTAGATTTGAAGTCTTGGAGGTTGCATGTTGGCCCTCGCTGGCAGTTCTGGCAAATGATAATGTTTGTATTAAGAAAGAGGCAGAGAGGAGTGCACGGAGAGCAGTGTGACAGGCACAATCATGAAGCTTTAGTTGTCCGGGTAAGGAGGAGACACAACACCACAGCTGTTGTGGTGTGGTTGCTTCTGCTTCCTGCAAAGATCCTGTCAGACAAGCAGGAACTCCGTGTTCTCATCTTAGAGGTGAGGAAGGCAAAGCCCAGGGATGTTACAGGGACTGGTCAAGGTTCCACTGAATTAGCAGTACAACCTGGGTTACTTTTGCCTCTCTGTGGAGAACAAGACATCAGTGGACAGAGTAAGGGAGTTAGATGCTTTCCAGGGAGACAGACATCCAAACATCCTTCTCTGTGATTTTCCCACAGACCAGTTCAGTCTTCCAAAGGTAGTTGGCCCCTGCCATGGTGAGATTGAATGCTGGTGTTATGATAAAAAAAAAAAAAAAAAAAAACCAACAGATGCATGACATTTATGTATGGTGGTTGCCATGGGAACTGTAACAACTTCCAATCTGAACATCTGTGTGTACATTACTGCAAAAATAAAATAAAATAAAATAAAATAAAATAAAATAAAATAATAAAAGTAAGACCCAAAGCTCCCAGAACCCCATTCTCACCAGTCCCAAACAGATCGTATTAAAGGTCCGTTCCAAGAACTTGACCGTCCTAGCATTTGCAGGGCAGAAGGTAGGAATGCACTTTGCAGAGGAGTAAGTTGAAGGATATATTGGGAAGGAACAGATGAGAAGGAGGCAGTAGGCCAAGGGAAATTGAAAAGTATGAGGTGAGTAGAAGGTACAGAAAGGAGACCCAAGTGGTGCAATGTACCAGACTGAGTCAGAAGGGGGAGAATAAAGAGGGCTGTTAGGTTAGTACAACAGGTATGAAACTGAGTAAATCAGAAAGTATTACTGATCCCTCTGTGAGCCCTCAAATCTATGATACTGCTCTTTTTACTTCTTGAAACAAGAGGTAAAAAAAAAAAAAAAAAAAAAAAAAAAAAAAAAAAAAAAAAGATTGTTCCATCTCTGGTTTTCCCATTAATTGAAAGATTTGGTTCATTTAATGGTCAGGTTCCAAGCATCTTAACCTTTCTCCTGCTGTGTTGCAGGCACACCAACCAGGTTAGGATGAAGAGAAGCTGGGAGGACCTCCAGGACTTGGCTCCTAACCCAGGGCTCTCTCTACAAGTGCCTGACATATGTTCTATATTGCCTTCCACTGGCCACATTTTCCCGGAAAGACTTTGACTATTTCAAAAGCAGAACCCCACAATTTACTTTCTCCCATTCCCCAGCTCAACTTCTCTTCAAACACAGCACCCTTCAACATTTATCCTTCCCCAACTTGAGAACCTATTTCTTCAGTTTTCAGGGCCCCCATTTATTCCTATAAAGCCTCTGGATTCCCCTAATAAAGTTCTCTCCAAGGTCTGAGATCTCTGGGTCTGAATAACTCACATGTGTTTATATCCTTTTGTGTTAGTTTCCAGAACAAGACATCATCTGTTCTTCCAATAACAACAAAGAAGAGAGGAATATGAAAATTAAGCATGCAGGTAAATTTATCCTAAGATGCTTGTCAATGGTGCAAGAGCAGATCCAGAACCCTTATAAAACAAGGAAGGTGGGCGAAGGAAATGAGTTGGTGGTTGAAAGTGCTTGCTTGCAAAGCCTGAAGGCCAGGGTTCAAATTCTCAATACCCATTAATACCCAGATGAAAATCACGGCACATGAATCTGGTGTTTATTTGAAGTGGCAAGCATCTGTGTATTGTGTATACCCTCATACACAAGTGAGTAAATAAAATGTTAAAAACTAAATAATAATATTTGAAAATTAGAGAAGAGAGAGAGAATATAATTTTAAAAAAGTAAAAGTTTTACAACAGAAAAAGTTTTATTTTATGCTCTTATTGGCATTTATTAATTATACACAGGATCAAGCTTCATTATGAAATTGTCACATATGTATAATTTGATTATAGTAACACTCATTATTCTCTCTAGCCTACTTCCTACTCCCAGTGATCTCTTTGCTCTTCCCAACTTGCACCCTTCATCGTTCGTGTCTGCTTTTGTGACCCAATGTGTTTTATTGGGGCAGCTCACAGGGCAAATGGCATCTTTTAAAAGCAGACAAATATAAGAAATTGCAGAAATGTTATGTTAATCAGTGTTTTACATTATATCAGGTTTGTGTAACCCACTGTGGTAGCTTGAAGGGATGTCCTTCAATGACTCAGGTGTTTTATTAAAGCTTGTAACTTGCATTTCTAGCTGCCTGGATAGAAGAGGTGTAACTTGGTGGAGGTTCCTGAAGTCTACCTCTAAGGTGTGTTTGCAGGGTGCATCTGATTTCTAGGCTGAAGGTATGCAGAATGGTCTGAGGTCTGGAAGGGTCCCTGCTGTTTGTTGCTGGTTTTGTGCTTGTTGCTTTTGGTGTTTGCTGGCTGCTGGTGGTTTATCTCTGCTTGGATGTGCTAGAGCTTCCGTTGGTTCAGGATGGAAGTTTCCCCTGGCTACTCAGTCTAGTTGGAGGTATGGAAATCGGAAAATCCACAGACTGTAGTCACTGGTTATGGATGTTGGACTTGAACTGCAGAGGTTTGATATTGTTAAATTACTTTTATTTCTTATGTATTTATTTATTTTTCTTTATCAGAGACAGAGAGATGGAGAGAGAGAGAGAGAGTGAAAATGGAAGTGCCAGGGCCTCTAGCCACTGCAAACGAACTCCAGATGCATACACCACCATGTACATCTAGTCCCAGAGGTTTGATGTTTTTTTTTTTTTTTTTTTTTTTTTTTTTTTTTTTTGGTTTTTCGAGGTAGAGTCTCACTCTAACTCAGGCTGACCTGGAATTAACTATGTAGTCTCAGGGTGGCCTTGAACTCATGGCGATCCTCCTACCTCTGCCTCCCAAGTGCTGGGATTAAAGGCGTGCACCACCACGCCCGGCTTTTTGAGGTTTGATGTTTACATGATGGTTATTGATTTTGCATTTGTCCAGTCTGTCCTTATTATACCTTTACAGCAATGGAAATGTTTACTCTGTGCCATTATATGTTGGAAGTATATAATTTGTTTTGATTTTCCAAGATTCACACTTAAGCAACAATCTTGAAGTTGGTAAAAACTGCGACCTTTGAAGTTGGACTGAATACAGTTTACATTGTGAGATGATCCTGAGTCTGTTGAGGGCCAGGGGCCGAATGTGGTAGTTTGAATGTATGTCCCCCATAAACTGAGGTATTTTATGCTTGGCTGGAAGAGGTGTCACTAGGCGCAGATCCTATGGTCCAGCCCTAAGGTGTGTTTGGGGGTGGATCTGATTTCCAGGCTAAAGGTATACAGAAGAGTCTGAGCTCTGGAAGGGACCCTGCTATTTCTTTTTTCTTTTTTTTTCTCTGGTTTTGTGTTTTCTGCTTTTGGTGTGTGTTCTTGCTGGTGATGGTTTCTCTCTGCTTGGGTGTATAGCAGCAGTTTCTTCCACTATTGATGAAACTTCCTCCCTGGTTCTGTAAGCTCAAATAAATCCCTTCCTCCCCTAAACTGTGCCTGGTTCTAATGTTCATCCCAGCAGCATGGATCTGTCTACAACACTCATTTTCTACAGAAAGAATAGAAAGATGATTCAATCTTTCTTTAAATGGAACTGATCAAAATATGTTTATACTTTGGTTACAGTTAGATGTATAAAGCTCATGCCTGAATGCAAATCCATACGTGATGTTTGTACTTTTGTCAACATGTTTATGCACAAAACACAGTAGTCTTTCATTTTATTTTTAAGCTTAATTTTATCACTCTTTTAAATTAGTTTATTTATGCACACTAGGGGGTGCATGCCAGAGACTCTTGCTGAGAGCATGTGATTTACATGGTGCTTGGGAATTAAACCTGAGCAGGCAGGCTTTGCAAGCAAGTGACTTTAACTGCTGAGCCACTTCTCCATCCACATTTTACCACTCTTTTCCAATACACATCAGAAAGCATGTCATGGTAGGTCAGATTATAACAACCCTATCCAAGGCAATTGAAAGCACAGGAATCTTGGTAAACTATCTATGAATCATTCCCTAAAAATGAAATTATTTATGCTACATTTAAAATCATATATTGCATTCTTGCAGTTTTTCTTACTATTAAAGATATTCTAAAAAGGCACCCATAAGAATTGATTTTGGGGGACTGGAGAGATGACTCAGCCATTGAAGGTGCTTGCTTGCAAAGACTGACAGCCCAGATCCTACTATCTAGTACTCACATAAAGCCAGATGCACAAGGTGGCACATGCATCTGGAGTTTGTTTGCAGTGGCAGGAGGCCCTGGCATGCCTATACTTGCTCCCCTCCCCTCTGTGTATATGTGTGTGTCTGCCTCTTTCTGTCTGTTTTTTCTCTCTCTCAAATAAATAAATACAAATATTTTAAAAAGACATAATATGAACTTGGGAGATGGCTCCATGGGAAAAAAAAGAGTTGCTTTTTGTTTTATTTATTTATTTATTTATTTATTTATTTATTTATTTAAGAGAGCAAGTGAGGAATAAAAAGGCAGGAAGGGGCGGATATAGAGAGAGAATGCGTGTTTCAGGGCCTCCAACCATTGCAGATGAACTCCAGACATATGCACCACCTTGTGCATCTGGCTTAAGTGGGTACTGGAGAATTGAACCTAGGGCTTAGGCTTTGCAGGCAAGTACCTTAACTGCTGAGGCATCTCTCCAGCCCTGTTTTTTGATTCATACTGAGGATGTGATATTTGTTAGGCTTGGCTTCCATAGCCAGCAGACCGCACACACAAAGGTTTGCTTTCTCCATATATTTTATGTATATCAAGTTTGGAAGAATTTTCTAGATACTTGTATTTCCTACTTAATAAATTTAGAAATTCTTTTCTCTTCCACAACCCACATCCTCCTATGGGTGGACATATGCATACTAGAACACCATCCCTAAGGTAATCCCTGGTGCCACACCTCAGGGTCAAGGGACTTGGCACAGTAGACAATAAGTGTAATGTTTTCAGCCAGCCCTATACCAGGACAGCCCTCAGCAGATCTCTATAAAGATAAATGATGGTAAACAGCCTAAATATAGCTCACTAAGCCTGAACTAAATATAACTCGAAATCAATTTCCTTTTGACTTTGTGCCAGGAATGCTGGCATCCACTTCAATACCATCTGAGCTAGGAGATGTGTGGCGCGGTGTAAAAGAAGGTGGCCTGGCAAGAATATCTTATTTTCAGCTGTTACTGATCATTAAACCCTGGGAACACATAGCTATGGCCATTGCCTGAATGATGCAAAGGGAAAGCTCCTGAGGCCTGGCTCCATTGTCTTCATGGTAAATCCCCCTCTGAAAGGGCTCATGGATCTGTCTTCTGGGGCCACAGAAAAGAGACAGTCTTGCCTTGCGGCCCTGACACTCCAAAGTAGACAATTAAGGGATGAGATATATAGACGGAAAGAAAGGAGATGTGAGTAAAGAAATGATACTAGGCAACGTGACAATTTATGAACAGGGACTCAAAACAATTTCACTTGCCTCACACCTAAAAGTGGGATCTGGGTGTCTTTCTTTGGATCGCTCTGCTTTGACAAATTGAATAAAGGAAAAGCGATGCTAAGTGACTTCCAAAGTTGGGTGGGTGGGGAGGGGGTAGGAAATTGTACCTTTTGTTTGATGCTCTTGGAAGCTGGTTGTGTGAGGTTAGGGAACAGCTATTCTGGAAGAGATCTAACCACGCTCAGTGCCATGCTAGAGATGTTTGTGTGGGTGTGCTGATGGACAGTCCCCATATGAACTCTAACTGACAGCCAGCACTAGTTTCCAGCCACGAGTCAGCTTCCCAGTCCAGGAGAGTCTCAGGTGATCATGTGAACGATGCTACGAGAAAAGGAACAAGTGTATTCCTTTTCCAAGTCCACCAGCCAAAGCATGAGAACAATTAAAATGGTCGTTTGACACTGCTGAGCAATCGGTAGTTTAAAGAGGGACAGAGAGAAAGAGAAAGGAGAAAGACCATTTCTTGAGGAAGGAAGAAGCTGATATAAAAGGACTGGGCCAGGCGCAGGGTATGTAGCTGAGTGGTACAGCACTTGTGTAGAGTGTGTGAGGTCTTAGGTTCCATCCCCAGGGCTGTAAGAACAAAACTAGAAGCCAGAGAACATGAGGCCTAGCCATGGACACATCAACCGACCAGTCAACCATTCCAGAATATCAGTTTTCTCAACTTTTCTCTTTGCCAGCAATCCGATTTCATTCATTTTCCCTAAAAGAGCAAATTCACTTCTACTTATTTCATTATTATTTTTCATGAGCATACAAAAGAGAGTTTTGTTATTGTTTCACACGTTTATCCTGGCACTTTGCTCTCACTTTCACCCTCACCTGACCAAACCCACTTTTAATCTCCTCCTGTGAAACAGATATATAAATAGAACTTCAAGCTCCGGAGAGAAGCTGAGGCCAAGATGCTCAGCTGCATCTTCCCCCTGCAGTCTCAACAGACTGCTCTCACTGACTGGAGATGGATGCCCTAAAAGAATCTCCAGGATTTAGTTCCTGCTCCAGGCTCAGCCTCTGCACCTGCCGTGCTCCAGACTGGCTCCCAGGGACCACGCCCAGCTCTGTAAGGCCTCGGAGCATAGCAGCACTGAATCCTTGGATCTGCCTCCTTTTCCTCCACCTCCACTTCTTGGATGCCTAATGTCAGCTGTGTGGATTCCAAGCCTAACATCCCTCACTTGCTCAAGTCCAACTTCCAGAGCTCCTGCTCACTCCTGCATAGCTGCCTATGTTTCTCAATAAAGTACTTGTTTTAGTTCTGCACCTTGGAGACTGAGTAATTCCATGTTTGCCACTTTACACCTTTGGGAGAAAAAGACATCCATCACACTTGTGATGACACCACTCAAGGGAATGAAGACAGATCTTTGAAATGGGAGAACTCCAGGGATTTTGTTAGGTTCCTATTTATTATTTATGAGAGAGAGAGAGAGACAGGCAGACAGAGAGAGAGAGAGAGAGGGAGACAGAGAGAGAGAGAGAGAGAGAATAGGCACACTAGGGCCTCTAGCCAGTGCAAATGATCTCCAGACATGCACCACCTTGTGCATCTAGCTTACGTGGGTACTGGGGAATCAAACCTAGGTCCTTTGGCTTTTCAGGCAAGCTCCTTAACCACTTAGCTATCTCTCCAGCCACCCCCCCCGACAGTTTTTGCAGAAAAAGGTAGGCTCACCAGTTAAAAATACTTGTTTGGGGCAGGAGAGATGACTTAGCAGTTAAGGCACGTGCTTGCAAAGCCTAAGGACCCCGATTCGATTCTCCAGGCCCCACATAAGCCAGATGCACAAGGAGGCGCACTCATCTGGAGTTCGTTTGCAGTGGCTGGAGGCCCTGGCATGTCCATTTTTACTCTCGCCCTCTCTCTGTCTCTAATAAATAAATAAATAAAAATAAAATCTTTACAAAAATACTTGTTTGCAAGACTTGTTAACTCCCGGTTCACTTCCCAGCAACCATGTAAAGCCTGGTGCAAAGGGGAGTTGTTTTATTTGCAGTAGCAGGTGACCCTTTTTTTTTTTTTTTTCTAACAAAAAGGTGGAACACAGACAAGTCTGCCTCCACATGCACATCATTGCCCAGGCACATTTATATACATATACATGCACACATATACATGAATAACCTGTATTTTAAAAGGTAAAACTCTAATTCCTATGGACTCTGCATCAATTTGGATGCTCCAGACACTGACCCTGACAGAAGGGTATAGGTGAAAGCGGTTTGTTTTGGAGCTCTCTCAAGAAGCACAAGTTGTGGCCTGAGGTAAGTGACTCACTCAGGGAAGGATAAACGGTAGCAGGGACAGCTATTGCCAACCTCAGCATACTTGACTCACCTCCAACTTCACCTGTCACTGCGAGGGACGGTTCCAGGGCACATGTCTTTCTCCACTTATTTATAAAACCTGAAGTAATTCTTGAGTTGATTGCCACTGGGAACTATGGTTCAGCTTGTTGAGCACCTAACAAGGAGCTACATTGTCATGATTTGAATGTAAAAGTGTTCCCCTAAACCTCATCTGTTTGTAATTAATCCCCATACTGAATCCCCAGCTGATAGAACCTTTGGGAATGGGACCTTGTTGTAGAAGGTGTGTCACTGAGAAAGACCTTAAAGTTTCTTCTTTTAAAAAGATTTTATTTTTATTTACTTACTAGAGACAGAGAGAGGGAGAGAGAGAGACTGAAAATGGGCGCTACAGGGCCTCTAGCCACTGCAAAAGATACACGAGACCTGGAGAATCGAACCAGGATCCTTAGGTTTCACAGGCATGTGCCTTAACCACTAAGCCCTCTCTCAAGCCCTAAAGTTTCTTACTCAAGCCCTACTAGGTGTTTCTAGCTAGACCACACTTGCTGCTTCCTCTCTGCTGAGGTGACAAGATAAGACATCTGGCTAACTAGTCCTGCGATGCTTTCCCCAACATGATGAAATTTCTCCCTGAAACTATAATTCAGAATAGACCCTTTCCTTCCATAAACTGTTTCTGGCCCATTGTTTTGTCCAACTTCTAATAAAAAGAAGGTAAGTGCTATACACGAGGATCAGATAGAAAATTTTCTTCACCTATCTCCAGCAACAGGGAAGTTGAGGTAGTGATCCAGTGTTTCCCATACTCCTCTAAATACCTTAAACAGTAAATGCTTTAATGTTCCAGAAAGTTCCATATTCAAGTTGGGCAAGCATCCAGGGACACAGAGAAAACCCACAGCAGGGGGGTAAGGAAGGGCCCTGGAGCTGAAGATGGGCCATGTCAGTGTGTCCTGGGTCATTATTCAGCCTTAGCTAGAAGTGACACGCTGACACAATGTTAATGGGGTGCGGGAGAAGGGAAGGATGCTTATTGATACAGTTATGGAGAAGGGATATTATTTATTGAAGCTTACAGATCAGGGAAGTTCCATAAAGGAAGGAGAAGCAGCCTGCTCTTCACAGGGCCAAAGAGAGAAAGACAAAGCCAACCAGCCACCACAGCACACAGAGCAAAACTACAGGCAAAAGGTCACACAGCACACTTCAGGAACTCCTGCTAGACACATTTGCATATCTTTACAATGGAATCTCAAACCCATCACCACACCTTAAGACCGGGCCCCCAGTGACCTTGCCTCTAGCAAGGTGATTGCAGATGCAAACTATAACTAATAAAACACTGAATATATTGGGGACATATATTCAAACTACCACATTCCGCCCCTATTTAATATATTTAGCTCCTGGCCCCCAATAGATTTATAACTATCACACATTGTAAATTGTACTCAGTCCAATTTCAAAGGTTCTCACAGTCTTGATCAACTTAAGATAGTGAGTCCTGTAAAATCAAACAAGTTAAATACTTTCAACATGTCAAGGCACAGAGTAAACATTTTCAACTGGTATAAGGCATAGCAAGGAGAGACTAGAATATTGCAAACTCAATCACCATCAGCCGTCATCAAACTTCTGCAGTTCCAGTTCAATATAACCAGACACTGACAGTCTCCAGGTTTTTCAATTCTGCCCCTCCAGCTGGGCAGTCACCAGGGAAAACTTTCATCCCATGCCAACACTGCACTCCATGGTAGCCCTTTTGCACAGTCCTGGTATATCCAAAACATCTTCAGGTCTCCATGCAAACCACAGTCCATCTTCCAAAGGCTCTTCCAGATATTCCTGAGGGTCTTCATGCCCTGCCTCATGCTGCATCTCAGCAGCGGCTCCTGGAACCATGTGCAACTCATGACCACTCCATGCATTTTTCATGCTTCCAAAACCAATACCAGGTGTGCAGGACACAGCCATATTCTTAATCCAGGGACAAAATAAACCATAGCCTTGAAAAGCAGGTTCCTTCTCCAGTCAACTCTTTCCAAGAATTTGCATTTTTAACAGTCTTTCCTCAGGCATCCTCTCCATTGTTTTAATGTAAATCAAGTCAGGCCACCTTCCTTCCACCTTCCTTAAGATTGCTAATGTGGTTGACAATAGCAGCTAAACCAAAACCAGTCAGTGCCTCTGCTTTTAACTTGCTTGAGGTTTTCCAACTTAAAAATCTTAAAATCTCAATCCGTTATCTTCAGCCAAGCACATCAGTCCATTACAAATTTAACCTTGATCAAACTTTCCGGACCTGGATAGCAGAACGTAGCCATCCCTTATGCCAGTAGCCCAGTTCCAACAAAGTCCTCTGCAGTCTTTCCTTCCCCTTAGAAAGCTCATAAGCCAAGCCTCGAAGTTCAGTACTATCTGCACTTAGCATTCTCAAACTCTCATCAGAATAGTCCATAAAACTTGGCTTACCACTCCAGAAGGCATCTTCAGTTGTAAGCACCAAGTCCATGCCCATTCCTCCAAAACAAAGGTTCCAAAAGACGACTATCCACACGATCAGGTTCATCTCACCCCACACTCCTGGGTACCACTTTACTGTTGCAGACAGCTTCGGGTTCGCTGAGATGAACTTCCAGACCAGGCACAGTTATGGAGGAAGGGATATTATTTATTGAAGCTTACAGATCCAGGGGAAGTTCCATAAAGGAAGGAGAAGCAGCCTGCTTTTCACAGGGCCAAGGAGAGAAAGACAAAGCCAACCAGCCACCACAGCAAACAGAGCAAAACTACAGGCAAAAAGTCACACAGCAGACTTCAGGAACTCCTGCTAGACATATTTGCATATCTTTACAATGGAATCTCAAACCCATCACCACACCTTAAGACCGGCCCCCAGTGACCTTGCCTCTAGCAAGGTGATTGCAGATGCAAACTATAAAGTAAAACACTGAATATATTGGGGGACATATATTCAAACTACCACAGAGACCAAGGTGGAGGGTCACTGAATGATAAGAAGCAGATAAAAGACACACGAAGAGGCATGCGGGCCTGCAGCCTCTAAGTGTAAGCTGAAACAAGGCCCTCCTTCCTTCACTTGCTTTCTGTCCACTGTTAAGTCACAGAAATGAGAAAATAGCAAATACACGGGGCAAGGTGGCTACATGTCCTAGCAACCCAGTGAATTCGGGGCTCAGTGAGAGACCCTGTGTCCATCGTAGTGGGAGGGATGATGGCAGGAGCCTCAGTCCACAGTGGGGACCAGAAAGTGACAAATGCTGACGCTCAACTCACTTTCTCTTGCTTCCTTTCAGTGGGGAACTTCAGCCAATGGAACGACACCACCCAAGGTGCGTCCTCCCCTGTGAATCCATCTAATCAAGAAAATCCCTCAAAGCTGTTTCCAGAGGTGCGTTTCAGTGGGGAATCTAAACTCTGTCAACCTGATAAAGATTCACCATCAAACCTGTAGGTTTCCCTCTACCTATCTCCTGCTCCTGATCACCGGGATTACATCACCATGCCCAGCACATATAGCAGTGCTGGGGACGGGAACACCTGTGCTCACACTTGGGCAGCAAGCGCTCTTATGAACTGATCCGTCTCTCCGCCCAAGGAACTAGGACATCTTGAACTCCAACCTGCCAAGGGGAGGGAAAGGCTCTGTTGTCGGGCATCAGTTCTGCTAAGAGATTCTTCAACACCCCAGGCAAGTAGACCCAGAGAGGCGGAGAACTTGGCTTCCTGAAGGTCAGAAGTAAGCTATGAAGAGTCAGCATTATAGGTACAGTTAGTGCCACTGGTGGCCTCAGGGACCTGTTGTTCCCAGTCAATGGAGTGTTAAGAATCGTTTCCTGGGTGGGGAGCTGGCGAAGACATAGGACACAGTCAAGGTAGTAGAGTAGCTGCTTCTCGGTTTTGATTCTACCACCCAAACCACTGTTCGCTTTAATGGGATCCACAGGACTTCTTCCATTCCTGATAGCCTTCCTCCTCCTGTGGGTTTTTCAGAACCATGAGCTGGCAGAGGGGTTCATGAAGCGTAAGTATTGGAGACATATTTCTTGTAATGGAGCGAGGGAACTTGAGGTGTAGACAATGGAGAAATGATGTCCAGAGTAGGTTCCTACCATGCCCAGAGCAACCCAGCCTAGCCTTCTGAAGCCAGAATAGAGATGTCAATCACCAATGGCTACAGCACCTCCTGAGACCATCCAAGCTCAAGGTCAAATGACGAGAATAGCCCCAAAGGAGTAGATTCCTGTCAAGGGGACCCCATATGCAGCACGGATATGGACAGGAATCGGAATCAGATGCTGAGTCACTGTGTGGTGAGAGGCATGGCTGGGCCCCTGAGGGACACCTTCTTTGGGTGATATGAAAGGCTGGAATAGCTTGCCCAATTCTGAAATGACGGCCTGGGCCTGAAGAGGGGTATCAGTAGACTCTTCAAAACCTCAAAGGAACATGTCTTCTCTTTCCATTCCAGCATGTCCTCGAGTCAAAGGAGACTGCGCACATGACTTAATACACGAGTGTAAAACCAACACAAATTGCCCCTATGACTGGAGGTGCTGCCCACTGCCTTGTGGAAGGAGATGTGTAAATGTCCTTAAAGGTACCTTACAGACCCCCTGATATGCCTATGCCCTTCCTTTCTGCCTTCTTGCTCTGAAATTTTCCCACTTTTTTTCCAGTACACTGAAGGCTAATGTCTGATCAAGGCTCCCAGTGTATCTTTTCCTTCACACACATTGATCAGTTCTGGGCTGGAGAGACCTGTGCTTCATTTCTGCGCTTGTGTTAGTATATGATGTGGGGATGTAACTTTTCCTTCTGTGGCCTCAGGATGAATCACATAATTTTAATAGAAATAATGGAAGGAACATTCAGTCTTTTTTAACATGACTTGGCCTGGAGGGATGGCTTAGTGGTTAAAGTGCTTGCCTGCAAAGCCAAAGAACCCAAGTTCAATTCCACAGGACCCATGTAAGCCAGATGCACAAGGAAGCAAATGCTTCTGGAGTTCCCTTGCAGTGGCTGAAGGGCCTGACATGCCCTTTCTCTCTTTCTCTCTCTCTGCCTCTCTCTCAAAAAAATTAAATTAAATTAAATATATTTGAACATGACTGATCAAATATTTTTTTTTTGAGTCAGAAAAGGAATATAGCCTTTTTATTAACTACTTTAAGTAGAACAAACTAAATACATATTTAACAGTTTTGGTTCATTTATACAGTACATTAAATAAGTTATGCACAGAGTTAAGTAACAAAAGTTCCTATCAAGAATAAAATGACAAAGCACAGAAAAACCAGACTCTCTCTAATGCATCCTGTGGGTGGCTTCACATTCACCGTCCCCCTCTGCAAACCGTGCTCGGAGGCTTGGTTTTCTATGTATTTACATTATTGGTTGTTTTCTATAGATGGAGCCTTTATAGCCTCATCAGGAACTTGGAAAGCCACTTAAGTGGAAAGAAGGCCTTGTAGCCAAACAGCCCTTTCAACCATTTCAACCATTCACTGAATCAAATATGTTTTTTAAAAATTATACTTGAATGTGTAACGTACAGGCCTGAATGTAAAGCCATACTTGTTTGTACTTTTTTATTTTATAATGCCTTTATTGAAGTTTTTAAACCATTTTTCTTTATTAGTTATGCACAACTCAGTGTGTAAATAGCACATTTGGTACCATCCTTACCCTCCTTCCTGTCCTCCCCCCTCTTAAGGGATCCTCCTCTTTGGGGATGCCTGTCATCCCCATGGGGATTGTGGGTCATGCATTGTGGGGGTAAAGATCAGTTATGGGGAAGAGGCAATGTCTCTGTGCATAATGTCCCAACTTGTGGCTCTAACAATCTTTCCACCCCCTCTTCCGTGAATTTCCCTGAACCATGATGGGTTTGTTTTAGGTCTACTTCAGCGATGTCTTGGGAGCTTCTGTGTCTCTGGATCTCTGGTTTGGTAGGAGTTGAGTGTTCTCTGTGTCTTTCTCCTTCACCCTTGTGCTAATACCAGGTTCACCAAGAAAGCAGCACTCTTGCTCATTTCCCCAGTTACTCTATGGTTTCAGCAGGGGAACTGATGAGGTGTGATGGGCTGATTCTCTCCTCAGGTTCTGCGTCCATCTGAAAAAGAGATTCTCTGATGGAGAGTGAAGTCAGCACCAGATAAATGGGATAACCATTATTAGTTTAGAGAGAATTGAATAGGTGTAGACCCTCTTGTAGCCCAAGATTGGTGGGAACTTGATATTGGAGAGCAAACTCGTTTTTTGGATATGATTCTGAAATGTTTCCCAGTTCCAGGTATGGGTTCCATTTCACTGAGCAGATCTGTTAGCCAATCCAAGAGCAGTTGATTACCCACCATGGCTGTGTGCCACTATTGCACTTAGATGAGCATCATGTCAGGTTGTTTGCTGCTGAATAGCTTAGACCATGAGTTGCTTGGACAGATCTTGGCCATTTCCCCCCAGTAGTTCATGTAGCACCTTCTGGCACTAGACGAGCTGTCTGGGGACTGGCTCTCTTTCAGATTCCCACCATGTCTCTCCATATTCCATACTGACAGCATATGGTGTCTTAGGCAGTAGGATCTTGCCATTAACCTTTGGTGGGTAGTCCAGTGCTCTGACAGAAGTCTGTTTTCTTTTGGGAAACCTTGTAGGTCTCTCTAATCAACAGCTCATTGTGGAGGTTAAACACATCCGGGTACTGGGAGTTACAGGCCAGTGCTAAGGGAAAAGAAGGAAGAAAAAGATAGGAAATATAAAAGAGAAAGAAGGCTGGAGAGATGACTTATTTGTTAAAGCACTTGCCTGCAAAGCCAAAGGACCCAGGTTCGACTCCCCAGGACCCACATAAGCCAGATGCAAAAGGAGCCGGGTATGGTGGTGCACACCTTTCATCCTAGCATGTGGGAGGCAGAGGTAGGAGGATCACCATGAGTTCAAGGCCACCCTGAAAATACAGAGTGAATTCCAGGTCAGCCTGGGCTAGAGTGAGACCCTATCTCAAAAAACCGAAAAATAAAAAAATTTAAAAAAAAATTTTAAAAATAAAAAAAAGAAGAGAAAGTGAGAAGAGAGAGAAACAGGAGAAAATTAAAGTTCGTCTTCATCATATGCTCTCCAGAGCCCTTGATTCCGTTGTTCCCTCTAAGGACCTGATGAAGTTTCAACCATTTAGTCTGTCTTTCAGGTTATAGGATTTATTGTACCGGTTCCATTTAGATCCAGTTTTGTGTCGCCCTCCACCCTTACCCTCCCCTTCTGTCCTACCCTCCCTATTGTCCGGTCCTCGAGATGTCTATTAGGGATGTTAGTATCTCGGGCAGATCCGGATCAGGAGCCACAGATGAGTGAGACCATGTGATGACTGTCTTTCTGTGATTGGGTGAGTCCCCTGAGAATGATCTGTTCCAAATTTGATCATTTTCCTACAAATTTCACTGTGTCATTTTTTCTTACTGCTGTGTAGAATTCCATCGTGTAGATATGCCACATCTTGGTTATCCATTCATCTAATGATGGACATCTGGGTTGATTTCAGTTCTTAGCTATCATGAATTGAGCAGCTATAAACAGCGTCGAGCAAATATCTCTGAAGTGAGGCATGGAGCTTTTAGGGTAAATGCCCAGTATGGGAATAACTGGATCTGCTGGTAACTCTATAGTCAACCTTTTTAGGAGTCTCCATATTGCTTTCCATAGTGGTTGTACCCACCTTACATTCCTACCAGCAGTGAATAGGGTTCCTATTTCTCTACATCCCCACCAACATTTGTTTTCATTTGAATTTTTAGTATTTGCTATCCTTACTGGGTAAGGTGGAATCTCATAGTTGTTTTAATTTGCATTTCCCTGATGGTTAGGGATGTTGAACATTTTCTTAAGGGTGTGTTTGCCATTTGTAGTTCTTCCTGTGAGTTCTCTGCCCCACTTTGTGAGTGGGTTGTTTGATTTTTTTTTATTGTTTAGGTTTTTGAGTTCTTTGGAGATTCTAGAAATCAGATGTATAGCCAGCAAAAATTTTCTCCCATTCTGTGGGTAGTCTATTGGTTCTGCTTATTGTATGTTTGTGCAGAAACGTTTCAGCTTCCTGAGATCCCAATGGTTGAGTGGCCGTTCAAGTTCCTGAGCTACTGGGGTTTTGTTCAGGAAGTCTTTTCCTACTCCTAGATTGTGGCAAGTTCCTCCTAATTTTTTCTTCCAGTAGTAGCAGAGTTTCTGGTCTTATATTGAGGTCTTTGATCATTGGGACTTGATTTTTGTGCATGGCAAGATGTGTGGATGTAGTTTCATTTTCCTGCATATGATTATCCAGTTTTTCCAGCACCATTTGTTGAAGATGCTATCTTTTTTCCAGTCTACATTGTTATGGCCTTTGTTGAATATTAAGTAACTATAGTTACTTGAGCCAAAGTCTGGATCCTCTATTCTATTCCATTGGTCTATAATCCTGTTTTTTTTTTTTTGCCAGTACCATGTTGTTTTATTACTATAGCTTTGTAATATAGCTTTAGATCAGGTATGGTGATGCCTCCAGAGTTGTTGCCTTTGCTGAGGATGTGCTTAAATATCTGAAGCCTTCTGCCATTGCATTCATTGGAATTCACTATGTAGTCTCAGAGTGGCCTTGAACTCTTGGCAATCCTCCTACCTCTGCCTCCCAAGTGCTAGGATTAAAGGCGTGTGCAACCATACCCAGCTGCATATGAATTTTGAGATCATTTTTTCTATCTCTGTGAAGAAAAATTTTGGGATTTTTATTGGTATTGCATTAAATCTGTATATTGCTCTTGGTATGATTGCCCTTTTCACAATGTTAATTCTGCCTATCCAGGAGCATGAGGGGGTCTTTCCATTTTCTCAAGTCCTCCTCAATTTCTTTCTTGAGTGTTTTTATGTTTTCTTTATATAAGTCTTTCACATCCTTAGTTAATGATATTCCAAGGCATTTTATTTCTATTTATTTATTTATTTTGATATTGAAATTGGGACATCACTAATTTCTTTCTCTGCATCTTTGTCCTTTACATATAGACAGGCAACTGATTTTTGTGTGCTGATTTTGTATCCTGCCACTTTACTGAAGGAATTAATCACCTTTAAGAGCTTTGAGATGTATAGAATCATGTCACCTGTGACTAGGGCTAACTTAACTTCTTCCTTTCCAATTTGTATCCCTTTTATTTCTTTCTCCTGCCTTATTGCTTGAGCTAGGACTTCCAGTACTATGTTGAAGACAGAGGTGAGAGTGGACACCCCTGTCTTGTTCCTGATCTCAATGAGAATTCCTTCAGTCTCTCCCCATTAAGTATTATTTGGGCTTTAGGAGCTTCATATATAGCCTTTATTATGTTGATATATAAACCGTCTATGCCTATTCTCTCCAAAGTTTTGATCATAAAGTGATGTGTTTTGTCAAAGGCCCTTTCTGCATCTATTGAAATGATGATGTGTTTTTTGTGTTTAAACTTATTTATGTGGTGTATTACATTGACAGATTTCCATATGTTGAACCAACCCTGTGTTCTTCAGATAAAGCCTACTTGATCGAGATGGATAATGCTTTTGATGTGTTGTTGGATTCAGTTTGTGAGGGTTTTGTTCAGGATCTTTGTGTCTAAGTTCATCAGGGAAATAGACCTATAGTTTTCTTTTCTTGTGGCATCTCTGTCTAGTTTTGGTATTAGGGAAATACTAGCTTTATAAAAGGAGTTGGGGGGCTTTCCCTCTTCTCTTATTATGTGGCACAGTTTGAGAAAATGGGTTTCAGTTCTTCCAGGAGGGTTTGATAGAATTCAGCTGAGAAGCCATCTGGTCCTGGACTCTTCTTTCGGGAATGTTTTTGACTACCTTTTCAATCTCGATGGGTGTGATAGGTTTGTTTAGCAGATTAATCTGCTCTGAGTTTAGCTTTGGTTGGTGGTATGTGTCTAGGAATTCATCCATTTCCTCCATATTATCCAGTTTTGTGGAGTAGAGGTTTTTGAAATAAGTCCTAATGATTCTCCCAATTTCACTTATGTCTGTTGTGATGTCTCCTTTTTCATTTCTAATTTTGTTAATTTGAAGTGTCTCTTTTTTTCACTTGATGAAATTGGCCAGGGGTTTATCAATCTTGTTTATTTTTTCAAAGAACCAGCTCTTTGTTTCAACAATTTCCTTGTTTTCTTAGTTTCCAATTCATTAATTTCTGCTCTGATCTTGATTATTTCTTTGCGTATGGAGCTTTTGGGGTTGGATTCTTCTTGCTTTTCCAATATCTTTAGGTGGATGGTTAGGTTATTGATTTGGGATCTCTCTGTCTTTGTTATGAAGGCATTTAGTGCTATGAATTTTCCCCTAAGGACTGCCTTCATTGTGTCCCCTAAGTTTTGGTAGGATGTGTTCTAATTGTCATTCAATTCTAGAAATTTTGCAATTTCATTTTTTACTTCATCCACTACCCATTCATTGTTTAAAAGTGTGTCTTTCAGTTTCCAGGAACTGGTGGGATTCTTGGCACATCTCTTGTTGTTAATTTCTAGCATTACAGCATTGTGATCTGATATCATGCAAGAAATTATGTTGATTTTCCTAAATATATGGAGGAAGGCTTTATGACCCTGTACATGATCTATTTTAGAGAAGGTTCCATGGGCTGCCAAAAAGAATGCACATTCTGTAGATTTGGGTAGAATGTTCTATAGATGTCCATTAGGTCGTTGTAGAGTTTTCTTACTTCCCTATTAATTTTCTGTTTGGATGATCTATATATTGCTGATAGTGGAGTATTGAAGTCCCCAAGTGTGATGGTGTTGGTGTTTATTTCTGTTTTGTTGTCAAGTAGCTTTTGATTTATAAATTGTGGTGCAGCTGTGTTTAGTGCATAATGATTAATGATTGTGATACCCTCTTGTTGGATCATTCCTTTGATACATAAGAAGTGGCCTTCTCTTTTATCTTTTTTGATTACTTTTGATTTGAAGTCTATTTTATCTGATATTAGTATAGCAATGCTTACTTGTTCCTTATTTCTGTTTTCTTGGAATGTCATTTTCCACCCTTTCACTCTGAGAAGGTGTCTGTCTTTAATGGTGGTGTGGATTTCTTGAAAACAGCAGATTAAGGGGTCTACTTTTCTGATCCACCCTGTTAGCTTATCTCTCCTGATGGGTGAATTGTGGCATTAATGTTTAGGGTAATAACTGTGAGGTTTGATTTAGTCCCTGCTGTATTGTAGAGGCTTATGTGGTTTCATGTTTTCTTGGACTTTGTAGTTTTTTTCCACCTTGTCTGAATTTGGTTATTGTGATCTGCTTCTTGTAGGCACTTGAGGTTGGTTATTTGACTCTTCTGTGTAGAGAATTCCCTGAAACACTCTCTGTAGGTTTGGCTTTGTGTTCATATAGTTGTAAAGCTGACTTTTATCATGGAAAGTTTTTCTTTCATCATCTATAATGAGGGCTACTTTTGCTGGGTAGAGTAGTTTGGGTTGAAAGCCATGGGTCCTTAGACTTTGCAATGTTCCATTCCAGGTCTTTTTGGGTTTCAGGGTTTCCATTGAGAAGTCTGAAGTAATTCTGATGGGATTACTTTTATATGCAATGTGTTGTTTCTCCCTAGCTGCTTTTAGGACTTCTCTTTGTTATTGATGTTTAGAGTCTTAATGATAATATGACTTGGAGCATTTCTCCTTTGGTCCAGTCTGTTTGGAGTTCTGCTAACTTCTTGTAACTTACTGGGACTTTCTTTTGAGAGGGTGGGAAAGTTTTCTTCGATAATTTTGTAGAACAAGTTCTCCATGCCTTTTCTCTGAATTTCCTCCCCTTCTGGGATTCCCATGATCCGAATGTTGGGATGTTAAGGGTATCCACAGTTCCCTCATGAACTGTTTCTCTGTTTTGTCTTCCAGTTCTGAGTTTCTATCCTCCACATGACTGACTCTATTCTTGAGAGCATCTATAGAGGTTTAAACTTGTTCAGTTTGGTTTGTATTTTCTATTGCCTTTTTATGTATAGTATCCATCCCCCTGTTGAGTTCTCTTTTCACATCATTTTCTTTTCTTTTTTCTTTTTGGAGAGAGAGAGAGAGCAAGAGAGAGAGAGAGAATGGGCATACCAGCAGCTTCTCAGCTGCTATGAACAAACTCCAGCTGTGTGAGCCCCCTTGTGGGCAAGTGCAGCATTGTGCCCTTGGGTAACTTTGTGTCTGGCTAAATGTGGGACCTGGAGAATCAAACGGGCATTCTCAGGCTTGGCAGGTGGGTGCCTTAACCACTAAGCCATCTCCCCAGCCTTTCACATCGTTTTCTAATTTTCTTAATGTGTCTTGTAATTCATCCTTGCATTTATTTATGTCTTCATTGAGCTTAGCCAGCTGATTATTGAGGTCCTCTTTTTTTTCGCTGTCCTTCAGATCATTTAACTGTCTTTGGAACACTTCCTGGTTCTTTTCTATTAGTTCTAATCTAGTGAGGACAGCATTCATATAATTATTGGACCTTTGTTGATTTTCTGCAAGTTCTACTAATTGTTTGGCCAGGATTGCATAGCTGGTGTCTTCACTTTGGAGTTCTGATCCTGTCGTCTCTTCTATGTTTTGATAGAGACTTCCACTATGGGACTGGGCAATCTTGTTGGATTTACTTCCATTTGATTTTTCATGTTATTCCTTTTGCACTGTGATCTGCCCATCACAGTCTAGCAATCTTATTTAATTGAGGAGGAAGCTGTAGTTTACCCTTGAAGTGTCTTCAGTGATTATTCCCTTTTATGTTTGCCTTGATTAGGCTTCTGATGGCCTCAGTGGCCAGTGGTTCATGATATGGGACTGCGTGGTCAGGTGGCCCAACAGTGGAGAATAGGGTAAAGCAGATTGCTATTGTGGTGGGGTGGAGGGGGGGAGGATGGAATTGTGTAGTCCTGTGATGCAGCATGGTGAGGGGATGGGACAGTGGGGTCCAGGGTGTGCATGGGACTGCAGGGTTCATGTGACACCATGGGATTTAGGGATGAGACTACTGGGGGTCAGGAGATGAGGTGCTAGGGGGAGGGTGGGCAGCAGTCCTGGTGGCAGGAAGGGGAAGGAAAACCAAGAGAGGGAGGGGGAATGCTAGCCTGCCGGCCTGGGTCCATCTGGTCTATGTGCAGCTGCTGGAATGACTGTCCAGGCAGGGATGAAGGTCCTGATGTCCAAACAGGGAGAAGAGCCAAGGGAGGGAGTAAGGAATGTTAGCCTGCTGACCTGAGTCCGGGTACCCTGCATGTAGTGCAGGAGCGACCTGGTGGTGCAGCAGCTGGGATGGCTGCTTGAGGGGTTTGGGGCACTGGTGGGCTACCCAAGAGCATGGGAATCAGTGGAATCCCTAATTTGCTCCCCCATGCCCTCCCACTGGAGGTCTTCTAGGACCTGCAGACCCTAAAAACCCCACCAATCTTGCCTTTCCTTCCCTGCAAGATGAAGTGTGGTTAGGGAGATGCCATCTTGACCGGAGTCTGATGTTTGTACTTTTATCTACACATTTATGCACTAAAAACATAATATTCTTCATTTCAGTTTTTAGCTTTATTTATCATTCTTTTTAAATTAAGTTATATGCTTGTGTGTGTGTGTGTGTGTGTGTGTGTGTGTGTGTGTGTGTGCATGTGCACATGGGTGTGCCAGGCACTCTTGCAGGCAGCATCATGATTTACGTGATGCTGAGGAATCAAACCTGGGCAGGCAGGCATCTAGGTGCCCTCTCTTTGGATCACTCTGTTTTAACAAATGGAATGACTGGTAATGATGCAGAGAAACTTCAAATGATGGGACAAAAATTGGTGGCTTTTACTTGATCCTCATAGGAAGGTTGTTGTGGGGAGGGGGAAGGGAATAGAAGTTGTGGAAGAGGCCAAACCACCCTCAGCACCAAACTGGAGACATTTTGTGGGTGGGCTGACCAATGGCCCCAGATGGGCTGTAGGTGACAGCCAGCACTAGTTTCCTTCCATAAGTCAGCTGCCCAATCCAGGAGAGTCTCAGATAATCAGGTCAACGATGTCTCTCTCTCTCTCTCTCTCTCTCCCTCCCTCTATCTCTCACTCTCCTCTCTCTCTCTCTCTCACACACACACACAACTAAAAGTAAGTGTATTCCTTCTCAGCTCCATCCAACAAGTCTCAAGAGAATTGAAATGGTTATTTTTTAAATGAGGGAGAAAATAGAGAACATGCCTTGAGAAAGGAAGAATATGCTGTCAAAGGACTGGGCAAGGTCAGAGCGTGCTGGACTGAAGAGGGGTTGAAAGCTCAGAAAACAGCACTGCTATTTTCCAACAATGAAATTTTATTAATTTTTCCCTGAAAGAGCAAATTTACTCATATTCGTTTTATTACTAATTTCAGTGTGCATACAAAATAATGAGTTTCATTATGTTTCCATACATGTTTATCCTGGCACTTTGCTCACCTTTGCCCCCACCTTAACAAACCCACTTTTAATCTCCTCCTGTGAAAAGTTATATAAACAGAACTATATGCTCCAGAGAGAACCTGAAGTCAAGATGCTTAGTTACATTTTCCTACATTCTCAACAGATTGGAGACAGATGCACTGGGAGAATCTCCAGGACTTGGCTCCTGCTTAAGGCTTAACCTCTGCACCTGCCATGCACCAGACTGGGGCCCAGGGACCACTCCGAGCTCTGCAAGGCCTCAGCTCATCAGAGCACTGAATCCTGCATGTGTCTCCTTTTCCTCCACCTCTCATGGAGATCCTCCTACCTCGGCCTCCCAATTGCTGGGATTAAAGGCATGCACCACCATGCCCAGCTAAAACACAGTAATCTTTTATTTTTAAGCTTTATTTGATCATTCTTAGGAAATTAATTTCTGTGTGTGCATGCATGTGCACATGGGTGTGCCAGGGACTCTTGCAGACAGCATCATGATTTATGTGCTGCTGGGGAATCAAACCTGCGCAGAGAAGCAGGCTTTGCAAGCAAGTGTCTTTAATCCTGAGCCATCTCTCCAGCCATATTTGATCAGTCTTCTGCTGCACACATGTGAAGGCATACCAACAGTGCGTCTCATGGCATGTCAGTTTATAACAAACTGAGTAAGGCAATTGAAAACATGGGAAATGTAATAAAGGTATTTTTAATTTCATTTCTTAAACCAGAAATATTCATAATACCATTCAAAACCTATATTGACTTATTACAGTTGTTCTTATGAGTAAAGATCTTCTGAGCATAAGAAGTGATTTTTGACCCACATTCCCCATTGATGAGGGTCCCTTTGGAAGAGGGAGGACAGGGAGGAGGATAAAGGAGCCAACACTATGAATGTAAAATCAGAATAATATAAATAAAAATAAACTATAAAAAAAGTGATTTTTTTTTGGAGAGGGTTGAGGTTGTGGCCTTTGTGGGGCTCTGAGATCCATCCCCCACAACACGTACAGAAAGATTTGTTTTCCACATATGTTTTGTGTATCTGGAATTTGGAAGAATTTTCTAGATACTTGTATTTCATACTCAACACATTTAAAACTCTTTTCTCTCCCACAGCTCGCATCCGTGTGTGGGTAGATACACGCATACCAAGATGTCATCCCTAGTGACTTTCCTCGGGGTCAAGGACTTGGCACAGTAGACAATAGTGTATTGTTGCAGCCTTCACTCTGCCAAGGCAGCCAGAATCCAGTCCTGATAAGAAAAGATGGCAGTAAGCAGCCAACACATAGTTCTCTGATGCCAAACTAAATGTGGCCCACAATCAACTTCCTTTTGTCTAAGTGCCAACAATGCTGGCATCCGTTCCAATAGTACCTGAGCAGGAGAAGTGTGACGACAGAGTATAGAGGAAGGTGGCTGGCTGCTTCTGGTTAGAACATCTTACTTTCAGATGTTGCCAGTCATTTCACAATGAGAAAACTTGGCTCTGGCCATTTCCAGAACCATGAAAGGGGTTGGGTCAAGGAGGAATCCTAAGGCTTGGATCCATCATTTTTATTGTAAATTACCCTCTGGAAGGCCTCATGGTCTGTCTTCTGGGCTCTGGTAAAAGCCAGTCTTTTTTTCTTGTGGTCCTGGTACTGCAAGTGCAAAATAACAGGAGAAGGTAGAGACGAGTTAGATAGGAAGGAGGAGTAATGACATGGCAGTGAGCAACATATCTTTTTTTTTTTTTTTTGGTTTTGCAAGGTAGGGTCTCACTCTGGTCCAGGCTGACCTGGAATTAACTATGTAGTCTCAGGGTGGCCTCGAACTCTCGGCGATCCTCCTACCTCTGCCTCCCGAGAGCTGGGATTAAAGGCGTGCGCCACCACGCCTGGCTCTCTCTCTTTTTTTTTTTAAATTAAAAGCTTGGTGTCAAAAGAACTTCACATGCCTCCCACCTTACACTGGCATCTAGATGCCCTCTCTTTGGATCACTCTGTTTTAAACAATGGAATGACTGGAAATGTGCAGAGAGACTTCAAATGTTGGGACAAAAATTGGTGGCTTTTACTTGGTCGTCATAGGAAGCTTCTTGTGGGGAGGGGGACGGGAACAGAGGTTGTGGAAGAGGCCTAACCACACTCAGTGCCATACTAGAGATGTTTTTGTGCGGGTGCTGACCACCAGCCCAAGACAGGCTCTAGCTGACAGCCAGCACTAGTTTCCAGCCATGAGTCAGCTGCCCAATCCAGGTGAGTCTCAGGTGATCCTGTAAAAGATGCTATAAAAAAAAAAAGACCAAGTGGATTACTTCTCAACTTCGTTCGTCAAATCCTGACAGAAGTGAAAATGCTTGCTTTAATATGCTAAGCAATAGGTAACTGAAGCAGGGAGAGAACAGAGGACAGGCCTTGAGGAAGGAAGAAGCTGATATCAAAGGACTGGGCAAGGTAAGAGTGTGCTGGGCTGAAGAAGGGTTGAAATGTAAGAGGTCAACTACTAAGGAGAAAGAATCGCCAGCCCGCTTGGGTATGTGGCTCAGTGGCACAGCACTTCCGTGGTGTGAGGTCGTAGGTTTCAAGATGCTGAACTAGTTCTTCTTAAGTTCTCCACAGACGGACTGGAGACAGATGCTCTGGCGGCATCACCAGGACTTGGCTCCTGCTCCAGGCTTCTCCTCTGTACCTGCCTTGATCCTGACTGGCTCCTGGTGCCCACTCCCAGCACTGCAAGGTCTCAGCTCATCACAGCAGTGAATCCGAGGATGCGTCTCCCTTCTCCATCTCCATGTCATGCAAGCATAACGTCTTCTATGCGCGCTCCAATGCCAACGATGCCTCATTTGTTCCTAACAAACTTCCAGTGTTCCTTGATATCCCTGAGTAGCTCCCAATTATTCTCCATGAAATCCTTAAATTAGGGCTGGAGGGATGGCTAAGTGGATAAGGCACTTGTCTACAAAGCCAAAGGATCAAGGTTCAGTTCCCCAGGACCCACGCAAGCCAGATGCACAAGGTGGCTCATACTTGTGGAGTTCATTTGTAGCAGCTGAATGCCCTTGAAGACCCATTCTCTCTCTAATAAATGAAATCAATTAAAAATTTAAAAAACCTAGATTAGATCTGCACTTCTTAGGTAACCTTTTTTTTTGACATTAAAAGATTTTATTTGGGACTGGAGAAATGGCTTAGTGGTTAAGGCATTTGCCTGCAAAGCCAAAAGGTCCCGGTTCGATTCTCCAGGACCCACATAAGCCAGATGCACAAGGGAGTTTATGTATCTGGAGTTCGTTTGCAGTGGCTAGAGGCCCTGGCATGCCCATTCTCTCTGTCTGCCTCTCTTCTTTCACTCACTCTCTCTCTCTCTCCCTCTGCTTGCAAATAAATTTAAAAAAATTAAAAATATTTTAAAAGATTTTATTTGGAATTTCATCCACAATCTCTACAATTTATTTACAAGGCATGAAAATGGAAAACAGCACAAAATACATTTAAGGTATAAGCTAAGAGCACAGTATGTCATGTTTCAATACATATAACTCAAAATTTGTAAACTAAGTGACCAGATAGGTGAGTCTTTTTTCAGTAAAACCATGTACAGTATTTATTTCACGTGAGGTAGAGGACAGTTTTGTGTATCATGTAATGCAACCAGCCAAAGCTATTTATCCTGCAACTATTGAAACAAGTTGACTATATTGACCATAATTCAGTTCATAATTTTGCCAGTGATAGGGACTTTTATGATTACAATTGCTGGGGTAACTTCTATCTGGTCATCATGTCACACTTTGGGCACAGCAAGGCGTCAGTGAAAATTCTGGTGACACTGCTCTAGGGAATGGGGACAGTCAGACAAGACTTGAGAACTCCATGCATGTCTGCTTTCTGTATTTTCTAAAGGTAGGCTAGAAAAATGGCTCTGCAGTTAAAGAGGCTTGTTTGTAGAGCCTGTTGTTCACTGGCTAAATTCCACATTAATCCTGTACTAAGTCAGGCAGACTCATCTACAGCAGCAGGAGGCAGTTGCACCAAAAAAGGTGGAGCACAAACGATTCTGCCAACTTCCACATGCTTCCAGTGGTCCAGGCTCATTCGTACACACAGACAAACACATGAGCACACAAATGAATAATAATTTTTGGGGACAAGCCCAACACACTGGCATTTTTGTGTGTGAGAGAAAGACAGAGAAAGAGCCAGTGAGCAGGAGAGATTTGGTGTGCCAGGGCCTCCAGCCACTGCATTTGAACTCCAGATACATGTGCCACCTTGTGTACATGTGTGACCTTGTGAGCTTGCGTCACCTTGTGCGTCTGACTTATGTGGGACCTGGAGAGTTGAACATGAGTCCTTAAGCTTCACAGGCAAGCTTCTTAAATGCTAACCCATCTCTCCACCCCTAATAATTAATTTAGAAGGTAAAATTCTAATGCCCATGGAGTTTGCCTTAGTTTGGATGCTCTAGAAAGTGACCCTGCTACAAGGGCACAGGTTCAAGGGGTTCGTAGTGGAGATCTCCCAAGAAACACCAGGTAGAGCCTGAGGAAGACAGGAGCACTGGCTGCTATTGCCACACCTCAGCATACTTGACTCACCTCCAATTTCACCTGTCACCCCAAGGGACAGCTCCAGGGCACGCTTTGTTCTCAAGCTGTTTATAACAACTGAGATGGTTCTTGAGCTGCCTGCCGCAGGGGAACTATAGCTCAGCTCCCTTGGGGCACCTCCCAAGGAGCCATGTTGAGTGTAAAGCTTTCCCTTAGCCTCATGAATTTGTGATGAAGCCTCATAATGAATTTGCAGCCGGTGGAGCCTTTGGAACACGGAGTCTTGTCCTAGGAGGTTGTCACTGAGTTGATTAGTCCAGTCCTGCTGGGTGTTCATAAGCTGATGCCACTTTCTCCCTGTGGATGTGACACCCGACAGCCTCATTCTGTCATGCTTTCTCAGCCACGATGAAACTTCTTGAGACTGTAAATCAGAGATTAAACCCTTTCCTTCCATAAACTGCTCCTGCTCCCATGTTTTTTTAGTAGCGATGAGAATGTAACTTCTACACAGGGGAACAAGGCAGAAAAAAATTTGTTTCCACTTAAGTCCATTGACAGGGAAGCTCAGAGTCTGAGCCAGTGTTCCCATCTGGGTACCTTGGATAGTAAATCCTTCACTGCTCTCAAATATTCCGTATGCAGGCATAATAAGCACCCAGGGACCCAGAGAAAACTGACAACTGTAACGTAAAGGTCCTGCTGCTGAGTGCTAGGTATTCTATAGCCATAATTAGAAGTGACAGTGATACAATGCTACATCAGGGGAAAACATCAAAACACATACTGTATGATTCTATTTATATGACCTATGCAGAAAAGAAAATAAGCCTGGTGGTCCAGACCTATAATTCCAGCCACAGAGAGGAGACTGAGGAAGGAGAATCACAAGTAGCCTGGGCTTGAACAGCTTCAACATGAATGAGACCCTCTTTCAAATTTAAAAGGAAACAAGTAAGTGAAGAGATGGGACTGGATATGTAAATAAATGGGTAAATGATTGCCACAACGAAATGAGAATTTGAATTCAGGTCCACAGCACCCAAGGAAGTGTCAGACTCGGCAACACATGCCTACAATCCAGATGTTCATCGGCAGAAATAGGACAATCAGGGCTCTGCTAACTAGAAGGGACATATTTGCCTGCTTATTCCAGAATCTCTTAACAGAAGTGATGCCCAACTCCAGAACCTTCTTTTATCCAAGGAACACTTTTGATGTCAATAGTAATCTAGTTCTTGGATCCTGGGAGACAGGTCAGTTGGTAAAACTGCCTCCTCATCCCCGCCAAAGGGTGAGGATATGATTTATGATCCCCAGCACTCACATAAATGCTACATGTCATGTAACGTGCACCTTAAATCCCAGTGCTTTGGAGCTGGATATAGGTGCATCCCTTGGTTTGAAAGTTAAACTTTGATTGTCAATTTGACAATTTGATTGACAGTTTCACCATTGAAACATGTTTCTGGAAATACCTGGGAGGGATTTCCTAGATTGTGTTAATGGACATGGGAGGGCCCTCCTTAATGAAAGGTGGAATCATTTCTTGGACTGGAGTCCCCGATTGAATAAAGAAGAGAAAGGAAGTTGAGTAGCAGCCTGCATCACTCGCTACTCCCCCACTGTGGATGAAAAGTGACCAGCTTCCACACGCCCCTACCCCCATGACTTTCCCAGAATGATGGACCCAGAATCACTCTGAAACTAGAGCTCGCTGATTTGGCTAGAATATCAGACAGCTTGCCCTAGTGTATCCATTACCTTCACCATTGCTGGGATTTAAGACTTGGCAGAAAGCAGCTGAAGGTAGGAGGGGTTTATCTGGGCTTACACTTAGAGGTGGCAGTCATCACGTCTCTTTGTGTATTTGTTTAAAACTTCTTCCTGCTTTTCCTCTTTCCATGTCCCTCTGCCTCCCTTTGGTCTATCTCCTCCTCTTCTCTCTGGCCCACCTCTGATCTTTACCATTGTCAAACAAACAAGACATTGTGAGGGGCCTAGGAAAACGCACATTCCTGGTTGAGCATCAGCTGAGTTGTGGGATTCTGAAAGCAGGCAAGAACGTGAGTGCCGACAGAGATCCTCTATCGTCAAGTGTAACTTAGCATAGAGAATGTGGGAGAAGAAGAACATGACAGTTATGGATTTGGAACCAGCTGCAACACAGGACTGGGAAGCATACAGTAAGACTCATACAACTGCCTCCCATCCAGTCGGGCAAAGCGCTTTCTTTGCCTCATAATCTAAACCTCACAGTCCTGAGGTCTTTCTATATCTCAGTCTCTCAACTCTGACAGAATGGTGCATCAAACTATGCCTATAGCACTGCAAGATATCTCTTTCACTAAGGTCTCACAGTATTCCAATAGTTTTCTTTCCTCAAGTCAGGTTTTGACCTCAAAAGCTGGGCTGGAGAAATGGCTTAGTGGTTAAGGCGCCTGCCTCCTAAGCCTAAGAACGCTGGTTCCAGTCTCCAGGTCCCAAGTTTAGCCAGATGCAAAGTGACACAAGAGTGCAATAACACACTTGACCACAAGGGGCGCACACATCTGGATTTCATTCACAGCAGCTGAGAGACTGCTGGCGCGCCCATCTCTATCTGTCTCCCTCACCCTCTCTGTCTGTCTCTCTCTGTGTCTCTCTCCAAAAATAAATAAAATAATAATAAAATTTTTTTAAAGACCAAAAGCTACACAGTCAGGTCTTTAGCAGTAATGACCCCACCCCACTTTTAGTCAGCAATCGTCTGCTGTAGTTATCTTCTTGTTGTTTAGAGATAAAATATCCGAAAAAACAGTTGATGGTAGGAAAGGTGTTTTTTTGAGTAAATATTTTATATATTTATTGGAGAACAAGAGAAAGTAAGAATGGGTGCCCCAGGGCCTCTAGCCACCTTGGGCATGTGACTTTACATGGGTACTGGGGAATCAACCTCGGTCCTTAGGCTTCGTAGGCAAACGCCTTAATGGCTACACCATCTCTCCAGCCCAGGAATTTTTTTTTAATATATATATATATATTTTGGTTTTGCAAGGTAGGGTCTCACTCTGGTCCAGGCTGACCTGGAATTAACTATGTAGTCTCAGGGTGGTCTCGAACTCTTGGCGTTCCTCCTACCTCTGCCTCCCGAGTGCTGGGATTAAAGGCGTGTGCTACCACGCCCAGCTAAAATTTTTTTAATTTGTCTTACAGTGTTGAGGGGACACTCCATGATGGCAGGGGAAAGGTGGTGCAGCCGATGCTGGACATCACCTCTTTGCCACAGCAGCGGCAAAGAGTGAGCTGAACTAACACTGGCAAGATAGGGTTAATAAACCAGGCCCTCCCCCAGAAATACACACCTCCTCTAGCAAGGCTCCAACCTCCCAAATGGCCATCAGATGGGGATCAAGCATTGAGAACACAGGAGTTTATGGGGGACACCTGAACCAAACCATCACACCTCTAGTTTGTCTTCTTTCATTCTTTCTTTCAGACAGAGAGAAGGAGAGAGAGACACACAGAGAGAGAGAATGGGCACGCCAGGGCCTCTAGCCACTGCAGACACACTCCAGATGCATGTCCCATCATGTGGATCTGGCTTACATGGGACCTGAAGAATCAATCCTGGGTCTTTAAGCTTTGTAGGCATGTGCCTTAGCTGGAAGCCATCTCTCCAGCCCAGATTGTCCTATTTCTGCCTATGAACATCTGGGTTGTAGACATGTGTTGCTGAATCTGACTCTTTGGGTGCCGAGGACCTGAAATCAGGTCCTCATTCCATTGTGGCAATCATTTTACCCACTGATTTACATCTCCAGTCACATCTTTTTACTTATTTGTTTCCTAAGAGGGTCTCATGTTTAAGCTGTTTAAGACCAGGCTACTTGTGATTCTTCATCCACAGTCTCCTCTCTGTGGCTGGAATTATAGGTCTGGATGACCAGGCTCATCTTTTTTTTCTGGACAGGTCACATAAATAGACTCATACAGTATGTATTTGATGTTTTCCCCTGATGTAGCATTGTATCACTGTCACTTCTTCTTTTTTTCTTTTTTTTTTTGGTTTTTCGAGGTAGGGTCTCACTCTGGTCCAGGCTGACCTGGAATTAACTATGTAGTCTCAGGATGGCCTCGAACTCTCTGCGATCCTCCTACCTCTGCCTCCCGAGTGCTGGGATTAAAGGCGTGCTCCACCACGCCCAGCCACTGTCACTTCTAATTATGGCTATAGAATACCCAGCCCTCAGTGACACAAACTCACCTCCAGCAGCAACACACTTCCTTCACGTTTGTGAGTTATCCCTGGGTGCTTACTGTGGCCGCATATGAAATATTTGGGAAAAATGAAGGACTTACTGTCCAGTGGGGAACACTGACTTAGACTCTTAGCTTCCCTGTCAATGGACATAAGTGAAAAAACAAACCACTTTCCTGCCTGATTCCCCTGTATAGCAGTTATATTCTCATTGCTACTACAAAACACTGGACTTGAAGGAAAGGGTTTAATCTCTGATTTACAGTTTCAAGAAGTTTCATTGTGGCCGAGAAAGCATGACAGAATGAGGCTGTCGGGTGTCACATCCACAGGGAGAAAGTGGCATCAGCTTATGAACACCCAGCAGGACTGGACTAATCAACTCAGTGACAACCTCCTAGGACAAGACTCCGTGTTCCAAAGGCTCCACCGGCTGCGAATTCATTATGAGGCTTCATCACAAATTCATGAGGCTAAGGGAAAGCTTTACACTCAACATGGCTCCTTGGAAGGTGCCCGGAGGGAGCTGAGCTATAGTTCCCCTGCGGCAGGCAGCTCAAGAACCATCTCAGTTGTTATAAACAGCTTGAGAACAAAGCGTGCCCTGGAGCCGTCCCTTGGGGTGACAGGTGAAGTTGGAGGTGAGTCAAGTATGCTGAGGTGTGGCAATAGCAGCCAGTGCTCCTGTCTTCCTCAGGCTCCACCTGGTGTTTCTTGGGAGATCTCCACTACGAACCCCTTGAACCTGTGCCCTTGTAGCAGGGTCACTTTCTAGAGCATCCAAACCAAGGCAAACTCCATGGGCATTAGAATTTTAACTTCTAAAATAGTTATTAGGCCTGAAGAGATGGGTTAGCACTTAAGATGCTTGCCTGTGAAGCCTAAGAACTCATGTTCAACTCTCCAGGTCCCACATACGTCAGAGGCACAAGGTGATACTAGCGCACAAGGTCACACATGTACACAAGGTGGCACATGTATCTGGAGTTCAAATGCAGTGGCTGGAGGCCCTGGCACACCAATTCTGTCTCCCTGTCCATCTCTCTGTCTTGCTTTTTCATAAAAAAGGCCACTCTGGGGCTGGAGAGATGGCTTAGAGGTTAAGGCACCTGCCTGCGAAGCCTAAGAACACCTGTTTGATTCCCCAGGTCCCACCTTTAGCGAGATGCAAAAGTGACACAAGGGTGCAATGCCGCACTTGCCCACAAAGGGACACACGTGTCTGGAGTTTGTTCACAGTGGCCGAGAGGCTGCTGGTGCGCCCATCATTTCTCAGTCTCTCTATCTCTCTCTCTGACACTCTCCAAAAAAAAAAAAGACCTGGGCGTGGTGGTGCACACCTTTAATCCCAACACTCTGGAGGCAGAGGTAGGAGGATCACTGTGAGTTCAAGGCCACCCTGAGACTACATAGTGAATTCCAGGTCAGCCTGGGCTAGCGTGAGACCCTGCCTTGAAAAAAAATGCCAGTCTGTTGGGTTTGTCTCAAAAAATTATTATTCATTTATGTCTGTGTATGTGTGCACACACGTGTGTATGAATGAGCCTGGGCCACTGCAAGCATGTGGAAGTTAGCAGAATTGTTGTGTTCCACCTTTTTTGTTACAACTGCCTGCTGCTGCTGTAGATGAGTCTGCCTGACTTAGTACAGGCTTATAATGTGGAATTTAGCCAGTGAACAATAGGCTCTACAAACAAGCCTCTTTAACTGCAGAGCCATTTCTCCAGCCTTCCTTTAGAAAATACAGAAAAGGGACATCCATGCAGTTCTCAGCTCTCAGTTGTCTGACTGTCCTTGTTCCCTAGAGTAGTGTCACCACAAGTTTCACTGATGCCTTGCTGTGCCCAAAGTGTGACAACCAGATAGAAGCTATCTCCGAAGTGCAGCTCTAATCTAAGCATTTTAAAACCTTATTTTATTTGTATTTTATTTAATTGAGAGAGAGAGAGGGAAGGAGGGAGGGAGACAGAATGGGTGTTCCAGTGCATTCAGCTGCTACAAATGAACTCCAGAAGCATGTGCCACCTTGTGCATCTGGCTTACGTGAGTCCTGGGGAATCGAACCTGGGTTCTTAGGCTCTGGGGATGGAAGGGAAAATCCTTGGACATCATTTCTCCATTGTCTAGAGGGTCGTTTTGAAGTCTAAGGCAACAAAGTTTGAAAAGTCATTATGGAACTGTTTAGGGTAAAATGATGACTGTGGATGAAGTACTTCGCATGCACTTGGCCTTTTCTCCTTAGTCCTCATGAGAAAATGCTGGGGGAGTCCCTTTGTATTTACAGATGCAGCAGACGCATAAGGACGTTATGTCATGTGTGGTAACACAGATGTACTAAGGAGTGGAGCCAGGATTGGAACTTGCTGTGTCTCCTGAGCACTCACTTTCATCTCTGACCTTGCAGATGTTCACTATGTTTCATCTGCTACGTGTCTCATCATTACACAGTACTCCTGGAGGTGATTCGGCACTCCAGAGGTGAGGGTCCTCTTTAGCTAGATAAAATCTTCTAGAAGCTCATGAGTGTGGTTCCAGAGAAGCACGTCCTAAAAGAAAAAATGTCTCTGGACATCAAGTCCCTAAAGTTGATTCTGTGAGCTTTAGTCCAGGCCTCCTGAGCAACTATGCATTTGAATGGTCAGGGTAGGAGAAAACAACAAAGACCAGGGTCCCTCCGTTCACCAAGGGGGACTTATCTAAACAAATGTGTGAAATATAGATTCCACATCACCTCCTTGCTATCCACCATCCCAGGCTAAAGTGGGGACAGTTATTTCTCTTCAGTGACACTGTCGTTTGTTTGCACACTTCAAGTCCCCTCTCTCCATGACAAGGAGTATGTCCCCAGTACTTATGCTTCATGAACCCCTCAGCCAGCTCCTGATCCTGGAAACTGCACAGGAGGATGGAAGACACCAGGATAGGCAGAAGTCCTGAGGGTGTCATCAGAAAAAATGGTCTGGTTAGTAGCATCCAAACTGAGAGGAAGCTACACAGCTACACAGATCTCTGCACTAGGGTTTCCTGATCCACTGCTCCAGTCCACAAATCTGAACACTCCTTCAACAGGGAACGACAGGACGCCAAGGCCACCAGTGTGACTTGCTGTACCTACAGTCCTGACTCTTAATAACTTACTTCTTACCCTGAGGCAGCCAAGCCCTCCAGCTCCGTGATCTACTGCAGATGACAAACTGGTCTGGAGTGTTGAAGAATCTCTTAGCAGAACTGATGCCCGACGACAGAGCCTTTCCCTCCCCTTGGCAGGTTGGAGTTCAAGATGTCCTAGTTCCTTGGGCGGAGAGACGGATCAGTTCATAAGAGCGCTTGCTGCCCAAGTGTGAGCACAGGTGTTCCCGTCCCCAGCACTGCTATTCGTGCTGGTCATGGTGATGTAATCCCGGTGATCAGGAGCAGGAGATAGGTAGAGGGAAACCTACAGGTCTGATGGTGAATCTTTATCAGGTTGACAGAGTTTAGATTCCCCACTGAAACACACCTCTGGAAACAGCTTTGAGGGATTTTCCTGATTAGATGGATTCACAGGGGAGGACGCACCTTGGGTGGTGTCGTTCCATTGGCTGAAGTTCCCCACTGAAAGGAAGCAAGAGAAAGTGAGTTGAGCGTCAGCATTTGTCACTTTCTGGTCCCCCACTGTGGACTGAGGCTCCTGCCATCATCCCTCCCACTACGATGGACACAGGGTCTCTCACTGAGCCCAGAATTCACTGCGTTGCTAGGACATGTAGCCACCTTGCCCCGTGTATTTGCTATTTTCTCATTTCTGTGACTTAACAGTGGACAGAAAGCAAGTGAAGGAAGGAGGGCCTTGTTTCAGCTTACACTTAGAGGCTGCAGGCCCGCATGCCTCTTCGTGTGTCTTTTATCTGCTTCTTATCGTTCAGTGACCCTCTGCCTTGGTCTCCTTCTCCCATTGCTCATTTTGGTTTTCTCTATGTCCCTCTGTTCACTCTTGTCCACTTCTGATCTTGAAATCTTCTCAAACAGTAAAGATATTGTCAGTTACCAGCTCCAGGGAGATGGCAGTAATCACTGAGGACCCTCAAAAGTCAACACAGAGAAATCCAGAGGTTGCACAGAGCTCAACACTAACGTGGACTTATAACACCTCCACCACGCCTGCGGTTCTGTGGCAGAAGAGGGAGTGGAAGGGTTGTAAGAGCCACAGGATGAGCAGGAGGATCCCGCGGCATCCTTCCCTCTTCCACAGAGCCTTACTGGTGCATTTGTGATCCCACAGTGAATACCAATCACACCACTAAGGAGGGCCAACTTTTAATGGGGGTGTAGGAGAGGGGAATAAGAAGATAATGGAGGAGAATATGACCAACATGCAATTTGTTCATGGAGTAAAGTTCACCATTAAGCTTTAAAAAGCACACGTTCCAGGATGAGCATCAGCTGAGGTTCTTGTATCCTGACACAGGACAGAACACCAGAGGTAACTTTAGCCTTCTACTCTAAGGCGCAGCTCAGCATAGACGATGTCAGAGAAAAGAACATTTCAGTCGTGGCTTCAGAACCAGGTGCAATACAGACTTGAAGAATGTTCCACAGATGGCACCTAAATTGTTACAAGAATGTAATCACGAAGCAGCAACAAGCCAGTGGACACAGTGTGGGCATTGGAAATGCGAGCAATGCAAGTAGTGGACCGCATTCCCAGTACACTGGACACCCCTGAAATTTCACCTCAAGTGCAGCAGACGGTTCGATAGCTTGTTTTATTCATCAATTTTCTGAAATTGTGGTACAGTTCACAGTGTATAAAGTTAACCACTTGAAGGTGGATCATTCATTGGCACTTCCAGTGTGTCCATAATGATGTGTAATCACCACCAGCTGAGGCTCTTTTACTCTGACACAGGACAGAACACCTGAAGTAACTCTAAACTTCTACTACGAAGCACGGTTCAGCATAGACGATGTCAGAGGAAAGGACATTTCAGTTATGGCTTCCTCAGAACCAGCTGCAACACAGCTCCTGAGTTATGACATGAAACTTAATCACAAAGCAGCAACAAGCTAGTGGACACAGCATGGGTGTTGTGGCAGGTGAGTAAGGCACGTAGTGGACTGCGTCCCCAATACATAGGACTCACCTGCAGTTTCACCTCAACTGCAGCAGTTGGTTCCATAGCATGTTTTATTCATCAATGTCAGATCCACTGATGTTGAGTTTGCTGGTGAGAACTTTGGTGGCTGATTCATTTTTAAAATTTTATTATTATTATTAGGCAAATAGACTAGGGGGGATACACATGCCAAGGCCTCTTGCATTGCAAACGAACACCAGATGCATGCACCACTTTGTGCATCTGGCTTGACATGGGCACAGGGGAATTGAACCCAGGCTATCAGTTTTTGCAAGCTAGCACCTTCATCTGTTGAGCAATCAGTCCCTGGTGGCTGAATCTTGGACACATTTCAGTAATTTTAGCTCCTGGGTTTCCCAGCTTAGTCCATCACAGCAGTGAGGGAGGACATGGTAGAAACTCATACTTGACCTCATGGCCAGGAAGCAAAGAAGGAGAATGTCTGTGCAGAAAGGTAGGCAGGGGACAAGAAGTCAGCGTCCACTCCCATTTTCTGTTTAAAAAGCACCTTATTTATTTATTTATAAATTTATTTATTTGAATGTATGTATGGGTACATCAAGGTCTCTTGCTACTGCAAATGAATATAGAACTGGCTTTTCATGGATAGCTGGGGATTGGAACCCTGAGCCAGAAGTTTTGCAAACACATGACTTTACATACTGTGCTATCTCCTTAGCCCCTCTAAATTCTTCTATTTTTTGAAATATAATTCTCTCTTCCTCTCACTATTCTCTCCTGTCTTGCTTTCAAATAGCATCTAGTTTCTAAGGGTTATGGCTCTGCTCTTGTGCCATTCATCTTAGGATGAATTTACTCTAATTCTTAGTTTTCAGCCTTTGCATGTATCTCCATCCTTTTGTTGTCACTGGACGATGTATAGCAAATTTTCTCTGCATTGTAAGGTGTAAACTATTATTGCTGACTTTATCAATAGCAGCTGGCACAAATTACCACAGAACATGTGGGGAGTCTCATGAGAACAACACCTAAAACCCAGGTACCCCCTGTGCCAGCTACATACAATATCACACAATATCTAATGACTTCGGGGGGGGGGGACGAGTATATAGAGAGTGAAAGATCCAGGAACAACGCGCTCCATCTAAGCAGTTTCTGTGGAGTCTCCACCCTCTGTAAGTAAGCCCTCACCCCCAGGCTGAGCGAGGAGCATCTGCGGAGGTAATCCCGGTATAGTGAGTCCCACTGAAGTGCTGCTGTATTGTCTCATACTCCTGTACGGGGACAAGGAGCTTCTAGAAGCAATCACAGGGAAGTTGTCACTCAGGTGGAATGAGATTTCTCTGTGGTGCAGCTGCTCTGGGGTCCTGATGTTGTGTAAGTAAGCCCTCATCTTGAGGCTGAGGGAGGAGCAACCGAGGAGCAATATTGACATGGGAATCTCCATCAACGTGGGCGCTTTGGGGATCCCATGTTCCTATAGTAACCCCTCTTTATGATCTGTAAGTGACTCCCCCAATAAGCTCATTGGTTTTCTCAACTGGCGTTGGTGTAATCATACTTTGGTCTAACATCTGCGCCCTATCTGTGCTGAAGATGTGTGTCTGCATTGTCCCAGAGGAAAAGTTTCCCACAACATACATGATGACCCCTTGTTCTCTGAAAACTGCTATAGAAGGTTATAAATATATGGAAGTTATTCAGACTAAGAGATGTCAGTTCTCACAGGGCACTTTATTGAGGAAGCCAAAGAATTTTTAGGAATACATGTGGGTCCTGAAAAATGAAGAGAAAGGGCTTCAGAGTGTGAACAGGTCAGGGTTGAAGGGTGTAGTGTGTGAAGAGAAGTTGAGTCATGGGAAGAGAGAGAGCAAATCCTGGGCTACATTTGGAAAGAGCCAATGTCTTAGTGGCAAAAAAGTGGTCATTGGCCGCCACTGCAGAGCACCAGTCGGGGATTCATGGAGAAAGCCCTGGATTAAAAGACCAATCTTGTAGCTTTTAGCCCCGACGACGAGGTTTCCCTGAAACACAGCAGGAGAAAAGTTAAGCTGCTTTGAACCTGATCACCATCAGAGCCAAATCTTCTGGTGGATGGCAAAGGGAGATGGGATCATGTTACATCACTGCAACAGAGGTGGTGAGGTTTGGTGGCTCACAGAGTGTCAATCACACATTCTGGTTTGCTAGTTGCACATCTGTTGTCCTAACCTAATAATTAATGACAACCCTCTTTATTCTCCCCCCTCTAACTCGGTCTGGTTCATTACACCATTTGTGTGCTTCCTTTCTGCGCCTGATACCACATACATGTCACTTTCCCATTGCCTACTGCCTCCTTCTCATCTCTCTTTTCCATTATATCCTTCAACTTACACCTCTAAAACGTGCAGTACTATCGTCTGTACTGTCAACCCGGGACTGCCAAGGGCTTGCAACTGACTTTTACTCAGATCTCTGTTTGAGCCCTGAGGTGGCGGTGAGGGGTATAGGACCTGGGAGCTTTGAGACTTACTTTTTCTCCAGCAAGTGAGTACACAGGCTTTTTTTGTCTGGAAGCTGTTCGTGTTCCCTAGGCAACCACCGTAGATGAATTCGACGCATCTCCTGGTTTTTGGATTATACCCCCAGCGTGGTATGTAGGCATAACAAGGGCCAATTATGATTGGAAGAGTGCATGAGTCTGTAGGAAGATCACGGAACGCTGATGCATTGGTGCTTATCGCCCTGGATGCATCTACCTTCCCCTTTCTTGTTCCACTGTTCCCTTACTGTCCACGGAGAGGCAAAATTGACCGATTGTACTACTAATTCCATGGAATCTTGACCAGTCCCTGTAACTTACCTACTTTGATGTTTACACATTTCATTCCACAGCTGTAATAGCAGCACTTCAAGCCCCTCGGGCAGCGTTTCTTCTTGTTACAGTGGTCGATTTCTTCAAGATCACATTCACCCCTACTTTTAGGACATTGTGCTGAGGGAAGAGAAGACATGCTCCCTTGTGGGATTGAAGAGGCTGTGGTCTCCTCCTCAGTCCCAGAGCACCACTGCAGAGAGGTGATTGCTATTTCCCCCTCCCCTGTCACCTGAGGAATGAAACCTCCGAAGCTCATCATCCTACCATCCCAGCTCTGCCTCAAGCACATACTGACTCAGCATCCAATCCCTAGCCCTACAACCTATGGGGTTCCCTGAACAAGGACCTGATCTTTGGAACGATTCTGGTCATCTGGCCTTGTGCCTGGATAGTCTCAGGAGGTGCTGTAGCCATTGTTGACTGACATCTCTATTCTGACATCAGAAGGCTAGGCTGGGGTGCTGGGATATGGCGGGACCTTTCTGTGGACATCATTTCTCCATTGTCTAGAGGCTCATTTTGAAGTCTAAGGCAACAAAGTTTGAAAAGTCATTGTCACACTGCCTAGGATTAGATAATAGCTAGTGTACATGAAGTTCTTCTTATGTACTTGACTTTAACCCTTTATACTCATAACAAAACGATGGCTGAGTCCTACCAGTATTTACAAATGCATCAGAAGCATATGTAGTTTCTGTCATATGTACAGTGTTACGTAGCTATTAAGGAGTTAAGTCCAGATTTGAAATTGATACATGGCACCTGAGCACTCAGTTTCAACTCTGACCTATTAAGTGTTCCATATATTTCAGTTATGATGTATTTGACCATTATACAGCATGTCTAGAGGCTATTCTGTTTTTTTGTATGTTTGTTTGTTTGTTTTGAGATAGGTTCTTTATTTATTTATTTTGTTTTTATTTGAGAGAGAGAGAGACAGAGAGCTAGAGAGAGAGAGAGAGAGAGAGAGAGAGAGAGAGAGAGAGAGAAAGAATGGGCACGCCAGCAGCCTCTCAGCCACTGTGGACGAACTCCAGACGCTTGCACCCCCTTGTGGGCAAGTGTGGCATTGCACCTTGCATTACTTTTTGCATCTGGCTAAACATGGGACCTGGAGATTGGAACTGGCATTCTTAGGCTTGGCATCAGGCGCCTTAGCCGCCAAGCCATCTCTCCAACCCATTGAGATAGGTTCTTGCTCTAGCCCTGGCTGACCTGGAATCCACTCTGTAGTCCCATGCTGCCTTCAACTCATAGCAATCCTCCTACCTCTGCCTCCTGAGTGCTGGGAGTAAAGAAGTGTACCCCCATGCCTGGCAAGAGACTATTCTTTACCCCAAAGGCAAAAATACTCTATAGGGGAGTGAAACTTTCTGGGAGCTGATGTGGGTGGTGCTAAGAAGAATCTAGTCCTTTAGTAAAAATCTTGGTGGGTAACCAGTTTCTAAAGTCCATTCCATGAGCTCTTGTTAAGGCACCTTCAGAAAGTATACCTTGGAAGGGTGTGGGTAGGGCTAACTGCTAATGACCAAGGTCCATGCATTCACCACGGTGTCTTAGTGCAGAAAGTTATTGAAAATACATTCTATACCTCCTCTTTCTCACCTACAATCCCAGCCTGAAGTGGGAAAAGTATTCCCTACCGGTGAAACTGCCCTTTGTTTCTCCACCCCTCAAGTTCCCTCTCTGTATTACAAACACTATGTCCTCAGTACTTACAGAAAGAAGACCCCTCAGCCATCTCAGGTTCCTGCGTAGTCCATAGGAGGATGAAGGGTACCAGGAGCAGCAGAAGTCCAGGGTGTCCCATTAAAGGAAACAATGACCAGGCTAGAGCCAGTAAACTGAGAGACAGCTACTCACTCACCCTGCCTCTGTGCTATGGCTTCCTGACCCAACCATCCAGGAAACAAATCTGGACACTCCCTCCACTGGGAACAACAGGTCCCTGAGGCCGCCAGTGAGATTTGCTGTGCGCATAGAGCTGCCTCTTCTTAAGTTCATACTATCCATGCTCTCTGGATCCCTGCTCTACTAACTAGAAGGGACACATTTGCCTGCTTATTCCAGAATCTCTTAACAGAAGTGATGCCCAACTCCAGAACCTTCTTTTATCCAAGGAACACTTTTGATGTCAATAGTAATCTAGTTCTTGGATCCTGGGAGATGGGTCAGTTGGTAAAACTGCCTCCTCATCCCCGCCAAAGGGTGAGGATATGATTTATGATCTCCAGCACTCACATAAATGCTACATGTCGTAACGTGCACCTTAAATCCCAGTGCTTTGGAGCTGGATATAGGTGCATCCCTTGGTTTGAAAGTTAAACTTTGATTGTCAATTTGACAATTTGATTGACAGTTTCACCATTGAAACATGTTTCTGGAAATACCTGGGAGGGATTTCCTAGATTGTGTTAATGGACATGGGAGGACCCTCCTTAATGAAAGGTGGAATCATTTCTTGGACTGGAGTCCCCGATTGAATAAAGAAGAGAAAGGAAGTTGAGCAGCAGCATGCATCACTCGCTACTCCCCAACTGTGGATAAAAAGTGACCAGCTTCCACACGCCCCTACCCCCATGACTTTCCCAGAATGATGGACCCAGAATCACTCTGAAACTAGAGCTCGCTGATTTGGCTAGAATATCAGACAGCTTGCCCTAGTGTATCCATTACCTTCACCATTGCTGGGACTTAAGACTTGGCAGAAAGCAGCTGAAGGTAGGAGGGGTTTATCTGGGCTTACACTTAGAGGTGGCAGTCATCACGTCTCTGTGTATTTGTTTAAAACTTCTTCCTGCTTTTCCTCTTTCCATGTCCCTCTGCCTCCCTTTGGTCTATCTCCTCCTCTTCTCTCTGGCCCACCTCTGATCTTTAGCCATTGTCAAACAAACAAGACATTGTGAGGGGCCTAGGAAAACGCACATTCCTGGTTGAGCATCAGCTGAGTTGTGGGATTCTGAAAGCAGGCAAGAACGTGAGCGCCGACAGAGATCCTCTATCGTCAAGTGTAACTTAGCATAGAGAATGTGGGAGAAGAAGAACATGACAGTTATGGATTTGGAACCAGCTGCAACACAGGACTGGGAGGCATACAGTAAGACTCATACAACTGCCTCCCATCCAGTCGGGCAAAGTGCTTTCTTTGCCTCATAATCTAAACCTCACAGTCCTGAGGTCTTTCTATATCTCAGTCTCTCAACTCTGACAGAATGGTCCATCAAACTATGCCTTTAGCACTGCAAGATATCTCTTTGACCAAGGTCTCACAGTGTTCCAATAGTCTCCTTTCCTCAAGTCAGATTTTGACCTCAAAAGACCAAAAGCTACACAGTCAGGTCTCTAGCAATAATGACCCCATCCATCTTCTAGTCAGCAATTTCCCATTATACTTATATCTTTTTGTTGTTGAGAAAAAACACCTGACCAAAAACAGTTGATGGGGCAAAGGGTTTTTTGTAACTATTTTATTTATTTATTTATTTATTTATTTATTTATTTATTTATTTAAGAGCAAGAGAGAGAAAGAATGGGTGACCCAGGGCTTCTAGCTACCTTGGGCATCTGGCTTTATATCGGTACTGGAGACTCAAACCTGGGTCCTTTGGCTTGCAGGCATGTGCCTTAACAGCTAAGCCATCTCTCCAGCCCAGATTGTCCCATTTCTGCCTATGAACATCTGGGTTGTAGGCATGAGTTGCCGAGTCTGACTCTTCCTTGGGTGCTGAGGACCTGAACTCACATCCTCATTCCGCTGTGGTTCACTGTGAGATCCTGTCTCCAAAAATTTGGTGGACAGTAACCAAGGAAGACATTACATATGAGCCTCAGCTTCCCCCACACATTCAGAGACACACACACACATGCACATGCACCCATACCCTCACGAACACACAAACACACACATACACCAAGAAATGTAGACGGCCCATCTTAAGATCAAGATCAGACTTCTGAGCCCCCCTTCCTTGTGCAGTTTCATCCCTCTCATCACTGAACCAGCTCCTCTGTTCTTTGCTTGCTGGTCTTTCTAGGCCTGGCCATGCTATCTCCTGTCCCACAGTCTTTCCACACATTGTTATGTGTGTCTACTAAAGCTAGTCCTTCCCACCACCACTGCCCCCCACTTTTTTCCCTATGTTGCCTCTGAGAAAAGGAAGATTCTGATTGAACATCACTTCTGCTAAGAGATTCTGGAACAAACCAGCCAATTATGACTTTCTTCCTAGTAGACCAGGCGTGCAGAGCCTTGGTTGCCTTAGGGTCAGAACGAACCTATTAAGAGTCAACCTGTAGGTACAGCTAGTCCCACTGTTGGCCTCAGGGACCTTTTGTTCCCAGTGGAGGAAGTGTTCAAATTTGTTTCCTGGACAGTTGGGTCAGGAAGCCAGAGTGAAGAGGTCTTGGTAGCTGAGTAGCTGTTTCTCAGTTTTGTATACCAACAGCAGGGCCACCAATCCTTTAATGGAACACTTGGGGCTTCTGCCATTCCTGGTTCCCTTCATCCTGCTGTGGGGTTTCCAAGAACATGAGCTGGTGGATGGATTCATGAAGAGTAAGTATTGGGTCACATTTCTTGTCATGGAGAGTCACCAGTGAGGAAGACATTCCTCATGACAGCCTGGGACAGTGGGTGGGAGAGAATTGGTGTGGAAGCCTTATGTCACAACCTTTGTTCAGGTGAGACACCTTGGTGAATGCAGGGACCTTGGTCTTTTGCTGTTCCTCCACCCCAACAATTTCAATGAATACTCTCTGAAGTTGCCTGGATTGGAGCTCATGGAATGGTCTTTGGGAATTCATTATCCAAAGACATGTTTCCTTTAAGGATAGGCTCTCTCTAGCATCATCAGCTTCTAGATGTTTTTACACAGCTACAGAGGACTCTCACATTTGCAGTGCAGAAAGCCTCTAGAAGTCCCCTATAATGATGAAATACTTACCATCTCAAATATACAGAACATCTAAAAGTTTAGAGTTGAAATTTACTGCTCAGGAGACATGTGGCAAGTTTAAATCTTGGCTTCACTCCTTAATATCTATGTGACACACACACACACACACACACACACACACACACACAAACAACATAACTTCCTTATGCTTCTGCTGCATCTGGGACTCATTCACCATTTTCTAATGAGGATTAAGAAAAGTATATAGAAAGTTGTCATCCACATTAGTCATTATTTTACCCTAGGCAGATTGACAGTGACTTTCCAAACTTTATTGGCTTAGACTTCAAAATGACCCTCTAAACAATGGAGAAAAGATGCCCAGAGAAGGTTCCTGCCATTTCCAGAGCAGCCCAGCCTAGCCTTCTGAAATCAGAATAGAGATGTCAATCACCAGTGGCTACAGCACCTCCTGAGACCATCCAAGCTCAAGGCCAAATGACCAGAATAGTTCCAAAGGAGCAGGTCCTTGTCCAGGGAACCCCATAGATGGTACAGATAGGGGAGGGGTAGGAATTAGATGCTGAGTCACTCTGTGGTTAAGGGCATGGCTGGTGTGGTGAGAATGCTGAGTCCCTGAAGGCTCCATCCATTGGGTGACAAGTGAGGGGTAAATGGTTTTCCCAGCTCTGCAGTGGTGCCCTGGACCTGGGAGGGAGATGATAGCCTCTTCAAATCCTTATGGGAAACCGGGCGTGGTGGCGCACGCCTTTAATCCCAGCACTTGGGAGGCAGAGATAGGAGGATCACCGTGGGTTCAAGGCCACCCTGAGACTACATAGTTAATTCCAGGTCAGCCTGGACCAGAGTGAGACCCTACCTCGAAAAACCAAAAAAAAAAAAAAAAACAACCTTATGGGAATGTATCTTCTCTTCCCTCACTAGATTGTCCCAAAATCAAGGCCAAGTGTGAAAGGGGAGGAGCGGACCTGTGCCTCTCAAACAAACACTGCAGGAATTCCTACAAGTGCTGCCCAATGCCCTGTGGAAGGAGATGCATCACCGCCATTACAGGTAACTCTGCTCTCCTGACTGCCTCGTCCCCTCTCCTCCCGTCCTCTTGCTCTGAAATTGCCCCAGCCTTTCCCCAGGACGCTGAGAGCTAGCGTCGGACCCAGGATCTCCAAGTGTCTACTTGAGACAAATCCTACCAGTGCTGGGCTGCAGACCTGTATTTATGTTTTTTTCTGTATTTATTTTTGTATCTATTTCAGTATATGATGTGACATATGTAGCTTTTCTGTTGAGGCCTCAGTATGAGTAAGTCAATTCTGAAGAAAGAATGGAAAGATAATTCTGTCTTTATTTTAATATGGCTGATCAAAATATGGTTTACGTTTTGATTATAGTGGGATATAAAAAGTGCAGGCATGAATACGAAGCCGTACGTGAATTTGTCTACACGTCTAACATACTACAAACACAGAAAATTTTTATTTAACATTTGGAGCAATTTTTCCACATATGTGTGCATGCATGCATGCGTGCATGTGTGCGTGTGTGCGTGCAAGTGTGTGTGTGTGTGTGTGTATGCACAGGCCAGGATCATCCAAATTTACATAGTGCTGGGGAATCCAACCTGGTCAGGCAGGCTTGGCACCAAGTGCCTTTAACGGCCCAGCCGTCTCTCCCGCCACTATGAGTTCAGCCTTCTCCAGCACACATCAGAAGATATAACTACGGTGCATCTCATGGTAAAACAGCTTACAACACACTGAACAAGGCAGTTGAAAACATAGGAATCTTAGTAAGGTATTTCGGTATCATTCCCTAAAACAGAAAATGTTAATGCCACGATTAACATCATGAATTGCATCATTTCCGATGTTCTTATTCTTAAAGGTCTTCTAAAGAGGCATGCACAAGAACTGATTTCTTTTTTTAGGCTGAGGCTGTGGCATTTGTGGGGCTTGGGGTTCTGCCCCAGTTTGACATACACAAAGATTTGCTTCCTGCATGTGTTTTATGTATCTAAAATTTGGAACCTTCTAGATACTTGTATTTCATACTTGATATGTTTAAAAACTCTTTTTCTCTTCCATAGCCCACAGCCTTCTCTTGGTGGACACATGCATACTAGAATACCACCCCTCGAGTCATTCCTAGGTCCACTCCTCAGGGTCAAGGGCTTTCTCACAGTAGACAATAGGTGTATTGTTGCAGCTATTGCTGTATCAGAACAGCCAGCAGCAAGTCCTCATACATAGACAGCAAACAACCTAAACATAGTTCACTAATTCTAAAAAAAATATGGCCTGAAATCAACTTCCTTTTGACTGGATGCCAAAACTATTAGCATTCCATTCCATACCTCCTGAGCCAGGACAAGTGTGGCACAGTGCAAAGGAAGGTGTCCTGGTGGGGTTACGATAGCACATCTTACTTTCATATGTTGCCATGAGGACACGGAGCTCGGGCCATTCCCTGAAAGATGAAAAGCGATAATCCGTAGAAAGAACTCTGAGTCTTGGGTTAGTGGTCTTCTTGGTGAACCCTTCTCTTAGATCTGGGCGCACTCTCTTTGGATTGTTCTGTGTTTTTTTTTTTTCCTTCTGGTTTTTTTTTTTTTTTTTTTTTTTGGTTTTTTGAGGTAGGGTCTCACTCTGGCCCAGGCTGACCTGGAATTCACTATGTAGTCTCAGGGTGGCCTTGAACTCACGGCGATCTCCTACCTCTGCCTCCCGAGTGCTGGGATTAAAGGCATGCGCCAGCACGCCCGGCTGGATTGTTCTGTTTTGAATAAAGGAAAAGTCATGCTAGTGACTTCCACTCCTCCTGCAGAAAAGAAAATGGTACCTTTCACGTGGTCTTCACAGGAAGACTGTTGTTGGGAGTTGGAGGGAAACATGTCACGTGGAAGATCTAAACCACACTGCACACTATGCCAGAGACGCTTGTGCGAGTGCACTGACTGAGAGTCCCAGATAGGCTCTCTCTGACAGGCAGAGCTAGTGTGCAACCATGAATCAGCTGCTCACTCCAGAAGAGTCTCAAGTGAACTCTCTGCTAGTGTTGGGGGCAGCCAAAGAGGAAGCTGGAGAGAGGAGGAAGTGGATTCTGGAGTTCTTTTGGGTGTGACTTTGTCTGGAGGTCAACGGATCAGTTATTCTGGAATCAGATGTAGAGTAGATTAGAGAAGTCTTAAAGATCAAATGATAGCCCTTCCTGCCGCTCTTGGAAAGTTCTGATGATATTTAGATTAAGAAATAGGTAGAGGGCTGGAGAGATGGCTTATTGGTCAAGTGCTAGCCTGTGAAGCCCAAGGACCCAGTGCGAGGCTTGATTCCCCAGTACACAAGTAAGTCAGATACACAAGTTGGCTCATGCATCTGGAGTTTATTTTCAGTGGCTTGAGGCCCTGGTGCACCCATTCTCCCCCCACCCCTCCCCACCACTCTCAAATAAATAAAGAAAGAAAATAAATAAACAATTTTTTTTTAAAGAAATAGGTACAGCAGAGTGAAGAGACAGCAGTGTAACAATGAGGAAGCTTTAGATGTTGGAATATTGAGGAAATACAACAAAAGAGCTGTTATGGTTTTGTTGCTTCCTTCAAGTGTCCTGTGATGCACGCAGGAGCCCTGTGATCTCTTCTTACAGATGAGGGAATCAAAGTCCAAAGAGGATACCAGGACTTGTCAAGGCTCACCAGTATTCAGAGAACCACCTGAGCCATGTTTGCCTCTCAATGGACACTAAGTGAGCAGTAGACAGAGAAAGGAAAGGTGCATGCTTTCCAGATATTCAAGCATCCAAAGATCTGTGTTCTGTGATCTTCTTCCAGACCAATGCCGTCTTCCAAAAGCCTCTGGCAACTGCACCGACAATTTTATACGCTGGTATTATAATAAAGAGGTTGATGACTGCTTGCATTTTACATATACTGGCTGCTTCGGGAACATAAACAACTTTGAAACAGTATCTCAGTGTCTAGCCACCTGCATGTACAGATGTAAGTCCGAAAATGTCCAATTACCCATGTTCACCAGGTCCAGAGATCTCAGTATTTATCTATTACAAGACCTTGGCAGTCCTGGGGTTGACAGAACAAAAGGTAGAAATACATGTTGTAGAGGTGTGAGTTGAAGGATAAACTGGGAAAGAAAGGATGAGAGAGGGGCAGTAGGCAAAGGAAGTAACAGGTGCAGAAAGGAAAACAAGGTGGTGCAAGGTTAGAGACCAAGTCACAATGGGGATGGTTGTCACGAATTATTACACGGGGACAACAGGTATGGCTATGAGCAAATCAGAATACGTGATCGACACCTCTGTGAGCCCCCAACCCAGGCTAACTTCTGTATTCACTTCTTGCCAAGAGGCAAAAAACTATGACCCCTGCCTCCCTTTCTCCTGCTACCTAAATAGTTGGCTCCTATAGTAACCAGGCTCCAAACAGGCTCACCTTTCTTCTGCTGTGTTGCAGGAACTTCCAACCAATGAGGGAGAGGAAGAGGAGCTGGAACAACCTCCAAGATTCAGCTCCTAATCCAGTATCTTCTTCACATGTGCCTGGCCAGTGCTTCTGCCGGCCACATTTTCACCACTGAGACCTTGGTTGTTTCAAAACCAGAACCCCAGAATTTGCTTTCTCTCTTTCTCCAAGCTCAGCTTCTCCTCAAACACAATGCCCTTTGACCTTGACCTTACTCACTGTGAGAACCAATTTCTTCAATTTGCAGGACCCCCATTTATTCCTACAACTCCTCTGGTTTTCCCTAATAAAGTATTGCATGAGGATGAAGATCTCTGAGCGTGAATACCTTACGTGTGTTCCCATTCTTCTGTGCTAGTTTTCACAGAACAGGAGGTTACAGGTTCTTCCAGTAACAACAAAAGGAGAGAGGAATATGAAAATCTTGAAAACTAAGCATCGGGGTAAATGTATTTTCAGATGCTGACCAATGGTGCAAGAGCAGACCCAGAACGCTTATAATCTGCAGGCTCATTTAAAAACAAGGAAGAGGGTTAGGGAAATGAGTCAGTGGATAAAGGAAAGCAAGTAAGTATGGTAAGTCAGTTTGAAAAGAGCAAATGAAAACATATGAATCTTAAGAAATGATCATTTGTATCCTTCCAGAAAAAGAAACTATTCATGCTACATTTAAAATCACATATTGGGAGCCAGACGTGTTGATGCATGTCTTATGAGGCAGATATAGTAGGATCATAGTGAGTTTCAGGCCAGCCTGAGAATATATAGTGAATTTTAGGTCAGCCTGGGCTAGAGCAAGATCCTACCTTGAAAAACCAACCCCCCCAAAAAAAATCATATATTGTAGGGCTTCTGGTTAAGATGGCAGAATAGGAGCTATGCCAAAGAAAAGGGGGAAGGGAAGAGAGGAAGAGGAAACACCAAACAATACTCCCTTCTTCTCTAAAAATGAACATCTGTAACCAACTACCAACCCAGGGGAGCTCCTGGCAGACAATCAAGGAGCTTCCAGCAAGTTGACAAGGGTGGTTTGGACTCCAGTAGGTAGATCCCAGCTGGTAGCCTAGGGGAAGTCTCAGCTGGCAGGGTTGTGACCAGGCCATTGATAGGGCTCGCTTCCCACCCCACAGAGGTGGTGGCACATGCTGTAGTCTGAGGGAAGTCGGAGCCGGCATGAGCAAGAGCCGGCCAATTGTGAGAACTCTGTCGCCCTTGGAGGTGGCACAGTGGGCAGCCTAGGGGAAGTCCCTGTTCACTAGTGCTGCTAGTGAGGCCAGTCACTAGGGCTCTGTCCCCATTCATTGATGATGGCAGTGCTGGTGCTGGGATGTGCTGAGGGGAAGGGTCCATTGACAAGTGCCCGAGCTGGTGCTACTAGGGCATACTCAACATTGGGTGGCAGAGGCTGCTGGGAAGAGCAACCAACTACCATAGGGGAAGTGCCAGCCAATGGGGGAGACAGTAGCCAGAGAAGAGCACAAGGGTACCGAGGGTACCGTGAGACTGGAGCTTGCAGTCCGTGGTGACCAGGCTGGATCCCTGGCACCATGTAAATTGGTATGCTCTCAGAAAGAGTCCCTGGCACAGCCCCATACACATAGTCATGAAAAAAAAATTACTTTTACAAGGATGATCAATTTAAAAAGTAAAATATAAAATTCTGTGTTTTTAGTGCATAAGCATGCAAATGAATGCATATATTCAAGTATGGCTTTGCATACAGGCGTGAGCTTTATATATCCAGCTGTAATAAAAACATAAACATGTTTTGATCAATCACAGTAAATGAAAGAAAGAACTATTTTTCATTCTTTCCATCAAAATTGAGTTTTTGGGCTGGAGAGATGACTCAACAGTTAAGGCACTTGCCTGCAAAGCCTAACAACTCGGGTTTGAATCCTCAGTACCCACATAGAGCCAGATGCATAAAGTGGCACATGCACCTAGAATTCATTTGCAACGTCTAGAGACCCTGGTGCACCCATTCTTTCTGTCTCTCTCTCTCTCTCTCTCTCTCTCTCTCTCTCTCTCTCTCTCTCTCTCTCTGCTTGCAAATAAAATAAATGAAATATTTCAAATTGAGTTATTCATACTGAGGCCCTAAAAGGAAAATAAACATCCTTCCCACCATATACTGAAATAGGTGTAAAAGTTAAGGACGGCTCCCTCCAGGCCAGCTCTAACAGGATTTGTCTCAAGTGGAGACATTAGTCTCCTTGGAAACATTAGTCCTCAGTGTCCTTGGGGAAAAGACTGGGACAATTTCAGAGCAAGAGGATAGGAGGGGAGGGCACGAGGCAGTCGAGGGGACCTGAAAGGTGCCTTTGTTCAAGCTTATGCATCTTTTCCCACAGGGCAATAGGCAACACTGCCAGCAGGGCAGCATGTCCAGGAAGGTGGGCATCTTCTGCTAAATCTACAGTGATTCATGACATCAGCTGTCCATTCAAAATTGATTTGGGCACACACTGGTAAGGGAAGATAGATGTGTCCCCCTGCAAGAGTTTATGCCTAGGTTTTGTTTACACTTGGAAATATAAAGCTCGCGACTGAATGCAAAGCCATACTACTGATCTCCCTTCCCAGGCCCAGGGCACCAGTACAGAGTTGGGGACGCTATTTTCCTTTCATCTGTCACCTGAAAAATGTCAGGAGTTCAGGATTCTCACCACACCAGCCATGCCCCTCACCACACAGTGACTCAGCATCTGATCTTCATCCTTGTCCTTATCCCTCAGGGCGAGCCTCCTACCTCTGCCTCCCAATTGCTGGAATTAAGGACATGTACCACAACACCCAGCTAAAACACTGTAATCTTTTTTTAAGCATTATTTTTTATTTTTTATAAATTAATTTGTATGTGTGTGTGTGTGTGTGTGCATGTGTGTGTGTGCTTGCATGGCACAGAGGTGTGCCAGGAACTCTTGCAGACAGCGTCATGATTTATGTGCTGCTGGGGAATCAAACCTGCGCAGAGAAGCAGGCTTTGCAAGCAAGTGTCTTTAATCCTGAGCCATCTCTCCAGCCATATTTGATCAGTCTTCTGCTGCACACATGTGAAGGCATACCAACAGTGCGTCTCATGGCATGTCAGTTTATAACAAACTGAGTAAGGCAATTGAAAACATGGGAAATGTAATAAAGGTATTTTAAATTTCATTTCTTAAAACAGAAATAGTAATACCATTCAAATCCTATATTGACTTATTACAGTTATTCTTATGAGTAAAGCTCTTCTGGCAGGCATCTATACGAATTGATATTTTTGCGGGGGCGGGGCTACAGATGTGGCCTTTGTGATGCTCTGAGACCCATCCCGACAACACATACAGAAAGATTTGTTTTCCACATATATTTTGTGTATCTGGAATTTGGAAGAATTTTCTAGATACTTGTATTTCATACTCAACACATTTAAAACTCTTTTCTCTCCCACAGCTCGCATCCGTGTGTGGGTAGATACACGCATACCAAGATGTCATCCCTAGTGACTTTCCTCGGGGTCAAGGACTTGGCACAGTAGACAATAGTGTATTGTTGCAGCCTTCACTCTGCCAAGGCAGCCAGAATCCAGTCCTGATAAGAAAAGATGGCAGTAAGCAGCCAACACATAGTTCTCTGATGCCAAACTAAATGTGGCCCACAATCAACTTCCTTTTGTCTAAGTGCCAACAATGCTGGCATCCGTTCCAATAGTACCTGAGCAGGAGAAGTGTGACGACAGAGTATAGAGGAAGGTGGCTGGCTGCTTCTGGTTAGAACATCTTACTTTCAGATGTTACCAGTCATTTCACAATGAGAAAACTTGGCTCTGGCCATTTCCAGAACCATGAAAGGGGTTGGGTCAAGGAGGAATCCTAAGGCTTGGATCCATCATTTTCATTGTAAATTACCCTCTGGAAGGCCTCATGGTCTGTCTTCTGGGCTCTGGTAAAAGCCAGTCTTTTTTCTTGTGGTCCTGGTACTGCAAGTGCAAAATAACAGGAGAAGGTAGAGAGGAGTAAGATAGGAAGGGTGAGTAATGACATGGCAGTGAGCAACATATCTTATTTTTTTTTAATTAAAAGCTTGGTGTCAAAAGAACTTCACATGCCTCCCACCTTACACTGGCATCTAGATGCCCTCTCTTTGGATCACTCTGTTTTAAACAATGGAATGACTGGAAATGTGCAGAGAGACTTCAAATGTTGGGACAAAAATTGGTGGCTTTTACTTGGTTGTCATAGGAAGCTTGTTGTGGGGAGGGGGACGGGAACAGAGGTTGTGGAAGAGGCCTAACCACACTCAGTGCCATACTAGAGATGTTTTTGTGCGGGTGCTGACCACCAGCCCAAGACAGGCTCTAGCTGACAGCCAGCACTAGTTTCCAGCCATGAGTCAGCTGCCCAATCCAGGTGAGTCTCAGGTGATCCTGTAAAAGATGCTATGACACTGGGCGTGGTGGCGCACGCCTTTAATCCCAGCACTTGGGAGGTAGAGGTAGGAGGATCACCATGAGTTCAAGGCCACCCTGAGACTACATAGTGAATTTCAGGTCAGCCTGGACTAGAGTGAGACCCTACCTCGAAAAACCAAAAAAAAAAAAAAAGATGCTATGAAGAACAAAAAAAAGACCAAGTGGATCCTTCTCAACTCCATTCATCAAATCTTGACAGAAATGAAAATGTTTGCTTTTTTTTTTTTTTTTTTTTTTTTTGATTGTTTTTTTTTTTTGAGGTAGGGTTTCACTCTAGCCCGGGCTGACCTGGAATTCACTCTGTAGTCTCCATGCTGAGCAATAGGTAACTAAAGCAGGGAGAGAACAGAGGACAGGCCTTGAGGAAGGAAGAAGCTGATATCAAAGGACTGGGCAAGGTAAGAGTGTGCTGGGCTGAAGAAGGGTTGAAATGTAAGAGGTCAACTACTAGGGAGAAAGAATCACCAGCCCGCTTGGGTATGTGGCTCAGTGGCACAGCACTTGCATGGTGTGAGGTCGTAGGTTCCAAGATGCTCAACTAGTTCTTCTTACGTTCTCAAGATCAGCTCTTGGTTGAGGGATAGACCTTATCTCAAAGAAGAATATTGAGCCAGATGTTGTGGTGCATAACTATAATCCCAGCACTCAGGAGGCAGAGATAGGAGGATTGCTGTGAATTTGAGGCCACGCTGAGACTACGTAGTGAATTCCAGGTCAGCCTGGGCTATTGTGAGACCCTACCTAGAAAAAAAAAAAAGAAGATGAGGAGGAGGGAACAAGAAGAAGAGGTGTATGGATGTGGATTACCAATAGAAAAGGGCACTCAACATTCCCTGCTGGCCTCCCCATGTATGCCCCTAGCATGTGCACATTTGTACACATGTGCATGCACTACACCCCTGATACTTTATACACCCAGGTGTTTGTGTATGGGTGTGTCTGTTTGCATACATGTAGAAAGAAAACAAAACAAAAAATAAATGTAGCTAACACATTTCTGTTAGGATCAAGACTAGACTCTGAGTTCTCCTCTGAGTGGCCCAGCTTATTGATGAAATCACAGCAACCCATTTGCCAGCACGCCTGACTCTGGGGTTAAGGCGCTTGCCTGTGAAGCCTAAGCAATCATCTACCCCTAAGCCTCCAGTCCGTCTATCTACTCTTGATGTATCCTGGATCTCCACCATCTGTAAGAAAAAACAGACTCTCCAACCAAAAGAGAGAGCAGCTTCAATTAAAGAGGAGAAATATAGCTATGAGATTCATAGCCCAGTCTTCTTAGTCAAAGAGCAGTGGAGGGTCTCTCCAGAGTCTATCCTTGGGAATCTGGCTTGGTTTCCAGTACTAGATAGGAGTTCTTCCCCACTGAGAAGCTCTCTTGTCCAGTTGGAGAACAGTTGATTACCCGCATATGCTGTGTGCCAGTATTGCTCACGTGTGCACTTTTTGCCCAGCTGGTTGATTTCTTACCTGGCAGAACCTTCTGCTCATTCACTCTGTTGGCAACCATGATGCCTCAGCAGCGCCCATAGCACTTTCAAGCACTATGAGGGTTATCCAGGAGCAAACTGGATTCCCTCTGTTCTAGCATGGTCTCTCGGTGTCCTGTGACCACAGGCTGTGGTGTATTCAGCAACAGAGTCTTACCTTTTAGCTCTGGCAGGTAAACAAGTGTTTTGGCCATGGTATGCATTATTTTGGGGATCTCATGTATCAATCTGACCAATCGCTCATTGTGGGGGGAGGGAGTCGGGGGAGAATGCAACTCAATTCTGGCCCTGGGATTTACCAGCCAAAGCTTATGGTTTTAAGGTTAAGCTTTCTCTGCCTTCTATGGGGCTTTTCTGTTTGGGGTCTCCCTCCTTCTCATTGTATTGATTCACGTTGACATTAGATTTATATAATTCTTTTTTTAAAAGATTTTATTTTTTATTTATTTGAGACAGACAGGGAGGTAAAGAGAAAGAGAGACAGAGAGAAAGTGAGAATGGGCACGTCAGGGCCTCTAGCCACTACAAATGAACTCCAGATGCATGTGTCACCATGTGCATCTGACTTATATGGGTCCTGGAGAATTGAACCTGGGTTCTAGGCTTCACAGCATGTGCCTTAACTGCTAAGCCATCTCTCTAGCCCCGATTAATGTAATTCTTTTCTCTCACCATCCCCACTACTCCCAATGACCTTTCCACACCCTGCTTGCTTTCTTTTTCTCTTTCTTTCCCTCAACTTGTGTGTCAAGTGTCCTTTCTGAGAAGGGTTTGAAGAAGCAATAGGAGAACACCTAGTTAGCTAGTGAAGGTTGGGATTTACCCTGTGTGAAGATGAGTGAGAATATGGTAATTTTAGAGCATGAGGTCTGAAAAGATGAATGTTAGAGGCAGCCAAAGAGGAAAGCTGAAGAGGAGGAAGTGGATGCTAGAGTTCTGGCTGCAAATTGGTTTGGAGGTCAGCAGAGCATTTTTTCTGGAAACAGATGTTGAGTAGATTTGACATCTCAGAGGTCACATGGCCGCTCTTGCTGGCAGTCTTGGCAAATGATGATGCTGTTTGGACTAAGAAAGAGGAAAAGCACACACCATTAATTCTAGCTCTGGGGATGCAGAAGTAGTTGGATCACTGTGAGTTCGAGACCAGCCTGGGACTACAGAGTGAATACCAGATGAGTCTGGGCTAGAGTGAGGCCCTACCTTAGAAAAATAAACAAATAAATAAATAAAAAATAAATAAACCAAAAGGGGGGGGAGCTTGCACCAGAAGTGGCACCATAAATACTGCTCTTACTGCGAGCCTGACAACCACCTCCAGGGTGATGGTAACAGACATGGTGATCAGTCAAAACTTACTAAAGAAATCCAGATGTTACAAAGAACTCAACACTAAATCAGATTGCCAACAGGCCTGCTATGGCTCAGGGGACATTGTCAAAGAGGGGGCAGAAAGACTGTAAGAACCACAGAGTGGGTAAGAATATCCTGAGGTATGGTCACCTCTATCCTATAGGGACTGACTGAGGCCTTCATGACCCCACAGTGAATCCATAATCCCACTGAGGAGGGCCCCATGGAAATTTGAGCAGGAGCAAGGGGATAAAACATATATACATATGTGTGTGTGTGTGTGTGTGTGTGTGCACATGCACGCATAATTTTAAAAAAGAAAGAGGCAGAGAGGAGTGAACGGAGAGCAGTGTGACAGGCACAATCATGAAGCTTTAGTTGTCCGGGTAAGGAGGAGACACAACACCGCAGCTGTTGTGGTGTGGTTGCTTCTGCTTCCTGCAAAGATCCTGCCAGACAAGCAGGAACTCCATGTTCTCATCTTAGAGGAGAGGAAGGCAAAGCACAGTGATGTCACAGGGACTGGTCAAGATTCCATGGAATTAGGAGTACAATGGGTCAATTTTGCCTCTCCGTGGACAGTAAGGGAACAGTGGAACAAGAAAGGGGAAGGTGGATGCGTCCAGGGCGATTAGCACCAAAGCATTAGCGTTCTGTAATCTTCCTACAGACTCATGCACTCTTCCAATCATAATTGGCCCCTGTTTCGCCTACATACAATGCTGGACATATAATCCAAAAACTAGGAGATGTGTCAAATTCATTTATGGTGGTTGCCAAGGGAACACAAACAGCTTCCAGTCAAAAAAAAAAAAAAAGCCTGTGTACTCACTTGCTGGAGAAAAAGTAAGTCTCAAAGCTCCCAGGTCCTGTACCCCTCACCGCCACCTCAGGGCTCAAACAGAGATCTGAGTAAAAGTCAGTTGCAAGCCCTTGGCAGTCCCGGGTTGACAGTACAGACGACAGTACTGCACGTTTTAGAGGTATAAGTTGAAGGATGTAATGGAAAAGAGAGATGAGAAGGAGGCAGTAGGCAATGGGAAAGTGACATGTATGCGGTGAGTATCAGGCGCAGAAAGGAAGCACACAAATGGTGTAATGAACCAGACCGAGTTAGAGGGGGGAGAATAAAGAGGGTTGTCATTAATTATTAGGTTAGGACAACAGATGTGCAACTAGCAAACCAGAATGTGTGATTGACACTCTGTGAGCCACCAAACCTCACCACCTCTGTTGCAGTGATGTAACATGATCCCATCTCCCTTTGCCATCCACCAGAAGATTTGGCTCTGATGGTGATCAGGTTCAAAGCAGCTTAACTTTTCTCCTGCTGTGTTTCAGGGAAACCTCATCGGGGCTAAAAGCTACAAGATTGGTCTTTTAATCCAGGGCTTTCTCCATGAATCCCCGACTGGTGCTCTGCAGTGGCGGCCAATGACCACTTTTTTGCCACTAAGACATTGGCTCTTTCCAAATGTAGCCCAGGATTTGCTTTCTCTCTTCCCATGACTCAACTTCTCTTCACACACTACACCCTTCAACCCTGACCTGTTCACACTCTGAAGCCCTTTCTCTTCCACCTTTCAGGACCCACATGTATTCCTAAAAATTCTTTGGCTTCCTCAATAAAGTGCCCTGTGAGAATTGACATCTCTTAGTCTGAATAACTTCCATATATTTATAACCTTCTATAGCAGTTGTGGGAAACTTTTCCTCTGGGACAATGCAGACACACATCTTCAGCACAGATAGGGCGCAGATGTTAGACCAAAGTATGATTACACCAACGCCATACAGATCATAAAGAGGGGTTACTATAGGAACATGGGATCCCCAAAGCGCCCACGTTGATGGAGATTCCCATGTCAATATTGCTCCTCGGTTGCTCCTCCCTCAGCCTCAAGATGAGGGCTTACTTACACAACATCGGGACCCCAGAGCAGCTGCACCACAGAGAAATCTCATTCCTCCTGAGTGACAACTTCCCTGTGATCGCTTCTAGAAGCTCCTTGTCCCCGTATAGGAGTATGAGACAATACAGCAGCACTTCAGTGGGACTCACTATACCGGGATTACCTCCGCGGATTCTCCTCGCTCAGCCCAGGGGTGAGGGCTTACTTACAGAGCGTGGAGACTCCACAGAAACTGCTTAGATGGAGCGCATTGTTCCTTGATCTTTCACTCTCTATATACTCGTCCCCCCCCCCCGAGGTCATTAGATATTGTGTGATATTGTATGTAGCTGGCACAGGGGTACCTGGGGTTTAGGTGTTGTTCTCATGAGACTCCCCACATGTTCTGTGGTAATTTGTGCCAGCTGCTATTGATAAAGTCAGCAATAATAGTTTACACCTTACAATGCAGAGAAAATTTGCTATACATCTTCCAGTGACAACAAAAGGATGGGGAAACATGCAAAGGCTGAAAACTAAGAATTAGAGTAAATTCATCCTAAGATGAATGGCACAAGAGCAGAGCCATAACCCTTAGAAACTAGATGCTATTTGAAAGCAAGACAGGAGAGAATAGTGAGAGGAAGAGAGGAAGAGAGATTTATATTTCAAAAAATAGAAGAATTTACAGGGGCTAAGGGGATAGCATAGTATGCAAAGTCATGTGTTTGCAAAACTTCTGGCTCAGGGTTCCAATCCCCAGCTATCCATGAAAAGCCAGTTCTATATTCATTTGCAGTAGCAAGAGACCTTGATGTACCCATACATACATTCAAATAAATAAATTTATAAATAAATAAATAAGGTGCTTTTTAAACAGAAAATGGGAGTGGACGCTGACTTCTTGTCCCCTGCCTACCTTTCTGCACAGACATTCTCCTTCTTTGCTTCCTGGCCATGAGGTCAAGTATGAGTTTCTACCATGTCCTTCCTCACTGCTGTGATGGACTAAGCTGGGAAACCCAGGAGCTAAAATTACTGAAATGTGTCCAAGATTCAGCCACCAGGGACTGATTGCTCAACAGATGAAGGTGCTAGCTTGCAAAAACTGATAGCCTGGGTTCAATTCCCCTGTGCCCATGTCAAGCCAGATGCACAAAGTGGTGCATGCATCTGGTGTTCGTTTGCAATGCAAGAGGCCATGGCATGCTTATCCCCACTCTATCTATTTCCTAATGATAATAATAAAATTTTAAAAATGAATCAGCCACCAAAGTTCTCACCAGCAAACTCAATGTCAATGGATCTGACATTGATGAATAAAACATGCTATGGAACCAACTGCTGCAGTTGAGGTGAAACTGCAGGTGAGTCCTATGTATTGGGGACGCAGTCCACTACGTGCCTTACGCACCTGCCACAACACCCATGCTGTGTCCACTGGCTTGTTGCTGCTTTGTGATTAAGTTTTGTGTCACAATTCAGGAGCTGTGTTGCAGCTGGTTCTGAGGTCCTTTCCTCTGACATCGTCTATGCTGAACTGTGCTTCGTAGTAGAAGTTTAGAGTTACCTCAGGTGTTCTGTCCTGTGTCAGAATAAAAGAGCCTCAGCTGGTGGTGATTACACATCATTATGGACACACTGGAAGTGCCAATGAATGATCCACCTTCAAGTGGTTAACTTTATACACTGTGAACTGTACCACAGTTTTAGAAAATTGATGAATAAAACATGCTATGGAACCGTCTGCTGCACTTGAGGTGAAATTTCAGGGGTGTCCAGCGTACTGGGAATGCGGTCCACTACTTGCATTGCTCGCATTTCCAATGCCCACACTGTGTCCACTGGCTTGTTGCTGCTTCGTGATTACATTCTTGTAACAATTTAGGTGCCATCTGTGGAACATTCTTCAAGTCTGTATTGCACCTGGTTCTGAAGCCACGACTGAAATGTTCTTTTCTCTGACATCGTCTATGCTGAGCTGCGCCTTAGAGTAGAAGCTTAAAGTTACCTCTGGTGTTCTGTCCTGTGTCAGGATACAAGAACCTCAGCTGATGCTCAGCCTGGAACGTGTGCTTTTTTAAAGCTTAATGGTGAACTTTACTCCATGAACAAATTGCATGTTGGTCATATTCTCCTCCATTATCTTCTTATTCCCCTCTCCTACACCCCCATTAACAGTTGGCCCTCCTTAGTGGTGTGATTGGTATTCACTGTGGGATCACAAATGCACCAGTAAGGCTCTGTGGAAGAGGGAAGGATGCTGCGGGATCCTCCTGCTCATCCTGTGGCTCTTACAACCTTTCCACTCCCTCTTCTGCCACAGTACCGCAGGCGTGGTGGAGGTGTTATAAGTCCACGTTAGTGTTGAGCTCTGTGCAACCTCTGGATTTCTCTGTGTTGCCTTTTGAGGGTCCTCAGTGATTACTGCCATCTCCCTGGAGCTGGTAACTGACAATATCTTTACTGTTTGAGAATGTTTCAAGATCAGAAGTGGACAAGAGTGAACAGAGGGACATAGAGAAAACCAAAATGAGCAATGGGAGAAGGAGACCAAGGTAGAGGGTCACTGAATGATAAGAAGCAGATAAAAGACACACGAAGAGGCATGCTGGCCTGCAGACTCTAAGTGTAAGCTGAAACAAGGCCCTCCTTCCTTCAGTTGCTTTCTGTCCACTGTTAAGTCACAGAAATGAGAAAATAGCAAATACACGGGGCAAGGTGGCTACATGTCCTAGCAACCCAGTGAATTCTGGGCTCAATGAGAGACCCTGTGTCCATCATAGTGGGAGGGATGATGGCAGGAGCGTCAGTCCACAGTGGGGGACCAGAAAGTGACAAATGCTGATGCTCAACTCACTTTCTCTTGCTTCCTTTCAGTGGGGAACTTCAGCCAATGGAACGACACCACCCAAGGTGCGTCCTCCCATGTGAATCCATCTAATCAGGAAAATCCCTCAAAGCTATGCCCAAGGAACCAGGACATCTTGAACTCCAACCTGCCCAAGGGGAGGGAAAGGCTCTGTAGTCAGGTATCAGTTCTGCTAAGAGATTCTTCAGTACCCCAGGCAAGTATGTCTTTCTTCCCAGTAGGCCAGAGAGGCAGAGAACTTGGCTTCCTGAAGGTCAGAAGTAAGCTATGAAGAGTCAGCATTACAGGTACAGCTAGTGCCACTGGTGGCCTCAGGGACCAGCTGTTCCCAGTCAATGGAGTGTTAAGAATCGTTTCCTGGTTGGGGAGCTGGCGAAGACATAGGACACAGTCAAGGTAGCAGAGTAGCTGCTTCTCGGTTTTGATTCTACCACCCAAACCACTGTTCGCTTTAATGGGATCCACAGGACTTCTTCCATTCCTGATAGCCTTCCTCCTCCTGTGGGTTTTTCAGAACCATGAGCTGGCGGATGGGTTCATGAAGCATAAGTACTGGGGACATTTGCCTTGTCATGGAGCGAGGGAACTTGAGGTATAGAGAAACAAAGGACAGTATTGCCAATGAGAAATGCTTTTCCCCACTTTATCCTGGGGGTTCCCATGTAGAAAATAGGAGAGTTGGATACTCAAGTATGGGACATTTTGTTCCTTTCAGAAGTACAAACCTCAGCTTCCATGGTGATGGACAAGACCATGGCCAGGTGGGAAGAGGACAGGTGCAAAGGATGGCCTCACTGTCCTGTCCTGGGGCCATCACCACTCCCAACCAAAAGGGCTAATGAAGTGATGAGTTTAAGACCCCTTAACCACTTTCCTTCACACTCACAAAAACTTTCCTCCCAGATCTATGCAAACGTCCTCCAGAAAGGGGCTATTGCTCAGCTCTGTTCAAGTCATGGTTTTGCAACTTCAAGACAAGAAAATGTAAGGTATTTTACTATGGAGGCTGCAGAAGCAATGACAATTTTTTTAACTAAAGAAGCATGTGAGAAAGTCGACAAAGTCTCCTGATCCCTATAAGAACACAAGGGCTGCCCAAGGCTTTTTGCATGTGCGTGGGAATAAAAGATGTATGTCCCTTAAGCCAGGTGTGGTGGTGCATGCCTTTAATCACATTATTTGGGAGGCAAAGGTAGGAGGATAACCTTGAGTTCGAGACCACCCTGAGACTACATAGTGAAGTCCAGGTCAGCCTGGGCTAGAGTGAGACCCTACCTCAAAAAAAAAAAAAAAAAGATGTATGTCTCTACCCCAACTATATGCTCCCTATGGTGTTCCTAAAATCCTTTTGCCTCTGTGTCTGATGTCGTACAAATGTTGGCAATCTGTTTAAAATTCAAGACGTTCTTTGTAAGATGCACACATATGGGGATGGCATGATGGCTCAACTGGATAAAGTACTCACAGAGCAAGCCTGAGTGCCCAGACTCAATCTCTAGACCCTATGTAAATACATTGAGATGGGAGATTTTCCCAGAAGCTCTGGTGAATGCACACAGAAAATAAGAAGAAGAGGAGGAGGAGAAGAAGGAGAAGGAGAATCTGGAGTCCTTTGGTTTGCCTTATGCACAACAATTATTATTTGGAGGGAGAGAAGGAATGCAGAGATTCTCTGAGAGGAATAGATGTAGGGCAATGATAGACAGGGACTTCTTCAACATCACAGGGTGGGAACAATACAGGCACATTCTCTTTTTGTTGGTGTGTGTGTGTGTGCATGAATGCACGCATATGTGTGTGAGTGCATGTGTTTGCGTGCAGGTGTGCATGCGCATGGATATGTGCTTGTGGAGGGGAGGTTGACACTGAGTATCTTCCTCAATTGCTCTCCACCTTGTTATTTGAGACAGGGTCTCTCATGAAACCTAGAACTGACTGATTCTGGTAGACCAGCTGGCCGACATGCACTATGGCTTCTCCCATCTCCACCTCCCCAGTGCTGTTATTACAGGCGCATGCCACTATGCCTGGCTTTTGTTGCTGTTGTTTGTTTATTTGTTTGGGTTTTGTTTGTATGGTTTTTTTTTTTTTCTCATTCTAGCCCAGGCTGACCTGGAATTCACTATGTAGTCTCAGGCTGACCTCAAACTCCCAGCAATCCTCCTACCTCTGCCTCCCGAGTGCTACTATTAAAGGTGTGTGCCGCTACACCAGGCTCCTGGCCTTTATGTGGATGCTGGGATCCAAACTCAGGTCCCCATGCTTGCACAGCAAGCATGTAACCAAATGAGCCATCTACCTAGTCCCCACAAGCACTTTCTTTGATTCCCATCCTCCCCCCCCCAAAAAAAAAAAAACCTTTCTACTGCATTGCAGTAACCTCCCCATGATCTTCCAGGATTCCCTCTGTCCTCGGGAATGTAGGGCAGAATTGAAGAGGGAACATTTTACCTGGACACTATTCTCATTCAGATCCTCTCCTCCAGCCCAAGCTACCATTCCTTGCACTGGGCACTATACTAAGCTCTTTATGAACAATACACTTAAACCACAAAATCACTAGTTTTCTAACTAGGTTAGACCCATGTGACTCAAAGTGTGGTCCAGGAACCAGAAACCTCCATGTCTACCTGAGAGCTGAGAGTGACTCATGCTGCCATGAGAGAGTCCAACCTATGAGATAAAGTTTCAGAAAGAACTTAACATGGAGAATCACCCCAAGGTGCCTTTTTTAAAAAGATTTATTTTTATTTATTTATTAGAGAGAGAGAGAGACAGAGAGAAAGTGAGAATGGGCGTGCCAGTGCTTCTAGTCACTGCAAACGAACTCCAGATGTGTGTGCCCCCTTGTGCATCTGGCTTACTTGGGACCTGGAGAATCGAACTGGGGCCCTTCGGGCTTTGCAGGCAGGTGCTTAACCACTAAGCCATCTCTCCAGCCCCCAAGGTGCTTTCTGAGTGGCCAGATTTAAGTAATCTCTTGGAGTCCCAGACTACACATTGGAATTAGCTACTCCAAGGATTCTGAGTAGCCAGAAGATCTCATGAGCAAGCCTTTCAGCCTGTGGCCGGTACACGGTACATATGCTGCTATTACCAGAATGCCCGGCAGCGAATCTGAAAGATGTTGGAGAAGTTTCAACTCTCTGAGCCTGTGTCCACACCCCTCGCCCTTGCAGAATCGGGGCAAAGATTCACCAGGGAAGTTCACACACACACACACACACGAGAGAGAGAGAGAGAGAAGCCCCAAATTACCATTCACTGTTTCAGGGCTAATCTCTCCTTGGGCATCATGCCTGGATGATGCGGCTGCCCCTTGACTTGCCCATCCACCTGAAGACAGGTCAGAGAAAACCGAGGCACAGGGATAACAACAGACACATGGCTCTGCCAGTGCTGAAAGCGGTCACTTTATTGGTGGGAAAAGAGAAAAGATGCTGTGGTTCATCCAGGAGGAAATGAAACGCAGAAGCCAGAGGAGGGGGGGGAGGGCAGCAGGAATGGAATCAGATGCAAGGTTCAGCAGAAACGTCCCCTCCCCATTCCTCAGGCTGGTGGCGGCTCAGGCTGAAAGAAGAAATGCATAATAGGGACATCAGCAATAATATCTGTACACCTGACAAAAGTACCAACAGCTCAAGTCCTGGACCAGCATTTCCTGCCCTGCCCAGCTCTCCCACACAGCAACACTGGCATTTCTCTGCAGGCTCCAGGCTCATCTTTCTGCTTCACCCTATCTGTACCAGGGCACACCTGGGTATAGCAAGCCCCCCCCCCACATCCCACTGACCACAGCGGCCTCCCCGAAAGCTCCTTCCAATTTACCTCCCTAGGAATCTTTCTTCTTCCACCACAAAGTCCCACCATGCCTTCATTCTTTAGGCTAAGCTGAAATGAGCTGACCAGCTAAAACTGACTTATCCCCATTCTATAAACAAAACAACTGTGGCTCAGGGAGATGAAGAGGTAGACCTCAGAAGTGAGAACTGAACCCAGTCTTCCTGGCCACAAAGCCCACCACATAGCTGGCACTCTTGAGGATGACAGTTGGCACTGTAGCTGAGATCTGGGTTTTAGGGAAACCATGGTGCCCCCCAGCCACTAAAAAGCATACTTAGAAATAATAAGCATGGGACCTCGGGCACTGTCCCCTTCCTTCTCTGAGCTTTGGTTTTCTCTTCTGTGAACTCATGGATACCGTCAGTGATTCGTGATTTCAACAAAGGACACGTCCAAGTTCTTGTGCGTGCTGCTCCTTCTGCCTGCGACAGCTTCCTCTCTGCACTTCACCCTGCTGCCTGCATTTCTCTCATATTTCAGGGTCTCCTCCAACTGTTTCTGTGCCAGCTTCCCGGGGTGCCATTTCTTCCTGTTTCTCACAACACTGATTTTTGGCATCCAGAGTGTCATTTACATTTCGGTTTCGGTCACTGAACTGCAAGTTCTGGGGATGGGTGGTGTCCCCTTTCTGTCCCAAGAGCTTGCACAACCATCCAGTGGGCCAACCAAGCATCTCTTACATCTTGCCCCTTTGCTTCCTTACATATATGTAATGACTTAATCTGGTTTTGTTTTTAATTATATACAAGGCAAAGGGTGACTCCACAATCTTTTCCTTTCGGAACCAGAGCCACTAACAGTATTTAATTTGGCCCTGGTCTACTCAGAGTTAAGTGCTTAACACTTCAAACACACATCTGAAGGCACTGGAGAGATGGCGTAGAGGTTAAATGCTTGCCCGCGAAGCGTAAGGACCCAGGTTCGATTTCCCACTATCCACATAAGCCAGATTCACAAAGTTGGGCATGTGTCTGGAGTATGTTTGCAGTAGCTAGAGGTCCTGGTGTGCCCATTCTCTATCTGCCTCTTTCTCTGTCTCAAATAAATAATTAATAAAATTTTTTACAGACACATGTGATACATTGGACTCAAGTTAACTATCTCTGCCATGTATGCTCCACCAAACAAAGCATTTTTGTGAAAATAAAGGTCAACTCTTCTGCCTCCCATGCAGAGAGACTCCTACTTCTCTCCAAGCCTTCAGGCCACTGCCCCTTCTACTTCCAGCTTCTGTCCACCTCCCCCGTGATATACCTATTCCCTTCTCACTGCTGACTTGCTAAAGTTAAACAATGGGAAAAATCCATCTTTTTATTTCATGGCCAAGTTGTTCAATAAACCCTGCCTCACTTCTCTCACCTGCCTCCATCGGGACATCTCACCTGCCTTCTTGTCTTCTCTCTCTCTCCCCTGCTCACTTTGGCCCAGTCATATGGCTCTTCCCGAACTGCCCTAGTGATGTTCCTACCTTTGTACCTGCTTCTGCCTCTGCTTACAACACCTGGACATTCCCACCGTGCCTTCTCTAGTCTCCATTTTCTTTTTTAAAAAAATTCTTAATTTTTATTTATTTATTTGAGGGGGGGGGCAGATAGAGAGAATGTGTACGTCAGGACCTGCATCCACTGCAAACAAACTCCAGATGCATGAGCTACCACCTTGTGCATCTGGCTTACATGGGTACTGGGGAATCAAACCTGGGTCCTTGGGCTTTGCAAGCAAGTGCCTTAACTACTAAGCCATCTCTTCAGCCCCCCAAATAAGAAACTCTTTTTTTTTTTTTTTTTTTTTGAGGTAGGGTCTCACGCTAGCTCAGGCTGACTTGGAATTCACTATGTAGTCTCAGGGTGGCCTTGATGTCATGGTGATCCTCCTACCTCAGCCTCCTGAGTGCTGGGATTAAAGATGTGCGCCACCACGCCCGGCTCTAATTTCCATTTTCTTGTTGAGGTCCTCATCCACTATTCCATGCGAAAGCTGCAATAATGTCCCCTGTCTCCAGGTACCTCATATCCCCCTACTGTTTTCTTGCTCTTGTAGCATTTGTCTCCACATAATATCCTACTGAATTATTTTTGCTTTTTTACTTTATCACACATTAGACCACAAACTCCATCATAGAGACATGCTGGACTGATTAGTTCATGGAGCAAACAAGGCGTGTGGCGCATGCTCAGTAAACATTGGTTGAGCTAATGAAACATTTGTCAGCATTGCGGTGCTTCCCGAGGTCTTCCTTTCTGATCTGCTGCAGGTTAGGTGTCAGTGCACTTCCTCCTCCATTCTCACTTACCTCAGAAGTTGGGTGTGACACAGGACACTTTCCCACAGCCATTGCGGCAGCATTTCATTAAGCCGGGACATTGGCTGTCCATCTCACACTGGTCCTCACAGATGCCAAGCTGGGGTAAGTCCACACTGGGACAGGTGCCCTTCTTTTCTGGGTAGAAAAAAAAAGAGGAAGGGGAAGTAGGCTTAGGGATGCAGGGAGCCAAGCAGAAAAGCATGATTGTTCACAGCCCTTCGGCTGCCTCACCGACAGCAGAGCCGCCTGCCTGAGTTGTGTACAGGGCCCGAGCTGTTCTGGGAGATCACTTGATCCCTTGTCCTGCTCCCAGTTGGCTTTGGAACCACAGATCCTCTGTTTGAGCCCTGGCTCTACCATCTTCTAACATTGTGAGATCTCCCAGAGTGCCTTTAGACGTCATATGGAATCTGTGGCACCACCTCATGAGGCTGTTACAAGAGAAGCCAACATGGATCATTTCTCCCCAAAAGATTACACTAATGGTAATAATGAGTACTTATAACCATAAATACATAATGAGCGTCAGCTGTGTGGCTGGCGGCTGTGTTTAGGCACTGTCTGATCTAATTCTCACAATCCCCTTTTTTTATTAAATATTTTCACGTAGTTGAGAGAGAGTATAGGCATGCCAAAGCCTCTTGCCTCTGAAAACAAACTCCAGATTCCCGTGACATTTTGTGCATCTGGCTTTATGCGGGTACTGGGGAATCAAATATGGGTCAGCAGGCTTTGCAAGTAAGCATCTTTAACCACTGAGCCATCTCTGCAGCCCTTCTCACAATCATCGTAAAAGAAGGGAATGGCATTACGTCAGGTTGTTTCCTGCTGGGTATCTTAGACTGCAAGTTGTTTGGACCGATGTCGGCCATTTCCCCCCAGTTGCTCGTGTAGCACCCTCTGGCACTAGACTAGCTAATTGTCTGGGGACTGACCCTCTTCCAGATTCTGGCCAGGTCTCTCCATGTTTGGTCTCACACATGTATGCTGTCTTCTACAGTAGGGTCTTACCATTAACCTTTGGTGGGTCATCAAGAACTCTGACAGAAGTCTTTTTTGGGAAACCTTGTAGGTGTCTCAGATCAACAGCTCATTGTAGAAGTTAACCCCGTGACCCCAATGTGACTCAGGGAAATTCACGGAAGAGGGGGCAGAAAGAATGTTAGAGTCACAAGTTGGGGCATTATGCAGAGAGTCTGGGGCCTGCCCCCCCAGAATTCTTGACTACCCCCACAATGCATGACCCACATTCCCCATTGATGAGGGTCCCTTTGGAAGAGGGAGGACAGGGAGGAGGACAATGGAGCCAATACTATGAATGTAAAATCAGAATAATATAAATAAATAAATAAATAAATAAATAAATAAATAAATAAATAAAAGAAGGGAACGGGTCTATAACTAATGAGAATGAAATCAAGGCACCATGGGGTTATTTTGCCTAAAGTTCTACAGGATTGAGGCAAAATTTGAACCAAAGGAAATGTGGCTTCAGAGTGTGTGCACTAACCACCAGGCTCTATGCTGTTTCATAAACTATAAAATGAAGAGCATACATGAAAGATGACACACTTGTATTTCCTTCATTCACTTCCATAGAATCACTAAACACCAAAGCGTCCATATATACTCAATCACGCACAGATTAAATACATGCACACACGCACGCACACACTCACACCTGTCATAGTCCTTTAGTGGGGAAGGGAAGAGGGTGAGGCCCAGTAAAACGTAAAATACAGACACAGAACTGGGTAAGTAGAAGTAGTTGCAAAGGGATTGGGGACATAGTTCAGCTGGTAAAGTGCTTGCTTTGCAATCATGAGGACCTGAGTTCCATCCCTAGTACCCATGTAATATGCCAGGCATGGAGTCACACACTTGTAATCTCAGCCCTGGGGAGGTGGAGACAAGAGGATCCCTGGACCAGCCACACTGGCCTAATTGATAAGCTCCAGGCCAATGAGAGACCCTGTTTCAAGAAAGGTAACAGGGTTGGAGAGATGGCGTAGGGATTAAGGTGCTTGCCTGTGAAACCTAAGGACTCATGTTTGACTCTCCAGGTCCCACATAAGCCAGAGACATAAAGTGACACAAGTGCACAAGGTCACACATGCACACAAAAGGTGCATGCATCTGGAGTTCTGATGTGCAAGTTCTCTCTCTCTCTCTCTCTCTCTCTCTCTCTCTCTCTCTCGCATTAAAAAAAGGGAACAGCCAGGTGTGGTGGCGTACACCTTTAATCCCAGCACTAGGGAGGCAGAGGTAGGAGGATCACTGAGAGTTCGAGGCCACCCTGAGACTACAGAGTGAATTCCAGGTCAGCCTGAGCCAGAGTGAGACCCTACCTCGAAACCCCCCCACTCCCCCCCAAAAAAAGGGAACAGGGCTGGAGAGATGGCTTAGCGGTTAGGCGCCTAAGAACCCGGTTCCAATCTCCAGGTCCCACGTTTAGCCAGATGCAAAGTGATGCAAGGGCGCAATGACGCACTTGCCCATAAGGGAGCGCACGCATCTAGATTTCATTCACAGCAGCTGAGAGACTGCTGGCACACCCATCTCTATCTGTCTCCCTCTCCCTCTCCCTCTCTGTCTGTCTCTCCCTGTGTCTCTCTCCAAAAAAAAAAGGGAACAGCATTCCTGAGGATGACACTCTGGCCCCCACACGTGCATGTGCACCTGCACACATTAAAAATATTCTTTTGGGGTTGGAGAGATAGCTTGGGTGGTTAAGACGCTTGCCTGCAAAACTTAAGGACCCAGGTTTGGTTCTCCAGGACCCACATAAGCCAGATGCAGAAGGTGGCTCATGCATCTGGAGTTGGTTTGCAGTGGCTAGAGGCCCTGGCATGCCCATTCTCTCCCTCTCTTTCTCATAAATAAAAATAAATTTAATTTTTTTAAATATTCTTTTAAGTAGCTGGAGAATTTGTGTCCTGACTTCCTAGTACAGGTGCTCTCAAAAGATAAAGTGTTGCCCAAGGACAAAATGAGAATAAATAGGGAACAATTTACAAAGCAAGCTACCTAGTCCAGAGTGTTCACTCACTCAGGAGACAATTCCTGTGTTATTTAGCCCTCATATCAATCCTAGAGTTTGAGATTATCATTCCCACTTTGCTGATAAGAAATCAGAGACCCTGCCGGGCGTGGTGGTGCATGCCTTTAATCCCAGCACTCGGGAGGCAGAGGTAGGAGGATAGCCATGAGTTTGAGGCTACCCTGGGAATACAGAGTGAATTCCAGGTCAGCCTGAGCTAGAGTGAGACCCTACCTCGAAAAAAACAAGCAAACAAACAAAAAAATATATATATATATGCCAGAAATCAGAGACCCAGAGAGATAAGGCAAATTGCTCAGGAAGACACACCTAGGAACTAGTGGGGCTGGGATTCAAGCCGCCATGCTCCCTTCCTGTCTTAAGAGACCATCTGGCTTGTCTCTCTTCCTGCCTGTCCATCCAAGACAAGGGAACAAGATCTCCATGCAGCAAGACTGGCCCCTTTCACCCCCTCCTCCTCCTCTCTGATGTTAGCCTGCTCGTCTCCATCTCTCATTCTGGTCCTCCTGTCTCCTACCCATCCACAGGATCTGCACATCCAAATGTTAGCCCTGATGGGCAAGCCTTCCCTCCACCTCTGTGCTCATGGTGTGTGGTCACTGGTAACACTCCTAGTCTCTGCTAACATCTTCGAAGAAATAACAAAAAGGAGAAAGAAAAGAATCAGGAGCTGGAGAGATGGCTTAGTGGTTAAGGCGCTTGCCTGAAAAGCCAAAGGACCACAGTGCCGTTCCCCAGAACTCCACGTAAGCCAGATGCACAAGATGGCACATGCATCTGGAGTTCCTTTGCAAAGGCTGGAGGCCCTAGTGTGCCCATTCTCCCCATCCCCCCTTTTTCTATCTTGCCCTCTCTCAAATAAATAAATAAAAATAAATTAATAAAAAAGAATCAAAGAGCTGGGCCTGGTGGCGCACGCCTTTAATCCCAGCACTCGGGAGGCAGAGGTAGGAGGATCGCCGAGAGTTCATGGCCACCCTGAGACTACATAGTTAATTCCAGGTCAGCCTGGGCCAGAGTGAGACCCTACCTCGAAAAAACCAAAAAAAAAAAAAAAAAAGAAAGAAAGAAAAAAAAAGAATCAAAGAGCCAGGCGTGGTTGCACACCTTTAACCCAGTGCTTGGGAGGCAAAGGTAGGAGGATCTCTGAGAGTGCGAGGCCACTCTGAGGCTTCATAATGAATTCCAGGACAGCCTGGACTAGAGTGAAACCCTACAAGAAAGAAAGAAAGAAAAAAGAATGAAAGAAAGAAAAAAAAGAAAGAAAAAGAAAGAAAGAAAGAAAGAAAGAAAGAAGAAAGAGAAAAAAAGAAAGAGGAAGGGAGGGAGGGAGGGAGGGAGGGAAGGGAGGGAGGGAGGAAGGAAAAGAAAGAAAAATCGAAGGCGCTGTTTTCTACATGAAGACCAGTAATTACAGAACGTTGGTGTCCCCTCTTCTTTCCACTCCCACCTCAACTCCACTCCACCCTAGCAACCCTCACATCCCTCTCAACCTTAGCTTTTCCCTCTGGGAAATGAGAAACGTGGGTTCAATACAAAGGCCACTTCCGTCCCTCATCAGTCTGCGGTCTGGTGGAGAGACTTGACCCCCAGCGAGCACCCCTCCTGGAGCATCACCGGGGCCTCTCCTCGGGTAGGGGGGATTATATTTTAAAGATAAAGAAGGAGGGATGGAGTCCCCAGGGACAGCCACTTGTCCTTAATGACGAGGAAGAAACGGACTCTTTGCCAGCCACGGGATGGCAGTGTAACCTTGGGCAAGAACATTTTCTTTCTGCCTCTCAACTTCCACAGACCGAAGATGTGGGCCAATCTCTCCCAAATCTGAAAAGTTCTTCCCGCCGGGCGGGATCTGAGGGGTTGGGACAGGCCAGGCACCCTCACTCCATCACCTCACCCACTCCGCAGTAGTGGAAGGTTCCAGGGCAGGGACTCTGGGGAGGCCTGGGCTCTGATCCCAGCTCTGACGCCAGCCTGGGCACCCAGCCTCCCTGGGTCCCCCGGAACAATGTCCTGCTGTGCGTGCCCGGAAGCTGGTCATGCACCAGAGCCTCGAGTCCAGCCCAGAGTTGGGGAGGGGGGTGGGGGACACCGCCCCTCACTGGCCCACTACTCAGTGATGTCTTTGTCTCTCCCACCCCACCGCCGAGGGGGCGAGGGAGGAGGGCACGGGAAGATCCAGTTTCGTCCGCCTCGGCCTTCCAGGGGTCTCTGGGTCTGGTGGCGCCCATCTTCCCAGAACCCCTCTCTCTCAGCCACCTGCGGCCTCGCCCTGTCCCCTGCCAGGTGGCAGGCCTCGGGGTTACCGTTGGGTATGGAGCAGAGGCTGCCGCAGCCCGCCTGGCAGCACTTGTAGTTTTCAAAGCAGTCGCTGTCAGAGAAGCAGTGCTTGGTGCAGTTCCTGTCTGTCTGGAGCGTCTCGAACTCCGGGCACACGCCGGTTTTCTCTGCTTCTCTATCTAGGGTCGGGATGGGGTGGATGTGGGTAAGGGGATTGTTAATGAAGGGACCAAGCCTAGGTCCCAGAGGATACCCACTGCCCACTCCAAGGACCCAAATCTCAACTCCAGGGGTTTTTCGCTCTGGGGGGGGGTAGGAGTCCCCCTAAAGCTCCCAGAGGGCCTGTCTCCAGCCCGTGAGGGTTTCGAACACCCGAGAATAAGTTGTCCCTTACTGTCTGGCTTCAGAGACCTCAGATCCCAGTGGCCCGCACAGCTGACCGCAGGGGGGGAGGAGGGTCTCCCTGCATTCCAACCCAGTGTCTACCTTCAGAACAGAACTTCCCTGACCACTCCCACTGCCATCCCTTACTGGCCTCCCCACCTCCAGTACCTTGGACTCCAGGCCCAGACCTTCAAGGTCCACTACCTTTAGGTCCTAGAGAGTCTCGAAATTTTAAACTTCACGGGTCTCCCCAGTTCTGTCCCAGAATCCCCACTTCCAGAATTCCCCGTCTGGCTCTAGCTGCGCAGAAGGCTCAGAGATTCCAGGCAGCGAGCTTCACGCTGCGCCTCTCACCTGCGGTAGTGGAGAGGCCCAGCAGGAGCAGCCCTAGGAGGAGGGCGGTGGCCCTGGGGAAAAGGCGACTGACAGGCATTGTGCCTTGCTAGGGCCGGGTGCAGGTGTGAGCTGAGCCCCGGTGGGGAGGGTGGGATTTAACCACGCGCTTGGGGAGGGGCGGGAGGAGGGGCGGGGCTGAGCCAGGGGTGCTGGAGGGGAGCTGCTGGCTGCGTGGGCGCCCTGCCACCTCTGGCCATTTCACAATCTCCTAGGATCAGGTGTCACTCTTGGCCCCGGTGGGAACCAGGAACCAAAGCAGCTTTCAGGCCTGGAGCAGCTTGACCAGCTTGAGCCAGACCCTTGTCCACTCCTCTCTTTCTCCCTCTCCGGGGCCTAAGGCCTAGATAGGGCGGTTGGAAGAGAAGGAGGTACAGGCTCAGGGTTCCTATCCTTTTTAAACGTCTGTGTTTTTTTTTTTTTTTTTTTTTTCCCACCCTGGACCTCCTGGGCTCCAAGTTTCCGGAGGAACTGGGAGGCAGTTGGTGCTGGCAGTTGGTTGGCCGTGGGGTTCTGAGTTCAGGTTCCTGTGGAGGGATGAATAGTGACACAACACATGGTAGCGGCTGTGGAAATAGCAACCCCTAATAAAAGAGGCCATCTGAAAGGAACAGGCTGGTGAAGGTGAAACAGCTATGAACAATCTCCAGCCATCCTAAATAAACATCTGCACTCTTCTCCATCAACACTGACTCTGTGTCAGGCACTGTGTTTCTTGTCTGGTGGAGTCTTTCCTGCAGCCTTCAACTAGAGTTATTATTGCATTGGGGATATAGCTCAGATGGCCAAGTGCTTGCCTAGCATGCACAAAGCCCTGGCTTCCTTCCCCGCACCACAGCAACTGTGTGTGGTGGTGCACATCTACAGTCCTAGCACTCTGGAGATGGAGATAGGAGGATCCGAAGTTTAAGGTCATCCTCAGCTACATAGTGAGTTCCAGGCTACCTGAGACCCTGTCTCAAAAAAATTTAGGGCTGGAGAGATGGCGTAGCAGTTAAGGTATTTGCCTGCAAAGCCAAAGAATCCTGGTTCGATTCTCCAGGACCCACATAAGCCAGATGCGCAAGGGGGCGCAAGCATCTGGAGTTTGTTTGCAGTGGCTGGAAGCCCTGCCATATTCATCTCTCTCTCTCTCTCTCTCTCTCTCTCTCTTTCTCTCTCTCAAATACATAAAGCAAAATATTTTTTAGAAATTATATACAGGACAGTTATTATTGATTGTCAACTGTACATGACAAAAAACTGGCTATTCAGAGGTTTAGGAACTCCATCTTAAGATTCCCTTGCAAAGCTCTCTAGGCAAGATTTTGAACTCAGGATCTCTCCCTTCAGACCTTTGTTTCCACCATTCTATCATGAATATTTGCTGGGTGACTAACGTGTGGCACATATAGGAGGAAGGTACTTGGTACAGAGAAAGTAGTCAAAAAGAGTTGAGTCACCTAGCTCTGGTCTCAGGGTGCCTGGGACTCAATTGGACTCCCTCCTCCCCCACTTCCCTTCTGCAGGAACTTGGATGAAATACTTCTCTGCTCGGAAGAGCTGATTTGCCATCATTAAGAACAGGGCTTAACATTGCATTCATGACTTCACAGTGGCTTTTGTTACCTGCACAAGACAGCACAATATCGGGCCCATCAATGTTTTGTCAAAGATGATGGAGGAGAGTAAAAAATAAAAGACATCAAAAAAGATGAGGTGGAAAGAAGAAGGGGTTCAATGGAAGGGAAATGGGGGAGAAGGACAAGAGAAGTTAATGGAAGGGGATTATGATCAGAATACATTGTGTACATGTATAAAATTGTCAATAAAAATGTTTTAGAAAATTCAAATCAAAGGTGGGTGTGGTGGTGCACTCCTTTAATCCCAGCACTCAGGAGGCTGAGGTAGGCAGATGGCTTTAAGTTCAAGGCCAGCCTGGGCTAGAGTGAGACCCTGCTTCAAAAAATAAAAATAAAAATAAAAAGTAGGGGATGGAGAGAAGGCTTAATGCTTAAGGCAGCTACCTACAAAGCCAAAGGACCCAGGTTTTTTTCCCCACGACTCACATAAGCCAGAGCTCATTTGCAGCAGTTGACGGCCCTGGCATGTCCATTCTCTATCATCTATCTATCTATGTATTATATGCCTATCTCTCACATAAATAAATAAAAATAAAGATTTTTAAAAACAAAAATATTAAAATCAGATCAAATTTGGAAAAAAAATATTTAAATGATGCTTAAGGGGTAAGGATATAGACCAGTGGTAGAGTGCTTATCTAACATGGGTGAGACCATAAGTTCAATCCTCAGGACCCAAAATTTAAAAAGAAAGAGATGATTAAATAGCATTTCAATGAGAACATAAATGTAATTTTCTTGCTATGGAACTTAGTCAGGCAGGGCCACGTTGTCCCAGGCCTGAAACATGACAGTACTACATAAATTGAGTACCCAACAAATGATAAATGGCTACTATGAAGAAGGAGGCTGGATTCAACCACCTCCAATGGAAAATATTTAGAAAAAAAAAAATCTATGCCGAACATGTGAAGACTAATGTGTCTTGTCATTCTATAAACCATACAGCCTACAGTTTACAGAACGTTTACATTATAGTAGGTGGTATAAGGAATCTATAGGTGGTGTAAAGCATACAGAAATATCATAGGTGGTAGACAAATACCACTCCATTTTATATGGGCAACTTGAGCATCTAGATTTGGGTATCCACAGGGATGCAGGACCCAGTCCTCTGCAGACATGTAGGCAGAGCAGTGTATTCCAAGTCTCAGAGTCCAGGGTGATACATGACAAAGCAATTAACAAAAGGAGTTAAACAAGGAATGCCCACAAGCATGCTTCTGGCCCCAGTGGTGTGAGATTCTACAGGCCTTGGAGGAATTTGCTAGCAGAGGCTGGAGGGGGTCAGCAGCGGTGAACACTGGGACGATAGGTGAGTAGAGTCTGGTGAGATAAATGCATCCAGCCAGTGTCCCCATGAAGGACGTTAATAAAGGAGGCTGAGAATGACCTGACTAGCTTCCCATGCCCAGCCTGGGGACTGGAGACATGCCGTTGTTGGGAGGGGCCCAGGCTATTTACTCTGAGCTCAGAGAAAGTCAACAGCTATGAAGGTAAGAGCTAGGTGGGGTTACAGCTGTGGGCTAGCTCCTAAAACCCAGGGCACACACCAAGGACACTTAGGTGAGCCTGTGGATCAGCTAGGTGCTGGACATTTAGCCCCAGGCACTGCTGCCCATGGCTGTCTGGTAGGACTTACCCAGCTTCCTGCCAGACCTCACCTCTTCCAGCTCCTTCAGGGCGGCCCTGCTGATTGGCGGCGCTTTTACTGGAATGTGGATTACTGTGAAGCTCGGGAAGTAAGATGGGGGGGAAGGGAGGGATGAAGCAGAACGTTTCTTGGGCAGGTTGGGGACATCAGCCTTTTTATTTTTGGTGCCAGGCTCTGAGCTAGGTGTAATCATGGCTCTTCTCTTCGGCATGAATAAAAAGATCGGAGGTTTGAGATGAAGCATCTAAAGAGTCCAAATGAGGAGTTAATCACTTCCAGGCTGTGATTTAAAGCATCGCCTCACGTTTAGGAGCTACATCCTCTTCCCCAAAATGAGCATCATCATACCATCTTGTGGGATTATTATGAGGAAAGGGAAAAGCACACCCGGGAGGCTGCAAATCCAGCTGGAGCACATGTGTTCTTAGCCCACACAGTACAATTTTAAAATTTGAATCGGTTGCCAAGATTGAAAAGTGGAGAATTTCACATTAAAAATAATAATAATAATAAACCTCCAGCTTCTCTTGGAAATAGGACAAGGTCTGGTAGCACAGTCCTGTGCGCTGGCTGTGTGTGAGTCCTCCAGCTGGAGCTGCTTCGGGGTCATGTGGAGGGCTCATGAAAACGTAGGTTGTGTCGAGTCAAGGTGTGGAGAACCAGTGACTGTTGAATGTTCATATCACCCACTCTGAGGCCCAAGGAACACTGAGGAAGAAAGGGCAGAAAGAATGTAAGAGCCAGAGGAAGTGGGGGAAGCACTGTGGAATGCTGACTTCAGAGTAGTCCGTGGTCACTGCACTCTTGAGCTCATAGAGCTGTGATTGCCTGCACAAAACACCCTGCCGTGGAAGGGGGAGGGACTCGGGGGATTCCCGGCCCTCTCTGAGGATTTGTAAGCACTTAACAGTTGATGAGGAAAAGAGAACCACTTTCTTCAGCGGTGTGCAGCCACTAGTAAGGTGCTCATGCTAAACAAACCCTCACCCATCCTGCTGTTTAAACAACCCTAATGAAAACCACTGGGTCACAACAAAAAGAAAGAGAAGAAAGAAAAGAAAGAAAGAAAGAAAGAAAGAAAGAAAGAAAGAAAGAAAGAAAGAAAGAAAGAAAGAAGAAGAAGAAAAGAAAGAAAGAAAGAGAAAAGAAAAGAAAAAAAGAAAGAAAGAAAGAGAAAAGAAAAGAAAAAAGAAAGAAAGAAAGAAAGAAGAGAGAGGAAGGAAGGAAGGAAGGAAGGAAGGAAGGAAGGAAGGAAGGAAGGAAGGAAGGGATGAAGAAAGGAGGAAGGAAGGAAGGGAGAGAGGGAGGAATGAAGGAAGGAGGAAGGAAGGAAGGGAGGGAGGGAGGGAGGGAGGAAGGAAGGAAGGAAGGAAGGAAGGAAGGAAGGAAGGAAGGGATGAAGAAAGGAGGAAGGAAGGAAGGGAGAGAGGGAGGAATGAAGGAAGGAGGAAGGAAGGAAGGAGGGAGGAAGGAAGGAAGGAAGGAAGGAAGGAAGGAAGGAAGGAAAGTAGGAGAGGAGTGAGTTTGAGGAAGGGCATTGTGTACATGTATGAAAACCATTATTAAGTTTTAATGAAGCAGGGCTGGAGTGGGACCTGAGAATGTGTATTTCTATCAGGATTCCAGATGACACTGAGGCTGCTGGTCAAGAGGTCACACTGTGAAAGCCATCACTCAGAGCTACTGTCACTGTATGAGGAAGCCTTCTTTCCAGATTCCCATAATTCCCACCATCTTCATTGTCTCATATGCCCACCTCCAACGACCTCTAGTCCTGTTAATCATCTATCCACCTAGGGGATGTGAACTTGTGACCTATGGGACAGATGTGTCTTAGAATTCCCTGAAAAATAGCTTGTATTTAATTAACAATCTTATGGATGACATAGCATTTGCAGATGAAGAAACTAGGCAATTGACTTACTGGCAAAAAAAAAAAAATAAATAAAAAAGCTAACTATTAAATCATACCACCAGTAGCTCTTGTTCCTGTGGTCCCAGTTACTTCAGTATTTTACACACACACACACACACACACACACACACACACACACACACACACATACCTGCATTAAAAAGAGATGATAGATCCAAAAATTTGAGCATAATTTTGTGAGGGAAAAGAGAAAAGAAATAGAAAGGAAAAGTTTATAGTGGGAGGGGATATTAGTCACCTATAGGCACGCCCACTGTAAAGTGACTTGAAACAGGTTAATTAATGGTAAAGACTCGAGACGTTCCAAGGAACAAACAGGGTGTCTACCTATAAAATCAAGCCTTGGCCTTTTGAACTTTTTGAACAAACTTCCTTTTGCTTTATGAAAACCTCACTTCCTGGGCCTTTTGGCTATTGTGTCTGGTCACCTACTGCTATCCATCTGTCCTTTTTCTGATAAAGCACTCTGATTTTGGTTTGGGGTGCTCTTCCTACACCCGGACAAGCAGGAGTAGAAGAACCATGATCAAAGTGTCTGCTTTGTCTCCCTCCTCCACCAGAGAGTGGCCATTTTAATCTTGCAAGAATTTCAGAAGACTGACCCTGCTTCATGGGTGTCCTGAGAAGAAAACGTCTGTTCTAGTAGTTTGCCATCCTTTCTAAGCTGGCCTCTTTGGTATGTGAGAGAGTATGGCACATGTGGCCCGCAGCACGGTGTGGAGGTCAGAGGACAATTTGGTGTGTCCCTCCTTGCCTTCTGCCTTATTTGAGGTAGGGTCTCTCATTGTTCACCAGTAGATTACCTGGCAGGCTGGGTCTGTGAGCTTCTAGGAGATTCTGCTAGCTCTGCCTCTCTTCTCACTATCCACACGCTGAGATTACAGACACTGGCCCTAGTGGCTCTGCCTTTATGTCAGTTCTGGGGAACTGAACTCAGCTATTCATACTTGCTTTGGCAAGCACTTTACCCACACAGTGATCTCAGCTGGACTCTTTTAGCCTTTCCTTAAGTTCTGTGAGCTCAACCAAATCACTTAGTGGTGTTGGTTACAAGCAACCCAGCCCTGACCAGTTTAAACCCTCTGTGGGGAAGGGAGAATGGACGCACTGCTGTGTCATACCACCTTCATCAATTCCATGGTCAGTCAACCCAAAACTCTGACTCTACAAAATAAAAGGAACTTTTTAGAATCTTAGGAATGGAAATGCAGGCGACAGGTTCAAAGAGCTCTGAATTGGTGTTCTGGGGAAGGTAAGGGAAGGGGGTCCTTTAAAGGACGTAGGAAGCCATTGGTGGGCAATTCCTGCTGATTAGAGAGAACAGGTAGAGGGTGGCAGAGGCTACATAACCCATAAAAGATAGAGAAAAGAATGCATATGCTTAGTAAGCATGCCTATAAAATCAGAATGCCGTAACTTCTTGGCAGGTAGCTGGAGCCTCAGGGCTCAATGTAATCACCTGTTCTAGATGCCACAGTCAAAGGGAGAAGGCAGTTGAAGTTCACATTTCTATGTAGCAGTTTGAAGCTTACACAGTGACCTCGTGACCCTATTTTGGAAAAGTTTTCACATGTTCTTTTTTTTCCTTTACTTTTCATACCTTCTCTCCGCACAATGGGTGGAGCTGGCTGAGCCCTCTGAGCTCCAGCTTGTCTGACTCAACGCGGCAACAAACCTTCTCAGAGTTTTGAAGGGCGTGTAATGTTGGTGAATGCTGCCCATAGTACAGACTCAATAGGTGGCAACAGGTCATGTGCCTTCTGCCTCATTTCCCCTCAGAGATTCTCCTTGACTCAGTCTCTTTCACCACCACTTCAGGACAGGGAACTCACTCTGCTACTGTTTGTCGTGTGTGGCACCCAACAATCCCTTACCTTCTCCGGGCCGCTTATCTTGTGTGTAAATGAAATGATACACTGTCTGCGAGCATTGTGGCAGTTTAGGTGTGGACTGTTGTCTCATAGACTCATGTGTTCTGAGTGCTTGATCTCCAGCTGATAGTGCTATTTATGGTCCGGGGGTGGGACAGGGGGACAGGAATTGTGGAACCCTTAGGAGGTGGAGCCTTGCTGGAGGAAGTGTCACCGAGGACAGGCCTTGTGGTGTTCTAGACCAGACCCACCTGATACTCTGCACTCTCTCCACTCTCCCTGCTAAAGTGAAGATGTGGCACAGGCTTCCTGCTCAGGCCTGCTATACCCACAGAAGCCAAATGTGCAAGATGGCACGTGTGTCCGGGGTTCATCTGCAGTGGTGGCTGATGGATGTTACACCCCTCCTCTCCCCCCCTCAAATAAATACCCTACCTTGAAAAAAAATACACACACAAAAAAAAAAGCCCAGCATGGTGGTGCATGCCTTTAATCCCAGCACTAGGGAAGTAGGAGGATTGCTGGGAGTTCAAGACCAGCCTGAGACTAATTCCAGGTCAGCCTGGACAAGAGCAAGACCCCATCTGAAAAAAATAACCAAATAAAAGCCGGGCATGGTGGCGCACGCCTTTAATCCCAACACTCAGGAGGCAGAGGTAGGAGGATCACTGAGAGTTCAAGGCCACTCTGAGACGACATAGTTAATTCCAGGTCAGCCTGGACCAGAGTGAGACCCTACCTCGCAAAACCAAAAAATAAAATAAAAATAAAAATAAATAAATAACCAAATAAATAAATAAAATATTACTGAAAACCACATGCTTGGGCTGGAGTAATGGCTTAGTGCTTAAGGTGCTTGCCTGCCAAGCCTAAGGACCCAGGTTCAATTCGCCAGATCCCACTTAAACCAAATGCACATGATGGCACATGCATTTGAAATTCATTTCCAGTGGCCAGGGCCCCTGGCATGCCCATTCTCTCTCCTCTCTCCCTCTCTCTGTCTTTAATAAATAAATAAAAATTTAAAATGTATTTTTTAAAAACCACATGCTTGGTTCCCACCACCATCTTAACCAGTCTCTCCCATCTCAGTAATGCTAACCTTCTGTCCCCGGGTGCTCAGGCCAAAAGCCTGATAGCCTGATAGCCATCCTCAACTGTTACCAACTCAGCCTAGAATTCTTTCACTCAATTCAAGATAAAAAAAATAAATCATAAAGCTGGGCATGGTGGCATATGCCTTTAATCCCAGTATTAGGGAAAGTCAGCGGTAGGAGGAGTCCTGTGAGTTCAAGGCCAGCCTGATACTGCATAGTGAATTCCAAGTCAGCCTGGGCTACAGCAAGACCCTACCTCAAAAAAAAAAAATCACAAAGAAGCAAGCAATACTAATAGAACACATAGAACACTGCACAAGGTTCAGCACAAGGGGGACAGGGCCATGAGTAAGGGACCCTGAACTGGCTCTTCAAAGCAGCAAAGTTTCTGTAGTCTAACAAGTGACATTTGCTTTCAGCACTGGGTCTGCACTAGGTATGGTGATCTGCTCATTTATGTTGAGTCCATTTGCACTCAGCTTGCAGAAAATGCAGAGGGGGCTCATGACTGCTACCTCAGGGAGGTCACAGAGCAGTCAGAGCTGAGTGTTGCACGTATGGAGGCTGAGATGAATCTCACACGTTTTAAAGGAAGCAGGTGGCAAAGACAGCAGCATCCCATTAACTCCAACTCCACATCTTTGGGCAAGAAGGTAATGATCACAGTGTCACTGTCGGCTCTTCCTCCCTGTCCACATCACTAAACCCAATCTGAGCATCTTCTATATTGCCCTTCTCTTCATTCTTCTTGCCTCCTCCACAGTGCAGGCTCTTTTCACCAGATGCCCAGAGGAACATCTGCATCCACCTTTAAAAACAGAAAACCTAGCCGAGCGTGGTGGTGCACGCCTTTAATCCCAGCACTCGGGAGGCAGAGGCAGGAGGATCGCCATGAGTTCGAGGCCACCCTGAGAATACATAATTAATTCCATGTCAGTCCCGACCAGAGTGAGATTCTACCTTGAAAAAGGAAAAAGAAAAAAAAAAAAACAGAAAACATGGGCTGGGGCAATAGCACTTGCCTGCAAAGCCTGCTGGCCCAGGTTCAATTCCCATATAAAGCCAAATGCACAAAGTGGTAGTTTGTTTTCCAGTGGCAAGAAGACCTGGCATGCTCATTCTCTCTCTCCCTCTTTGTGCTTACAAATAAGTAAAAATATATTTCAAAAAATATAACAATATGGGCTGGAGAGATGGCTTAGTGGTTAAGGTACTTGCCTGCAAAGCCTAAGCACCCAGGTTCGATTGCCCAGGACTCATGTAAGCCACGTAAGTGACTCACACATTTGCAGCCACTGGAGGTCTGGCACACCCATTCTCTCTGTGCCTCTTTCTCTCTCTCAAATAAATAAAAATTTTATATATATATATACAAAAATCATGGTCTTCTGTGATTCATGAAAAATGGTCCTTGTGAAATCATGTCTTCTTTTCTGTTTCGCAACTACTCCCTTTCTTTCTTAACTCACAGCAATGTGTGACCCTGTTGACTTTGTCCTCAGATACATAAATATGTCCAGAATCTATTTCGTACTATTTTAACCATCTTTATCTGGTACTATCACACTGCACCCATGTCCCCTACTCTCCATCTGTCCCATCCTTTCCCCATATGTGAGCTCCAGACCACAGCATCTGCTGTTCTCATACACTAGTGGCTCCCATTTCATTCATGGCAAGAGCCAAAATGGCTCGCTCGTGCCACCTTATGAGATGGGTGTCCTCTGTCCATCTCTAGCCTCATCTGCTGCCATTTCCTCTTTCAACTTTGTCAGCTGGACTGGCTGACTTGCTCTTCCTGAAATCCAACAAGCACACTTCTCCCTGTGGAGTCTCAGGGTGGCCTCGAACTCACGGCTATCCTCCTACCTCTGCCTCCCGAGTGCTGGGATTCAAGTTGTGTGCCACCATGCTCAGCTGCCTCAGGGTTTTTGCATGGCCATTTTTCTTCTGCTCAAAGCTTCTGCTCAGCCCACCCTCAGAAGCTGCCATGGTGCCCTCATTCAAACATCCTCACTGAAACCCTTTTTAACAGTTCGATTTAAAAATCACAGCTTCCCCAACTTGGCTGTTTCTATTCCCTTTCCATGCTTAACTTTTCCCCCTATGTATTTATTACCACTGATGTAACATGCATATTTTATTACTTATCTATTTGTTTGGCTGTGTTCCATTGTAGAATATAAGGTCCATGAGGCCAGAAGGCCTGCTTTGTTTTGTTTGGTTGACAGCTACATTTCAGGTCCTAGAAAAGAACACGGGGGGGGGGGATGGAGATGTAGCCCAGTTGGTAGAGTGTTCACCTAGCATGCATGAGGTCCTGGGTTCAGTACTCAGCACAGCATAAACTGGGAGCGATGATGCATGCCTGTAATCTCAGCACTCAGAAAGTAGAGGCAGGAGGATGATCAGATGTCCAAGGTAGCCTCAACTACATAGTGAGTTCAAGGCCAGCCTGAGCTACATGAAACCCTGTCAAGAAGGAGAGAGGGAGCCGGGCGTGGTGGCACACGCCTTTAATCTCAGCACTTGGGAGGCAGAGGTAGGAGGATCGCTGTGAGTTCAAGGCCACCCTGAGACTACATAGTGAATTCCAGGTCAGCCTGGGCTAGAGCGAGACCCTACCTCGGAAAAAAAAAAGGGAGGGAGGGAGGGAAAAAGGGAAGGAGGGAGAGTAAAAGAACATGAATTAGAACTCAGTGGCTGGAAAGAATCAATGAGTGGGAGCATGGCTCAACAGTTAAAGGCGCTTGCTTGCAAAGCCTGCTGGACCTGGAAGTTCAATTCCCCACAGTTACCTGGAGTTTGTTTGCAGTAGCAAGAGGCCCTGGATACCCATTCTCTCTCTCTCTTTCTCTCTCTCTCATAAATATAAATAAAAATATTTTTATAGTGGGCTAGAGTGATGGCTTAGTGGTTAAGGCACTTGCCTGCAAAGCCAAAGGACCCAGGTTCAATTCCCCAGGAACCACATAAACCAGATGTACAACATGGCATATACATCCGGAGTTTGTATGCAGTGGCTGAAGGCCCTGGCAGGCCCATTCTCTCTCTCTCCATCAAATAAATAAAATAAAAATTTTAAAAAGAATAGATAAGCCAGGTGTGGTGGTACATACATACCTTTATTTCCAATACTTGGGAGGCAAAGGGAGGAGGATCACTGTGAATTTGAGGCCAGCCTAGGGCTACAGAGTGAGTTCCAGGTCAGTTTGGGCTAGTGTGAAACCCTACCTCTGGGAAAAAAAAAAAAAAAAAAAAGATCCTTCCCGAAAAAAAGAATGGATAAGTTACCTCCCATGAGTACCTAGAAGTGACTTCCTTTCTCCCCCTAGGGTCACTTCTCCACAGGGCAGCTGTAAACTGTCCCAGGTTCTGTCACTTCTCTGCTCAGTTCACTCATTGGCTGCTTATGGCCAGTGAAGTCCTAAGTCCTGACCTCGGCCCAGAGACCCCCACCTCTCCTCCTGTGTACTCCGTATCCTAGTCTCTCCTTTGCTCACTCTGCAGGTCTCCGCACTGTTCTTCAATATTCCAAACATTGCTCACCACAGGGCCTCTGCCCTCGCTACTCCTTCTGCCTAGAATTCTTTCCCACCTGAGAATCACTAACTTATAACCTCCCTGTTTTGAATCCTAACAGCTTGGTGGTTCGAATCAGATGTCCCCCCAAAATTCATGGGTGCTGAATGCTTGGTCCCCAGCCTATAGCAATTTTGGAAGTGGAGACTTGCTGGAGGAGGTGTGCTGTTGGAGGCAGGCTTAGGAGTGCTACACCCAGCTCTCCCTTTGCTAGCATTGGGCTCATTCTCCTGCTGTGGCAGAGGCGACGTCCAGCCTCTGCTCATGCCATGCTGCCCCCTGCCATCATGGAGCTTCCCCTCAAGACCATAAGCCAAATAAATCCTTTCCTCCCATCGGCTGCTTGTGGTTGGATGCCTCCACTAACTCCTGTGTACAGAATAGCACCTACTCTCACCACTGCTTTATTTCTTTCAAAGCACTTACCACCCGTTGCCACGTTACATATTTGTATTTTTTAATTAGTGAGTTGACTCTCTCCTCCTTCCGGAATCTTAGCTCTATGTCACCAGAAATGTTCTTTCATTCTCGTCTGTAACCCCAGACACCTAACTGTACCCAGAGCATCCTGGTCATAAGCACTCAATAAATATTTGTAGAATGAATGAATGGAATAGTTCAAACTAAAAATAACTCCTGGCCCGGCATGGTAGTGCACGCTTTTAATACCAGCACTCAGAAGGCAGAGGTAGGAGGATTGTTACAAGTTCAAGGCCAGGCTGAGACTATATAGTGAATTCCAAGTCAGCCTGGGCTAGATCAAAATCCTTACCTCAATAAAACCAAAACAAAAGGGGGGGGAAAGGTGAAAGTAACTCTCATTTTACCAAGTTCCTCTTCTGGCTCACACTTTATACAGATCATCTCTCTTTTAGTCTTTAGGACAATTATTCCAATGACTAGTTTTATCTGCTTTGTGATGATGAGGGAGTGGGAGTTAGATTCAGAAAAGCAGGAAGATTATATCTGCTTCCTAGGTCAAATGATCTGAAGGCAAGTGTTAGGATGCAAAGCTACAATTTTTTTAATGGTTTTGTATTGATTCAGCCCCAAACCAAACTGTCTCCTAGAACAAGGTTCTCTCGCTCTCTCCTGTCTGTGAATGTTCTGGGCTCTCTGTTCCCTTTAGGACAAAAATTAAATTCCTTAGCTTGGTTTCTTGACTCATCTTGACTGGTGTTTTCAAGCAAGCCCTTGCTTTGTGCTGCCCAGGGCTCCCCAGAGGCTCATGGTCTGATTAGATGTCCCCTAATCGAGCTGACCCCAGAGTCTTCTTTTGCTAAAGCCCCCAACGATCAGCACATACAAAGTTACAGTCAAAAATCCCCCAAATGCATGAGGAAACGTTCATTTTGGGGTAAAAGTCATGCAACAAACTACAGTTACATGTTGGGTTTTTATTCTTGTATTATTATTATTATTATCATTATTATCATCATCATCTAACCTTGAAGATTAAGATCAAAGATGGTAAGACAACTTCAACCTACCTGCTAGGTATTTTCATTTGTGGAAGTTTTGACTTCTCACTTAATTTTACTCATTGAACAAATATTTATTTATTGTACCCTCAACTCTTCTGACACAGATGAGGGTGTTGAAGTGGCAACGTGGCAGACAGCACTTTCCAAAGACCCTAGCAACCTTCATCTCCTATCCTACAGTTCTTCTGCCATATGAACTAGCTAGTTACCCTTCATAGGGGGAGCTGACTTTGCTCCCTTGAATCTGGAAAAGTCTTCTGACTGTTTAGACCTATAGAATGTGGCAGAAATAGGGCTAGAAGTATAGCTCAGTGGGAAAGCACTTGCTTAGCATACTGAAGGCCCTGGGTTCAATCCCCAGCACTGCAAAAAAAAAAAAAAAAAAAAAAAGTATTTGTTTGTTAATGAAATGTTCATGATTGGTTGAAAATTAGAAGTTGCTCATTGATTCTCAGCCTTGTGCACACATTAGAATTACCACATGAACATTTACAATATGCCAAGAGAGCAGCCTGGAGATGGAGGGGAAGGGGTTGGTAGGACAGAGAATGTATTACTCATTGCTGGAGATCTCTCTGCCAGGTGTGGTGGCACACGCCTTTAATTCCAGCACTTGGGAGGCAGAGGTAAGAGGATCGCTGTGAGTTTGAGGACACCCTGAGACTACAGAGTGAATTCCAGGTCAGCCTGGGCTACCTTGAAAAACCAAAAAGAGGGCTGGAGAGATGGCTTAGTGGTTAAGGTGTTTGCCTGCAAAGCCAGATGCACAAGGGGGCACATGTGTCTGGAGTCTTTCTCTCTGGCTCTTTTAGTCTTTCAATTATTCAATCTAGTCTTATCTCAAGTAAATAAATCAATAAAGAAATAAGAAGAAAGAAAGAAAGAAAAAAAAAGAAAGAAAGAAAGAAAGGGAAAGAAAGAAAGAAGAAAAAGAAAGAAAGAAAGAAAGAAAGAAAGAAAGAAGAAAGAAAGAAAGAAAGAAAGAAAGAAAGAAAGAAAGAAAGAAAAAGAAATTGAGGTTGAAGATGCTGAAGCACATTGACCATTTGTGTTGATACTGTCACGAATCATCACTGGCAGGAAATCAGCTTCAAGAAAGAAGGGGCTGGAGAGATGACTTGGCGGTTAAGGCATTTGCCTATGAAGCCAAAGGACCCAGGTTCAATTCCCCAGGACCCACATAAGCCAGATGTACAAGGTAGCACATCAGTCTAGAGTTCGTTTGTAGCAGCTGAAGGCCCTAGCATGCCCATTCTCATTCTCTCTCTCAAATTAATTAATTAATTAATTAAAAAGAAAGAAGGTCCTAAAAAGTACATCAGAGATTATATGAACTCTATCAGGATGAAACTTGAAGAATAGAAGCCACAAAGAGTAAAACCTCTGACAATAGCATCAGACCAAATAGAGCAAATCTAATGTCAAAAATTACCAGATCTTGGAGCCTGGGGCATAGTTCACACGGTAGAGTGCTCACCCAGTGTGCACAGAGCTCTGGGTTTGATTCCAAGCACTCTATATAAACTGACATAGTGGTACATGCCTATAATCTTGGCACCTGGGAGGTGGAGGCAGTAGGCTCAGACCTGGCTACAGATCAAGTTTGAGGCCAGCCTACATAAGACCCTGACTTTAAAAAAAAAAAATCAGATCTTGGGGCTGGGGAGATTGCTCAGTGGATAAGGCACTTGCTGTTCAAGCCTGAATATCCTAGGTTGGTTTGTTTGGTTGGTTTGGGTTTTTGAGGTTAGGTCTGTAGCCCAGGCTGACCTGGAATTCATCATGTTGTCTCAGGCTGGCCTCAAACTCACAATGATCCTCCTACCTCAGCCTCCTGAATTCTTGGATTAAAGGTGTGCACCACCACATCCAGCACAGAGACAGAGAGAATGGGCACACCAGGGCCTCTAGCCACTGCAAATGAACTCCAGACGCACGGGCCACTTTGTGTGTCTGACTTTATGTGGGTAGGCTTTGCAGGCAAGCACGTTAGTGGCTGAGCCATCTCTCCAGCCCGTGTATCCTAGTTTTAACCCTAAACCACACATAAAGAGCCAGAAGCTATAGGAGCTTCTGTAATCCCAGCATGCTGGCTGGGAGACGCGAGGTAATCCCAATATGCTCATGGAGAGATTGAGGTCATTCCAGCATGCTGACGGGGAGATGCCAGGTATGAACAGAATTTCCAGAAGCTACAAAGCTTGTGCTGAACACAGCAAAGAGTAACAGCTAGAATGAAATGAAATGAATGAATGAATGAGAGAAACCTGCATCCAGGGTGGTGGAAACGATGTATGCTAGGCAAGCACTCTACCGATGAGCTACATGCCCCAGCTCCTTGTCTGTTTCTTAAACACAATAAACATACTCCAATCTCTAGGTCTTTACACTTGCAGTTTATTTTGGGGGGAATATTCATTCTTCTTTCAACCCTCATCACTTCTTTCACATCTTTGTATTTTCCTTAGTCTACCTACCTCTGCTGTGTGTGTTTTAATATTCTATTTATTTATTTATTTATTTATTTATTTATTTGAGAAAGAGGCAGAGAGAGAGAGAGAGAGAAAGAGAGAGTGGGTGCACCAGGGCCTCCAGCCACTGCAAATGAATTCCAGATGCATGTGCCCCCTTGTGCATCTGGCTTACATGAGTCCTGGAGAATCAAACCGGGATCCTTTGGCTTTGCAGGCAAACGCCTTAACCACTAAGCCATCTCTCCAGCCCTGTGTGTGTTTTCTATACGGTTATGTCTTCCTCCCTCACTACAGGGCAGTGATTTACCACTGCTGTCACCACAGACCAGACCAGTTCCTGGCCCAGAACAGGCATCCAGGAAACGCTCTTCTCAAACACCAGCTCTTTTCCTATCTCCTGCAGCTCTCAGCATAGGACTTGGCACACAGTAGTTGCACACTTGTTCTGCCATGTGTAATGTTCAAAACTGGATAACATCAGCACTTTGATTTTATTTCTGTAACAAATGAAAGTTTCTTGTGATACATATGGACAAAGACTGGAAAAAACAGCTAAGGATAGTGAAGGTTTGTATATTAATTTCTCTAAATGCAATAAATATAATTAATATGTGATATTGTTGACATTATTTTAAAGAAAAAAATGTTGGTACAAGGGCAAGGAATGGCACCCATTGTCCTCTGACCCCTACACACCTACACACCCTCATTCACACATGAACAGGCACACACATCACACACATACAAATAAATAATTTTAAATGTTGGTGGAAACATGGGCCAGGTGACTGCTCTACTGGTTGATGGGCGGTGTGATGCCAAATATGATTCTCTCTAGGGATGGTTTAGGGATGGAAAATTAAAACAGATGTAGCAGTTACTTTGGACCCATCATCTGTCCTCATAGCTGGTAGCTGCTTGTCACGCACATGACCCCAAGACTTCAGACAAATCAGACTAAAGTCATCTGAGCTCTTCATCTATTTTGACTGTGACTTTGGGGGGAATGTGGGGAGGGATGTTAAGGGGAAAGATACACTAAGTTGTTGAAAGATAAAACACATTGAAACTCATTTGAGAAAATGCCTCTTAGTTAAAAATGTATTCAAACTAAATCCATTCCACAGCATTCCCGGAGAATCAAGAGGCTTATAGCTCACTGCTCCAAAGAACAAGACTTCCTTAAGTCAACTTCGGCAATGGAAGCTTCTGGCAATGGGATAACAAAAGCAACAAGCGGGCTGGAGGGATGAACTAGCCTGGAAAGCTAAAAGATCCAGGTTCAATTCCCCAGGACCCATGTAAGCCAGATGCAGAAGGTGGAACATACTTCTGGAGTTCATTTGCAGCAGCTGAAGGCCCTGGCCCACCCATTTTCTCTCTCTGTGTCTGCCTCTTTCCCTCTTTTTCTCTTCCTCTTTCTTTCTCAAATATAAATAAAAATAAAACATTAAAAAGAATTTAAAAAGCAACAAGCGCCAGGCATGGTGGCACACGCCTTTAATCCCAACACTTGGGAGGCAGAGGTAGGAGGATTGCCCTGAATTTGAGGCCACCCTGAGACTCTACATAGTGAATTCCAGGTCAGCCTGAGCTACAGTGACACCCTACCTCAAAAAACAAAACAAAAAAAGAAAGAAGAAAGAAAGAAAGAAAGAAAGAAAGAAAGAAAGAAAGAAAGAAAGAAAGAAAGGAAAGAAAGAAGGAGGCAACAAGCAAAACTTGAATTCTGAACTTAGTGAAGAGAAAGACCAGGCTCAGGGCAGTGCCAAATCTGAAAGGGAGCCTTACACATCACATTGCCCACAACAGAAGCAGGTACCAGAATGGAAGAATAAAAAGAGACCAACGCAGTTAGAGATAATACTAATAAACTGCTATTTTAAGTCACTGAGTTTTGGGGTGGTTCATTACACAACTGTAAATCCCCACAATGGAGGTAAATCTGTGACTCAGATCTCTACTCTCATGAACCATAGTCAGTGAAGAAAAATAGCAAATGAATGAGTAAATGGCAACTATCATTGCAGACATGGGTAAATGCTATAAAGAAAACAAATCAAGGGAACTGAAGAGATGGCTTAGCAGCCATCTGTGAAGCCTAAGGACCCAGGTTTAATTCCCCAGGACCCATGTAAACCACATGCACAAGGTGGCACATGTGTCTGGAGTTTTGGCAGTGACTAAAGGCCCTGGTGCACCCATTCTTTTCTCCTCCTCTTAAATAAATTAAATACTTTTTTAAAAATCAAGGTGATGTAACTGGAAATTAGGGGGTGAAGAAAACAGGAAAAAGTTCTCTGAGGAGGTGACATCTGATCTGAGCCCCAAATAATCACACAATCACCCGGGGACTGTGCATTACAGAAAAAAATTAAAACAAGCCCAGGACCTCCAAGGCAGAAACAAGCCAACCACAGAAAGGAAACCAGTGTACGTAGGACAGAGGGAAAGGAGATAACATCGAAGCTAAGTCACGTCGTGCCCCCGCAGGCTGTGGTACATAGTACGGGACTGAGTGTAAAGGAAAGCCAGGGCTAGTTTCAGATGGGAGATTGGGTTACAAAATCAACTGGTTTGTGATTTTTTTAAATTTATTTAAATAGCTGTGGTTTTCTCTGAAGAACGAGTTCGAAGGGGGGCAGCTGTAGAAATGGGAGTGGCACATAGGGGATTTTTGCAATTGTCTAAGTAGAGGATTGATGGTCATGACCTCTGGTACTGGGCAGAGGGATCATGAATCACCAGTATTGGTGAGTCCATTACCTTTGGAAGTCAGGTCTGATGTATTAGACTTGCCACCCTAAGATAAAGTTACAGGGATGTGGTCACTTACTCATCTGCTTAGCAGTATGTCAATTCACCCTGTTAGCTTTTCCTGGGATGGGAAGGATAGGAGCCCATGACGACATGAAAACTATAGTCCCACTGGACAGACACATGCTGGGATCCATGAGAGTTCCCTACCCTCAAGCTAAGAGTGACATTCAAATACAGATAGCTTTGCTGATCACTGGATTCACTGGGCATCTGATTTTTTTTATTATTATTTATAACAGAGAGAAAGGGAGAGAGAGAGAGAGAGAATGGGTGTACCAGGGCCTCTGGCCACTGCAAACAAACTCCATGCATGCTCTACCATGTGCATCTGGCTCATGTGGGTTCTGGGGAGTCAAACCTGGGACCTTGGTCTGCCTAAGCAAGCACCTTAACCACTAAGCCATCTCTCCAGCCCCTGATTTTTGGTCTAAAAGAAAATTCCTGCCGCCAGATATTTTATTTATTCTTTAGATTTTAGTCTTATAAGTTAAAGTGCTTCACATGATGGTGTTGAAAGCTATTTGTCAGGCTACAGAGGTGACTTAGGGGTTAAGACAGTTTCCTGCAAAGCCAAAGGACCCAGGTTCAATTCCCTAGGGCCCACATGAGCCAGCTGCACAAAGTGACACATGCATCTAAAGTTCATTTGCAGTGGCAAGAGGCCCTGGTGCACCCAGTCTCTCTCTCTCTCTCTTTCTCTCTCTCCATCTCTTTCTCAATTTCTTTTTTAAAAAGAAAATTTGATTTGAATCCCAGTTCTACTTGTTGACCCTTGACAAGTTGTTTTAAGCCTCAGTTGTTCTCATTTAGAGTATGAAGAATATACTTCTAGCCTCATAAGGTCATTTTAAATTGAAGTCTTTTTTTTTTTTTCCAAAGTAATCAAGATAGTACCTGGCACTCGATTAATAGCTGTTTTCAAAATGCCCTGTAAGGGATTGGAGACGGAGCTCAGAGAGTAGTGCTTGCCTAGCATGTGTGAAGCCCTGGATTCAATCTCCAGTACTATAAAAACTGAATGTGGTAGCACATGCCTGTAGCACCAGCACTGGGGTGATGGAGGCAGGAGGATCAGACTTCAACATAGCAAGTTAAAGGCCAGCCTGGAGTACAAGACCCTGTCTCAAAAAAAAAAAAAAAGAAAAAAAAAAAGAAAAAGAAATAGGGCTGGAGAAATGGCTTAGCAGTTAAGGCACTTGCTGAACAGCCAAAGGACCCAGGTTCGATTCCCCAGGACCCATGTTATCCAGATGTACGAGGGGGCACACGCATCTGGAGTTGGTTTGCAGTGGCTGGAGGCCCTGGCATGTCCATTCTCTCTCTCTCTCTCTCTATCTCTTTTTCTATATCTGCTTCTTTCTCTCTTTCAAATAAAGAAATTAAATTAAACCAACCACATTTTAAATGGGCTCCCTCCCTGGTCCTGCTTCTACCTGCACATCCAGATGCCTCAGGCCTGGACCTGAAATACTTTGTCCCCTCCCACCCCACCTAAATAAATAAATAAGTACATATGTACGATAAGCATAGGTGTGGTCATGTTTCATTGTCTTCATGGGGAAACAGGCTATCATAGCCAACCTCCATCCTTGTTGCTGTGACTTGTCCCTCCAAAGTTCATGCATTGGACCCTTTAATTCCCATTGTGTTGGGAATTTTACAAGATGACTGGTCATTAAGAAGATTTAATCCCCTTCTCTTGGAAGGAGTCTCTTCCTTGCAAAACTGTATTAATGAGAGTAAGTTGTTAAAAGGGGAGGGGGTGTAGAGATGGCTTGCCCATTAAGGTGCTTGCCTGAAAAGCCTAAGGACCCAGGTTTGATTCCCCAGCACCCATGTAAGTCAGATGCACAAGGTGACACATGCATCTAGAATTCATTTGTAGTGGCTGGAAGCCCTGGCACACCTATTCTCTCTCTCTCTTACTCTCTCTTTCTCATCAAAAAATAAAAAGAGCCGGGTGTGATGGTGCACAACTTTAATCCCAGCACTCGGGAGGTAGAGGTAAGAAGATCACCATGAGTTCAAAGCCACCGTGAGACTACATGGTGAATTCCAGGTCAGCCTGAGTTAGAGTGAAACCCTACCTCAAAAAAAAAAAAAAAAGGGGGGGGAGAAAATATATAAAATATTAAAAAATCAAGGACCCCTCCTGTGTTTTGCCTCTTTCCTTTGTACTCACTTCCTTTTCTTTTTTCTTTCTTTCTTTTTAAAATATTTTTATTTACTTATTTTCAAGCAGAGAGAGAGAGAGAGAGAGAGAGAGAGAGAGAGAGAGACAAGAGGCAGAGAGAATGGACAAATCAGGGACTCCAGTTACCACTTTGTGCATCTGGCTTTTACATGGGAACTGAGGAACTGAACCCCAGTTGTTAGGCTTTGCAGGCAAGTGCTTTAACCACTGAACCATCTTTCCAGCCCCACCTTTCATTTTTCTATTTTCCCACAAGTTGAAGCTGCATGTGGCCTTCACCAGACAAGGCTGCTTGCTGTCTAACTTTGTGTCATCTAGAATTGTGAGCTAAAATAAAGCTCTTTTCTTTATACATTATCCATTCTCTGGTGTGGGCTAACACGCTCACTAAAAAAGAAAGCATAGGACTGGAGAGATGGCTTAGCAGTGAAGAGTTTGCCTGTGAAGCCTAAGGACTCCAGTTTGAGGCTCAATTCCCCAGTACCCATGTAAGCCAGATATACAAGGTGGTGCATGCAGTTTGCAGTGGCTAGGGGCCCTGGTGCACCCATTCTCTCTCTCCCTCTCTCTCTCTCTCTCTCTCTCTCTCTCTCTCTCTCTCTGCCTCTTTCTCTGTCTGTCGCTCTCAAACAAATAAAAATAAAATAAACAAAAAAATATTAAAAAAAAAAATTGGGCTGGGGCTGGAGAGCTTGCTTAGCAGTTAAGGCGCCTGCCTGCCAAGCCTAAGAACTTTGGTTCGATTCTCCAGGTCCCACATTTAGCCAGATGCAAAGTGACACAAGGGCACAATGTTGCACTTGCCCACAAGGGGGCGCACGCATCTGGAGTTTGTTCACAGTGGCTGAGAGGCTGCTGGTGCACCAATTCTCTCTCTCTTTCTCTCTCTCTCTCTATCTCTCAAAAAAAAAAAAAAACTTAGGCTGGAGATATGACTTAGTGGTTAAGACATTTGCCTGTGAAGCCTAAGGACCCAGGTTTAATTCCCCAATATGCACATAAGCCAGATGCACAAGGTGGGACTTACATCTGGAGTTTGTTTGCAGTGGCTAGAGGCTCTGGTGTGTCCTTTCTCTCTCAAATAAATAAATAAATAAATAAATATTAAAAGTACATATATATAGTAAATATATTTATTCAAAGAAAGAAAACTTGGGGCTCTCCTTTGTTTTGTTTCATTTTGTTTCTTGAGGTTGTGTCTCACTTTAGCCCAGGCTAACCTGGAATTCACTCTGTAGTCTCAGGGTGGCCCTAAACTCACAGTGATCCTCCTACTTCTGCCTCCCAAGTGCTGGGACTAAAGGTGTGTATCACCATGCCCAGCCTCTCCTTTCTTTTTTAAATATTATTTTTCTTTTTTCTTTCTTTTTTTTTTTTTTTTTTTTTGAGGTAGGGTCTCACTCTAGCTCAGGGTGACCTGGAATTCACTATGTAGTCTCAGGCTGGCTTCGAAATTAGGGCAATCCTCCTACCTCTGCCTCCCGAATTTTTTAAATATATTTTTATTTATTTTCAAGGAGGAAGAGAGAAAAGAACAGAGAATGGGAACACCAGTGTTCTTGTCACTTCAGACAAACTCCAGATGCATGTGTCACTTTGTGCATCAGCTTTAGGTGGGTGCTAGGGAATTGAACCCTGCCTGGCAGGCTTTGCAAGCAAGCATCTTTACCACTGAGCCATCTCTCCAACCCTCTTCCTTCTTTTTATTGGCAATGGAGCCATGATCAGCTGGAGCTTTTCCCATGAATTAAGGAAAAGGAGATGCCCTTGGCATACCTAGAGGAATCACAACCACCTTGTGAACATGAGGCAATCACACAAACTCTTTCTGGGCTGGCCATCTAGAGAAATCCTGGTGGAACCAGCGAGAAGCACACCAGAGGTGTACCATCTACCTCAGATTGCTTCCTGCGTGAGACATAAGATCCTTTATTTATTTAACCGTCGTCAGGTTTTCCACTGTTCAGTACTTCACTAAGCCATACAGAGAATATGTTAGATTCCAGAGACTGCCATAACAAAATGCCACACACTGGATGGATTAAACAGAGATTTATTCCCTCACAGTTCTGGAGGTTGGAAGTTCAAGATCAAGGCGCTGACAGGGCTGGTTCCTTCTGAGGACTGTGACAAAGAATCTACCTTTGACCCTCCTCTACATTCTGGATGTTGGTTGGCAACCCTCGATGGGTGTGCATCGGCATCCCCTTACCCTCCTCTGCCTGCAGCTTCCATGGCATCCTTCCTAGATGCATGTCTGTCTCCAAATTTCCCCTTTTTATAAGGGCATAAGTCATATTGGATTAAAGCAAACCTATAACCATATTGCAACCTGATCGCCTCTATAAAGACCTTCTGTCTGAATAAGGTCATATTCTTTTTATTTATTTTTTTTTTTTTGAGGTAGGGTCTCACTCTAGCTGAGGCTGACCTGGAATTCACTCTGTAGTCTCAGGGTGGCCTCGAACTCACGATGATCCTCCTACCTCTGCCTCCCAAGTGCTGGGATTAAAGGCGTGTGCCACCATGCCTGGCATATTCTTTTTTTTAAAAAGGTCATATGCTCAGACACTGGGTGTCAAACTATAAATTTGGGGGAGATACAAGATCTAACAGAAACCATTGCTCTGAGTTCTCTCACGGCTCTGGGCATCAGTTCCTGATTTCTTGTTCTGGCAGCAGCTTCAGCTTTTCTCAGGAACTGAGAGAAAAGAGATGCCCTCAGGCCCAAGCATGCACACCGTGGCTCTGGTTCTCAGCTTCTTGCCAAATGGCTTTCCCAGCAGTACCACTCCTCAGATAGTCAACTAAGTTTATAGGACTATTTTCTCTAGTGGCCTGAGGGTTCCCTAAGAACAGGAACCAGGGGCTAAATCACAGGAGCTGAGTCCAGCTCCTGCCATGTCTCCCAAACCCCAGATTCTCAAAGCAGATTCCCTCTGTTGCATAAAACTTTCCCCTGAGGAGATGCAAACACGTGTCTACCCCACTGCAGACAGGGCACACATGATGAGCTAAAGCACAATTGCACCGAAACCAGTGTGGGTGAACCCTTGAGTTTATTGGGGTTACTCACAGAGCAGGGTGAGGGGTTGCTTACAGGAGTAACGGATGACTCAAAGGCAGCTGCATCACCAAAAAGCCCAGCCCAGCATTGCTGACTCGTGGAAGCTGCATCTCTGGAGCTCGCTGCTCAACATGCAGGCAGCTGGGCTGGCTGGAGTCTCCAGCACCCTGGGATTTATGCGCAGCTCCTCTGGTCTCAGTTGTTTTCCCTTTGTATAACCTTGAAGAGAGGACTTTTAAGCTTTAGCTCTCTCCCAGACTTGACCTTCTGAGTCTCCTGAACTTCCTCAGGAGGAATGTTTCAGTTCAGAGAAAATTGCTACACAACATGGGTCAAAGTCTGACCTGGGCTGCAGGGATAGCTTCAGTAGTCAGTCACAGGCACTTGCTTGCAAAGCCTGAAAGCCAGGGTTTGATTCCCCCAGTACCCACATAAAGCCAGATGCACAAAGTGACACATGTACCTGGAGTTCATTTGAAGTGGCAGAAGACCCCAGCGTACCCATCCATGTCCTCTCCCCCACCATAAATAAATCAATAGATTAAAAAAAAATTTAAAGTCTGACCCTCAACAGCTCTTTACTACTCCTATAACCTTGGGAAGTGGTTGTGTGACCTCAGCTCTCCAAGACCTATGACCTCTTCATCTCCTTCTCCCTTTGGGAGAGAAAATTTCAACTCTGAGGATTTTGCTGTACTCCTCAATGCTGCCATCAGCCCGACTCGGTTCTTAAGACATGCCTGAGTCTATCTAATCCACATCTGTGAGGCGTTTCCACGAGCCTGGGTGCCACCTGTGATGCAGGTACAGACTCTGTCCTCTAGAAGTCCGCTGTCGTGTGTGGAGACAAGTGAACACGATGAGCATGAAGTTCTGTGTCTCACATGGAGAAGGGGCTAGATGAGACCCTCACCCGGGAAAGTCGGGCAGGGCTTTCTGGAGGTGCTGGGCCAGGGCTGAGTCCCAAAGAGCAGTTGAGAAGGGGGAAGAGTTTGAACAAAGAAAGACTTGGAGGGGATGGGAGGATGTGAAAATGGTTTTAAATGAATAGGCAAAGAGCCGAAGAAGGAGAGATAAGGCAGGGGGCAGTGCCTCAGGGTGATGCAAGATCTTGCTCCTGGTGAATTCCTGAAACAGAGCTGGCAGGAATAACCAGGAGATGTTACAGTGAAGGGCAAGGGTAGCTGGTGAGACCAGGGCTGAGGCATTGGCCACGAGATGGAGGGGAAAGGAGGCTGGAGAGATGGCTTAGCAGTTAAGGCACTTGCCTACAAAGCCTAAGGACCCAGGTTTGATTCCCCAGGACCAACGTAAGCCAGATGCACAAGATGGCACATGCATCTAGAGTTCATTTGCAGTAGCTAGAGGCTCGGGTGTGCCCATTATCTCTATATATATCTAGATAGATAGATGATAGATAGATAGATAGATAGATAGATAGATAGATAGATAATAGATAATAGACAGATGGATGAATGGATGATAGAGAAAGATGATAGATAGATAGATAGATAGATAGATAGATAGATAGATAGATGATAGATAAATGATAGATACATGCCTCTCTCTCTCTCAAATAAATAATAAAATATTTTTTTAATTTTTTAAGGATGGAGGGAAAGTGACTTAAGTAGGGTGTTTGGTTGGTTGGCTGGTTGATTTTTTTTTTAAACAGATTCTAGCTCTGTATCCCAGGCTGGTCTTTGAACCCATGATCCTCCTGCCTTGACCTCCCAAGTGCTGGAAATACAGGCATGTGCCACCATACACCTGATGCTGAGCTAGATGGGTAAGTTTCAGGTGTTGAAGAATCGATGAACCTTTTCGGCTACTGTGTGGCCTTCCTGCTGGATCTTAAAACCTGCTCCTCCCTGGGGCCGTGTGTGGTGAGGGTGTCTTATAGCTATTGGAGGCAGCATGACAGACACCCAGGTCTGACAAAGAAGACTCTAAAGGCCTGGAATGTGCAGAAAGCAGAAACCAGTACATTTTACCTGCCTGATTCAGGAGGATAAGACAGTGGATTTGGGAGCCATGGGGTAAACATTTACTGATTCCTGCCAAGGGCCAGATTCTGGGATGTGCAGCAATGACCCTCTCTGGCTCAGTGGACAAAGGAAACTAGCAATTATGTTAAGAGATTGCATGAAAAAGTGCCCTGGCCATCTCTCTCTCTCTCTCTCTCTCTCTCGCTGTCAAATAAATAAATAAATTTAATATTTTTAAAAAGAGGGTGCTGAGCCTGGCATGGTGGCACATGCCTTTAATCCCAGCACTCAGGAGGCAGAGGTACAAGAATCATCATGAGTTTGAGGCCACCCTGAGACTCCATAGTGAATTCCAGGTCAGCCTGGACTAGAGTAAGACCCTACCTCAAAAAAATGGTGGGGCTGCTGCTGGGTGTGGTGACACGTGTCTTTAATCCCAGCACTCAGGAGGCAGAGGTAGGAGGATCGCCATGAGTTCAAGGCTACCCTGAGTATACAGAGTGAATTCCAGGTCAGCCTGAGCTACAGTGAGACCCTACCTCGAAAAAAAAATGGTGGGAAGGGATGGCTCAGTAGTTAAGGCACTTGTCTGAAAAGCCTAAGGACCTGGGTTAAATTCCCCAGTACCCACGTAAAGCCAGATGCACAAGGTGCTGTACGCATCTGGAGTTCATTTTCAGTGGCTAGAGGCCCTGGAGCACTTATTGTCCCTGTCGTGTGTGTGTGTGTGTGTGTGTGTGTGTGTGTGTGTGTGTGTGAAATTATTTATTTATTTGTTTGTTTGTTTTAAAAAAGAGCCAAGTGTGGTGGTGCACACCTTTAATCCCAGCACTTGGGAGGCAGAGGTAGAAGGATCGCCATGAGCTGGAGGCCACCCTGAGAGACTACATAGTGAATTCCAGGTCAGCCCGGGCTAGAAGGAAACTGTATCTCAAAAAACCAAAAAGAAAAAAAAAAAAAAAAAAAAAAAAAAAAGCAGTGTCCTGGGAATTCCACAGGAAGGAACTACTCTGCTTGGGGTAGTACATGTAAAGGAAACGGCATCTGAATTCACTGAGAATATATGAAATACATGGACATGCCAGAAAAAATATTCTTTACCCAGCCTGGAAGAAGGGAGAAAAGTGAGAGAAGATTGTGCAAGTGTTTACCCAGCATGAGAAGTCCTGAGGCTCGGGAGAGGTAGACCCACTCACTCAAACAGTCACAAGGAGCCAGCCTCCAGCTACATTTTTATTGTTTTAATGAAATAGCACAATAGTATTTGTAAGACAAATTAACAATATAAAGAATAATAACACAGCAAGCCCTTGTGAAATCAGCGTGGGTGGCAGATGGATGAGTGTTCGGTGGAAGGACATTAATAGAATCTTTGAAGCCTCCTTGTGCCTCTCATGTTGTTTCCCCTTCCCTCCCACTCAAAGCCAACAACTTGAATTTTGCACTTACCAGGACCTTGCTTTACTTAATAATTTAATCACGTGTGTACTGTATCCCTAACCCATATTTAACACGCTTATTTGACATTCTACCATTTTTCTGATACTGTTTCTAAAACCTTAAGTATTTATGAACTAGTCCACTCTTGGTCATTTCTCCAAATTCATTGGCCATATCTTGCTTTCCTGTCATCTTAACATTTTTGACTGGCTACCTGAGTATACAGAGTGAATTCCAGGTCAGCCTGAGCTACAGTGAGACCCTACCTCGAAAAAAAAAATGGTGGGAAGGGATGGCTCAGTAGTTAAGGCACTTGTCTGAAAAGCCTAAGGACCTGGGTTAAATTCCCAGTAGTCCACGTAAAGCCAGATGCACAAGGTGCTGTACGCATCTGGAGTTCATTTTCAGTGGCTAGAGGCCCTGGAGCACTTATTGTCCCTGTCGTGTGTGTGTGTGAAATTATTTATTTATTTGTTTGTTTGTTTTAAAAAAGAGCCAAGTGTGGTGGTGCACACCTTTAATCCCAGCACTTGGGAGGCAGAGGTAGAAGGATCGCCATGAGCTGGAGGCCACCCTGAGAGACTACATAGTGAATTCCAGGTCAGCCCGGGCTAGAAGGAAACTGTATCTCAAAACCAAAAAAAAAAAAAAAAAAAAAAAAAAGCAGTGTCCTGGGAATTCCATAGGAAGGAACTACTCTGCTTGGGGTAGTACATGTAAAGGAAACAGCATCTGAATTCACTGAGAATATATGAAATACATGGACATGCCAGAAAAAATATTCTTTACCCAGCCTGGAAGAAGGGAGAAAAGCGAGAGAAGATTGTGCAAGTGTTTACCCAGCATGAGAAGTCCTGAGGCTCGGGAGAGGTAGACCCACTCACTCAAACAGTCACAAGGAGCCAGCCCCAAGCTACATTTTTATTGTTTTAATGAAATAGCACAATAGTATTTGTAAGACAAATTAACAATATAAAGAATAATAACACAGCAAGCCCTTGTGAAATCAGCGTGGGTGGCAGATGGATGAGTGTTTGGTGGAAGGACATTAATAGAATCTTTGAAGCCTCCTTGTGCCTCTCATGTTGTTTCCCCTTCCCTCCCCCTCAAAGCCAACAACTTGAATTTTGCACTTACCAGGACCTTGCTTTACTTAATAATTTAATCACGTGTGTACTGTATCCCTAACCCATATTTAACACGCTTATTTGACATTCTTATTTTTCTACCATTTTTCTGATACTGTTTCTAAAACCTTAAGTATTTATGAACTAGTCCACTCTTGGTCATTTCTCCAAATTCATTGGCCATATCTTGCTTTCCTGTCATCTTAACATTTTTGACTGTGAATTCAGGCTCCTTAGCTTTATCTATGAGAATTGTTGGAGACCGCAAGGGTGAATCCCTCCAAAGAGATCCCAGACTGGTCTCAAACTCATGGTGATCCTCCTACCTCTGCCTCCCAAGTGCTGGGATTAAAGGTGTGTGCCACCACACGCAGCCTGATTGCTGTTCTGATAAACACCTTTACAGAGCCAGCCTGGAAAAAAAGCCACAGAAAGGATTGCAAAGGCTGGAGAGATGGCTTGAGATGGCTCAGTGGTTAAAGGTGCTTGCTTGCAAAGCCTGATGGCCCAGTTTTCATTCTCCAGTAATCACAGGGGTTCCATTCCCCAGTACTCATATAAAGCCAGATGCACAAAGTAACCCATGCATCTGGAGTTCTTTTGCAGCAAAAAGAGGACTTGGCATGTCCATATTCATTCTCTCTCTCTCTCCCCCCTCTTTCTCTCTCTCAAATAAATACGTAAAATATAAAATCTTAAGAGAAAAAAGAGAGAGAGAGCCAGGCATGGTGGCACACGCCTTTAATCCCAGCACTCAGGAGGCAGAGGTAGGAGGATTGCCATGAGTTTAAAGCCACCCTGAGACTACATAGTGAATTCCAGGTCATCCTGGACCAGAGTGAGACCCTACCTCAAAAAATCAAAAAACAAGCCGGGCGTGGTGGCGCACGCCTTTAATCCCAGCACTCGGGAGGCAGAGGTAGGAGGATCACCATGAGTTCGAGGACACCCTGAGAATACATAGTGATTCCAGGTCAGCCTGAGCTAGAGTGAAACCCTACCTCAGAAAAGCAAAAAAAAAAAAAAAAAAAACAAAAAAAACCCTTCTCCCTGTAGACCAGCCAACTGAAAGCTGGAAAAAGCTGCACTGCATGCAGCCATATGGGAGACAGAAGTCATCAGCAGTGAAAACAGTGGACACTGAATATTCAAGATTGGCCAGACAGGCCCAATGACTGAACAGGTGCAATAGTGGCATGTCTACTCTTGGGGTAACCAACTGCTCCATAATTGGACTAAAGGCCCTCTCTACAGGAGGGAATACATACCTGGTACTGAAAAACCTAAGCAAAAGTCTATGGCAGGGGAGGTCATGAGCCTTAGGGGTATAAAGCCTGCTCTTGTCTGACTAAATGTATATATTATTCCCACCAAGCTGCCCTGAAAGCACTATACTTTCAGATGGAGATGACCACTGGGATGACCTAAAAAGGCAACATAGTGCTGAGAAGAAGGGGATGGAGGAGTGCCCAGCACTGAAACATCTCTGTCACACCTCCAAGGCTCAGGGTCCATTGCAGAAGAGGGGCGGATAGAATGGAAGAGCCAAAGGAAGGGTATGACTCTTACAATGCAACTGTCCAGACAGAAATTGGCCTTGATATCCATGACCTTGCAGTGCCTAGCAATACCTTTGCAAGATCCTCATAATAGAAGAAAAAGATGATGGCATCAAATTAAAAGAGAGACTAATGGAGAGAGGGAGGGATATGATGGAGATTGGAGTTCTAAAGGGGAATGGGGAAAAAAAAAAAACAGGTCTACTGGGGTTGCTGTGGCTCTCAACACTTGGAGGCTGAGGTAGGAGGATTGAGGCTGGGAATAGCTGTGAGTTTGTGGTCAGCCTAGAGTACAGAAGTGAGTTCCAGAAAACTGGCAAATGATCCCAAGTGAGGAAGTTGGTGTGATTTCAACTTGAATACACCTTGTACCTTCCTTATTAGATTTCATGGCACCATGAGGCAATGAAACCTTTATTGCATTAGCAACCAGCAGTGGCTCTGGATATAGTTCAAGCTGGGCTCTGTATATAAAGTCATCCAATGCTTTTTGAGCTACATCCCATTCTCCATTGTATAAGGCAAAAATAAATTCCTGTTAACATTTGCACGACAAATCCTGAAGAAACTTGTGTCCTGCTTCTTATGCCTTTGTATTTTCTTACATGTTGTCGAGGATATCCACAAACACAGATTATTGAACAAATTTGACACAGTGATTGAAGAGAAACACTGGGCATATAGGTGAAGGCAGCATTGTAACACAAAAGGAATGTCAGCACTTCAAACCTGTTCTGTGCCTTGAGCATCTCCCGTTGAGGATGGGGCCCACTGTATATAACTTTTGACAAACCATGCTGGGATAGTGCACTCTCGGTCAGAGCCGTGGGCCCAATGCTGGAAGGTTCATGATAGACAGAAGGTTTGGACAAAGATGGAATTGTAAAACTCGGTACTTTGCTATGTCCTTGTTTGTCGATTATTTCCAAATTGTGAATGCCTAGAAGAAGGGCTTCAATACATCCACTGCAGTACACATTTCTGCTGGCGGAGACCGCAAGGTAAGCACCAAATCAGTTCCGGGAGAAACTGCAGTGTAAACTGCAGCAGCTCTTCCTCTCCACTGCGGTAGCACTCAAACAGCTGGTGGCACACAGGCTCTAGTAACGCGCTTTGTGGCTCCTGGAGAACTTTATAGAGAGATGAAACTAAAGAACTCTTGTCTTTCAAATTGTGGCATAATTTGATAAAGATGTTTCTGGTAGTGTCTTATACTCTGGTAGCCAGTCCTCCACAACCCCTTTCTCTGAAGTGAACATCTTTCCACATTTGTTCCAAACCTTCTACCGGAGCAGCTCCGCGAGCTCCCGCTGCGCAGCCTTCCTTCCCCCGGGCTCGGGCGGCTGGCGATCCCCGCGACGGCGCCGCCCCACCCGCCTCGCTCGCCTTGACGGGTCCCGACGAGTCATCCCCCCCCCAACCCTCCTCTTCACGGAGTGACAAGCTGCCGCTGCCGCCACACACTCGATCCCAAATGAAATTTGATAGTAAGATGACTAAAAGGCAAAAAAAAAAAAAAAAATCGAGTGACAAAGAGTTGTTTTTTTAAAAAAAAAAAAAATTATTTATTTGCAAGCAGAGAGAGAGAGACAATGGGCACACACCAGGACTTCTAGCCATGGCAAATGAACTCCAGACGCATGTGCCCCTTGTGCATCTGGCTTACATGGGTCCTGGGGAATAGAACCTGGGTCCTTTGGCTTCACAGGAAAGTACCTTAACCATTAAATCTCTCCAGCCCTAACAAAGAGTTTTTTTTTTTAAATCATGTTTTAAAAGAGGGGGGGAGACCACAACTCTTCCCTGTGTCCTCCCTTCCCCAGGTTTACCTAATCTCCTCCATGCATTTCTGAGGAGTGAGTGGAGCAGATTCGATCACCCCATGCTCAGAGGACAAATGCATCCAGGCAGCAGGCAGAACAGCACAGGCAGGCGGGGGGCGGGGGCTGTGTTCGCATCACCAGCAAATTACTGTGAGGTGTTTCACAAGACACCTGCGTGTGATGGTTATCACATTCACCTCACACAAGAGCACCTAGGGACAATGTTCGTCAGCGTCATTACACAATAAATAACATGGGTGCAAAACGGTATCACACCCAGCACCTCCCCTGTAAACCAAAACCTGGGTGCAGCTATGACATCTTTTTAAAAATATTTTATTATTTACTTATTTATTTGACAGAGGGAAAAAGGCAGAGTGAGAGAGAGAGAGAATGGGTGTGCCAGGGCTTGCAGCCACTGCAAACAAACTCCAGATGCATGCGCCACCTTGTGCATCTGGCTTACGTGGGTCCTGGGGAATTGAACGGAGGTCCTTTGGCTTTTCAGGCAAACGCCTTAACTGTTAAGTCATCTCTCCAGGCCCATGGCATCTTTTCTCTGTGATTGTGATGTCATCTACTCCCTTATACAGTTTCTCTTTCTTACTTCTTTGTTTATTTTTTGAAGGGATGTTGAGGGTTTTGCATGTAGGGTCTCACTCTAGCCCAGGTTAGAATTTACTATGTAGTCTCAGGATGGCCTCAAGCTCACGGCAATCCTCCTATCACTACCACCCAAGTGCTGGGATTAAAGGTGTGTGCCACCATGCCCAGCTTGGTTTTGTTTGCTTTTTGTTTTTGTTTTGAGACAGGGTCTCATGTAGCCCCAGGCTGACCTGCAGCCCTCTACATAGCTAAAGATGATCCTCCTGTCTACATCTCTCGAGTTTTTTATGTGCTGGGGATGTTGGGTGTTGCGCATGCTCCAGGCACTCGACCCACTGCATCACATCCCCAGCTCCTGTGGTTCCATTTTTCTCTAGCTAAAAGGGAAAGGGGAAGACAATCTCAGCTCACTGCAGATGTCTTTCCATTATTCCATTATTTGTTCTTTCTTTATTTTTTAAAATTTATTTATGAGAGAAAGAGAGTGCATGCGAGTGAGAATTGGTACGCCAAGGCCTCTAGCCACTGCAAATAAACCCCGGGCGCGAGCGTCATCTTGTGCGCATGTGTCACCTAAGGCATCTAGCTTATGTGGGTTATGGGGAATCGCACCTGGATCTTTAGGCTTCACAGACAAGCGCTTTAGCCGCTAAGCCATCTCTCCAACCCTCTTTCTTTTTTCTTTTTCAAGATAGCGTCTGATCTGGAGCTCACTTTGTAACCCAGGGTAGCTTTGAACTCATGGTGATCCTCCTACCTCAGCCTTCCCAAGCCACCTCGCCCCAAGTGGATGATGAGCCCTGGTGTTCTTTCCTCACTCTCAGAGGCTCGCGCGGCTCTTTCCATCCCTCCATGCACTCCCCATCCCTGCCACCCCCTTCTGGCTCTCTACCCTGTTCTATTGTCTTCATGACAGTTGTCATTCTCTAAGAACTATCCCATTCTCACTCAGTTCTGTTCTTGTTTCCATGAGCAGGTCAGCTCTAGGACAGCAAGGAGCTGGGTCCTGTGCTCACTGCTGTGACTCCAGGAACTAGACCAGTGCTGGACACACACAGTCAGTGCCTGCCCGGGACATAGTCACCAAGTCCTCCCTGGGGTAGGCACGCTAGTCAAGTGTTGCTTGGACTGTTCGAATCCCTCCGTCCTTGCAACCAAAGAGACAAGACACTGGCATTCTAATTCCCATTTTACAGGTGAGACCAAAGCTGACAAGTGAAATGACTTGGCTGGCTATACTGCCAAGTTGGCCAAGCCAGGTTTGACTCCCTGGAGTCTATGCTTAGGCTGGTCTTGAACTCATAGGATCAAATGAGTGTATTGTGTAGGGCTCCTGAGAAGCTGAAGCTACAGTTGAACACACTCAAGTCTCCATACACACACTTCCTAATCAACGGCCTTGCATGTGTGGATGGATGAATCCATTTCTACCCACAGGAGCTAAAAGTTGAACTGATTCACTGAGTTATGTAAGAGCTAATTGCTGAGGAGCTAAAACTTATCTTTGTCAGCAGATGGAAAAATCCCAAAGAAGGAACTGTCCAGAAAGGACCCAAAGGGATGATAAGAAAGAAAGACAGTTTAGGCTAAAACAAAGTAAAATGGAGTTCATTGTTAGGGTTGCCTGACTACAGAAATGATTGATATGCAAATTGTCACATTTTTTTTGATTGTTCACTTACCCCTCCTCTTGGCTATGAAAACTATAAAATGGAAATAAAATCTCAGCTCGGGGCCAAAGCTTCTTTGGAGGGCTACCTCAAGCTCCTTGGCCCCCACGTAATAAACTCCTCTACTTTCACTCATACTGGCCTTGGAGCGATCTTTCCAGAGAATTTCTGCAACAAATCCTTTACCTAAACGTGCCTCGGCCCCAACAGCTACGAACCTGAACTTAAGTCCTTCCTGCAGAGACTTGCTCCTTTCCTGCTCCTTCAGTGGCAGAGGTAGGAGGATCTGTATGAGTTCCAGGCCAGCCTGAGACTACATATGAATTCCAGGTCAGTCTAGGCTAGAGCAAGACCCTACCTCAAAAAAAAAAAAAAAAAAAAAAAAAAAAAAAAAAAAAAAAAAAAAGAGTATTATGACCACTGCTACCTCCAGCTCCACACCCTTCTCTTTTAAAAAAAAATTATTTTTTGTCCGTATTTATTTATTAGAAACAAAGAGAGGGAGAGGAAGAATGGGCACACCAGGGCCTCTAGCCACTGCAAACGAACTCGACATGTGCGCCCCCCTTGGGCATCTGGCTTACGTGGGACCTAGAGAATAGAACCAGGGTTCTTAGGCATCACAGGCATGTGCCTTAACCGCTAAGCCATCTCTCCAGCCCCCCACACCCTCCTCTTTGACCCCACCAGAGGCCTTCTAAGATGTTCCCTGGCCTTAGGATAAGACCCAAACCTGTAGCTTATTCCCCAAGGCTCTGTTCCCTACTTATACCTCTGTTTGTTTCTTGTCCAATCTTCACATGTGTGCTCTCGCACTCTCTCTCTCTCTCTCTCTCTCTCTCTCTCTCTCTCTCTCATTTGTTTTTCTAGGTAGGGTCTCACTCTAGTTAAAGCCTGGAATTCACTATGTAGTCTCAGGGTAGCCTCGAACTCACAGCGATCCTCCTACCTCTGCCTCCCAAGTGCTGGGATTAAAGGCATGTGCCACCATGCCAGGGACAGACAGACAGATACACACACACACACACACACACAGAGAGAGAGAGAGAGAGAGAGAGAATGGGTGCACCAGGGTCTCTAGCCATGGCAAATGAACTCCACACATATGTCACTTCTGTGCATCTGGCTTTACGTAGGTACTGGGGAATCAAATATCGGTCATTAGGCTTTATGGGAAAGTGCCTTAACCACTGAGCCATATCTCTAGCCCCTGACTTCTCTTGCTTAAACCTTTTTTTTTTTTTTTTTTTTTTTTTCCATCTTTTTAGAAGACTTTACTGTGTTTGGCACTGTGCTTGGCAAGTCTTACTCGTGGGTCACATCTCAGCTGAAACATCTCTGTCTGAGGGAGATTTCCCTTCTACCACCAACGTGGACCCCCGCCTCCCACACAGGTCCCATCAGGTCACACCTGCATGTCCCCTTCACTAACAATCCTCATGTTCATTAGTAATCATGTCTCCAACATCTGCAAGAAAGTGCACTCCATTGGAGGAGAGATTGTGTCTGACTATTTACTATAGGCACTGATCGTATGTTTCATGTTAATTACTCATATTAATTTTCATTTTATAAAATGACTGTCTCTAACAAAAAAAAAGAGAGAAAAGGGAAAAAGGCTGAGGACATACCTCAGTGGTAGAGTGCTTGCCTAGTTTGTATAAACCCATGGACTCAATTCCCAGCACTGCAGAAAAAAGAAAAAGCGGGAAAATAAGAAAGAAAGGAAAATAAGAGGGGAAGGAAGGAGGTAGGAAAAGGCTGGAGAGATTACTCTGTGGTTAAAGGCGCTTGCTTGCAAAGCTTGCCAACCCAGGTTCAATTCCCAAGTGTCCATGTAAGCCAGATACAAAACAGTGGTGTGAGCATTATTTGTGGAGGTGAGGCCCTGGCACATACACACCCACATGCACATGCACACGCATGCACACGTACCATTACATATATAAAAAGAAGGAAAGGAAGGAAGAGGGAAGAAGGGAAGATCTAGAAAAGCAGGTGCCCAAAGAGTTAAATTTCCCATTGTAATGGGGATGCTAATGGGAGAAGGTGAAATTGCGCTTCCCCCTCCTGCCACCAGGGGTCAGGAAGAACCTTTCTTACATGTTTGGGATTGTTTGGAGGTTGCTAAAGAAGTTGTATCTTCTTTTTAAGATTTATTTTTATTTATTTATTAGAGACAGAGAGAGGGAGAAGGAAAACGAACGAGAGAGAGAATGAGTTTTCAGGGCCTCTAGCCACTGCAAATGAACTCCAGATGCATGCACCACCATGTACAGCTGGCTTATGTGGGACCTGGAGAATTGAATCTAGGTCCGTAGGTTTTGCAGGCATGCGCCTTAACTGCTAAGCCATCACTCCAGCCCAAGAAGTTGTATCTTCTCCACTACAATTTTGAGAAACCCAGAAGGTCAAATAAGGGCAGGGTAGGATGAGTGGGTTTTCCTGGGAACCTGGAGCAGATGCGGCTCCTCTTTAAGAAAGGGGCTTTAGATTTCCCCTGAGGAAGTCTAAGACCCATATTTAGAAGAAGAGCAGGGCTGGAGAGATGGCTGGGGAGCGGTTAAGGCACTTGCCTGAAAAGCCAAAGGACCTCAGTTCAATTCCCCAGGACCCACTTAAGCCAGATGCACAAGAGGGCATCTGGAATGCATTTGCAGTGGAGGGAAGCCCTGGCATGCCTATTCTCTCTAAGAAAGAAAGAAGAAAGAAAGAAAGAAAGAAAAAGAAAGAAAGAAAGAAAGAAAGAAAGAAGAAGGAGGAGGGAGGGAAGGAGGGAGGAGGGAAGGAAGGAAGGGAAGGAAGGAAGGAAGGAAGGAAGGAAGGGGAGGGGTGGGAGGAGGGAAGGAAAAAACAGAGAGCAACACTACTGGTGTACTAGGGGACTTCCTGAGTCGACTTCCCGGGGGACATGACAGAAAACACTCCTTGCTGGCTTTTTTCAGGGCAATGTACTACACCTTGAGGAAGCCACCTAGGGCCTAGGTGCTCTGGCCTGTACTGTTCAAGGCTCTCCAGCCCCACAATCACTTGGGAGACAGAGGCAGGAGGATCAGAAGTTCAAGGTCACCCTTGACTGCATGAGACCCTGTCTCAAAAGAAAAGGACAGAAAGAGGGAGGAAGAAAGGAAAAGAAGGGAAAATGAAGGAAAACAGAACTGTCTCTGAGAGGTGTGTCCTACCCACCTCCCAGCATTCCCCAAGGGTTAAGACCTAGTGGGGGTGGGCCTGGCTGCCTTTTCTTCCCTTCCTCACCTCCCACCTCCTCCTAACCTAATAATCCCTGTTCTCTGCTTCTCAGGAACCCCAATCTAAGAGGCATCCAGGAATTAGACCCTTGCGCTCTGGCTAGAGTAAGCTCTCAATTTACTTATGCAGTGTTCCCCTGGCCAGGGGCCTGTTGCACCATTTATCAGCTGCTGTGGGTTGGCTTGTTTCTCCCCCCACAAAAGGCATGATGGAGTCTTAATCTTCAGGACACCAGAATGTGACCTTATTTAGAGATTTAGAGATAAGCAATTTACAGAGGCAATAACTTAAGGTGACGTCATTATGGGAGGGCCTAATCCAATGTGACTTGTATCCTCATAAAAAGAGGAAATTGTAAGACAAAGAAGGTGTCTCCGTGTGCTGAGAAAAATGGAGTTACGGCTCTGAGAGCCAGCAGGCTCTGAGAAGCTGAGAGTCGTCATGGACAGAACTCAATCTGACACCTGCCGAGCAGCACCACTTCCTTAGCGCCTTCACCTCCGGGTTTCTGGTTCCCAACACTGTTGTCGGTACTTTGTTGTGGCAGTCCCTGGGGACCAGCACACCACCTAGGTGACATCTCCATGCCTCCACATACACCTCTGTAACATAGGGACAGTAAGATACCCTCATGGAGCCCACTATGTGGTCAGTGCTCAGTAAAAAAGTAGCTGGTATTACTGTGACTGAAACAGCAACCAGCACGCCTCCCCTACCCCTCATACACACACACCACCCCCTGACACCTCCCCTGACCACACACATACACCACACCTCCTGACCACACACATACACCACACCACCCTGACCCACACATACACCACACCTACCCCATAAACCCCACACATATAACCACACCTCCCTGACCATAAAAACACACATACACCACACCATCCCTGACATACCACACCATAAACACACATACACCACACCATAAACCACTGACACCACACCATAATACACACCTCCTACACACATACACCATACACCTCCCTGACCACACACATACACACATACCACACCATAAACACACATACACCACACCATAAAAACACACATATACCACACCATAAACACACATACACCACACCATAAACACACATACCACACCATAAACACACATATACCACACCATAAATACACACATACCACACCATAAACACACATACACCACACCATAAATACACACATACCACACCATAAACACACATACACCACACCATAAACACACACATACCACACCATAAACACACATACACCACACCATAAACACACACATACCACACCATAAACACACATACACCACACCATGCATTTGCAGTGGAGGGAAGCCCTGGCATGCCTATTCTCTCTAAGAAAGAAAGAAGAAAGAAAGAAAGAAAGAAAAAAAGAAAGAAAGAAAGAAAGAAGAAAGAGGGAAGGAGGGAGGGAGGAAGGAAGAAAGGAAGGAAGGAAGGAAGGAAGGAAGGAAGGAAAGGGGGAGGGAGTGGGAGGGAGGGAAGGAAAAAACAGAGAGCAACACTACTGGTGTACTAGGGGACTTCCTGAGTCGACTTCCCGGGGGACATGACAGAAAACACTCCTTGCTGGCTTTTTTCAGGGCAATGTACTACACCTTGAGGAAGCCACCTAGGGCCTAGGTGCTCTGGCCTGTACTGTTCAAGGCTCTCCAGCCCCACAATCACTTGGGAGACAGAGGCAGGAGGATCAGAAGTTCAAGGTCACCCTTGACTGCATGAGACCCTGTCTCAAAAGAAAAGGACAGAAAGAGGGAGGAAGAAAGGAAAAGAAGGGAAAATGAAGGAAAACAGAACTGTCTCTGAGAGGTGTGTCCTACCCACCTCCCAGCATTCCCCAAGGGTTAAGACCTAGTGGGGTGGGCCTGGCTTTTTTCTTCCCCTTCCTCACCTCCCACCTCCTCCTAACCTAATAATCCCTGTTCTCTGCTTCTCAGGAACCCCAATCTAAGAGGCATCCAGGAATTAGACCCTTGCGCTCTGGCTAGAGTAAGCTCTCAATTTACTTATGCAGTGTTCCCCTGGCCAGGGGCCTGTTGCACCATTTATCAGCTGCTGTGGGTTGGCTTGTTTCTCCCCCCACAAAAGGCATGATGGAGTCTTAATCTTCAGGACACCAGAATGTGACCTTATTTAGAGATTTAGAGATAAGCAATTTACAGAGGCAATAACTTAAGGTGACGTCATTATGGGAGGGCCTAATCCAATGTGACTTGTATCCTCATAAAAAGAGGAAATTGTAAGACAAAGAAGGTGTCTCCGTGTGCTGAGAAAAATGGAGTTACGGCTCTGAGAGCCAGCAGGCTCTGAGAAGCTGAGAGTCGTCATGGACAGAACTCAATCTGACACCTGCCGAGCAGCACCACTTCCTTAGCGCCTTCACCTCCGGGTTTCTGGTTCCCAACACTGTTGTCGGTACTTTGTTGTGGCAGTCCCTGGGGACCAGCACACCACCTAGGTGACATCTCCATGCCTCCACATACACCTCTGTAACATAGGGACAGTAAGATACCCTCATGGAGCCCACTATGTGGTCAGTGCTCAGTAAAAAAGTAGCTGGTATTACTGTGACTGAAACAGCAACCAGCACGCCTCCCCTACCCCTCATACACACACCACACCTCCCCTGACCCACACATACACCACACCTCCCCTGACCACACACATACACCACACCTCCCTGACCCCACACATACACCACACCTCCCCTGCCCCACATATACACCACACCTCCCTGACCCCACACATATACCACACCTCCCTGACCCCACACATACACCACACCTCCCTGACCCCACACATACACCATACCTCCCTGACCCCACACATACACCACACCTCCCTGACCCCACACATACACCATACCTCCCCTGACCCCACACATACACCACACCTCCCTGACCCCACACATATACCATACCTCCCTGACCCCACACATACACCACACCTCCCTGACCCCACACATACACCACACCTCCCTGACCCCACACATACACCATACCTCCCTGACCCCACACATACACCACACCTCCCCTGACCACACACATACACCACACCTCCCTGACCCCACACATACACCACACCTCCCCTGACCCCACACACACACCATGCCTCCCTTTGTGCACACATGCACCACGCCTCCCTTTGTGCACACATACACCATGCCTCCCTTTGTGCACACATACACCACACTCCTCTGCCTGCCCCATCCCCACACAGCCTGGAAGAAGGATGAACTGAACCTCACCCTCCTTCCTTTTTCCTCCATAAACCAGGAGAAGCCAGGTGTAGTGTCACAGACCTGTAGTCCCAGCTACTGGGGAGGCTGAAGCAGGAGCATCACTTGACCCCAGGACTTCAAGGCAATCCTGGACTACATAGTGAGACTCCATCTGATTAAAAAAAAAAAAAAAAACAGGGCTGGAGAAATGGCTTAGTGGTTAAGGCACTTGCCTACAAAGCCAAAGGACCCAGGTTCGATTCCCCAGGACCCACATAAACCACACATCTGGAGTTTGTTTGCAGTGGCTGGAGGCCTGGTGTGCCCATTCTCTCTCTGTGTCTCCCCACCCCCCCTTGCTCTCTCTCTCTCTCAAATAAAGAATAAATTTTTTAAAAAATTAAAAATCAACCAACCAAACAAACAAAAACTGGTGCAAAAATAGAGCCCAGACCAGGCATGGTGAAGCATGCTTCCAATCCCAGCTCTTGGAATGTTCAAGTTCATCCTCAGTGCCTCAGCCTGCCGGGGCTACATGAGACCTTGCCTCCAAAAGGAAAATAAACGGAGTCCAGGAGCAAGAACCACCTGTCCCCAAATATCACTTGGTCCAAGAAGTAATGGAAACAGAAAAGAAATGGTAATGGGAGGGCTCCCTCTGAAGGCAGGAAGAGGGGAATACCACTGCCTGGAGAAGAATGGAATATGCCGTGTTTGTGGACTGGGTCCGTTAAGGCTCTTAGTCGCAGGAAACAGAATCCATTCCAGTTGGATTAACATGAAGATGGATGTATTGAAATAATCATGCCAGAAAGCCAGAGGCTGAAGCTACAGACGTGGAGAAAAAACACCGAACATCAAGGGTGGTTGGAAGGGCTCCTCGGAGGCTATGCAGATACCTGGGCTATCACTGCTCAGCAGACCTGGATGTCAGAACCTCCCCCTCTGCCGACGTGGGGAGGGATGAAGACTAGGGTGAGGTGAGGATGAGAGGTAGGGCTGCAGACCCCTAGCTCCACAGTCAGTCCTGCAGGGAGAGAGCGGTGATCATGGCTGTGTACGTTCCTTTCATGAATGTTTATGAACTGTCTCGTCTGTGCTGAGAACTTTGCTGGGCACACAGTGGGTGGAAAACAACAAAACATCAAGCCACACTCAGTGATGACACCGTCCTTGCTCCCTGTACCCCCAGGGGCTATGGGCGACACTATGGCTGCCCCTGGGCTAGGTCAGTTGGGCCATTGCCTGGAGGCTGAGAGCATGGGGTCCATAAAAAAAAAATTTTTTTCTTAAACCCACCTTCCAAGGCTCAGGGTCCATTGCGGAAGAGGTGGTGGAAAGAATGTAAGAGCCAAAGGAAGAGTAGGACTCCTTACAACGTGCTCCTCCAGACACAAAATGGCCTGGATATCCATGACCTCACAGTGCCTGACACTACCTACACAAGACCATCCTAATAGGAGGAAAAATGATCATGACATCAAAATGAAAAGAGAGACTGATTGAGAGGGGGAGGGGATATGATGGAGAATGAAGTTTCAAAGGGGAAAGTGGGGGGAGAGAGGGAAGTACCATGGAATATTGTCTACAATTAAAGAAGTTGTCAATAAAAAAAGGAAAAAAAAGGTTTTTTTGAGGCCTGGAGAGATGGCTTAGCAGTTAAGGTGCTTGCCAGCAAAGCCAAAGGACCCTGGTTCAATTTCCCAGGACTCATGTAATCCAGATGCACAAAGTGGTGCATTCATCTGAAGTTCGCTTGCAGTGCCTGGAGGCCCTGGTGTGCCCATTTTCTCTCCCTCTCTCTCTCTCTCTCAAATAAATAAATAAAAACCAAATAACATTTTTAAACTTTCTTTAAAAAAAAAATGACCCACATAGTTCATGTTCTCGCAGTGCTAGAGTCTACTGGATAAGACATGACACGCAAGCAGACTCCCGCAGTGAATGCCCAGGGAAAAGGAACCAGGGTCTGCAGCGAAGGGCAGGCTGAGAAAGAAGCAGAGAAAGGCTGGACTGCACCAAGGACTTGTGCCTCTCAAGACATTACGGATGTCAACATGTGTGCAAGAGACAAGGTCAGGCCCTTAACCTGGACCTCACCAATCCTACACCATCTCAGAAATGAGCAACTGTGCTCCTTCCCATGGCTAGCAACTGACATGAAGGAAGTTCTCCAAGCCTGAGTCATGAAAGCTCGGGAGTACTGCAGGCCTGAGGCAGGACAGAAAGATAGGAAAAGTTGGAGGGGAGGGATGGTAACAGCCTCCTACATAGGAGTCTGGTTCAAGCCTGCAATTTTCTATGCATCCATCTCACCCGAAACCCACTGACAAGGAAAAGACATGTTCTAAACCCCTTGGGCAGCCCTAGTGGCTCCTAGTTTTACCTTATCAGATTATAACCTCTTCCAAGACATCTCTGGAGCCACCCTATAATCTTACTTATCAAAAAGAGAGAGAAAGGGAAGGGGGTAGAGGCTTCTTAGCAGAGGCGTGGAATCTAACTTTAGAGTCACCAAAGTGACATATGTGGACATGCTAAAACACTTAAAGCTAACTCACTCTCCCCCCCCTTAGAGAAGCTCACAGCCATAGTCTTCAGAGTGCTTTCAGTATCTTTTTATTATTTATTTATTTTCAAGCAGAGAGAGAAGAGAGACAGACAGGGGAATGAGTACACCAGGGCCTCCAGCCACAGCAAATAAACTTCAGGTGTATATGCCACTTGTGTGCATCTGGCTTTATGTGGGTACTAAGGAAGTGAACCTAGATCCTTAGGCTTTTCAGGCAAGCACCTTAACCACTGAGCCATCTCTCCAGTCCCTCATTTCTTTTTAAAAATATTTTAATTTTTAAAATTTTTTTTTATTTTTGGAAAGAGACACAGAAAGAGACAGACAGAGAGAGAGGGAGAGGGAGACAGATAGAGAATGGGTGCGCCAGCAGTCTCTCAGCTGCTGTGAACGAAATCCAGATGTGTGCGCCCCCTTGTGGTCAAGTGCGGCATTGTGCCCTTGCGTCACTTTGCATCTGGCTAAACGTGGGACCTGGAGATTGGAACCTGGTTCTTAGGCTTAGCAGGCAGGCGCCTTAACCACTAAGCCATCTCTCCAGCCCTTTAAAAATATTTTATATATGAGGGGGGGAGGAGGAAGGGAGAAAATGGGCATACCAGGGCCTCCAGCCACTGCAAATGAACTCCAGGTGCATGCACCACTTTTGTGCGACTGGCTTTCCATGGGTACTGGGGAATAGAACACAGGTTGTTAGGCTTTGCAGGCAAGTGCCTTAACCACTGAGCCCTCTCTCCAGTCCCCTCATTCTCTTTTTAAGCACATGTATCTCCCACTTTCTTCATACTGGCTTTTCCTGGAATTCTTTCCTGCATTAAGCCCATGAATCCTGGGGTTTGCCTGAGATGAGGGGAGCTCCTCAGGCTGCTGACTACAGACCCACTGGCAGGGCGACTGCTTCAGTGTTCCCATCTACATAGGGAGAGCAGCTAAGAGGACTCCAGTTACCCCAGGAGCACATCTAGCAGTGACTGTCTGCCAGGCCACCCCAGGAAGAAGCACTCTGCTTATGGTTTCATAGGACTCAAAGCCACTTCCTCTGGCCAAGGCAAGAAAGCCTCAGTATGAGAGGTGCCGCACAGGCGCGAAGTGTGTGGGATTCCTGGACTTCCTCTCCCTCCTGGACCTTTTCCTCCAGCCTCACTCCCAGCCTTACTATGGACTCTGGCTCCCCCACACCCCTTCTCCAAAAAGTTTCTTTTTTTAAAAAAAAAATATTTTTAGGGATGGAGAGATGGCTTAACAGTTAAGGCACCTGCCTGCCAAGCCTAAGAACCCCCATTGGGTCCCATGTTTAGCCAGACACAAAGTGAGGCAAGGGTGCAATGCCACGCTTGCCCACAAGGCAGTGCACGTGTCTGGAATTCATTCACAGAGGCTGAGATGCTGCTGGCATGCCCATTCTCCCTCTCCCTCTCCCTCTCCCTCTCCCTCTCCCTCCCTCTCTCTCTCTCTCTCTCTGCCTCTTACTCTCTGTCTCTGTCTCTCTTGATAATAATTTTAAATTTTTTATTTATTTGCAAGGAGAAAGGGAGAGAGAGAATGGATGGGCATGCTAGAGCCTTTTGTCACTGCAAACAAACTATAGATGCATGTGCCACATTGTGCATCTGGCTTTACTTGGGTACTGGAGAATCAAACCTGGGCCATCAGCCTTTGTAAGAAAGTTCATCTCTCCAGGCCCTTGTGTAGATTAGCCCCTTGTATAGATTTAAAAACAACAACAACAACAACAAAAACAAAAACAAAAAAAAGCTGGGTACAATGGCACACGCCTTTAATCCTGGCACTTGGGAGGCAGAGGTGGAAGGATTGATGTGAGTTTGAGGCCAGCTTGAGACTACATAGTGAATTCCAGGTCAGCCTGGGCCAAACCTAACCACTCTAAGTCAGCTGTCTCATCAGATACTGGTCATGGGTTCCAGGGGTTAGTGTTAGTGTATGCAGACTATATAAACTTAGGGGTTCCACAACATGTGTCAGGCTTGGTAATTCTCTTGAACAAATCACAGACTTCAGGAAGGCACTTTATTGATACAGTTCATTACTAGAGGACACAATTCAGAAACAGCCCGAAGGAAGAGGCGAGTGGGGCAGGGGAAGGCACACTGTCCCAAGGTGCACATTCTTCCGAGGACGTGGACCTGGAAGCTCTCCAGATCCATGGGCTGAGGGTCTCACTGATGGCTCACCATCAAGGCATGACCGATTCCACTTTTGGCCATCGCTGACTGAACGCCATCTCATGGGCTGGCTCCCCACTCTGGTGGGCAGGGAGCAGGGCTGAGCCTGCTGATGCCTCAACCCAGCTGGTTTTTTCTGGCATCTGAAGCTCTGTGGGGTTCTGGCTTTGAGTCATCTCATCAGCTACACAAGACAGTAAATGCTAAATGCCCCAGGAGTACTATTCTGGGAACTGGTGACAAAGACCAAATATTTGTTTTTGTTTTGTTTAAAAAATTATACCACAGTAAGGTTCAGGGAAAGGGCTGTGGCCAGGGATGGACTAAGGCCCAGAAAGTCACAGAAATAAATAAATAAAACACAACTATCTGATGAACATTTAATAGGATTAATTTTTTATAGTCACAAAATGTGCCTAGAGTTAAAACTATCTAATTCTTTCTCCAAGAGGAAAGAAAAAATACAGGGCTGGAGAGATGCCTTAGTGGTTAAGGCACTTGCCTGCAAAGCCAAAGGACCCAGGTTCAATTCCTCAGGACTCACATAAGTCAGATGCACAAGGTGGCACATGCATCTGGAGTTCTTTTGCAGTGGCTAGAGGCCTTGACACATCCATTCTCTTTATATATCTACCTCTTTCTCCTTCCCTCCCCCCTTAAAATAAATAAACAAATAAAAATAGAATATTTTTAAGCTGGGCATGGTGGCACACACCTTTAACCCCAGCACTCAGGAGGCAGAGATAGTAGGATCGCCATGAGTTTGAGGCAACCCTGAGGCTACATAGTGAATTCCAGAAGAGCTAGAGTGAGATCCTACCTCAATAATCCAAAAAATAAAAATAAAATAAAATGTTTTAAAGAAAATACAGAGAGACACTTTGCTTGGTGGCACCTGTCTATTATCCCAGCACTCAGGAAGTTGAGGCAGGAGGATAACCATTTTAAGTCAGCCTGGGCTACACACACACACACACACACACACACACACACACACAATAGGGCTGGAGAGATGGCTTAGTGGTTAAGGTGTATGCCTAAAGACCCCAGCTCGATTCTGTAGGTCCCAAGTAAGCCAGATGCACATGGTGGCGCATGCATCTGGAGTTCGTTTGCAGTGGCTAGAAGCCCTGGCATGCCCATTCTCACCACCCCCGTCTCCAATAAATAAGTAAATAAAAATAAAATCTTTTAAAAATACACAAATGGGCTGGAGAGATGGCTTAGCGGTTAAGGTGCCTGCCTACTAAGTCTAAGAACCCGGTTCCAATCTCCAGGTCCCACGTTTAGCCAGATGCAAAAGGGGCACAATGCCGCACTTGCCCACAAGGGGGCGCACACATCTGGATTTCGTTCACAGCAGTTGAGAGACTGCTGGCACGCCCATCTCTGTCTTCCTCTCCCTCTCTCTCTGTCTGTCTCTCTCCAAAAATAAATAAATAAATAAATAAATAAATAAATAAATAAAGACATCCTCACGTTCTGCCCTAGACTGTGAAGGAGCCGTGAGCTGGCATTCACCTCCAAAACATTGCTGGTTCCAATCCGACTGGTATCCATCCGACTGGGTACCAGCCTCCAGGGAGAGCGGGAGTCAGGTCATCCTCCTGGCTGGGAGAGAGAGAAGGAGAGATTCTTGTGAGAGCTGAGGGCTGACAGGACTTTTCAGATCTCAGATCTAAGAGGTGGGAACCGATGTGATGGGAGGGGGTGAGGACGGAGAGGAACAAGGTCTCTCCACCTGTCCAAGTTCAGGCTTCTGCCTGCAGCTGGGGTCATAAGGCTGGGCAGAAGCAGTTCACAAAAGGAACAAGAGAATCACCCCATCTCTTTCAAAGACAGATTCTGATCCCACCGATGGGAGTGACAGCTGAGTCACAGCTGGGTGTAACTATGAGCCCCTGGGTCCTGGGAAGCCGTAAAGGGGACACAAGCACACACACACACTCACACAGACACGTCCTGAAGGTAGCTATGGGTGAGGGTGACACAGTAATGACCGCTGGGCCAAGAGGCGCACAGTGTGGTCAGTGCAAAGGAATCTGCAATGACGTCATCTTCTGTTTGCGGCCCGGGGCGGGGCAGGGTGAGGGGTGTAGAGAACACGTTCATTCCCGAAGATCCGTTAAGTAACGTGCACTGAGAGCCAAGAGGCATAAAGGTGGAGGGAGGTTCCGGCAGTGGGAAAGAGACATCACCGGGTTCTCGGAGACTCGCCTCTTCATAACCGTTGTCCCTTCTGCCACTTTCCCAGGCCCCGGGATCCCACAGTCCCCTCGCACTGTGAGGAAGGCACGCGCTCTGTGCCCTCTCTCCTTGACCTCCCAGATGAGGTGTCCTCCAATTTGACTCAAAGCCTGCAGACACTGCAGGGGATCCTGGGGCTGGGTGGGTGGGGGAGCTATTGGGAAAGCAACAGCTGGGACATCACCCACATCCACCAGATCAGAATCTGTATTTGAAAGAGATGCGGGTGACTCTGTGGTTACGGTTTGAGAAGTGTCTCTGCTCATCCCAGCCTCCCAGTGTTGCCCAGGCTGCCAGGAACTGTCATCCTCCTGCCTCAGCCTCCAAAGTAGCTGGGATTGCAGGTGTGTGCCACCACACCTAGCTCCTTCAAGCACTTCGTCTTGTCCTTTTTTTTTTTTTTTACATTTTTATTCATTTTATTTGCGTGTGTGTGTGTGTGTGTGTGTGTGTGTGTGTGTGTACCCGCGCGCGCATGCACATACCAGGGTATCTGATAAATAAATACCTGTCCAACTCCCGGCCACAGGCTCTGAAAGCAAGTGCCTTTAACTGCTGAGCCATCGTCCTAATCCCTCTGTTTTTGTTTTTTAAAACAAATTTTTGCGTGGTGTGTGTGTGCGCGCGCGTGTGCACCGAGGAGGAAAGAGCAGCGTCTGCTGTCCTCTATGACTTTGACTTCGTTTCCTTGAAAGAGGGAGTCTCGCGTAACCTGGAGCTGCCCCCTCCTGGTCAGACTTGGGATTACCAGTTTCTCAAGCTGGCTAACCAGTGATTCTCCAGTGCCCGCCCTCCTCAGGACCCCAGCTTTTTACTCGTGTTTGAGTGACAAGCAGCTCTCAGCTGCTGAGCCCAGCAGCCTCCCTTCAAGTCTTGCTGTGACTAAGTGCTTCAATTCCTGTCTTAAGCTAGAAAGAGTAGAGTCACTATGTCAGATAATGAGTAAGATTACAGGTTTCCATCAAGTGGGCCTGGATTTAGCAAATGAGCATTTGGGGCTTCAGTTTCACGATTTGAAATTTTAAGCTGTTTATAAAAGCAACACTCTTTTCTTTTTTAAAATATTTTTTAAGTTTTAATTTATTTGAGAAAGAGAGAGAGAGAATGGGGACTCCAGAGCCTCTAGCCACTGCAAACGAACTCCAGATGCAGAACTCCAGTGCAGCTGGCTTATGCGGATCCTGGGGAATTGAACTTTGGTCCTTTGGCTTTGCAGGCAAGAGCCTTAACCGCTAAGCCATCCCTCCAGCCCAACACTCATTTCTTAGGCATGTTGGAAGAGTAATCTAAGACCACAAAGTGTCGAGGGTTGGTTTGTAAGTGATCAATAATTCAATCACACCCAGCTCCCAATAGTAAAGCGTGGATCTTATCTCAGGCCCGATAGAGAATCCCTCCTTCCTCTCCAGGAGAGGTGAGACCGAGGAGAGAGCCAGAGGGGTAGACCAAACCCCTCCGCACCTGTCGTCTGAGTCCACAGCTGTGGGCAGGATGCAGAGCTATAATCTCTCATAGTACCCCTCTGAGCTGCCAACCAACCCGCTGTGCATAGGACTCCTGCCAAAGATGAGAGCCCGAGGCTCGCTGATGAGCCCAGGAAAGCCTCTCTCTGGTGGTGGGTTTCATGAACGCGCCAGGAAGATCTAGAGAAACTGCCGATTCCAAATCTGACCAAGAGGGGGCGGCAAGCCCCACCCTTAACGGGATTGGCCCGTGGGCCTTGGTCCACACCCAGCAGAGCCAGAAGAATCCACTGGACCTTTTGGGTCCAGACGTCTCCAGGCTGTTTTTGGAACGCTTGGGCTCCTGGGTGAGGAGGGATGGGGAAGAAGAGAGCGCTTTCCTTTCTCCCTTCTTTCCTTCCCTCTTCCTTCCGAAAGGGCTTCATATTAACCCAGACTGTCCTTAACCTATGTAACTGAGAATGACCTCGAATTTATCATTCTCCTGCCTCTACTTCCCAAGTGGGATTACAAGAATGGACTAACACCCAGTTTGTATGGCGCTGGGGATCAAACCCAAGGCTTCATGCATGCTAGGTAAGCACTCTACCAACACAGCTACAGCCTCAGCCCTGTTGTTTGTTTTGTTCTATTTGTTTGGTTTTTTTGTTTTTGTTTTTTTTTTTTTTTGAGAGAGAGAGAGAGACAGAGAGAGGGAGAGGAAGACAGAGAATGGATGCGCCAGCAGCCTCTCAGCTGCTGCGTGTGCACCCCTTGTGGTCAAGTGTGGCATTGCGCCCTTCCTTCACTTTGCATCTGGCTAAACGTGGGACCTGGAGATTGGAACTGATGTTCTTAGGCTTAGCAGGCAGGTGTCTTAACCACTAAGCCATCTCTCCAGCCCTTGGGTTTTTTTTTGAGGGGTGGAGGGGTTCGAGGTAGGGTCTCGCTGTAGTCCAGGCTGACCTAGAACTCACTACGTAGTCTCACGCTGTCCTCAAACTCACAGCCATCCTCCTACCTCAGCCTCTGCAGTAGGAGGATTACAGGTGTGAGTCACCTCGCCAAACCTGAGACAATGCTAAGAGCCTTCTCAACCTGAGCACCCTTCCTCACCTTCTCAAGCCTGTTTCCTGGTCCACAAAATGGAAATGATACATAACACCATGAGAAGCAGTTGTGGGATCCGGGCAGAAAATCTTGAAAATATTTTGTAAAGTGCAAATATTACATCTCTTTCTCTCTCTCCCTCCCCCTCCCTCTCTCTGTAGTTGATTCTGATTCTTCTCATGTGTGCAGTTTAGTATTAAAGTAGTTACTACGTCAGCCCCTACCAACATGGAGCTAAGAGGAGGCCTTGTCCGTGTATGTGATGGAAACTATGGAAGGATAAATCTCTTTTTTTTTATTATTTTTATTATTTATTTTTGGAGAGAGTCACAGAGAGAGAGAGAGACAGACAGGCAGAGAGGGAGAGGGAGACAGAGATGGGCGCGCCAGCAGTGTCTCAGCTGCTGTGAACGAAATCCAGATGCGTGCGCCCCCTTGTGGGCAAGTGTGGCATTGCGCCCTTGCGTCACTTTGCATCTGGCTAAACGTGGGACCTGGAGATTGGAACCAATGGAGATTGGAACTAGCGTTCTTAGGCTTATCAGGCAGGCGCCTTAACCGCTAAGCCATCTCTCCAGCCCAAGGATAAATCTCTTGCACGAGGACACTGGCCTCACAATGGTCATCACCACCACCAATGCACTAATGTAACCTCAACTTATAAAAATATAACAGGTCGGGCTGGAGAGATGGCTTAGCGGTTAAAGCACTTGCCTGTGAAGCCTAAGGACCCAGGTTCTATTCCTCAGTACCCATGTAAGCCAGATGCACAAGGTGATGCATGCATCTGATGTTTGTTTACAGTGGCTAGAGGTCCTGGTGTGCCCATTCTCTCTCTCTCACAAATAAATAGATAAGTAAATAAAATATTATACACATACACACACACACACACACACACACACACATAAAACAGGTCTTCCATGCTGAGGTAGAGGCAACCTGCCCAGAAGGGAGACAACAGAGGCAACCTGGGGCCAGTCACTCACCCCCTCCAGGAAAGGACCAATTAAGCTCTCAGTGATATCCACATATCAGATTCTGGCCTTTGTCTCAGGGATTTCTGTAAATTTTAAGTCTGTCATAAGCATTGTGGACAGAAATTAGGTCTTTCTCCTGTTTGGCCAAAGTGTAAACAAATCTATTTTTCTTTTCTGATTTCTTTAGGGGTCTGGATAAATTAAGACAGCAGGGCTTGGGACCTTCATGTTTAGTAATAGTATTGCAACTTCTACAACAAGCCCTGGCAACCAGTGGTCTTTGTTTCAGGACAATTGTGGTGGTTTGAATGTAAGCTGTCCCGAATAGCCTCACAGGTTTGTGATTAAGTTTCATACTCAATCCCCAGCTACTGGAAACTTTGGGAGGTGGGGCCTTGCTGGAAGAGGTGTGTCACTGGGGGTTAGACCTACAGGCCTACAAACAAAAAAGATACACTATCTGCTTCACATGCACCCAGCCCTGAATGTGGTGGTTGGCACAAGAATCCACTGTAGAAGCTCAGAGCAGTCACTGAGCTGTGGAAATTCTAAAACCAAAAAGTACACTGCACCTATTACCAAAGATTTCATCCTGCTGCTGGGCTCTTGGCTCCACTCTCTGATTCATCCATCCATTTCCATTAAGAAACAGCTCAGGGCTGAAGAGATGGATTAGCAGTTAAGGCACTTGCCTGCAAAGCCAAAGGACCCAAGTTTGATTCCCCAGGACCCACATAAGCCAGATGCACAAGGTGGCACACACATTTGGAGTTCATTTGCAGTGGCTGGAGGCCCTGGTATGCCCATTCTCATTTCTCTCTCTCTCTCTCTCTCCCTCTTTCAAATAATAAACAAATAATTTAAAAAAAAAAAACAGCTCAATCTTGCAACTGAGTAAGTAGCCATTGTTGACTTTTGTATATCTGAAGTATACGCATGTATGTGTACAGATGCTCACACTCCATGTGCATGTGTGCAGAAGCTAGAGGAAGATATTAGGGGTGTCTTCCTCTATTACTCTTCTGCCTTATTTCCCTAACATCCTCTATTACTCTTCTGCCTTATTTCCCTAACACAGTATCTCATTGAAACTGGAGTTTCCTATTTTGGGTTTTTTTTTTTTTTGAAAGAGTCAGAGAGAGAGAAAGAGAGACAGAGAATGGGCTCTCCAGCAGCCTCTTAGCAGCTGTGAATGAACATCAGACGTGTGCGCCCCCTTGTGGGCAAGTGAGGTATTGTGCCCTTGTGTCACTTTGCATCTGGCTAACCATGGGACCTGGAGATCAAACGGGTGTTCTTAGGCTTAGCAGGCAGGTGCCTTAACTGCTAAGCCATCTCTCCAGCCTGGGTTTTTTTTTTAATCTTTATTTATTTATTTGAGAGAGAGGCAGATAGAGAAAGTGGGCATGCCAGGGCCTCTAGCCACTGCAAACATCTCCAGAGGCACACGCCACCTTGTGCATCTGGCTTAAGTGGGTCCTGGGGAATTGAACCTAGGTCCTTAGGCTTGGCAGGCAAGTGCCTTAACCACAAAGCCATCTCTCCAGCCCTGTACATGCTTAAGGCCCTGGGTTTGGTGCCCACCATTTGAAAATCATCCCTAGGGCTGGGGAGTTTGCTCAGTGGCTAAAGGCACTTGTTTGCAAAGCTTGGTAGCCCATGTTTGAGTCCTTAGCACATGGAGCCAGACCCAAAGTGGTGCATGCATCTGGTGTCAACTTGCAGCAGCAAGAGATCTTGGAGAGCATGCACATGCGTGCGCACACATATGTGCACATACACACACCGAGAGAGAGACGGGGGGGAGGGTCTTCTTTAAGCTGTTGGGCTTTCTCAGAACATGATGGCCTCAGGATAATCAGATTCTCTACATATCAGCTCAGGGCTCCGAGAAGACGTGCTTACGTAGTGTAGTTGCCACATTAAAAGTCAGAGGAAAGTGCTAGTTTACCGAGTTCAAAAAGTCAGGATGGAAAAAAAAAAAATAAGTCAAGATGAAGCTTAGAAAATTCAAGTCCTCTATTACCACTCAAGCTCTTCCTATCTCATTAGGGTTTGTTTGTTTGTTTTGGTTTTTTTTTTTTTTTTCAATCCATCATGGCCTAAGATTTCCCAGAGCTAGAAGTTTGAGCTAAATGATCCAAAGCTCCGGGGAACTCCTGTGAAAATAACATAGCCGACCACGGAAGTGGGCACTGAAGAAGCTCTCTGGAGAACAGAACCTAACCAGCCCAGCCCATCACACTAAATGACACCCCCTCCCCGTGTGCCCATGGAATGCCCTTTGCATTGGTCACTTTTTCTGGGATGAAATACTGGACAAAGCAATTTAAGGAAAGAAGGTCTAGCAGTCAATCACCTTCTAGTGGCTAGAACCAAACACTCGACCAGATGCTGCTCCTGGGAGAAAAGGGTTTAGTTCCGTTTCCAGGGGAAGTTTCCTCATGGTGGAGAAAGCAGGACAGAGTAGAGGCTGGGAGTCACCTCGTGTCACATCTGCCTGGAGGTAGCAGCGAGAGTGAACTAGCTCTGAACATCCAGTGTCACTGGACTAAGGAACCTCAAGGTCACCCCCAGTGACACATCTCCTCTAGCAGGGCTCCACCCCCCAAAGTCTCCACCAGGGATCCAGTATGAGGCTTAATCACAAACATTTGAGCCTGTGGAGGACATCTGACATTCAACCACCACAGAAGGGTTTATGTTGGCTCACAGTTTGAGAGGCATGGCAGAGAGGTATGGCCACAGGAATGGAATGTGAGGTGGCTGGTCATATCTTGTCCACAGCCAGGAAGCAGAGAGCAATGAATGCTGGTGCTCTGTCAGCTTTCTCCCTTTCATTTACTCCAAGACCCATCTCATGGGATGGGCACATTCAGGGTAGGTCTTCCCTCTTCAGTTAAAGCTCTCTGAAAAATCCCTCACAGATATACTCTGAGGTGTTTCTCCTAGATGATTCTAAATCTTGTCACATTGACAATCAATATTACCCACTGGGCTGGAAAGATGGCTCAGTGGTTAAAGGCACTTGCTTGCAAAGACTTCCAGCCTGGGTTCAGTTCCCTAGTACCCACATAAAGCCAGAGGTACAAATTGGAGCATGTGTCTGGAGTTTGTTTACAGTAGCAAGAAGTCTCTCTATCTCTGTCTCTCTCTGACGCACACACACACACAAATAAATAAATAATAATAATTTTCAAAAAAGATTTTCCAGGGCTGGAGAGATGGCTTAGCAGTTAAGGCACTTGCCTGCAAGGCCAAAGGACATTGGTTCAATTCCCCAAGACCCACGTAAAGTCAGATGCACAAGGTGGCATGTGCATCTGGAGTTTGTTTGCAGTGGCTGGAGGACCTGGCGCTCCTATTCTCTCTTCTCTCTCTCTCTCTCTCTCTCTCTCTCATCTGCCTCCCTCTCTAAAATAAATTTTAAAAATTTTTAACAAAAAAAGGGGGGAAAAGACTGGAGAGATGGCTTAGCAGTTAAGGTATTTGCCTGCAAAGCCAAAGGATCCCTGTTTGCTTCTCCAGGACCCACATAAGCCAAATGCACAAGGGAATGCATGCGTCTGGAATTTGTTTGCAGTGGCTGGAGGCCGTGGCATGACCATTTTCTCTCTCTCTCTCTCAAATGAATAAATAAAATATATTTTTAAAAAGGATAAAGTTTTTCCATCACACCCTTCTTTTTTTAAAAGTATATTTTATTTTTATTTATTAGAGACAGAGAGAGGGGAAGAGATAGAGAATGGGCACACCAGGGCCTCTAGCCACTGCAAACGAACTCCAGATGCATGTGCCATCATGTGCATCTGGCTTACGTGGGACCTGGGGAATTGAACCTGGGATTTTAGGTTTTGCAGGCATGTGTCTTAACCACTAAGCCATCTCTTACACCATTATACCTTTCTTCCCTCATCCAGTACCTTTGAGTTACAAGTGTATAGAAACAAATTTCAAGCTACAATGTGGGGCTGATGTAAGAACAACAGCAGAGCTCAGATACAGGGAGAAGGAAATCCAAGAGAACATGTTGACCCCAACTGGAATCGGGAAAAGGACAGGATAGAGCTAGCTACCCATGGCAAGCGTGAGCAAGATGAGAAGAAACCCAAGTAGCTGTGTGCCATGACACAGCTGGTGTTTGTTGTTTGTAGTACTCGGAATAACTGGATTCAATAAGCCCATTCTTTCAAAATTAAATAAACAAGCCAAGAGACAAAGAGCTGTTTTCTCTCCTGGGATTTTGAGACAACTAGCTGGGCGGCTCTGGAGGGTAACCAATAAAAACAGAATGAAGCCAAGCCGGGCATGGCGGTATGCGTCTTTAATCTCAGCACTCGGGAGGCAGAGGTAGGAGGATCAGCATGAGTTCAAGGCCATCCTGAGACTACTGTGAATTCCAGGTCAGCCTGGGCCAGAGCGAGACCCTACCTTGGGAAAAACAAACAAACAAAAAAAAAAAACAGAATGAGAGCTAGGCATGGTGGTGCATGCCTTTAATCCCAGCTCTTGGGAGGCAGAAGTAGGAGGAGGATCTCTGTGAGTTAAAGACAAACCTGGAACTACAGAGTGAGTTCTAGGTCAGCCTGAGCTAGAGTGTGACCCTACCTTGTAAAAAAAGAAAGAAAAAAGAAAGAAAGAAAGAAAGAAAGAGAAAGAAAGAAAGAAAGAAAGAAAGAAAAAAAAGAAAGAAAGAAGGAAGGAAAGAAAGAGGGAGGGAGAAAACTAGAATGAAGAGCAGCCGTCTGTTGTCCCTTAGGGACCATGCTGTCCATCCCACTCATGTACGGATGGGAGTGCTGAGGATTCAAGGGCCGCTTGCCAGTCTCTCAAGTCTTTTGGCCTCAAGTCTGTAGTAGGTGAGTCTGAAGAACACTGTTCCAGAATAGGCAGAGTGCTGAGTGAGGGATGTGTTCAGTGCCACAAACACACACACACACACACACACCTCCAAGGTGAGTGGCCTACCTCCAGACTGACTCAGCTCATTCCCACTTGCTCATCTAGGAAATGCAGAGCCAATGCTTCCTTCAGCCCAGGCATGGGAACAGGGCTCTTTCTCCCTCAGCTGCAGGTGTGAGTCCCGGCCTCCCAGCCCTGGCCCAGAACGCAGGGCTCCTTGGACCATGCTGCTCAGCAGCAGCTTGCCCTCTGCCTGGGGGTCATGGTGCCCTCTACTCAGAGGGGTTAGGATTGCAGATTAGATCTGTTTTTTGTTTGTTTGTTTGTTTGTTTGTTTGTTTGTTTTTAATCTGCTTGTTTGTTTGTTTGTTTAGCAGCACTGGGTATTGAACCTGGGGCTGTCCATATGCCAAGCAAGTGCTACACTTCTAAACTACATTCCCCAACCTTATTTTTACTTTCTGAGACAGTCTTGTTAAGTTGTCCAGGCTGGCCTTGAACTGACTCTGTAGCTCGGGCTGGCTTAGAACTTAGGGTTCTCCTGAGTAGCCGACAGCAAGGGCCTGGATCACCAAGTCTGGCAGCTCCCCGGTGTGTTCTCTTACAGAAATGGGAAAAGGAACAATGGCGCTGCGATGGTGGATGTGTGCAGGGCGTGCTGCAGAGGGTGGTAGAGTGCTGTGGGTAATGGCACCAATATGGGACTTGGGGACTGGGGATGTGGCTCAGTTGGTACAGTGCTTGCCAGCCCTAGCATTGCATAAACTGGGTGCGGTGGCGCGCACCTGTAATTCCAGCCCTTGGGCAGTAGAAGCAGGAGGAGCAGTTCAAGGTCATCTTTGGCTACATGGTGAGTTTGAGGCCAGCCTGGGATACACAAGAGACTATCTTGAAAAGAAAAACAGCTGGGCTGGAGAGATGGCTTTGCAATTAAGGCACTTGCCTGCAAAGCCAAAGAATCCAGGTTCGATTCCCCAGGACCCATGTAAGCCAGATGCACAAGGTGGTGCATGCATCTGGAGTTTGTTTGCAGCCATTCTCTCTCAATCTGCCTCTCTCTCTCTCTCTCTCTCTCTCTCTCAAAACCAGGCTTATATGCTTTTAATCCCAGCACTTGGGAGGCAGAGGTAGGGTGATCACTGTGAGTTCGAGGTGAGCCTGGGACTACAGAGTGAATTCCAGGTCAGCCTGGGCTAGAGTGAGACACTACCTCAGAACACAATAATCCTTTTAGGATTCCTGATAACAATGGGTAGGAGAAAAGTGTGGTGGCAATGATGGTAACGAGGGTGCTGGAGGTGTGGGTAGCAAGGCAGTGGTTGGTGGTTGTGTTTGTTACTCTCCTTGTTGCTGTGACAAAAAACCTGACAAGAAGTAACTTGAGGAGGAAGGATTTACTTTGGCTTCCAGCACAAGGGCCGTAGTCCATCGCGGAGGAGAAGGCTTGGCAGCAGGAGCGTGAAGCAGCGGGTCACATTCAATCTGCTGTCAGAAAGCAGAGTGACAAATGCCCACGCTCAGCTGGCTGTCTTCTTTTTATGCAGTTTGGGAGCCCAGCCCATAGAATGGTGCCACCCACAGTGAGGGTGGGTCTTCCCACTGCAACCAACCTAATCTAGAAACTCCCTCACAGCCATGTCCAAAGCTCTTGTCTCCATGGTGATTCTAGAATCTGTCAAGTTGACAAAATTAACTATCACAGTGGTGGTACGGAGGCAAAGCAGTGTGGATTATTCTAGTCATGCTTTTATTTTATTTTATTTTAATTATTATTTTATTTATTTTTGGAGAGAGACACAGAGAGACAAACAGAGAGGGAGAGGGAGACAGATAGAGATGGGCGCACCAGCAGTCTCTCAGCTGCTGTGAACAAAATCCAGATGTGTGCGCCCCCTTGTGGTCAAGTGCGGCATTGCACTCTTGCGGCACTTTGCATCTGGCTAAACGTGGAACCTGGAGATTGGAACTGGGTTCTTAGGCTTAGCAGGCAGGAGCCTTAACCGCTAAGCCATCTCTCCAGCCCTCTAGTTATGCTTTTAAAAACATACGATGGTGGTGACAATGGCCATGCGACCTTCACAGAAGTTGGGTACGTTGGCAGAGATGATAAAAGTCACTGTGGCGATGGTCACATGGAAGTGGCAGAGATGGAGCCCACAGGATGGCAGGCGGGAAGGGCTTGAGTGAATAATCTAGCTTGATGGTTCTGGCTCCAGGTGACCAAAGGCCAGTAAAGGAGGGAACTGAGTGTCCTCTCCATCAAAGACCATGGGAAAGTGACTGGAGTTAAGGTCCACACAGAACTGGACCCAGACTGAAGTCTGCCTCTGAAAGTCCTGTTCGGAACCTACCAGGAAAGCTCACATTTCTGAAGCTGCCCACAGGGGCCCTGGATCTGCCCTGGAAAACTGCTCATAGCCGCTGGAGCTCTTGGGGGCCAGAAAAGCCATCAAACCTGCCTTGTCCTAAGCCATCAAACCTGCCTTGTCCTGACCCTTCCCCTCAGGCCCTCATTGTCTTGTGCCCCAGAATAAACATGAAGACAAAACACACACACATTCCCATCCCACCAGGGACTGCTTCTCACAGCCAGGCTGAACAGCAATCTCTCCCCAGAGCCTGGCTTTCTCTGCCTCCTGGGGCTCCACCTCAAGCCTTGGGAAGCTCTTCCTGCCTAGCAGGAAACATGTGTGTGGGGTGGGGAAGAGTGTTTTCAGGGAGTCTTGATCATGGGACAGGGCGGGGGTCTCCATTCCCCACCCACAGTGAATATGATGTCCCTCCAGGCTCATCCATGTGTCAGTTTCCTTCCTTTTTAAAATGAAACAATGCATCATTGTTATATTTTTGACACCAGCTGGGGTCTGCCCTGACCTGGCATGGGAATCCCCCCTTTCTCCATGCCATCTTTTCTGGTCAGACAACTAGTACAGCCACTTCCCCTCACTGAAAGGGAAACTGCTGCCAAGATCAAACAGAAGCCACAACCAGAGCCCCCAGACTGCCATTTCCATGACATGCGTCTTTGGGGATATCACTGGTGTGTTGAGGATACATTTTCCATGTTAACACACTTCAGATGCCCTCAATCCTTGCGGCCCCTGTCATTATCCAAAGACCAATCTAGAGCTGTGAAATCACATCAGGAAGAATATGCTGGCTAGCCAGCACTGCCCTAGGCAAAAAGTGGGGATCCAGAGTGAAGGGGCCTGGTCCTTGGGCTATAGCCGGCGCCGAAATGCTTAAATTAAATGGGCGGGAACATGTGCATTTTTTAAAAGCAATTAAGAGTTTAATCAGTGGCACAGATCAATCTGTGCTGAGTCATGACTAGCCATCCCTTTCTGCTCTCCCGGCACATGTGAAACTCTTCCCTGGCTTCCTGGACCACACTCAGTGTGCTTGAGGTTTAATTTATCCAGCTCCGCCCCAGGCTGTGAGTGGGCAGGACCATGTCAGATGCATCTTTTCCAAAGACCTTGCCTGGTGATCCCTCTCATGCTCACCCTACTTACTAGATGTCAATATATTAAGCATTTTCTAGGGTGTGCTGAATGAATGAGCGAATTAATCATCTAATGCATGGATTAATTAATCTAATGTTCTTGTGGACTTACTCTCCAAAATTCATCCAAAGTACATTCACTCCATCTTTCCACCTCCCTTGCTAGTCAATGGCCTACTCGTGACTTCCTCGCGGGACTCCTGGTGCCCATTCTCACCTCCTCATCTATCCTGCACACAGCAGCCACAGGGACTATTTACAATTCTCATCAGTTACCGTCAGCATTCCAGTTTCCCAGCCAGGCAGTCAGTTCATTGGTGGTTACCTCACTGGACTATGTACTCTCTTATGTAAGTAATACATAAAAGAAGGCCACGTGATGAGAACCTATCATGAAGCAAAAATTAATAACCCAGTTCCGGGAACTTCATGTCCAATAAAGAAATCTTATAAACAAAGCAATAAAAAGCAGATCCTGCTACTCATTTGTTTTCTATCCTATGAAGAATGAAACCTACAGTCCTGGGCTGGAGAGATGGCTTAATGGTTCGGGCACTTGCCTACAAAGCCAAAGGACCCAGGTTTGATTCCCCAGAACCCACAGAAGCCAGATGCACAAGGGGGCACATGCATGTGGAGTTCATTTGGCCCTGCTATGCCCATTCTCTTTCTGTCTCTCTCTCTACCTTCCTACTTCTCTCTCTCTCTCAAATAAATAAAAAATTTCAAATTATAATAATAAAAAGAAACCTACAGTTCTTGCCAACAGCGTCCTCCACCCTCTGGCCCCTGAGACTTTCCAACTCCTCCTGTACCCTTCCTTCCTGCCTCCTTCCCATCCTCTCCCCGCCCCCACTGCTGCTGCGCCCTTGTTGCCAAGCACCCTAAGCACTCCTGCAGCAGGGACCCACAGTGCTGCTCTTCCTTTGATCTCATGTGACTTTCCCCTTCACTTTAGGTCCTTGATCACTTGTCACCCTCTCAGAGACCTTTCCTCACCATGCTCAGGCTCACCCTGCTTTACTTTTCCTTGAGAAACACAGTAGCACCTGGAGTCATACTATGAGTTTGTTTCTGGATCTATGCATTTACCATGCCTTCTCTGCTGAGCTGTGAGCACTGGGGTTCACCTTTGGGTCCCTGGTGCCTGGGATAGCACTTAGCATGTGGTCAATGCTAGATAAAGAAATGGTGGCTGAATGAGTAGATGGATGCACAGAAAATAGATAGAAATGGGGCCTGGAAGGATGGTGTACTGGTTAAGGTGTGTGGTAGTTTGAATAGCAGTGTTTTATTAGTTTATAGTTTGCATCTGCAGCCACCTGGCTGGAGGCAGTGTCACTTAGGGATCTTATGGTCCATCCCTAAGGGGTGGTGGTGGGGGTTTAGGATTTCAATCAAAAGATTTGCAAAGTGTGCCTAGCTGGAGTAACTGAGGGGTGCTGTGAGGCTTTTGGCTGTGGTTTTGCTCTTTCTCTGCTTGGACCTGTGAAGGCAGGGCAGCTTTTTCTGCCATTATGGAACTTCCCCTGGATCTGTAAGCTTTAATAAATATCCCTTCCTCCATAACTGTGCCTAGTCTAGAAGGTCATCTCAGTGAACCTGAAGCTGTCTGTTACAAGGTGCTTGCCTGCAAAGCCAAAGGACCCAGGTTCGATTCCCCAAGACCCACGTAAGCCAGATGCACAAAGTGGCACATGTATCTGGAGTTTGTTTGCAGTGACTAAAGGCCCTGGCGTGCCCATTTGCTCTCTATCTGCCTCTTTTTCTCTGTCTCAAATAAATAAAAATATTCTTTAAAAAAAAGAAAATAGATAGAAATTGCTGGGCATGGTGGCACACGCCTTTAATCCCAGCACTTGGGAGGCAGAGATAGGAGGATTGCTGTAAGTTCAAGGCCAGCCTGAGACTACACGGTGAATTCCAGGTCAGCCTGAGCTACAGTGAGATCCTAACTCACAAAAACAAAAAAAAAGAAAGGAAGGAAAGAAGGAAGTAAGAAAGAAAATAGATAGAAGTAACAGAACCATCAGAGGGTGGATGGACACATTACTGCATGTCTGCATGAGATCTAGAGGAGAGGTGGACACTGAGGGAGCGGCGTCAGCAAAGGCTTGGTGGGAGCAGGACGGAACCAAGGAGGCCCTAGCAGGGACAAGGGAAAACGTGACGGTGTGATGAACGAGGTAGCTCAGCCCTTCCTCCGCCCTCTTCCCAGTGCTTCCTGCGTGAGGCAGGGGCTCTACCTCCAACACAGTCTTCAGTGCCTTAACAGTCCATCCCACTGTAGGTGGAAAGATCTGGGGTCAGATCATCTAGATCCTGGAAGACTATGTGCTACTACCCCTGAGCTAAGAGCACCTGGCAGAGGGCCCCTAAAGCTTCCAGGGCATCTGTTGCCAGGCCTGCCTAACCCGACAGTTCTCTCTCCAACCCTTCTTCAAACAAGATGAGGCCCTAGCTCGGAACATTCCCATCTACCGCCATTGGTATACCTATGGCCTTCCTACCAAGGACACAGTGTCACTTTCCCCTGGAAGGGTTACTGCATGAGCACAGGTTGAGCATCATGCATGTTTGGGCTCTAACCTCTGCCTGATCCCTTACAGGTCCTTAAGCTGTCAGGTTCCTCTTCTGTAAAACACACTAGAATAATACTCATGAAGGTGTGGTGAAGACTACGGTCATGTAAAATGCTTTGTACAGAACCCGGCACTATTAAATGCTCAGCAAGTGGTAGGTATAACTATTTGCTGGATACCTGGCCTGCCAGCTCTCTCCCACGCCAAGGCATACACAAGCATGTAACACAGAACCCCAGGTTTATTAACAACACTCCTGAAATTCTTTTATTTTTATTTATTTGTTTTTAAGCACTGAGAAGGGGAGAGAATGGGCACACCAGCACATGAACTCCAGATATATTACTGGATGTGGACTTTGTGCATCTGGCTTTACATGGTTACTGGGGAACTGAACCTGGGCTGGTAGGTTTTGCAAGCAAGTGCTTTTAACCACTTAGCCATCTCCCCAGGCCCAAATCTTGATGCTCTTTTTAAAAAAAATATTTTATTTATTTATTTGAGAAAGAGGCAGAGAAAAAGAAAGATTGGGCACACCAGGGCCTCCAGCCACTGCAAATGAACTCCAGATGCATGTGCCCCCTTGTGCATTTGGCTTACGTGGGTCCTAGGGAATAGAACCAGGGGCGTTGGGCTTTGCAGGCAAATGCCTTAACTGCTAAGCTATTTCCCCAGTCCCTTGGTACTCTTAAATATGCTCACCATGGTAAAGTTCCCCCTCTCTTCTGACTACCCAGAGCAGCACTGTAGCGTGCTGGTGGGTATGAGTGTGTGTTGGTGGGTCTATCAAACAAGACGGCAGCTGGTTACAAGGCACTGTCCCTGCTGTGAAAAGAAGACACGAGAGAGCCTGGTTCTTCAGGCAACTCCATTTCCACTCACTCCTGTTCCTCTCCCTGGGAGCCCTCAGATAGAAGCTCCCCTGTCTTATCCCCACCCCATGTCCCATCTTCCAGTATGAGTCAGATCCCAGCTCACAGTGGCCAGAGGGGCTGGCCTGGCCCTCAGTACCTCTCATCCTTTTTCCAGGCGCCATGGCCAGGTCCACACTTGGAGAAGCCTCAACGAGCATGCTGAGAAGGCTCTTGTCACCCCAAATGTGGGGAGAAAGGACAGTCCCGGTGCTGGCACAGAAAAGAATGCCAAGGCTCAGAAGCTGACCGGCCTGACCTGCTTGGCAGCACATTGCTTGTGTGCTCCTCATCCATTCATCCGTCCACTCACAGTCCTTCAAATGTCAGGGCGAGATGACACAGCAGGCGCTGCTCTAGGCACTGGGCTTCAGAAGATGCAAAGCTTTGCCTGGCAGAGCTGCCATTTCGGGGAGGAGGGGTGGTGAATGATTGAGTAGGACACACATGTCAGAAAGAAGCAAGAGCAGTGCAGGCAAATGGGAAAGGCACAGCCCCCAAGAAATGCGTTAGGGAAAACCTCCTTGAACTTAAAAGTGCAGCCAATAAGTCAGATTCTGGGCTTGTTTAGATGGCAGGGTGCATGCAGCGTGTGGGAGAGGAAGATCAAGGACAACTCAAAGGCGTCGCCGTGAGTAGATGGAAAGAGAGTGAACGCCACTGAAGGATGGAGCAACTACAGAGATAAACGCAGCTGGAGTACGGGCGAAGAGGATGAGTTGTTTCGAAGATACTAAATTTGAATCAGGCGCCTTTAACACTGACCACCTCTCCAGCCCCTGTAGATATTCAACTTGAGATGCCCCTACACATCCAAATGGGATGGCAAGTAGACAGCTCGGGAAATGAATCTGGAATTCTGGGAGGTCTAAGCAAGAGACCAGCATGATTAGCCAGCGTGTGGATTTCATGGGGCAGTGGATCAGGCAAATTCCATGCTCTTCCGGTGTGGCAGGTATCTCACACTACCCAGGCTGTCAGGTAATCACCCACTGCACTTTTTTTTTTTTTTTTTTTTTTTGAAGACAAGTCTCTGGTTATATAGTCCAGGCTGGCCTTGGATTCAAATTCTCCAGCCTCGGCCTCCTGGGACTATAGGTGGTGCCACTGCTCCTGGCACACCTACATTCCTATGTCATTCACACCCTGCTTGTCTGCTGAGGCTTGGGGGAGAAAAACATTTTGACCAAGTTGCTTTTGCCCACGGGCTAGATAGACTACACTAGCCCATTGCCTTTCCTTTCTACACGTGCAGGCACAGGGCTTGTGAAAAATCCTCTGGGATGATCCAAACAGCCCACCTCTGCTGGCTGTACTGACACCAACACTCGTGGGTCACAGTGCTGTACTTGTACTTGTGGAGCTTCTGGGTGCCACCAACCATTCAGACACTTGGCACTGCTGACTAAACACTGTGATGGGCCACACCCTGAAGAAAGACACCCCCTATTCCCAAGTACAGTCTTGGCAAGGAACATGTAAGGGCTGTGGAAGCAAACAGCAGTCTGGCATACTGGGAAGACATCCCAGAGGAAACTGTCTCTCTTCTGGCTTTGACAGAGTGAACCAGGCAGTTAAAGGGCATGTGGTTGGTGAACAGGGAAACTAGGCAAAACTGCCATGTTAGGAGAACTGCATGGGGTGGGGGTGGAGGGGAACCACAATTTAACTTACATGGCCGATGCCAAGTGTGCCAGAGGAAAAGCAGAAGAGAGTGGGGGAGTTCTCTGCCTAAGGACCTGTTCTGCAGGAACCAGGGTTATATAACAAGGGAGGTGGGCAGGGCAGGCTTGGATCCAACAGCCTGGCTTCAAAGCCTGTGGGTGGTCTAAGGACCACCCACAAGCTCCTGAGGAGCCAACTGAACACTCAAAGGCGGGGTCACACTGCTTTCTACTTTCTCAGGCACCCAGCGAGCCCCAGCTATTCTGAGGCATGCTATAGTTAGAGAAATGCTCCTGCTTCTACCCTTGTTGATAGGACTGGCTCCCAGTTCCCCAATCTCACCCCTCCCCTGCAGGATTCGTTTTCTTGGTCATAGATTGTGCTTACACAAATACTCCCAGCCAAACCCAGGGAGTTCTGGGAATTAAAATCAGAGCAGGGGTGGGGACTGAAGGAGTGGGAGATGAGAATGAAGTTCTGGCAGGAGTGGGAGAAGCACACAGCATACAAGCTTTAGTTCCCAACTCTTCACAGGCCTAGGAAGCAACAGGAAAGTAACCACTTTTTATTCCACAGCCAGTAAATGCTGCCCACCACACGGCGACCTATTCAGCACCCTACTACCTGGGCCGGGGCTGTCTGCCCATCAGAACTTTCTACAGTGATGGCAAACTGCACTTTCCAGTACAGTAGTACCAACCATGATGGAGTGCTGAATCCTTGAACTGTGGCTACGATAGCTGAGGAAATGAAATTTAACTTAATTTAAATGTCCCATTTAGCTCACGACTACTGTACTGGACAGCACAGGCCAAGACCCTAACCAGGCCTGAGGACAGGGCAAGGGGCAGAAAGAGCTCTCCTGGCCCCTCCTTCCTGGGGAGGAAGCACAGTTGTAGCTGCCAAGGAGAGTGAGTCTCAAAGAAGAGGGACACCACGGACACGCCGGATGAGGTTAGCCAGTCGCTTGGCCAAGCCACCAGTGCTGGGCTCCTCAATATGGAAGGTTCGGGTGAGGAGATTGTAGAAGGAACCGTAGCACACAGCCACCACAGTGCACGTGAGGCAGATCACATTGTAGGGCATGCTGAAGTCCGGGGTAGGCAGGTTCACCAGCAGTGGCTCCGTGTAGAGTCGCACAAAGTAGCTGGAACTATCAGAGACTGGGAACCTAGGAGTGGAGAGGTGTGATAAGGTGGGACCTGCTATTTCTCCTTCTCTTACCCAATCTCACTCCAGGGCCACACTAGACCAGGGCCTCACAGGAAGAGTTTCCAGAGTTCAGCATCTCTTAAGGAAAGCATCTTACAGGAAATCTGGTTACACACATATATCTGATCAAACAAGAACAATGCGGAAGGAAAGAGCTGTCTCGCCTGGCTGCCTCCTTCTCAACCTTGACTTGTCTCAGCCTAAATGACACTCCTCAGAAAAACCTCCTAATACCCACTGCCCTCCCCTCCCCTACCATTCCTCGCCAGTCTCCCCTCTGGACTGACAGCACGAGGAGGACAGGCACAATCTGTATAGCAGGTGTTCTCTGAACACTTGGCATTGTAAGTGTTCCACTAATAGTCCTTAAGAAGGTTAGCGAGTAAATGAAAGTTGTAAGTCCAGCTATCCTGTTTGCTCTTCTAGAAGCACTTTAGAACCCTTTATAAGAAGTCTGTGCAGATTTCGCAGACACTAAGATCTCTACTAGGACAGGAAACACCTCCATCAGCCCACGTAGCAGAAGCCTGTCATGTAGGTAATGCCCAGTGGGCCACTGAGGATGCAGTATCAGCAGGGTGTGGTCACACTTACAAGGTGTTGAAGAGAGGGCTCTCTTCCCAGTCCACTGGTTTGGCTGCCACCATGCTGGGCACAAGGGCACTGAGGACAGATGGGCTGCAAAGAAGCAGACAGATGGCCTGTGCTACTTACTGGCTCTCCCCACTGAGGGGGTAAGAGGCCGAGGGCTGGGAAGGCCTGTGGGGTGAATCCTACCTGACGTAGAAGCCATGGTTGGGGTCTGGGGTATACTCAGTCCACTTGAGCAGTGCCCGCTCAAACTGGATGGAGACCTTGGTGACCGAGTTGGCTGGCAGCTGAATGAGCATCTCCAGGAGGTGGGGCTGCTGCCGGTCCTGGGCAGGCTGGTAGTGGATGTAACCTAGGTACAGGGAAGGGTCCCTCAGACCTTGTTCCCAGGATCAACTGACTCCTGTCCCGATCACTTGCCTTGGGGTCACCATGTGGATGCCCACAAGATACATTTTAGAGCACAAAAGGCAGGCAGGCAGGCTAGGGAAGGAGGCAGGGCCTCAGCAGCCATCTCAGGATACTGCAAAGATGCAGCAGACCACTCATCAATCCTTGCATCACTAGAACTAGGGCGCCAGATAGCAAGTGCCTAACACGATGCAAGAAGTTCAGAGTCATCCTGGGAATTCTTGCCAAAAATATGGGACATAAATCTAATAAGGTTTCTAAATCTAACCACCAATTCACAAGAAATGCAAGGAATGTAGGGACATATTAAATAGCAGCACAAGGTTGAATGCAGAAAGTAGAACATTCCATGTAACAAATTGTGCAACAGATGACCCACTTTGGTCAACAAGTAGCACGTTAAAAATTGTTCCAGGCGGGTATAATGCTTGCCTAGCATAAGGTTCTGGGTTCAATCCCCAGCACCATATTAAAAGAAGGAGGCTGCCGAGGATGTGGCTCTGTGGTACGTGACCAGCCCTGGAAACAAGACTCAAGCATATCACATCAAATGCAAGGAATGAGTAATAGCAGCTTGGTGGGAAAGAAGTACACAGGAACTCTACTTTCTGCTTAATTTTTCACTAAATCTAAACTACTCAAAAAAATAAAGCATACTATTTTTAAAAAGAGACACTTAAGAGATATAGCAAACACATGCAACGTGAGAACCTGTTTAGATAGCAATTCGAATAAACCAATTTAAGTAAAGGTTATTTTTAAGACCATGGAGGAAGAGTGCCTATGTGGGAGGATGCCATGATAAAACCCAAAATTCAGGGGCTGAGAAGATGTCTCAGTGGTTAAAAGTGCGTGCTTGCAAAGCCTGCTGGTCTGGGTTCAATTCCCCAGTACTCAAGTAAAGCCAGATGCAAAAAGTGGCACACATGTCTGACATTCACTTCCAGTGGCAAGAGGCCCTGGTGCATACACACACACAAATAAATAACAATATTTAATTAATAAATAAAACACAGTATTTTGTATGCTAACCTATAAAACTACTTTAAAAACAGAGAGAGGGGGCTGGAGAGATGGCTTAGCAGTTAAGGCGCCTGCCTGCTAAGCCTAAGAACGCTGGTTCCAATCTCCAGCGGTTCCAATCTCCAGGTCCCACGTTTAGCCAGATGCAAAGTGATACAAGGGCGCAATGCCGCACTTGCCCACAAGGGGGCGCAAACAACTGGATTTCATTCACAGCAGCTGAGAGACTGCTGGCGTGCCCATCTCTATCTGTCTCCCTCTCCCTCTCTGTCTGTCTCTCTCTGTGTCTCTCTCCAAAAATAAATAAAAATAATTTAAAAATTTAAAAAAATGATTTTAAAAACAGAGAGAGGGATAAAGGAAAGAATGGGTGGACGGAGAGTTAATCAAAACTAAAGATGTTATGAATAAGCTATCTGGAAACATACCTCTTCATTAGCTAATTAAGAAACATGCCAGGTGTAGTGGCACACGCCTTTAATCCCAGCACTTGGGAGGCAGAGGTAGGAGTACTGCCATGAGTTCGAGGCCACCCTGAGACTACATAGTGAGTTCCAGGTCAGCCTGGGCTAGAGTGAAACCCTACCTCGTAAAAAACCAAAATAAATAAATAAATAAATAAATAAAGAGGGCTGGGGAGATGGCTCAGTTGTTAAAGGTGCTTGCTTGCAAGGCCTGCTGGCTAGGCTAGATTCCCTATACCCACATAAAGTCAGATGTAGGACTTCAGGGGTACTTAGGAGCTCTCTGGGAAGTGAGTCTGGGGGAGCAGGAGGATGAGCTGGGGTGGACTGGGGTCTGCTCTGGGACTCAGCTCCTTACTTGGTTTGTTCTCCTTGCCCTTGGAGGTGATGGTGAGGGTGTGCACGTACAGCCGCAGGTACCAAGGTACGGTGTCCAGCAGTAGCACAGGGAAGGCCCGGTAAGGGTGGGTGTTATACAGCAGTGTGCTCAGCTCCCCCTTCTGCAGCCCATAGCCGCTCACGTACCGCTGGGTGTGCAGGAAGGGCACAGGCAGAGCCTCTGCTTACAGAAAAGTCAGCATTCAGGTTCTCCAGAAGAAAGTTACTCCCTGCCCCAGCTGCCTGGGCCATGTTCAGAGTCCCAAGCCAGGGAGATGATAGGGAAACATCCTGTCTCTAGAACTGGGAATACTGGGTTCTGGAACCATCCCTGTCTTCCCCAGCCCACAACTGATAAGGGGATGACTATTACTTATGACATACTTATGTGCCCAACACCCTTCCAACCAGAGCCAGGCATTCTCACATTCTGCCCTTTCCCTTGGCAACAGTGAACACAACTATAATTTACTGTGCCTCCCATTTTTTCAGCACATGATGTGTCTTGAGTGCAGTGTCCTCTGTCTTGTTTACCACTCTCTGCCTGGACACAATACAAATTCAAAGAAATCTGGGCTGAGGAGATGGTTCAGTGGGTAAAGGCATTTGTTTACAAAGCCTGCTGGCTGGGGTTCAATTCCCCACCACCCACATAAAGCCAGATGCACAAAGTGGTGTATGCATCTGGAGTTCCTTTGCAGTGGCAAGAGAGTGCCCATAGTCTCTCTCCCGCAAATAAATAAATATATAAAGATAAATAAATAAAGTATCTGATTTCAGGCTAGAGAGATGGCTTTGCAGTCAGGACACTTGCCTGCAAAGCCTAAGGACCCAGGTTCAATTCCTCAGTACTCATGTAAACCAGATGCACTGGTACATGTACCTGGAGTTAGTTTGCAGTGGCTGGAGGCCCTTGCATGCCCATTCTCTCTCTCTACCTGCCTCTTCCTCTCTCTCTCCTTCCCTCCCTCTCTCAAATAAATAAATAAATAAATAAAATATATTATTTAAAAATCTGATTAACTGAATGCACGAATGAGCCACTAGGTATTACTGCCCATGTTTTGCAGTTATAAACTGTAAAGCTCAGTGGGGTTAGGAATCTGCCCTGAGTCACAGAGCTCTAAGAGGTGGGCAGAACCTAGGACATATACAACTACAGATTTCTGGGTCTAAACACCCATATGATCTTACAGCAAAGACAGGACTGTGAGTCTTCTCCTGACAGAATTAAAAAAAAGAAATCTCAGCATCGGCCCCACCGTCCTACCCTCACCATTATCTGGGGGTCTCCTCCACTTGAGCTGGAGGTTGAGATTGCGGGAGTTATTGACCGTGGCCGGATCAAGCAAATCATAAACAGCATAGGTCTTCTGGGTGCCCAGAATGACGTCCTGGTATGTGGTGGTAGGGGGAGGATTCACCTCCAATGTCTCATTGTCCTAAGAATACAAAGGCAGGGCTCAGAAGCCAGCAGAGGGCCAGGCTGGCATTGGGGAAAAGGGGTGTATTCGTGTGGCTAGACACCTTGGTACCTGGTAGCCTGTGACATCTACATACACTCGGCTCTCTGAAGCCAGGGGGCAGGCTTCTGTGAGGGTTCGGGAGAACATCCGGAAGAGGGACCAGTCTAAGGAGCAGAGAGCAGAGAGCAGGGCTGAGCAGGGACTGGGGTAGGTCTGGGCCACACAGAAAAGGTGGGCAGAGACGAGGCGCCAAGGCAGCTTACCTTTCTTCCCCTGTCCCGTGATGAAGGCATCAAATACAACAGAAAGGGTCTGCCTCAGCTCCCAGGAGATGCTGGTACAGCGTGCATTCTGCAACAAGGGCCACAGGGTGGCAGTGAGGGGCCTGCCTCTCACCAACCACATGGCCCTAAGGACTTGGACACAATCTCTGCCTGTTTAGCCATCTTCACTTCTACTAATTTGCTATTGTTCACAATGGAGCACTTGAGCGGGTCGGATCCTGTGTCAGCAGCTTCCTGTGCATCAGGGTGCTGACCCATCCCAACCACCTCAAGAGCTGATCTCATGCGACAGATGTGGAAATGAGGCTCAGGGAAGTGAAATGACTTCCTCAAGGTCATGCCAGCTGGCAAGTGACTGAGCCAGCAGCTGCTCTGGCACAGCCACTGTTCCTAACCGCTGTGCTCCATGATAAAGATTTATTGAGTGTTCTCCAGGCAACCACTGTTTCCTTGGAGCACAGCCAATGCCCCACATAATCATCACCACGTCTGCTACTCGCTCGTCACTCAACCAGAACCAGACATCTTTATGTGCACCTTCTCTAGAGCCCGAGTTACATCTACCCCCGTCTCCGTGACTTACTCTGCAGATAGGGCGGATATGCACTGCCTGGGAGTGGTAGCTGGTGTGGAACAAGCGATCTGCCTTCAGCAGAACAGAAAGACCTGCCTAGGGGAGGTAGGAGAGAGAGGTCAGTGACTTGCATGGGGCACAGATTCTCTTAAATACACCCTGGCTTCCAGGCTGTGAGGTGGCATCTGCCAACTCACTTCCCCCTTTGGGGCTCCCAACTACACTTACTTCACTCTGGTCTCACCTTGGAACTACAGGGCAGGAGTTTCTTCCATGGGGTGAGGTTCTCGGTACAGACAACCTCCCGTGGCAGCACAGCATAGCGCAGGAAGTAGTGATCAGTGTCTGAAAGAGGCAGGGGTCTGTCAAGGGTGGACTTGGGATCCTGCCCTTCAGGAGCCACACTCCAGAGATGCAGTTGAACCCTCCTGCTTCCTATAACACTCTAGTACCGCTGTACAATAATCCTAGCTGGGAGTGGGACCCCCATGAGGAGAAGGCAATGCAAAGAAAGCCTTGAGAAGCTTTCTGGGACCTGCACACCCACAGGATTTAGGATCTAGTCCAGGCTAAGGAAGAGAAACCCGAGGTGAAGGACCCATAGGTTGGGCAGGAGGCCCTAGGAAGAAGGAAAGGGCCATAGGGGTTATCTCACCATTGGCCAGCCCCAGCGGTTTGAAGGAGGCGGTGGGAGTGACTGTGTTAGTTGAGTCGATGAAGTTGAGGGAGGCACAGAAGATCCCTGACAGGACATTACTAAGCTCCTTCCAAGATTTATCCACACTGGATAGAGACACAAACCCACTTACTGTCCTGTGGCCATCTCTGTTCCCTCACACAAATCCCACAGCTAGCTGCCAGGCCCACGGTGGGAGAAAACTGTGTTCTCTTTTTTTTTTTTTTAACTAAATTTATTTACTAGGAGAAGGGGAAAGAAAATGAATGACAATATGGGTATGCCAAAACCTCTTGCCGGGCTGGAGAGATGGCTCGGCAGTTAAGGTGCTTGCCTGAAAAACCCAAGGACCCGGGTTCAGTTCCCCAGCACCCACATAAAGCCAGATGTCCATGCATCTAGAGTTCATATGTAGCAGCTGGAGGCCCTGGCATGCCCATTCTGTCTCTCATCTCTCTATATCTCGTTTATCTCCCTCTATTTGCAAATAAATAAATAAAATATTTTTAAAAAAAACTTCTTGTCACTGCAAATGAACTCCAGATAAATGTGCCACTTTATGGATCTGGTTTCACATGGGTACTAGAGATCTGAACCCCGGCTGGCAGGCTTTACAAGCAATACCGCTGAGCCATCTCTTCGACCCCTTGCCATCTTTTTTAAGGTTTGAGGATTGGAATGATGGAAAAACGCTGATCAGAGGATGATGAAAAGCCCCAGAACAGCACTGCATATAACTGGGCACAAGCACTGACACCATCCACAACTTGACAAGACCTGCTCTCCTGCCTTCATTCTCTTCCTGCCCTCCTTATCACCTCCCTCTTCTTCCTTAACAAGGTCTTGCTGTGTAGTTCAAGCTGCTCTCAAATTTGAAATCTTTCTGCCTTAACTTTTTTTTCTATTTGCTCTGCTCCCTGTTTCACTCAGCCCATAATGGCCTATAAAATGGAGCTGATGTTTAGAAGCAAGAAGCCCTGACATACCCATTCATTCTCATTCTCTTTCTCTCCTCTTGCAAATAAATAAATAAATACTAAATAAATAAATAAACAAATTTATTGATTGATTGATTGATTTTGTTTTGAGGTAGGGTTTCACTCTAGCTCAGGCTGACCTGGAATTCACTATGTAGTCTCAGGGTGGCCTCAAACTCATGGCAATCCTTCTACCTCTGCCAACCTATTGCTGGGAATAAAGGCGTGTGCCACCATGCCCGGCAGCAAATTATTTTTTTTAAAGATTGTAAACCTGAAACCTAAACACTCCAACCCAGCCATAACCAAGCTTCATTTGGTATGTACAACAGTGACCTACATATTTTTTTTAATTTTTAAATAACTTGTTGACATCTAAATGCCTATTTTCACTCTAAATCCTGAGATATGTCCTGAAACATGACCATCTGAGCACATTAGGTCTCCATGTCACGTGGCAACAATCCACAGAAACTGAATGGTGTTGTCCTCTTCCAACTGTGACACAAGCTCTCAGTTCTGCCAGACTCCACCTCTATTTCTGCCCTACATTTTGTTGTATTCACAGTACTAATTTTCTTACGATGTGATTAAGAAAAAATGAGACAATTCTCACTCTGTGCTTTATCATTTTTAGTCTTTGCTCACTGCTGTTACCTTTGTGACCTATGCAGATGTTAAGTTTTCAACCTCTGCATAGAAAAATTCTACTCTAAAGATATCACAACATCTACTGTGAAGTTCATTTTGTTTTGTTTGTAATAAAAGGGCAGTAATTGGACATACCTTTCTCCTCTAAATAAAAACAATTCCTGGGCTGGAGAGATGCAGTTAAGGCATATGCCTGCAAAGCCAAAGGACCCTGATTCGATTCTCTAGGACCCACGTAAGCCAGATACACAAAAGGCGCATGCATCTGGCGTTCGTTTGCAGTGGCATCCCCCCTTTCTTTCTCTTAAATAAATAAATAATAAAAAAAATATTTTTTAAAGTCCTCTAATGCAGAGATCCTAGCATGCATCCTGTAGGCCAATGTTAGTCAACAAACATGTTCTGCACAAACGGTGCTTTTTTGTTTAAATATGAAGGAACAGCAGGGCATGGTGGTGCATGCCTTTAATCCCAGCACTTGGGAGGCAGAGGTAGAAGGAGTTTGAGGCCAGCCTGGGAATAGAGAATGAGAACCAGGTCAGCCTGGGCTACAATGTCGAAAAAAACAAACTACATATAAACTATATATGTGTGTATATGTGTGTGTCCTTTAAAAAGTTATCTACTAGCCGGGCATGGTGGCACACGCCTTTAATCCCAGCACTCGGGAGGCAGAGGCAGGCGGATCGTCGAGAGTTCGAGGCCACCCTGAGACTACATAGTGAATTACAGGTCAGCCTGAGCCAAAGTGAGACCCTACCTCGAAAAATAAAAAAAAAAAAAAAAGTTATCTAGCTTGCCAGTTATCTATAGTCTTACATTCAAATAAGCATCAATAATCTGTTATCTGCCTCTGTAGGGAAATGCACTTCTTAGCTCAGGACTGAAGTATTAGAGGAAGGATATAAGTAAAGAATGCCCTTCTGTCCCTTCCGTTCAGTGGTTAAAGCGCTTGCCTGCAAAGCCTTACAACCTGAGTTAATTGCCCCAGATGCATAAAGTGGTGCATGCATCTGGAATTCTCTTGCAGTGGTTCACCCATTCTCTCTCTCATTCTGCTCTCCTCATCCCTCTCTCTCAGGGTGTGGTGGCGCACACCTTTAATCCCAGCACTCAGGAGGCAGAGGTGGGAGCATCGCTTTGAGCTCGAGGCCAGCCTGAGACTACATAGTGAATTCGAGGTCAGCCTGGACTAGAGCGAAACCCTACCTTGGAAAAACAACAAAGAGAATGCCCTTTGGTGGTGGTATAATTTCTTACTTCCAAAGCCAGCTGTGGCCTGGTGGGATTGCTGCTTACTAAACTGCTTCTCCCAGGGGCAATGGCAAGATAACACCTTTCCCTGACACTCTCCCTCCATGGCCTGTTACAGGTCCCAAGGTGAGCACTCACTCAGTGACAGTGTCTTGGAACCAGACCCAGAGCTCTGCACCTGATGGGGCCTGCAGGAAGGGTGGTCCCCAGTATCGGGTCCTCCAAAAGCCTTGCGTGAGTGACAGGTGCAGTTCCCTCAGAGAATACTTGGAGATCAACTGCCCCAGGGCTTTGGGGAAGAGCCTGTAATGAGACACTGGAGAAAAGGGAGTGAGTGTTGACCTCCGGCCACGACAGAACCCACACACAGGGTCCACAACTCATCACACACCCTCCCACCTCCTTCCCGCTGCAGCTCCGAATCCCAGCGCGTGCGGAACTGGAACGTGGCGGCTACGTCCCCGGAAGGCAGCGGTGTGATCACGAGCTCCTCTCGCAGGCTGTCGCGTGCAGGCTCTGCATGGCCCCAGCCGCCCCGCCCCAGGAGCAACGGCAGCAGCACCAGCACCGGCACAGCGAGCGGCATGGCCGCCGCCATACCTGCGGCTGCTTCCGCCTCCCAGCAGTCCCCGCTCCCAGGCAAGGCCGGCATCCAATAGGAAGAGCGCGTGAGGAAGGACTTCCGGTGCCGTCCCGGAAACGAGTGCGGTTACTATAGCGACTGGACAGCCCTGCCGGGGAGAGTTCCCTCGGAGCTAGTGGGTCTCAGAGGTGCTGAGGAACTCGGAGTGAACCTGTGGCGGCGAAGGGACCCTCCCACCTCCAGGGCTTAATCATAGGGAGCGCCCGACACTTTATAGTTGAAGGAGCATACTCAAAAGGGTTATTTTTGTGAGGTCACACCGCTGTCTCGAGCCTCTTCATCTCCTAGTATCCATTTGAAAGCATGAGCAACTATTAAAATGAACATGCTTCTGTAATCACGTACTCTGCCATTAACGTTTGGGTATACTTGCACCTTATCGCACACTCACCTACAGATCCATTAGTGTATTTTATGTTTTGATGCATCTCAAAATACATCTCACTCATCAGTATGTATTTTATAAATATGTGAATATGCATGTCATGAACTAGTTAAATATTCAGTTTTCTATGTAAAATTCATAATGCAGTGAAAATGCACAGATCTGTAGTGCATACTCACTTGAGTTTTGACAAATGCACCAGTTGTGACTCCACATCCTGTCCCGAGAGAAAACATTCCTAAACTTGGGCCTAAGGGCATACGTAACTCGGTGGTAGAGTTAGTGCTTGCCTAGTTTTCATGAGACTCTGGGTTTATATGCAGCACCGCGAAGGGGTGGTGGGGAGGGGTCCTGGGGGACCAAACAAACCAAAACATAACAAAAAAAAATCCTAAAATCCCAGAAAGTAGCCTAATGTTTCTCTAACCCTGTATCACGTTCCAGAGGCAACCAGCGCTCTGAATACCCCCTCCCACAATAACCATCTGTTCTAGAACTAAATGTAAATTATCATGTAACTTTCTGTGTCGGGCTTCTTTCCTAGGAGGAATGTTTTTGAAGCCATCATGTGGTTTGGAGACTGAAAACATAGCTCCTTAACTTGGAGTTTGCTCCAAACCATCCTCCCATTCTTCAAGGGTATGTTCTGTGTGGCCTTATGTTCTCACATGTATCCACACGCTTTTCCTTTCTTGCTGTGCAGTACTAACATATGGATAAGCCACAGCTTATCCACTCTTCTGCTGATGGGCATCCAGGTTCTTTGAAGGCTTTGGTTATTAGGAACAAGGCTGCTGTTGTCTGTACAAGTTTCTTTGTAGACATATGTTTATCATATGCCTTAGGCAAGTATGTAGGAGCAGAATTTCTAGATCCAAGAAAGGTGTGTGTGTGGTTTTATATGACACTGTCAGAACTCTCTCCAAAATCATTTTATTTGTCTACAGAAAAAAAAAATGTGACAGCTGGGCGTGGTGGCGCACACCTGTAATCCCAGCACTCAGGAGGCAGAGGTAGGAGGATCGCCATGAGTTCGAGGCCACCCTGAGACTACAGAGTGAATCCCAGCTCTGCCTGAACTACAGTGAGACCCTACCTCGAAAAACCAAAAAAAAAAAAAAAAAATGTGGAACTGGGGCTGGAAGAATGGCTTAGCGGTTAAGGCTTTTGCCTGCAAAGCCAAAGGACTCAGGTTCGATTTCCCAGGACCCACGTTAGCCAGATGCACAAGGGGCCACATGTGTCAGGAGTTCATCTGCAGTGGCTGGAGGCCCTGGAGTGCCTGCTCTCTCTCTCTTCCTCTTTCTCTGTCAAATAAATAAATTAAAATAAAATATTTGGGCTGGAGGGATGGCTTAGCAGTTAAGGTATTTGCCTGCAGAGCCAAAGGACCCAGATTCAATTCCCCAGGACCCACGTTACCCAGATACACAAGGGGGTGCATGTGTCTGGAGTTCGTTTGCAGTGGCTGGAGGCCCTGGTGTGCCCATTCTCTCTCTCTCTCTTTCTCCCCCCCCTCCTTTCTGTCAAATAAATAAATAAATAAAAATAATAATAATAAAATATTTTAAAATATGTGGAACTGAGGCTGGAGAGATGGCTTAGTGGTTAAACGCTTGCCTGTGAAGCCTAAGGACCCCTGTTCGAGGCTTGATTCTCCAGGACCCACGTAAGCCAGATGCACAAGGGGGTGCACACATGTGGAGTTTGCAGTGGCTGGAGGCCCTGGTGCACCCTTTCTCTCTCTCTCTTTCTCTCTCTGTACTTGACTATTTCTGCATCTCTCTCTCTCTCTCTCAAATAAATAAATAATAAAATATTTTTTAAAAAAATTTAAAAAATGTGTAACTGGGGCATGTGACTTAGTGGCTAAAGTGCTTGCCTGTCATACAAAGTCTGAGTTCTATCAGCACCACAAAAAAAGCAGGCATGGTGGCACAGGCCTGTAATCCCAGGACTCTGGAGGTAGAAGCAGAAGGGTCAGAAGTTCAAGGTCATCTTTAGCTACATAGTAAGTTTGTGGCCAGCCTGGGCCACATGGAGCCTATGTAAGAAAAGAAAAAAAAAATATTTATATGGATCTGGGTATAGTAGCATCTCATTGTGATTTTAATTCGCATTTTCCCTGGTGTTGGGCACTTGTTTGTTGTTCTGTTAGCCATCCACATATCTTGTGAAAGGTCTGTTAAAATCTTTTGTGTTCTCCCTTTTTACCAGCTTATTTAACTTTTTGTTACTGAGTTGTAGGAATTCCAATATTGAACTCCCGATTGAGTTTTTCTACCTGCTTTAAGGGAACACATTCATGAAGGATTTTGTGAAGTCTCTTGTAAATCACAGAACCATATTGCTAAGAAGACCTAAAATCTGGTGTTAGAAAGGTTCACCAAGAATAGAATTCAATCAGAAAGAAAATGTTAAAAAAGATATCTTCACCTACCTTTAAAAAATTAATTTATTTAAAAAGATATATTTACTATATTTACCTAATGCTTTCATTCTGATGCAATCAGTGTTCCTGCCCCATTCGACATGAAATAGTAGGAAAGTCAAGAGATTTGATGTCAAATAGGCATAGGCATGGGTTCTAATCCTAACACTAGCCTTAGATCTCTGTGTACATGAGTAACCCGTGGATCACTTTTCCTCATCTGTTAAAGCCTACTTTCAGGGTCATTATTAGGGTAAGAAAATACATACAAGATCACAGTGAGTGATGAAGCCAGGACTACTAACTTCTAACTTTTTAAGGCAGTTGCCATCATTATGATTTTTTTGTAGTTTTATGCTTTCCTTTTGAAGTTGTCCCTCTTATTCAAAACCCAGCCACCTCCAGAGAAGACCTGCCCCCCACCCAAGTGAGTTATAGTCCCTCATGCAATTTTGCTATAGCCTTCATTATGTTAAATCTCCATTCTTTGTGACATGTCTGTTCTTGGAAGACTTTTTGGTCATCTTAATAATTTGATGTCTATACAAGTGTGCAGCGCAAAGTAGGTACACTCAATAATGTTTGAACAGATAACAGATGAGCAAGATAACATCACAGCACAGTTTTATGTTGTCTTCACGTGGCCATGCTGTTCAGGGCCAAGGTCTGTGCACTCTGGGGATGATGGCTGCAAGGTGAGCATTTTAGGGACTCTTCTGAGCTGTAGTCCCTTCTGTTTCCTCCACGGTACAGGGATCTTCTACAAAGGAGATCTTCGGTCTGCCAGGATATCTTCCCCCATGACAAGTGTGTGCGGCAGAAAAGCCACAGTGTGGCTTGGAAGATTGAAAGCTGGGCTCCTTAATTTGGAGTTGGCTCCAAATCATCCTCTCATCTCCAAGGATACTGTGTGGCCTCAGCAAACAGTCAGCTGGAGATGAAGCCTCTGAAGGCCAGCCAATCCCCTGTGGTTTGGCAGGAAGAGAGGTCATTGTCCCAACAAGGAAGTGGTCCTGTGGTCACAACTGACCCTAGTCTTTTCCAGACAGAACTGGGACTCATGCTAGCTTGACTGAAGGCTTCTCAAAGACTAACGTACAATTGTTTCTTGAGAGGGCTGTAGATCCCTCTCCCCAGGGAGGCTTGCTGTCCCAAACCCCACAATCTTAGCATTGTGTGACTAGAGTACTAAAAGATGTATCCGCATGTTGAAGGCAACTGAGCTAGTGAGGCTTCCCATCATTCACCCTGAAGGAAGGAGAGAGACCCCTAGAACTCAGAAGCTCTGCATGGCAGAACTGTATGTCAGGGTCATGGATGACAGCCCAAGAAAAGGGTGAGCCAGTCAGGACAAGCTAAAGGAAGGAAGTAGGGGTAAGGCACCAGAGGTCAGGGACTATGCCATTTAAGTCATGAGCAACCCAGAAAACAACCTAGGGGTTAACATGAGACTGGGTGCTGGCCCAACTTCATGATCTCAACTTGGACCCAAAGACCGTTAGACAAAGCTTTGTAGAGATGTGGAAGGCTGAAGGACACTTTGGCTTCCCTGGAGATCCCACAAGTTTCTCACTATCTTTACAAACAGTCACTTCTAATGGCCTCATACAGGGATACACGCCAAATGAAACTAGAGGCAGACAGGAGCCCTGTCACTCATTCTGGGCAGCACAGAGAGCTTTAGGATTTATGACACTGACACGCCGCCTGCTGCACTAAGGAGGCGTCTATCTTTAGGATTTAGACTGAAGGTCACAGATCCCATGTTTAGTGTTTTGATATATGAAGGGAGGGAAGTGGAATGATTTTTTTAATGTGAGAAATGAGTTGATGTTCCTTAAGGCTGGATCCTATAACCAATCCCTCCTGTCATTCAGCATTCCCGGGGCAAGTTCCTTCTTACCATGGCTTCACGCACTACCTATACAGTGATTAATATGTTCATTTTCCAGTCCAGTCCTCTCTCCCATATTCCACACTCATGGACCCAGGTGTCTACTCAACACGTCATCTCGGACGTCTCAAAAGTACTTCAAAGGTAACATGTCTAAAACCAAATTACGTAATATTCTTCCCAGACCTGGGTGTCAAATTTCCCTTCTGGGAAGAAACCCTCCAAAACATCTTATGGAGGTAGACACAATGGTGGCACCATCCGCCCCTTCCTTTCTGGGGTTCACCCATCCAAAATATTTTGGAATTTGCCTCTTAAGTCATCTAAATCTTCCACTTTTTCTCCATCCCTGCCATCTCCACCCTAGCCCGATTCCTTATCTGCAACCACCTCCAGGGCTCCAGACATCCACTCTGTTTCTCTCCAGTCAATACGCCACAAGGGGCCTTCCAGCCTTCCTTCCCTGGCTTGTTCTGAGATTCAGGTCTCAGCTAAAATGTCACTTCCTCAAGGGAGACACCCTGGTGATTGCTCTGTACAGGCTAACTGCTCCACGGCACTAGTCAGTTGCAAATGAACTCCATGACATCGGTAATTCATACTGTACCTGTAAGGCTGTGCCCAGTAATTAGTGCATGCTAACTCTCAGTATGTAATATTTATTGAATGAAAATGTCACATTCGTTTTTATTCTGCTTCAACCTAAGCAAGTTAATCACCACTACCATCTCCTGGGCCACTGTCACGTGACTCTTGTATAAGGCAGCCAAAATTGCCCCCCCCTTTTTTTGGTTTTTCGAGGTAGGGTCTCACTTGCTAGCCCAGACTGACCTAGAATTCACTATGTAGTCTCAGCGTAGCCTCGAACTCACAGTGATCCTCTTACTTCAGTTAAAGGCATGGGCCACCATGGTCAGCTCCCAGAATTGCCTTTTAAACAGGCAAGTCCAGCTGCTTGTAATCCTTCATTACTCCCAATGACATTCAGACTCTAATCTGGCTTCTCAAATACATAAGCTGCTGATTACCCCACCCAATGACTTCTGTCCTCTTGTTCCTTAGGAGCACAATCCCCCAGTCTGCCAGGCAGCAGAGCACCCAGCCTCCCCAGCAGACCATGTATTCTCAGCAATGTCAGGTAAAACAGCGCTCAGATGCACCGGTGACTCAGTGATCTGAAAGGGTTCTTCTTTCCAAAAGCCAAAACTTCCTCTTCTAGAAAATGTCTGCAAATGAAACATTTCTCATGTTACCAAGTTCTGGCCCACGAGATAAAAGTGGGTGGTCCTTCTTAGAACTTCCAAAAATACTTTAGGTGAGGACAGCCATCAAGCTGTGCCCTCTCTGTCTATCCCCGAGTTCTGTTTTCTGCCATTTTCCATCATGATGGCTGGGCCTTTGACAGGCAGTCTAAACATGAGGTATGGGTAAGCTCAGAAACTCTGAAGATCCCAAATGGGTCAGAGGGCAACTTCAAAAGTATCTGTCACCTTGAGACTGGGTCTCTTGCTGCTGCAAATGAACATCAGACTAGCTGGCCCACAAGCTGCAGGTGCTCTTGACTCCACCTCCCATTGTAGAAAGTGTGCTGGGATCACAAATGCGCTTTGCATCAGGCTTTATGTGGGTGTTAGTGAATTGAATATGGGACGGCAAGCTTTACAAGCAAGTGCCTTTAAGCAGTGAGCAGATTATCTCCCCAGCCTTTATATTTTGAATTACGATCACTAACAAAGTGAAACCTAATACAGGTTTCCAAGTATTTGCTAACCTGGTTTTGTCAATCACATCTGTCCATTCATAGCCTCAAATTCAACAATTTAGCCAAGTTGAATGTTTGTCAGCACCTCAAGGCTATGTTCTCTCCATTTTGTCTTTGTCTTTTTTTTTTTTTTTTTTTTTTGAGGTAGGGTCTCACTCTGGCCCAGGCTGACCTGGGATTAACTATGTACTCTCAGGGTGGCCTTGAACTCATGGCGATCCTCCTACCTCTGCCTCCCGAGTGCTGGGATTAAAGGCATGCACCACCACGCCCGGCTTATTTTGTCTTTTCTATTTTTTACTGTTTTGGAAATGAGGTCTCATGAAACCCAGACAGACCTCAAACTCATTATGTAGGCAAGGCTGGCTGGCCTTGAACTCCTGATCTGCTTGCCTTTGAGTGTTGGGATTACAGGCATGAGCCCGTGTGGGGGGGCGGGTCTCATATATTCCAAGTTCACTATGTGCTCAGGGATGACCTTAAACTTGTGATTCTCTTGCCCTCCACCTCCACAGTGCTGACATTACAGGTATGGGCCACCACACCCATTTTTGTGTGAGCATTATATCAGCTGATCTACGTTCCCAGCCCCTCCATTAAGTCTTCACAAGCTGCTGCTTCTCCCTGGATAGGACTCCTCCTCCCCGCCTGACCTGACTACCCCTAATCATCCTTCGGATACCTGCCTGGAACATCAACTCTTTAATTGCCATACAAGCTACTTAAGATGCCAGTTTCCTGACACCAGACAAGTAGTTGCTCACTCTACTTGATTTTCTTCTCTATAGACAGAACTCCATGAAAAAAAATAAGACACTTTGTCTTAGAACTATATTCCAAATGCCTTGCACAAGTATTAAATTCTTAAGTATTTCTTGAGTTCATGGAGTAAATGAATGATGGGATTATGGCGCTGGTCAGACAGCCAAGAATATATAATGGACTTGATATATTTATGAAGAATGAAGTGAAATGACTGGTGTATTATTAGTTTATTATTTATACCGTGCCCTATTCCAGAAAGGATGTAAGGAGGCAGGATGTTGGAGTACCACCTCATCTGGAGTGCTAAGGAGTTCACATCCCCTTAGAGACACTCAAGAGACTACTAGAAGACTACAGGGTAGTTAGGGGTGGAGGCAGTGCTAAGAAAAGCAGTAACATCTTGTCCTACCTCACCTTCTGTCTCCTCACAAGTCTTACCTCAAGAGTAAGCCAAAAACTGGTGGGAGAATTGCAGCAGGAAAAAGTTAGCAGTAAAGCAGGGAAGGGTTAATTCTCAAGAGAGGTCACTGCCCACATCCTTCCTTCCCACCCTTTCATGGCGACTGCAAGTAAATTGTCTGGTCTTCAGCAGAGTGCTCTGTCTGGGCCCAGGGCCTCCATGGAGAGCAGCCAGCTCAGTCAGTCTGCAAGAACACCACTGCTAGCTGCAGGTTCTGGGCTCTGCCCTTCCATCATCCCCACCCTCCTCTTCATCGGACTGTGCCAAGGGTGTGTCTGCTCCACCATCACTGGGATTAGGACTGTGCAGGTTGGAGGAATCAGAGGATAAGGAGGAGGTCCGGGATGTGGTCCTGTCCTGTGTGGGCACTGGCAGGCTCAACTCCTCGGGATGGTTGTCCACTTCTGCCCAGAGAGAAGAGATGGTCAGGGCCATAAACCCGGCTCCAGAGACTCTTAAGAGATGATCTAAGGTGCAGAGAGGGGTAAGTACTCGTCCAGAATCCTTTCTCCAGTCCAGTTACGAACCAGGATAAGGGCCTCCATCTCCTGACACAGCACTATACCATGCTTGGATTCTGGAATCAGGCCAATCAATGCAAGAATTCAAGTTCTACCTACATTCCTTCTTGCTGAATAGCTTGGGACAAGTCATTTTCCCTTTCTGTTCTTCATGTTCAAAAGGGATAGCAGGGGCTGGAAAGATGGTTCAGCAGTTAGGGTGCTTGCTTGCAAAGCCTGAAGACCTGGCTTTGATTCCCTAGTACCCATGTAAAGCCAGATGCACAATGCATCTGGAGTTTGTTTGCCTTGGCTAGAGGCCCTGGCACACCCAATCTCTCTCTCTCTCTCTCTCTCTCTCTCTCTCTCTCTCTCTCTTATCTCTCTCTCTGCTTGCAAATAAATACAACTTAAAAGGGGGATAGCAATATTCTGTGAGAGCTGTGAGGATAAAATGTAAGAAGGCTTATCAAGTACTTGGCACAGTGGGCCATAAAAAAAAAATCAAAGCAGTTGTTGCTGTTCTGTCTTATTGAAAGAGGGTCTTGCTATGCAGCTAACCTTGACTTTTAAGCCTCTTGCCTCTCCCTTGTGAGGGCCAGGGGTTACAGGTGTGTGCCACCACACCAGTTTTGGTAGCAATTTTCAGTAAGAGAAGGTCTGTCTTACTGGTTAGGCTTTCCCACTTTCTGGCTATGTGACTGGATAATTCTGAACCTAATTACTCTTTTCTTTTATGGTTTTCCGAGGTAGGGTCTCAATCTAGCCCAGGCTGACCTACAATTCACTCTGTAGTCTCAGGGTGGCCTTGAACTCACAGCAATCCTCCTACCTCTGCCTCCCAAGTGCTGGGATTAAAGGCGTGCACCACCACCCTGGCTCTTTTTTTTTTTCCTTCAATGTTGGGATCAAACCTCAGAGCTTCATGCATGTTGGGCAGATATGCTGTGCTACTGGGCTACAGCCCATCAGCCTAATTTCCTTCTTTAAAAAATGAAGATTGCCAGGTGTGGTGGCGCACGCCTTTAATCCCAGCACTCGGGAGGCAGAGGTAAGAGGATTGCCGTGAGTTCGAGGCTACCCTGAGACTACATAGTGAATTCCAGGTCAGCCTGGACCAGAGTGAGACCCTACCTCGAACAACCAAAAAAAAAAAAAAAGATTATGTCCCCTTCACTGATAGGATGTTGTAGGTATTGAGGTAATACATATAAGTACAGAGATAATATATGCCAAGTGCTTTAGCAGAATGTTAAGAACCTAGTTAATTGCTTTAGTAAATTTTGGGGGGGGGGTGGGTGAGGCCCAGTCTCACGGTAGCCCAGGCTAGCCTTGAACTCACAGCAATTCTACATCTGCCTCCTGAGTGCATACTACACCCTGCTTAGTAAATATTAATATTATGGTAACTAAAATTGCTTAACTTGTCTAATGTAAAAATTGTAGTTCATATTATTTTAATTATAGTAATTATGTTGTTCACAAATGTAAAATTTAAAGGCTAAAGGGATTGGCCATTGCTAGAATTTTGCCCAGTTCCCCTTCAACCAACTTCCCTAAAATCCTAACAAGCAGCAGCTGTTTCTCTGGTAGAAACACCCACTTCCAGCCCCTCTTTGTATTCTCCCCAGCCCAGACTAACATCTAGCTCTGGCTAATGGTACCCAGGTCTCAACGTAGAGGAGCGTACCAGGCATCTGTGGCGTTGATGGAGTATCTTCACAAGGCAAGAACACGTCTGCTCCATCCTGATCTCCAAGGTCGATAAGTTCTACCTGCTCCAGCGTGTCCACATTCACTTCCATGGATGAGATGCTACCTATGGGGGCTGTGGGTCCAGAGACAGTGAGGGTCAGGCTGAAGACAACAGGATGGCCAGAGTCACTGGTCAGATCACAGGTTCAAAGTTTACTGGGTCACATAAACAACAGGGCAGGTGGCCCCAAGATTTAGGACCCACAGGACATCCCCTTTACCCTACCCCAATCCAGCTCCTCGGGACTTGAAACTTACGTCTTTGTGACTCCAAATGCAGGTGGGACAGAGGGAAAACAAATTCTGTCTCTGGCTGTAAAATGTCCTCGAAGAATTTCTGCCGCTCCCGGAGGCGGAGCTGCTGGCGCTCCAGGGCTGCACGAGGATTTGAATCCATGTCAGCCCCTGGAGGGTAAGAGGAGTAAAAAGAGTACAGTTGTAAAGAGAGAAGACAATAGGAGTTTAGGCATAAGGAGCCCCACCTCAGCCAGCATCCCAGCAGCAGAGCCTCTGGTTCTGGTCTGGATGTATGTAACCTTGGTTATTTCTTTCCCTTCTCTGAAACAAAGCTCATCCTACAAACTTCCAGTCGGCCCTAGCTCCACAATGGGGATGCCAGTTCCAGGCACCGCAAAAGAGTCTCTGTGTTTAGGGAAAGCAGCCAATGGCTGACTAACTTTCCATATCATGCTTTTCTGAAAGGATGGGAGGGGCTGATCACATAATGGACACAGCTCTCCTCAGAAGGCCTGGGAAGAGGAAGGATGGGGATGGAAGGTCCTCCTCTTCCTCTAGTTCGGCAATTATGGTTCTCCACACCTTCACATACAAAGACGAAAGCAACCCCACGCACACTCTTTCTCTGCACACACACACTATGACCACCATCACCTCCAAAGCCTTCCTCTGAAGCCACACACACTTGACTTCCAGACTTGACTCTGCCCCTACGGGAATCACCTTTCTGGCCTCAGTCTTCCCATCTGAAAGGGCACCATTTTCCTTCCTGCTGAAACACAAGGTTCCACTTTTGGAGATAAGCTGTTTAAGGTACAAGCACCTTTCTCCCAGGTTCTAACAGCTCTATGTGTTCCCTTCTTCTGACACATCTACCTGGCTTATCTCCCTGCTAGTCAGTGAGAGCCTTTGCAAGGGGGAGGGGGAGTCCTGGGTCCAGTTCAGACCAGGTCTGCAGATCTCCAACGCTCAGAATTTCGCAGAACACCAGAGCTCAATTCACTCAATCCCATTCCTGGCACCCGGAACCCATCACCCCGGGCAGAGGAACGTCTGGATTGAGGACCAGGACCAGATTGTCATCCTCCATAAATTGCTTCATCCGGATTCAGTATATCCCAGACTCTGGCCGGGTCCCTCAGGCACTGGGACAGCTCAAAGAGGACCCAGACACCCCAGAAAGCCAGGCAGAGCCAAGGAAATGCGGGGAGCCTTGTTGTGACCGCCAGGCAGGCTGGCTGGCTGGCCGCGGAGAAGGGAGACGGTGACGCTGATTCCTGAGAAAGGCTTTGAGAGCTGCCGCCCAGGTCACTACGCTAAAAATACCCAGGGCCTCTGGGGCTGGCTGCGGGAGGGAGGGGGAGGAGAGCTCGAGGGGGAGCTGACGGGGCCAGGGGCTCCAGGACGCCCCCTTCCCCGCCACCGGCGCTCTGGATTTCAAGAGGTCAAGATCGAAGAAGCTGTCCCCCCCCCCAACACACACACACCACCACCACCATCACCCGCAGGGCCGCGGGGGCCGAGACCTGGAGCCAGGTGGTTGTTGACGAGAGCACCGGTGCTAAGAAGTGAAGGGATTCGGAGGCAGGAGGATGGCTGCCAGGGGCCCGGGCAGGAGCTGTTGAAAGGGAGTCCGCCTTCCCGCCCCAGCCCCACCCGGCCCGGAGTCGGCAAGAGGGAAAGAATTCCCTAAAAAGGGCCCCGCCGCGCCGGCGGGGGAGGGAGGGACCGGAGGAGGACACCCCCACCCCCTCCGTCCCTCGGGTCGGTCCCTCCCGCGGCACCTGCGCCCCCGCCGCCGCCGCCCGGGCCCTACCTGCAGCGCGGCGCCCCCGCGGACTCAGTCTGCGCGCTCGGGCCGGGCGACGGCGGCGGCGGGGGCGTGGGAGCGAGGCGCGCCGGCCGGGGTGGGGCTGCGCCTCCGGGGCTCCCCCGGGACCGACGGCCCTGGGAGCCGGGAACGAGGAAGAGGCTGGAGGCGGAAGTGGGGGAGGGGCGGCGGCGGGCACACGGGTCCGCCTCTGGCCCGGCGGCGGCGGCAGCTCCGGGGAGCGCGACTCCTCGTACTTGCAGGGCGGGTAAAAAGTTCCCCGCACGCATCCTTCCTCCCTCCCTCCGGCCGTCCCCGCGCGCCCCGGTGCGCCCGCGCCGCTCGGCTCCGGCCCACGCACACTTGATGCGCTCCGAGTCCGGGGGCAGCGCCCACGCCACGACTGCGCGCACGCATCCGCGCCCTTGGCCTCCCGCACCTCGGCCGCACTCGGCACGCTCGCGCGCACTTCACAAGGTGCACGGCCCGGGGAAAGGAAGGTGGGGACCCGCGCGGGAGGGGACTAGGACCCGGTGTCGCCCGGTCAGGCAGGTGCATGGCGGTGGACGAACCCTTGACCCTGGAGGATTCCCTCCACTGACCAGGATTACTGGATTCGTGACTAGACACAGCCACCGCCCAAGCAGCCAAGGGCCTAGGATTGGGCGGCTCAGGGATGAGAGGGTAAACCGAGGTGCCGCGCCCCTGGACGCTGGCCAGGAGACAAATGTCCATGAGGCTAACAGGAGGGCTGGACGTCCAGCTTCGCGGAGGTGGAGGGTCAAGGTGGAAAGGCTCCTTTCCAGTACTTCTCCAATGCTTGCAGTGCCCAAGCTAGTGGGTCCTGGATGGAAGCACCTTGCCCATTCTCTTTCTCCTCCCAACCATCCTTCCCCTTGCTGCCTGAACCCTGGAAGCAGTGTGGAGATGGACCATCAGTGAGAGAGAGGGAGAAAGAGCATAAAGGGGCCATCCGAATTGCTTCTGCATTGGGGTCACTCGATAACTCGTTCCATAAACATCAATCATCCCTGGCACCTCCCTTTCCCTCGACGCCCACATTAAAATGCACCTCCATTTCCTGTCGGTTCTGTTTCTGAAATATCTTTCCAAGCCACTGTTTCTGGTTCTGCCACCCCCTCAGGCTTGGACTCCCCACTGTACTCGCTTCTGTCTGGTTTTCCTGTCCTCTCTCGCCTGGCTACACTCCATTCTCCACACAGCAGAGAGCTTGAACAGTTCAGAGCACAAGTCTTAAGGACACCCCCTGCTCTAATCCCCTCCATTGTTAGAATAAAATCCTGACGCTGATATCTGAGCAGACTTGAAATGAGTTTAACAAGCAGAGAAGAGGAAGGGCAAAATGCCAAGGGATGGATGCATGTGCGAATAGTATGTCACATTCAGGTTTTCCTAGCAGGGACAGCACTCCACAAATACCTAAGGCACTGGCTTCCCCCTTCTGTGTTATTGGGACCAGAGAACAACCATGTTGAGGCAAGTACAGCAAGCAACTTTCCCATTAGTTTACAACCGTGGAAACTAGCTTGTGGGAGGCGACAAGCGAAGTGCTTAAGAGAAGTGCTACAGACCCTCTTGGACTGTAAGCCTATTGCAGCCGCCAGCCAGCTGGGCAAACACTTAGTTCAGTTTGATCTTGCCTAGGAACTAAAATAATCCCTACTTCTTATAATTTATACTAAACGCTTAGTACAGGATGTGAGCACTTTGGAGATGCGCATGAACCCTCACTAGTGGTTGTAATGGATTGTAAGGCAGGGAAGGAACTGTGCTCTGCTGTGAATTTGTGAAATATATAAAAAGAGCTCTAATTATGAACACTTCTACCGAGATTACATGCCAATCATTATGATAAGTGCTTTATTGGGGTGGACTTTTAACAACCCTCTGAAGTCAGTGTTATCATGTCCACTTTACAGATACAGAAGTGGGGAAGCACAGAGGAGCTTATCCAAGGCCCCACCTGTGGTCGCTGGAATTTGACACTGGAATTTGAACATAGGTAGGCTGCCTCCAGAGACTGCTATAACCACTACTCCCAGCCTCTCCACCCTCCCCCTCCCCCGCCCTGTTTGTCGAGGTAGGGTTCCACTCTAGCCCAGGCTGACATAGAATTCACTATGTAGTCTCAGCGAGGCCTTGAAATCACGGTGATCCTCCTACCTCTGCCTCCTGAGTGCTGGGATTAAAGGCATGCGCCACCACGCCCGGCTCCTTTTCCCTTTTTGTCTTGATACAATTTTGTCTTCCAAGAATTATTTTTAGGAAGTTTGGTCCCTATTTCTCATTCAGGGGCAGAATAGATACTTAGCCCCATTTTCCAGTACAGAAAAGTAAGGCTAAGTCAGCAGTACAGTGGGTGGAATTCAGTTCCCAAACAGGATGCCTTGGATTATTTTGAACCCAAGATGAAAGATCAGGAATATCTGTCCCTTCTCAGTGCCAGATATTTGCCCCAAGAATGGCTGAATTGGGCTGGAGCGATGGCTTAGCAGTTAAGGCATTTGCCTGTGAAGCCAAAGGACCCAGGTTCGATTCCCCAGGACCTACATAAACCAGATACACAAGGGGCACATGTGTCTGGAGTTGGTTTGCAGTGGCTAGAGGCCGTGGTGTGCCCATTCTCTGTCTATCTGTCTCTCTTTCTTCTCACTATCTCTCTGTACTTGCAAATAAATAAATTAATTTAAAAAAAAAAGAATGGCTGAATTAATTCACTGGGCTGGAAGGATGTTGACCAAGAGAATGATCGGGGGAAGCAGGGTAGGAGTGAGTGGCCAAGAAGGTTGTAAAACAGGAAAAAAGATCAGGTGATAGCCTGGCTTCCAGGTGGGATGCAGACAGCTGGGAAGAGCATTACCACACTGACAGCAACTTCTAAAATGTGTTGAGCAATCTAAAAATTTGTAGCTTTTGTCAAACCCATTCAGAAAGCTGAAGTTGCAAAGCAGCCAGTTAATCTGAACGCCAAAGGATAGGAGCTTCCAAGAAGACACAGAACATAGACACTGGCCTACTTGTGAGAAGAAATATAAAATCTCCATGCATGAAGGTATCTTAGCTAATTTTTTTTGTTGTTGTTTAGCTAAATTTTTATTGAATTGCTAAAAGGCCGTTATGGCTAGCCTAGCCCAAGAGCATCGAATCTGTGGGAGCCACAGATGATGAAACAGCGATAGGACAACTTAGTCCCCTGCAGAAGAGAAGTGACAAGTTCCAGACGTAAGTAATATTGCATTTAGTTCTTACTGGTCTATATACTATGTCCAGAAATTGGTCAAAAAACACAACACACACACACACACTTTTATTTTGAGGCAAGCCCAACAGCCTGGCCTTTTTTTTTAATGGGGGAGCAAAAGAATTGGTGTGCCAGGGCCTCCAGCAACTGCAATTGAATTCCAGACATATGTGCCCCTTGTGTGCATGTGCGGCATTGCACGCTTGTGTTTCTGTGTGTCTGGCTTACTTGGGACCTGGAGAGTCAAACATGAGTCCTTGGGCTTTGCAGGCAAGTACCTTAACTGCTAGGTCATCTCTCCAGCCCACACACACATTTTTAAAAGCAACCCTTCTATCAAGAGACAAACTCAGCCGAAAAAAAAGAAAAAAAAAAGAGACAAAGTCATCAGCAGGCCCAGATACAAGTATATTAATTATCTGACACAGAATATAAGAAAACTCTAGTGAATGAAAGGCTCTCGTGGAAAATTTAGATGACATAAATGAACAGAAGACTTAACAGAGTGTGAGTAACTTTTAAAATGTCAAATGTATCAACGCTAGAAGTTTGCATGCACATGCGCATGCATGCACGTACACCCCAGAGATTGGAATAACATCGACAGGCTTGTCCCTAAGTTCAAAACAGCTAAGGAAAGAATCTGAACTTGAAGATAGGTCAACATAGGCTACTCAAGCCAGGAAAGAAAGAGAAAAAAAAAAGAGTGAAAAAAACCAAAACAACCAAACAACAGAACTAGTGCTGGGGATACAGCTCAGTTGGCAGATTGCTTGCCTAACATGCACGAGGCCCTGGGTCAGATCCCCAGTGCCTCATAAATCATATATGGGCATGCATACCTGTAGTCCCAGTAATTGGGAGGTAGGAGCAGGAGGATCAGAAATTCAAGGTCATCCTTGATACATAACAAGTTGGAGGCCAGTCTGGGATATATGCGATCCTTTCTCAAAAAGAATCTGGTTAAGGATGCTGGCCCAGGGTGAATTCCCCAGCATGCTGGTGCACACCTTTAATTCTAGCACTTGAGAGGGAGGCAGGTAGGAGGATCACTGTTAGTTTGAGGCCAGCCTGAGACTACACAGTGAATTCCAGGTCAGCCTGGGCTCGAGTGAGACTCTACTTTGAAAAATCAAAAAATTAATTAATTAATATGTTTATTGAATGTTTAAAAATATAATAAGATAAATATTGTGAGGCAGCCTCTTAAGGCTTTGTGGAGGCTGTCTTGCTGAATATGTCAAAATTCCAAGGGCCTTGACTCTGTAACCTGGGAACTTGCTCAGCATCATATAACATAGTTGGTGATTTTGAGAGGTGAGATGAGGAAGACTTGCTTACTTGTTATAAGAGGTTCTGCAGTGAGTAGTAACTGTCCCAGAGTGACGGAGTAACTCTCACGCCTTATTACATTACAGCACTGTTGAGATCGGAAGAGTCCCCTGACAAAATATAACCTTTCAAAAATAAGGAAGGAGGCCTGGAGAGATGGGTTAGCAGTTAAGCGCTTGCCTGTGAAGCCTAAGGACCCCAGTCCAAGGCTCGATTCCCCAGGACCCATGTAAGCCAGATGCACAAGGTGGCGCATGCATCTGGAATTCATTTGCAGTGGCTGGAGTCCCTGGCACACCCATTCTCTATCTATCTGCCTCTTTCTCTCTCTGTTCCTCTCAAATAAATAAATAAATAAATAAATAAATAAATAATAAATAAGTTAAAAAATTAAGGAAGGAGGACTAGAGAGAGGGCTTACCAGTTAAAAGGCACTTGTCTACAAAGCCAAAGGACCCAGGTTTGATTCCCTAGGACCCACATAAGCCAGATACACAAGGTGGCACATGCATCTAGAGTTTGTTTGCAGCAGCCAGAGGCCCTGGCACACTCATTCTCTCTCTCTCTTTCTGTCTCTCTCAAATAAATAAATAAAATTTTAAAAAATAATGAAGGAAAGAAAGAAATCACAGAAAATAAACTGCAAGGTGGGTGATTTTTTAAATACTTTTTTTTTTTTTTTTTTTTGGTTTTTCAAGGTAGGGTCTCACTGTAGCCCAGGCTGACCTGGAATTCACTATGTAGTCTCAGGGTGGCCTAGAACTCACAGTGCCTGGCTTAAAATACTTTGTATTAATATTTGTTTGTTTACTTATTTGCAAGCTGAGAGAAAGAGAGCCAGGGCTTCCTACCACTAAAAACGAACTCCAAATATATGTGCCACTTTGTGTGTCTGGCTTTACATGAGTACTAGGAAATCGAACCCAGGCCAGCAGGCTTTGCAAGCAAGCACCTTAACTGCTGAGTCATCTCCCCAGCCCAAAGTCAGTGATTTTAATCCAAGTATGTCAACAAAAAATTGTAGCCAGTTAAAAGAAATTAAGTTGGGTAATAAAATCAAGAAAACCTACCTTAAGTATATGGATTAAAAAGTAAATGTATGGGGCTGGAGAGATGGCTTAGTGGTTAAGGCGCCTGCCTGCTAAGCCTAAAGAACCCGGTTCCAATCTCCAGGTCCCATGTTTAGCCAGATGCAAAGTGACGCAAGGGCGCAATGCCACACTTGCCCACAAGGGGGCGCACACATCTGGATTTCGTTCACAGCAGCTGAGAGACTGCTGGCGCGCCCATTATCTATCTGTCTCCTTCTCCCTCTCTGTCCTCTCTATGTCTTTCTCCAAAAATAAATAAAATAAAATAAAATAACTTTTTTTTTTTTTTTTTGGTTTTTGGAGGTAGGGTCTCACTTTGGTCCAGGCTGACCTGGAATTAACTATGTAGTCTCAGGGTGGCCCCGAACTCACTGCAGTTCTCCTACCTCTGCCTCCCGAGTGCTGGGATTAAAGGCGTGCGCCACCACGCCCAGCATTAAAATAACTTTTTTTTTTTTTTTTAAAAAAAGTAAATGTATGAAGGAAAAAAAAAAAAAAACCAGAAAATAAATGGAGCTGGCCATGGTGGTGCCTGCCTACAATCATAGCACTCAGGAGGCTGAGGCTGGAGGACTGCAAATTTAGACCAGCTTCGGCTATGTGGTGAGATCCTGTCTCAACAAAACAAACACAGTAAGTGGATGGGAAAAAAACACAGCTCACAAACACTAGTCCAAGGACATCAAAATGGCAATATTAATATCCCACAAAGTAGCTGACAGAAGAAGACGTATTACCAAGGATGAAAAGGGACATTGTAAAATGAAAAAAAAAAAAAAAGGTTCGTTTCGCCAAGACTCCATACTGTATGCACACCCGTGATGGTTTGAATCAGATGTCCCCCATAAACTCATGTGTTCTGAAGGCTTGATCCCCAGCTGGTGGCAATGTAGAAGACAGAGCCTTGCTGGATGGGGTCTGTTGTTGGGAGTGGGATTAGGGGTGTTAGAACCAGCTTCCTCCTTGCCAGGCTCAGCACTCTCTCCTGCTGCTGTTTTCCATCTGCTGTGGCAGAGGTGATGTCCAGCCTCTGCTCATGACATGCTGCCCCCTGCCATCATGGAGCTTCCCCTAGAGACTGTAAGCCAAATAAACCCTTTCCTCCCATCTGCTGCTTTTGGTTGGGTGTTTTGTGCCAGCAACAGGAAGGTAACTGCAACAATCTTTAATAACAGAGCTCCAAATTTACATAAGATGAAACCCAATAGATTTGGAATAAGAAATATGAAAATTTGTCTTATACTTAGAGGATTCAATATCTCCGACTGATCAGTAAAACAGACCACAAAAGGAAGAAAACCTTACCACCATTGTTAACTTGTGTGAACTGACCATTTTTTGCTTTAGTTTTGTTTGTTCTTTGAGACAGGGTCTCATGTAGCCCAGGCTGGTTTCAAACTCATGATGTAGCTTTGAACTTCCGATCCTCCTGCCCCCACCTCCCCAGCGCAGGGATTACAGGCGAGTGCTACCACACCTGGTTTTCTGCAGTGCTGAGGATTGATTAAACCCTGCATACTAGGCCAGCACTCTGCTAAGATAGTTGGTTGTTAAGCCAGGAGCATTGCCACTGATATCTAGTTAGTAGAGGTCTGAGATGCTGCTAAACATCCTCCCGCGCAGAGGACAGAGCCCCTTGCCAGCCCCCCTCCCTGCCACACCAACATTAAAGCCGTCCAGCCTCATGTGCAGTCACTGCAGAGATTGAGAGACAACATGCAGTGGCCAAGACTTCATGGTTTAGAAAACGTTCTCTCTCCAAATGGCTAATGAATGTGACATTAAGAAATGGCTGCCGATCAGAAAGCCAAACGTCACATGTTCTCTCTCATATGTGGATCCTAGCTACCAATGTATAGACTTGTGTGTGAACTGGAACCAAAAATAGGTACCAGAAACCAGTAAGCGGGTAAAAGGCTATAAGGGAGGGAAGAAAGGGAAGGACTTAAGTGTATGGTAATGCACATATGTAAGTAGAAGAACTGAGTACAGGGAGGGGAATGGCCTAAGCGAGGCCATGGGAAGAGAATGCATACAAAAAGGGCAGGGGGAGGGTCAATCTAAACTCAAGATATTATCAATAAGACATATGTAAAATTACTTTTTTTGAATAAGGGCATGTCTAGAAGATGTAGACTGTTACTAGAAAATTTTCAGTACCTGGGATGGAATACCTTTCAGTGAGTTGTTGGCCAAGGAGGTCCCAGTAGCCTCCAAAACATTAAGGCTTTTGCCAAAGCCCTTGGTTTCCCTAGAGAAACAGATAGTAAGACCCTATTGCTGAAGACATCTCATGCCTGAGAGGCAAGGTCACTGAGAAAGCAAGCTGGTGCTGAGCAGAAAACCTTCTCCCTGTAGACCAGCCAATTGAAAGCTGGAAAAAGCTGCACTGCACGCAGCGTATGGGAGACAGAAGCCATCAACAGTGAAAACAGTGGATGCTGAATATTCAAGCTTGGCCAGACAGGCCCAATGACTGAACGGGTGCAATAGTGGCGTGTCTACTCTTGGGGTAACCAACTGCTCCATAATTGGACTGAAGGCCCTCTCTATGGGAAGGAATACATACCCGGTACTGAAAAACCTAAGTAAAAGTCTATGGTAGGTGAGGTCATGAGCCTTGGGGGTATAAGCCTGCTCACGTCTGACTAAATGTATATATTATTCCCACCAAGCTGCCCTGGGGACACTACACTAAATGTTCATGTTCACATATTAACGCTACTCTCACTTCTGGCTAGAGAAGCTTCTCTTTTCAGATGGTGATGACCACTGGGATGACCCAAAAGGCAACATAGTGCTGAGAAGAAGGGATGGAGGAGTGTCTAGCACTGAAACACCTCTGTCACACCCTCCAATGGCTCAGGGACCATTGCGGAAGAGGGGGCAGATAGAATGGAAGAGCCAAAGGAAGGATATGACCTCTTACAATGCAACTGCCCAGACAGAAATTGGCCTCGATATCCATGATCTTGTAGTGCCTAGCAAAACCTTCGCAAGACCCTCAAAATAGAAGAGAAAGATGATGTCATCAAATTAGGAAAGAGACTAATGGAGAGAGGGAGGGGATATGATGGAGACAGGAGTTCTAAAGTGGAATGGGGGAGGGGAGGGAAATATCAGGTGGGGTTTTTTTGGTATGTAAGATTAAAAGTCAATAAAAAATAATAATTAAAAAAAAAAAAAGAAAGAAATGGCTGCCGAGCAAAGCTCACATCCCAAGCACTGCCAGGAGACCCTGTTCCAAGCATGAAACTCACAATATAACTGTAAAATCTCAAGTTCCCTTGTCGAGGATGGAATGCAGTGCTTCAGAGTCCAGTTGAGATGGATAAAAAAGATCGCAACACATGATAAGTATGCCTCACAGATCCTCTGAACCAAACAACGGGGATTCTAGAAAGATTAAGGGTATTGTCCTTTGTCCATCACAGCAGAAGCCTATGGTGGTGAAGGGCCTGTGGCAAGCTTGTAGGCATGTCTTTTATCTGAATAATGTGAATAATATTCTTTGTGAGCCACACAACTTTAAAAGGATTATATGACCAGAAACACTTCTATCTCAAATTTATCAAATGTCCCCCATAGCCTCATGTGGTTTTTAAAAAAATATTATTTATTTATTTATTTATTTATTTGAGACAGAGAGGAAGAGACAGATGGAAAGAGAGAAAGAGAGAGAGAATGGGCCTGCCAGGCCTCCAGCCACTGCAAACGACCTCCAGGTGTATGTGGCACCTTGTGAATTTGGCTTATGTGAGCAATGGGTACTTGAACCTGGGTCTTTAGGCTTCAAAGGCAAGCACCTTAATTGCTAAGCCACCTCTCCAGCCCCTCATGTGTTTTGAATACTTGCTTGCTCCTCATTGGTGGCAGTTTGGAAGGGGGAGCCTTGCTGGAGAAGGTATGTTGCTCAGGGTGTTACAACCAGCTCCCTCTCATGAGAGCTCAGGGCGCTCTTGATGTTTCCTGCCAACTGCTGTGACAGGATGGGATGCCCAGCCTCTGCTGTTCCTGCCATGATGAAGCTTCCCCTTGAGTCTGTAAGCTGAAATGAACTTTCTGCCCATAAAACTTCTTTTGGTTAAGTGTTTTGTCCCAGCAACAAGAAGGTAACTATCCCTGGGAGTAAAAATAAAGAAATTTTTGAGCCAGGTGTGTTGGCGCACATCTTTAATCCCAGCACTTGGGAGGCACAGCTAGAAGGATCACTGTGAGTTTAAGGCCACCCTGAGACTACATAGTGAATTCCAGGTCAAGGGCTGGAGCAAGACCCTACCTTGAAGGAAAAAAAAAAAAAAAAAGAAAGAAAGAAAGAAATTTCTGGTTATGATCAGAAAGATTGACAAAGAATAAGGAGGGAACACCTAAACCGTCCTTACCAGGAATGCAGTGGGGTTGTATCCCTTCTAGAATCCCACAGACATTAAGAAGACTGTGAGGGACTATGAGGGAGAGTTCTGCACACGTAAATTTGACAATTTTGTTAAGAGCCAAGTACTTGAAAAGCAAAAACTGTCCAAATTTGGCCCAACACAAAAACATTTGAATAGCCAATGATTGTAGGAAAGGGAATTTGTAGCTAAAAGAAAATTAAAAAGAATAGAGTTGTGAGGGGAGGGGATTTGCTATGTAGCCCAGGCTAGGCTCAAACTTGTCATCCTCCTGCCTAAGGACTGCATTTAGAAAAGAGAAAAAGAGAGAAAACTTCCTTTTTGATTTTATGGGCTAGCATTACCTTAATACAAAAACTAGATGAAGACAGAACCCAACAAAATGCAGGAGACGCATTCATCTCAGCAATCAAATTTGGGGGCAGACTTGTTGACAACATTCATTATTCATATTATAATGAATTTCATTATTCATTTCATTATTTTGTTTGTTTTTGGTTTTTGAGGTAGGGTCTCTCTCTAGTTCAGGCTAACATAGAATTCACTATGTAGTCTCAGGCTGGCCTCAAAATCACGGTGATCCTCCTGCCTCTGCCTAATTTTAACCATCTCTTTTCTTCTGCTTGTTTTTGGCTTCAATTACCTTCCCCTTTTTGAGATGGGGGTCTCATGTAGCACAAACTGGCCTCTAACTTCTATGTAACCAAGGTTGACTTTGGACTTTGTTTGTGTGTGTGTGTGTGTGTGTGTGTGTGTGTGTGTGTGTTTTCATATTCATGGGTGTGTGACTGTGTATATGTGTGGTACACATGTGTGTGAAGGTGTCTTTCTTCATTCACTCTCCACCTTATTTTTTTCATGTACATAATGAGTTTTGATCATATTCCTCTCCCACTACCTTCTTGTATCCTCCTATCTTCTGTCCTCCTTCCAGGGAACCCCTTTTTCTTTCCAACTAGTCTCTCTTCTATTTGATTATCTTTTTGCCCTCCTCCATCATAAATGGTAGAATGTTAATGGGCCCAATACTGTGCAGGTCTTGAGCAGGCAGTGACAGTCACTTTATGTCTAGAAGATAACATTCCAAAGCACTCCTACCCACCTTATTTTTTGTTGTTGTTTTGTTTTTTAAGATTTTAAAATATTTATTTATATTTATTTATTTATTTAAGACAGAGGGAGGGAGAGAGAGTGAGAATGGGCATGCCAGGACCTCTAGCACCTGCAAATGAGCTCCAGACGCATGTGCCACCATGTGCATCTGGCTTATGTGGGACCTGGAGAATCAAACCAGGGTCCTTAGGCTTCACAGGCATATGCCTTAACCACTAAGCCATCTCTCCAGCCCTCGTTTTGTTTTGTTTTTTGAGGTAGGGTTTTGCTTTAGCCTAGGCTGACTTGGATTTCACTCAGGGTGGACTGGAACTCAGGACAATCCTATCTCTGCCTCCTAAGTGCTGGAATTAAAGGCATGTGCCACCATACTTGGCTCTACAGCATTTTCTCATATGAAAGCAAAGGGTCTCTCGACATCCTTTCTAGGGCTCACCAGTCCAGCTAGACTAGCCAGCCACAGGCTACCATGCCCAGGTTATAACGTGGTTGCTAGAAGCCCAAACCCAGGTACACATGCTTGTACGGCAAGCACTTTACCCACCAAACCATCTCCCCCAACCCCAGTGTTGAACTTCCGATCCTCTTGCCTCTACCTTCAAAGTGCTGGGGTTACAGGTGTGTACCACCATGGCCTGTTTACATCATTCCCCCTTTTCGACTTCCTTAAGGTGAAAACTCAGATTTACTTTATATCTTTCTTCTTTCCTAATACAGCACATGCATTTGATGCTGTATATTTTCCTCTGGGTACAAATTTGCTGTGTCACACAAATTCAGTAGGCTGTATTTTTACTTTCACATAGCTCAAAATAAATATCTTGAGATTTTACAGATTGCTATTACTGTTTCTAATTTCATTCCTCTGGGACTTGAGAACATATTTTGTAAGATGTATGATGCCTTAACTTTCACATTTGTTTATATGGACTTTATGGCCTGGAGTGTGTTCAGCTGTTATTGGATTAAACATTCTATAAATAAATGGCTATAGGATCAAACTGATTGATGACGGTGTTCAGGTCAACTATATCTTTACTGATTTTTTGCCTGTTTATCAATGCCTGAATAAAAAAGGTTAGTGAAGTCTTCAACTACAATATGATTCATCTGCTATCTATCACATGTTGTAGCAGTCTATTTCTTCTTGGAGAATGGACGCATTATTTAATGCCTTATCTTGATCACTGATGTGCTGGTTTGATTCAGCTGTTCCCCAGCAACTTATGCATTCTGAATTCTAGGTCCCCAGCTGGTAGCAATTTGGAAATTGGAGCCTACTGGAAGCAGTGTGTTGTTGGGTGTGGGTTTATGGGTGCATTAGCCAGCTTCCCCTTGCCAGTGTTTGTCACACTCTCCTGCTGCTATTGTCCACCTGATGCTAGCCAGGAAGTAATGTCCACCCTCTGCTCATACCATCGTTTCCCCCTGCCATCATGGAGCTTTCCCCTTGAGTCTGTAAGCCAAAATAAACCTACAAGCTGCTCTTGGTCAGGTGTTCTCTGCCAGCAACATGAAACTAATTGTAACAGTAAAATTGGTAACAAGAAGTGGGGTTATTACTGCTAGAAACCTGACTGTATGACTTTTGGCCATTTGGAGCTGATTTGCAAGAGGAATATGGAAGAATTAAAAATCTTGGCCTAAGAGACGCCTTGCAGTGCTGTAAGTACAGCTTGATGGACAATTCTGGTCAGAGCTGAAAGACCTGAATGCAGTAAGAATTGTAGACTGTGAGGTTTGGCTTCTGTGGGTGAGAAAGAGCTTGTAGGGACTGGTCTAGAAGCAGTTTGTGTGAGAAGCTTGCTGAGCTCTGCCTGCCTGTGTTCTGGGAACTTGTGCAGGGTGGTATTGTTCATGCCATTATATTCCCCTGCTATCATGGCATTTCCCTTGAGTCTATAAGCCAAAATAAGCCTTTTACTTCCACAAGCTGCTCTTGGTCAAGTATTTTCTGCCAGCAATACAAAGCTGACTACAACACCTGATAATGTTTCTTTTTCTGAAATCTGCTCTGTTTGAAATTACTATAGCAACTCTATCCAAGCACATTGATGCAGGCAGCACTTGGGAGGCTAAGACATGAAAATCTTGAGTTTGAGGTCAACCTGGGCTACACAGTGAGTTCAAGGCCAATGAGACCCTGACTTCAGGGGAACAGAACTGATCAAATGTAATTGTAAGGGGATTTATTAGATTGGCTTTTAACAATAATTTAAACAGTTACAAATGGTCTTTCAACTTCAAAACTGGCAGGTTCGGGTTGAGAAAACTCTTCAATTGCAAATATACTCACAATCAAAGAAGGGATGACTCAGAACATAGTTCAAAGGCACTTAAAACCAGGCGTTGTGACTCATACCTATAAACTCGGAATTTGGGAGTCAGAGACAGAAGGATTGCCACAGAGGTCAGCCTGGTCTACATATTGAATTCTAGGCCATCCAGTGTTAACTAGCAAGACTTTATCTCAAATAAAATGAAATAAAAGTGGTCAGGATGGCTGGAGACATGAAACAGCAGTTAAGGCACTTGCCTGCAAAGCCTAATGATTTGAGTCCAATTCCCCAGTGCCCACGTAAAGCCAGATGCCCAGAATGGTATGTGTCTGGAGGTCATTTGCAGCGGCTAAAGACCCTGGCATGCCCATTCTCTCTCTGTGTGTCTGCTTCTTCTTCTCTCTCTCTCAAATAAATAAATAAAATATTTGGTAAAAAATGCTTTTTAAGGTGTTGTCTAGACATAGCCACTTTGGAAGTGGTGCCTTTCAAAATTCACCATATGATCCCACTACCTCACTCCATGATGTTTATCCAAAGGAGCTGAAAACATATGTCTTCATAAAAACCTGAGCACAGATGTTTATAGCAGATTATTCACGACTGCCAAAACCTGGAGTCAAACAAAATGTTCTTTAGTAGGTGCGGGATAAATAAATGGTGATGCTTCCACACAACAGAATATTTTTCTGAGCTAAAAGGAGGTGAACAGTCAACCCATGAAAAGTCATGGAGTGCTATTACTAACGGAAAGAAACCAATCCAAAATGGCTCTGTACTTACTTTATGATTGTAATTCCAGAGCACACCAGAAAAGGCAGGACTATGAAGACCATGAAGAGATCAATGTTAGCCAGGGATGAGAGAGGGATGAGTAAGTGGAGCACAGGGGATTTTTAGGGAAGAGAGACCGTTCTATATGATGTCACACCAGGGATCCACGTCACGTATTTGTCCAACTCATACGGTATACGGCGCCAAGAGGGAGCCTTAAGGTAAGCTATGGCCTCAGAGCTGATGTTAATGCATTGCTGTTGATTCATCAGTTAACTAATACACTATCAATGGAGATATGATGGGGGTGGCAATGCATAGGAGGGGGAGATATGGTCAGTTAAGGGAAAAATCTGCATCTTCTATTCAATTTAGCTGCAAATGTAAAGTGCTTTAGAAATGAAACTGTATAAACCAATATAAATATTAAAAGCATTCCATGGGCTGGAACAGCGGCACAGGAAGCAGGCTGGGCTCCAGCACAGAATCTAGCCATCTTGTCTTAGCTGACTGAGCCCTTCCTGTGCTCTCTGGACATTTAAGACAGACACAAAGCTTCTCAGCCTGCTTTCCATGAGCTAAAGTTCCTGGAAAAAAAAAAAAAAAAAAGCTGGGTCTATCCTGCAAGATGATGCAACTGATCCTCTTGGGCTATCTTTGGCCCTTAATAGGCCTTTATTGCCCAACTTTGGTCTGACCCAACATCCTTGTGACTAGGTTAAGGTGAAACCTTCCTGGAATGTACTAACAGACCACTAGCTTCCACCAACCATCATCAGATGACAGCATCTGAAGCCTGTAGCCCAGATTTCTCTGCTTTACTAGGACCTGCCTACCTGACATATCCACCAATGCATTTGAAAAGTGCCTTGCTTTATAACCTTCTCTTGTTCTGTAAGTACAAAACCTTCATAACATTGTTAACAATTGGAATACGGAGTTTGGGATAACCTGATTGTGTATACGCCCGTCATGGTCACTCACAATTTGGCCCCAGAATAAACTCTCATTCATTTGAGGTGAGAGCTGTGTCGTTTACTTTGACATTTTTTTCTCTTTCTTTTTTTCTTCTTTTTTTGTTTTCTACTTTGACATTTCTAAGCACTCCCTTCTCCAGTCTCAACCTTGCCACTCTGGGCTCCTACTTCTTACCCCAGGAAAACATGCTGACTTAGAATTCCATTCTACACCCACATTCTTTAAATTCCCTCCTGTGAGAATGCTCTGCCCAACTGCTAGACCTCCTTCATTCCTCTGCACCTCTGGAATGTGCCCCTAGTCTCTTCAGAGGTCCTCTGCACTTCCACAGTTCTCAAGTTCACCCTGGACACAGATAATGCTATATATCTCATTTTTCAAAAACTACTTATTCAAACCTTTATACTACCAGGCACGGTTCTGGGCTCTGGGGATTTAGCAATAGATAAAATAGACAAAAATCCTGCCCTTGACGAACTTACATTCCAGTGGTTCCTTTCGTTTTGGCCTATGAACTTGAAGGGAGACTAATAAAAAAGGACTTTTACCTTAAGCTGCTCAGGGGCTGGAGAGATGGCTCAGCAGTTAAGACACTGGCTTACAAAGCTGGATGGCCTGGGTTTGATTCCCCAGTACCCACATAAAGCCAGATGCACAAAGTGGCACATGTGTCTGGACTTTATTTGCGTTGGCAAGAGGCCCTAGTGCACCCTTTCTTTCTCTTCCCCCCCTTCCCTCCTTGCAAATAAATAATTTTTTAATTAAAAAAAAATCGGAGCCAGGCATGGTGGCGCACGCCTTTAATCCCAGGACTTGGGAGGCAGAGGTGGGAGGATCGCTATGAGTTCAAGGCTATCCTGAGACTACATAGTGAATTCCAGGTCAGCCTGGGCTAGAGTGAGACCCTACATTGAAAAAAAAATTGGGAGGGCTGGAGAGATGGTTTAGTGGTTAAGGTGCTTGCCCATGAAGCCTAAGGACCCAGGTTCAATCTCTCCCCAGATCCCATGTAAGCCAGACGCACAAAGGTGAAGCAAGTACAAGGTTGCTCATGCCCACTAGGTGGCACACAAGCATCCAGAGTTTGATTACAATGGCTGAGGCCCTAGAATGCCAATTCTCTCTCACTCTCTCTCTCTAAAAAAAAAATTTTTTTTTTAAAGAAGCTGTTCAGAGGCTGGGAGACAGCTCAGTGGGAAAAAAACTTGCTGTGTGACCTTAAACTACTTGTGTTCAGATCCCACAGGTAAAGCCAGAGGGTCTACATTCCCAGTGCTCCTAAGGGAAATGGGAAGTAGAGACAGGAGAACTCCCCAAAGTTCTTGAGCCAGTTAGCCTGGCATATGCAGCAGCAAACAAGAGACCCTGCCTCAAATGAGGTAAAAGGGTATGGTGGACACTGGAGGTTGTCCTCTGACCTCCACAGGCATCATACTGTGACCTATAGTTCCCAGCTTTAAAGTGCTGCATCTACTTTGAAGAAGAACAAACTGATAGAACTCCTGTGATCACAGAGAGATGGAGTGTTACAGGGTCAGAGAGACCTTGGGCTAACTTTAGCCCCTTCATAGCCATTTATTGCCCATCCATATGTATGACCCAACATCCTTGTGACTGTGAATTGATCAGGTGAAGCCTTGGAATGTACTAACAGACCGCCAGCTTCTACCACCACAAAGGCTAAAACGCTGTCAGCCAGCACTTGAAGCCTAGAGCAGAGATGTCCTGCTTGGCTGTATCCACCACTGTTGTTTCCACCGATGTATCTGAAAAGTTCCTGATGTGACTTTTTGTTTTGTAACTATAAAAACTTCTGGGAATTGTTAACACACTGCAACATAGAAGTTGGAGAAACCTACATCTGTATTCCTGGGCTATGGTCAATCATATTTGGCACAAGAATAAACTATTTCTTATCCTCCTTGGGGTAAGAACTGTGTGATTTGTGATGACAATACCATGGCATACACATGCCTATGCATACACACACACACACACACACACACAGATACACACACACAAAGACTGTTTTTAAAAAGAGGCTGAGTGGGGCGTGGTTGCACACACTTTTAGTCCCAGCGCTCAGGAGGATGAAGTAAGAGGATTATAGTGAGTTCAAGGCCAGTCTGAGGCTACAGAGTGAGTTCCAGGTCAGCCTGAGCTAGAATGAGACCCTACCTTGAAAAATAAAATAAAAATTTTTTAAAGTTAAAAGAGGCTATTTCACATCCTAGGCTTGGTCCTTTCCCCTCAACAGAAGAATTAAGGGCTCCCAGAAACAACACCTTCCCCACCAGAAGCAGCATGGGCTGTGGAGTGGGTCACACACTTGGTTGGGATGCAAGATTTTAGGGTTTGAGGGAGTCCTCCAGAATTTATGAACCCCAAGTTTTCGGTTCTGTCCTACCTTTAATAAAGAATAAAGACAAAGCCAGGTGTGATGGCACACGCCTTTAATCCCAGCACTCAGGAGGCAGAGGTAGGTGGATCACTGTGAGTTCAAGTCCATCCTGAGACTACACAGTGAATTCCAGGTCAGCTTGGGCTAGAGGGTGAGAGCCTACCTCGAAAAAAAAAAAAAAAAAGGCAGACTCAAGAAGGATAAATTGTGAGTTATTAAATTTATTTAGGGGAAAATCACAAATTGTGGGGTTTAATTAAGAGAGAGTGAGGTCTAGGAAGGGAGGCTAGGGCAGAATCATAAACACGTGGGAAGTAGGAAACACACTCTCATGTGGAAAACACTGCATCGCTTATAAGGTTCACATAAGAGAAATTGAGGTTTTGGCTGGGCGTAGTGGCACACACCTTTAATCCCAGCACTTGGGAGGCAGAGGTAGGAGGATCGCCGTGAGGTTCAAGGCCACCCTGAAACAACATAGTGAATTCCAGGTCAGCCTGGGCCAGAGTGAGACCCTACCTTGAAAAACCAAAAAAAGAAAGAAAGAAAGAAAGAAAGAAAGAAAGAAAGAAAGAAAGAAAGAAAGAAAGAAAGAGAGAAAGAAAGAGAGAAAGAAAGAAAGAAAGAAAGAAAGAAAGAAAGAAAGAAAGAAAGAAAGAAAGAAAGAAAGAAAGAAAGAAAAGTAAAGAAAAGAAAAGAAAAGAAAAGAAAAGAAAAGAAAAGAAAAGAAAAGAAAAGAAAAGAAAAGAAAAGAAAAGAGAAATTGAGGTTTTGGGGAAAAAACTAGAGTAGAGCATAAGCACGTGGAGGAAGAACTTAGAGGTAGATGTGGAGAGACTCAGAAAGAGCACACATGGCATCTTCCATGTGCTTTCCTGAAGAGGGAAACTATCAAAGCAGAGACCAAGAAGTTTAGAGGAGTAATGAGTGGGGTTACACTCATGATTATCCTGAGGTGAAGGAAACTGCACGGTAGCAGGCCTGGAGTCAGAGCATCCCCGTGGAAGATCAGAGACGGGAGGAAAAGCTTGCAAGTGATCTAAGTGAGAAGTTACCCCAGACAATAAAACAGGCAAGCCGAAAAGTTTATATCAAGAACAACTCTATTTTAGCTGGGCGTGGTGGCATTCGCCTTCAATCCCAGCACTCGGGAGGCAGAGGCAGGAGGACTGCTGTGAGTTCAAGGCTACCCTGAGATTACATGGTGAATTCCAGGTCAGCCTGGGATAGAGCGAGACCCTACCTGGAAAAAAAAAGTAACATTATTGAACTTGCAATTAACTTATAATTAATTGCAATTGGGAAGATTCTCAGTGGTTAAAGACACTTGTTTACAAAACCTTCTGGCCTGGGGTCAATTCCCTAGCACCCACATAAAGCCAGATACACAAAGTGGCAAGAGGTCCTGGCATACCCATACTCATTCTTTCTTTCTCTCTCTATTCTCACAAGTTAACATTAAAAATAAATAAATAAAAGAAAGCTGGGCATGGTGGTGCACACCTTTAATCCCAGAACTTGGGAGGCAGAGGTAAGAGGATCAGTGTAAATTCAAGGCCACCCTGAGACCACATAGTGAATTCCAGGTCAGCCTGGACTACAGTGACACTTTACCTCAAAATAAATAAATAAATAAATAAATAAATAAATAAATAAATAAATAAATGAATAATAAAAATAAGATATATGGCTGGAGGGATGGCTTAGCAGTTAAAGTACTTGCCTGCAAAGCCAAAGGACCCAGGTTCGATTCTCCAGGACCCACATAAGACAGATGTACAAGATGGCACATGTATCTGGAGTTTGTTTGCAGTAGCTGGAGGCCCTGGTGTGCCCATTCCCTTGCTCTCTCTCTCTCTCTCTGTCAAATAAACAAATGAAAATAAAATATTTTAAAATGAGATGTCACTGGGTGTGATGGTACACACCTTTAATCCCAGCACTCAGGAAGAGGATTGTCATGAGTTGGAGGTCAGACTGGCTATAGCGACCCTGCCTCAAAAAAATAAGACAAAGAAAGAAAAAATGTTAAAAAAAAATGTTCAAGCTCATAACTTTCTTTTTTTCTTTTTCTTTTCTTTTTTTTGTTTGTTTTTCAAGGTAGGGTCTCATTCTAGCCCAGGCTAACCTGGAATTCACTATGTAATCTCATGATGGCCTTGAACTCACGGCAATCCTCCTATCTCTGCCTCCTGAGTGCTGGGATTAAAGGTGTGCTCTACCACGCCTAGCTTCGTAACTCTCTTTTTAAAATTTTTATCTGGGCTGGAGAAATGGCTTAGCAGTTAAGGAGGATGCCAGTGAAGCCCAAGGACCCAGGTTCGATTCTCCAGGTCTCATTTAAGCCAAATGCACATGGTGACACATGCATCTGGAGTTCATTTGGAGTGGCTAGAGGCCCTGGCATGCCCATTTCCCACCCCCCCCAATAAATAAATAAATAAAAATAAAATATTTTAAATTTTTATTTATTTCCACGTGTGTTTGAAAAAGAGAAAGAAAGATGAGGAAGAGAGAGAGAGAGATAGACCTCCAGGATCTCTTGTTGCTGCAAATGAATGCCCATCCAGCTTTATGCTATTGGCTGGGGACCTGAGCCCAGGTGGGTAAGGCTATGCATGCTGAGCCATCTCTCCAGCTCCACTTTTCTAACTTTAAAATCATCTTTTATTTCTCTTCTTGAAGTTCTTTACATCTGCATAACTGCATGGTGGAATAGATGACACATAAATGCATGCCACTGAATGCTTTTACGCTGAGTCCAGTGACATCAACGGATCAGCTGAAACAGCTGCAGCAGGAGCATTTCACAGGAAACAGAAGCAGGACGACGAACGGAGTTTTAATGTACTGTCTCGATGATTTGCCCCAGGTTGACATGGGCCAAATCCAACTCACCAGTTTTGTAAATAAAGTTTTATTTAAGCCCAAGTGCTGAGAAGAAGTGACTGCTGAGTGCTCAGTATTAAATGAGATCTCTGTATCATGTCCTCTAAGGCTCAGGGAACATTGCAGAAAAGAGGGCTCAAAGGATGTAAGAGCCAAGAAGATGGGGAGGAGTGCTTTGGTATGCTGTCTTCTGGACCTAAGTGACAACTGCTTCCATGACCTTATAGCAGCTGCTGTCACCTGCACAAGACCTGCCCAATAGATGATTCAGAAGGCACCATGGTGCTGAGAAGAAGTGACAGAGGAGTGCTCAACACTGAAACATCTCAAACCTACCTTCCAAGGCTCAGGGTCCATTGCGGAAGAGGGGCCAGAAAGAATGTAAGAGCCAAAGGAAGGGTAGGACTCCTTACAACGTGCTCCTCCTGACACAAAATGGCCTGGATATCCATGACCTCACAGTGCCTGACACTACCTACATAAGACCATCATAATAGGAGGAAAAGATCATGACATCAAACTGAAAAGAGAGACTGACTGAGAGGGGGAGAGGATATGATGGAGAGTGAAGTTTCAAAGGGGAAAGTGGGGGTAGGGAGGAAAATACCACAGGATATTGTCTACAATTAAAGAAGTTGTCAATAAGAATAATAAAATAAAATAAAATAAAATACATAGTCAAAAAAAAAAAGACCTGCCCAATATTGGGTCCATCAACATTCCATCATGTATGATGGAGGAGGGCCAAAAAAAAAAAAAAAAAAAAAGGACATCAAAAGAGGAGGGACTAGTTGATCAGAGGGGTTCAGTGAAAGGAGGATGAGAAAAGGGACAAAGAAAGTAGTGGTAGGGGATTATGATCAAATACATAATGTACATTTATGAAAATTGTTGATAAAAAAGTTTTATTGCAGCTGGATGTGGTGGCTCATGCTTTTAATCCCAGCATTCAGGAGGTTGAGGTAGGAGGATTACCATGAGTTCAAAGACAGCCTGGGCAACAGGGACACTCTGTCTAAAATTTGTTTTAAAAATATTTTATGCCGGGCATGGTGGCACACGCCTTTAATCCCAGCACTCCGGAGGCAGAGGTAGGAGGATCGCCGAGCCACCCTGAGACTACAGAGTGAATTCCAGGTCAGCCTGAGCCAGAGTGAGACCCTACCTTGAAAAACAAAAACAACAACAAAACAACAACAACAATATATATATAATTTCCTTGCAAGCAGAGAGAAAAAGAGAGAGAAAAAAATAGAGAGAGAGAATGGGCATGTCAGGGCCTCTAACTGCTGCAAACGAGCTCCAGATGTATGTGCCACCTTGTGCATCTGGCTTACATGGGTACTAAGGAATCAAACCTAGATCCTTAGGCTTTGCAGGCAAGTACCTTAACTCCTGAACCATCTCTCCAGCTCTCTGCCTAAAATCAATTTATTTATTTATTTATGACTAACCTGGAATTCACTATGTAGTCTCAAACTCACAGCAATCCTCCTATCTCATCCTCCCAAGTGCTGGGATTTAAGATGTTAAATTTTTTAGAAAGTTTATTGCAACAAAACCATGTCCATTCACTACAAAAGAGTTGAGCACTTACAACTATATGGCCCGAGAAACCTAACACATTTACTATCTACTCATTTACAGAAGAAAATTACTAACCTCTGTCTAGCCTTAAGAAAGTCATGGAGAAAATGTTAATAATGCAAAAGCTAGTGCAGGGGAGATAGTAACCAAAGCAAATAAAAAGAACAACTCACCATTATCACCAAGAATAATTAAAAGCAAACCTCTGAGAGGGCTGGGGAGATGAGTCAGGGATGAAGCATTTGCTGTGTAAACACGAATGCTTCAGTTCAGATCCCCAGTCCCTACTTAAAAGCCAAAAGGTGCCTTAGGCTTCCGTAATCCCTGCACACTTACAGTGTGATGGGCGGTGGAGATAACAGAATGTCCTGGAAGCTCACAGCCCTCCAGCACTATGAACAACTAGAGACCCTGCCTCAAAAATGAAGCAGGGGCTGGAGAGATGGATTAGCATTTAAGGTACCTGCCTACAAAGCCTAATAGCTCTGGATGGATTCCCCAGCACATGTAAAGCCAGTTGAACAAAGTGGTGCATGCGTCTGGAGTTTGTTTGCAATGGCACGCCCATTCTCATTCTCTCTCTCTCTCTCTCTCTCTCTCTCTCTGTCTGCTTAGAAATAAATAAGTGAAAATAAAAAGGTGAGGACTGACAGTCCAAAGGCGTTCTATGACTTCTATATGTACACTGTAGCACGTGCATGTTCACATTCATATACATGAGCACACACATACACTTTGTGCACACACACAAACAAAAAAAAAAAAAAAGTCCTCCTAGAAAACATACTTCCAGTATTCAAAAACTGGACCAATTGGTCATTGGCAAATGAATGAATTTCTTCCATCTTTGCTGTTCCATTTTCATTCTCTTTAGTATAAATGAAAATACCAACCCTTATGTTTATACTGCATTTGTTTACAGATTACAACCATATGTTGGCTCTACATAGAAGAGTTGGGTAAAATCAGGGAAAATATACTACAAGAATGGGCAGGCAGGGTGTGATGGCATATGCCTGTGATCTCAACAACTGAGGAGCCTCAGGCAGGATGTGTTTAAGGCATTCCCGGTCAACACAGAGAGACACCCACCTCAAAAACAACACACTGGGGGCTGGGGAGATGGTTAAAGGTGCTCGCTTACCAAGGCTGCAGGCCTTGGTTGGCCTGGGTTTGATTCCTGTCCTCATGTAAAGCCAGATGTACAAAGTGCTGTTGCAGCAGCAAGAGGCCCTGATGCACCCAATTCTCTGTGTGTGTATGTGTGTGTGTGTTTGTGTGTATGTGTGTGTGTATGTGTGTGTATGTGTCGTTCCCCTCACAAATAAATAAAATATTTTTAATCAGTAATTAGTGAGCTGAATTTACTAAAGACTATAATAAGGTTTTATCATTATTTGCAGACTTCTGGCAGTAACATTTATAGTAAATACACACTGTGTCAGAGACTGAAAACTTAACTATCCTCTCCATTAGAACATACGGTCCCTTTATTCCACTGCTTGAAAACACACCCAGCATGGAGCAGGTGCCTTGTCAACACATGTGACGCATCTGAAGACAGTGGGAGCCCTGTCCTCATGGACTGACCATCAGACCTCTGTCCAGTTCCCAGCTCTGTCATCAAACAGCTTTGTGGCTTGGGGAAATGTGACCTTTTTGAATCTTGGTTTTCCTTTTTTCATGTGTGTGTGTGCATGTGCCACGCATGCGTGCGTGTGTGTGTGTGTGTGTGTGTGTGTGTGTGTGTGTGAGAGAGAGAGAGAGAGAGAGAGAGAGAGGTGGGGAGTGGTCTCTCCAATTTGTTTTTTTGAGACAGGATCTCTCACCAAGCTCACCAACCCTGCTAGACTAGTTAGCCAGCAAGCTCTAGAGGCCCTTCTGTCTCACCCTCCCCCAGCTCTAGGATTACAGATGCACACCAACATGCCTAGCTTTCATGTAGGGGCTAGGGATCCGAACTCAGGTCCTTGAGCACTTTACCCAATGCGCCATCTCCCCCGCTGAACCTTGGCTTCTTTATTTAAAGAGGGGACCGTCCTCTTACCTCAGAGGGAGTTTGTGGCAATCTACACTGCTACCTGCCACCTACTGTGTAGTTTGTCCACAAACAGGAGAGTCCTTCTGACCCTCTACCCTCTTCCCTGCTCCACACATACTCATAGACCCAGCCCTGATGCTGTCACACATGTCAGTGATGTCACAGCTCCCCTGCCTGGCTGCTGCAGCACTGTCATGTGCCCAGCCCAAGTGCTGGCTGAACTGAGAGGGGCAGGGTGTGGGTAGTGCCAGGTCTAGTCTTGCTCCTACAGCCCCAGCATGACTCCATCCATAAAGAAGAGACCCATGAAGAAAGTGGTTTCCAAGGTCAGACTTCGGATGGGAGCCAGGGTGAACCCCGTTGAAGGGGCCTCAGCGGAAAATTCAGCCACGCCAAGGGAAGACAGTCTTTTCAGCCTGGGAGGAAAGAGGAAGGGTAAAGGGAAGTGAGGAGAGTTAAAATGATCTCCTGAATTCTGCACCAGAGCAAAGTGACAAACCCTCAGCTTGGAGCCTGTCAAACCATGTTCAGGCAAACGGGGAGGTATACTGGAGGCATCTGAGGGGACCCATCCTTAGCTAGCTCTCTCTCCTTCTCTCTGTCATCAGACCCAGGCCCAGAAACTGCAGGACAAGATAAAGCAGCCCATCAGCAAACTAATTGAGCGGAACCGACTCAAAATGGTGAGATGCTCCAATAGGGCTCCAGCTTAGGGGTCCTAAGTCTTCACAGTGTGCTGCCTCTGGTTGCCAGTGACCCAGCCCTGAGCTGAGCAGAGCTGAGCGGGGCAACGAGGCTAACCCAGGGGAGCTGGAGCCTTCAGTGGTTTTGGTTTTTTTTGTCCCTGGCAGGTGTTAAAAAACTTGTCACTCTTGAAGCTATTCAGGCGCTCAAACCACCGGATCAGGGAACTGCACAGTCTGGCCAGAAGGTGCTGGAATTCATTGCTCAGAGTTCCAAAGATCCTCCAAATCTCCTCAGGGTGAGCTCCGCCCACCCGGGACCCCGGTGTGGAGGGCTTGTTACTGGGCACACGCACTGTGTTGAGGGACTAAGAGAAGGGGGGGGGTCTAGTTTTCACAAAGTGCAGCAGGGATCTGTGGAAGCTCTTAGGGACCGAGACTCAAGAGCTGAAGTGATCTAGCTCAGTTCACCCAAGTCAGAACCTCAAGTCATTCCTGTCTGAGATCAGGGCTGTGCCTTACAGGGGTCCTAATCATCTCATGGGGGAGGGGCACCCACAGCCTGGGGTACTGAGTGGGGAGGCTTTCACTTCCTCCCCCAACAACCCAATCCAGAGGCTCACCTGCAGACTGACCTTGGGGGTCTGAGGACTATATCTTGTTCAGATTCAGATTCCTCATAAGTCACATGAGAACTTTAAGGACACCAACATAAGTGCCAGCTACCGTGTTACGCACTTTATGCGCATGCCTCCATTTGGTTTATTATTCACAATGATTCTAAGTAGGCAAGACAGCATCACCTCAGTTTTACAGTTATGGAAACTAGGACCCCCAGAGGTTAAATTCCTCCCTTCCTTCCTTCTCTCCCTCCCTCCCTCTTCTTTCTCTCTCTCTTGTCTCTCTTGTTTTCTTTGTTTTTGTTTTTGTTTTGTTTTGCTTTTTGAGGTAGGGCATTGATCTGATTGCTCCAGCTGACCTAGAATTCACTATGTGGTCTCAGACTAGTCTCAAACATATAGAGATCCTCCTACCTCCACCTCCTGAGTGCTGGGATTAAAGGTGCGTCACCACGCTCAGGTAGAAGCCTCGTCTTTTCACATTCCACTTACTTGAGACCTCATCTAGACAGTTGAGACAGTCTCAAGAGGGTTGGATGTCATGTTAGCAAAATACTGTTAATGTGAGCACAAGCTTGGTGCAGACCTGGGGAGTAGATAGCTATTCTCTGTTTTCAGGCAATTAGACAGCTGCTCTAAGGAAGAAATGGCCAGGACTGGCCTTGGACTTGGTGATGCCTGGCTTCTTTTCTTTCTTGAGACAGGGTTTCACTTTAGCCCAGGCTGACCTGGAACTCACTCCCTAGTTCCAGGTTTGCCAAGAATTCATGAGGATCTCCCTAGGGCAGCCTCTGAGTGCTGGAAGTAAAGGCCTACACAACCATGCCCGGCTTGAGAGATTAGATTGACTTGACCACAGATGACCTGAGTCTTGTGTGTCTGACTCCAAAGGCTGTGCTCTACATACTTGGCAGAGCTGTAAGGATTTTGAACTGGATGAGTGGACACAGGGAGTTTTTTTAAAAATATTTTATTTATTTATTTATTCATTCATTCATTCATTCATTCATTCATTTATTTATTTATTCATTCATTTGAGAGAGACAGAGAATGGGCACGCCAGGGCCTCTAGCCACTGCAAATGAACTCCAGATGCATGCGCTACTATGTGCATCTGGCTTAGGTGGGTTCTGAGGAATCAAACCTGGGTCTTACCCACTAAGCCTTCTCTCCAGGCCCACGAGAAGTTTTAATATTGTCAGTATTGCCATTCTCTTGAGCCCGAGGCCTCACTTCTCTTTGCACAGCTAGGATGTGCTAAGATGAGGCTGTGCAGGAACCTGGTCTAGTACAGACACCCCTGGGGAAGTCTCCCTCCAACAGGCAATAGGTGTGAACTCCTTCCCAGGGCTTCTTTCTCTGATACAGGCAATACAGGAGTCCCATAATTCTCCAGCTGCTTTTAGAAGCAGAGGAACCTCTCTTTAAGTACCTGCCCCTAGACTCCGTTCTGTGTGGTGTATCTCGTCCTCTTCCTGCCTCTCACCACACAACTGGTGCGGGCAGGAGACACCACCTCGGAATCCCGTGGTTTCTTAGAATATAACCTGGCAGAAATGTTGGACTGTCTACACTCTTTTAAAAAATATTTTATTTATTTGCAAGGATGGAGGGAGGAGAGAATGGACATACCAGGGCCTCTTGCCACTGTACACGAACTCCAGTCGCAGGCCCCACTTTACGTATCTGGCTTTACATGGGAACTGGGGAATTGAACTGGGTCGACAGGCTTTGCAAGCAAGTGCCTTAACTTGCCATCTCTCCAGCTCTGTCCTCACTCTTAACAGAGGCCCATAGAAATGAAGTCTAACCTCAAGGCAGATGCGGACTATATACCTCTAGGCTGCCCCACCTTTCACCTTCCCAACCTCTCACATCCCTCCTACCAAAGCTAATCAGAGTCTCTACCACCAGGGACTGGCCTCTGGGCAGCAAAGAAGCTTTTTATTTTATTTATTTTGGTTGTTTTGTTTTTTTTTTTTTTTTTTTTTTTTTTTTTGGTTTTTCGAGGTAGGGTCTCACTCTAGTTCAGGCTGACCTGGAATTCACTATGTAGTCTCAGGGTGGCCTCGAACTCACGGCAATCCTCCTACCTCTGCCTCCCGAGTGCTGGGATTAAAGGCGTGAGCCACCACGCCCGGCTTTGTTTTGGGTTTTTTGAGGTAGGGTCTCGCTCTAGCCCAGGCTGACCTGGAATTCACTATGTAGTCTCAAGGTGGCCTTGAACTCATGGTGATCCTCCTACCTCTACCTCCCGAATGCTGGGACTAAAGGTATGTGCTGCCACGCCCAACCAAAGAAGCTTTTTAAGTGGCCATTTCTAGCTTTTTTTTAAAATATCTACTTTTTAAAAAAAAAATCTGATTTTATTTTTATTTATTTATTTATTAGAGACAGAGAGGGACAGAGAGAGAGAGAGAATGGGCATACCAGGGCCTCTAGCCACTGCAAACGAACTCCAGACGCATGTGCCACCTTGTGCATCTGGCTTATGTGGGACCTGAAGAACTGAACCTGGGTCCTTATTCTTCGCAGGCAAGCACCTTAACTGCTAAGCCATCTCTCCAGCCCTAGATTTTTTTTTTTTTTTGACAGGCTACTGTAAGCTGACTGCAGACCCCTGTCTTGGGACTGGGTGGGAGGACCTTAGTCTTGCTCTGCTGACGGGCTTTTCTCCTGCTGCTGCCAGGGGCAATGACGTCTGCAGTGAAGTGAGACAAAATGATGAAGAGCTCCCCGAGGGGCAGCCCCTCAAGAAGATGCTGGAGTCCAAGAAAGCAGAGTCCATAAGGGAACCTAAGGAGATCAGGCCCCAGGAGGGGTCCAAGGGGTCATCTGCAGCAATGCCACGGCAAGAAAAGCAAATGGGGCCTGAGGTTCCCAGGACATCAAAGGGTCATGGCGTGAGCACTGGAGCCCGGGAGAGGCAACCATACACTAGGGGCCCCCGAGTCATCTTCCTGAAGACCTGCCCCCACAGAACTCCCATGGGCGACACACAGCGGCTAGCTGTAGCTGGCCAGTTGGTGTGGTTCGAGGGCCTGCCCACACGCATCCACCTCCCGGGGCCCCGGGTCTTTTGCAGATCCTCCACCCTGCGCTGGACCAAGCGCTGCTGTACTCGGTTCTGCTCTGCATCACTAGAGCAACCTATGCGCCCTCGTTACAAGGTGGGTGTGACACACCATTGCCAGGCCTGGGACAGGTGCAGACCCTGAGTCGGGTTCAGAGCTGGGCTTAGGATCTGGAGTCTTGAGGGTTGTGGCTGGCAGTATGGGGAGGCTCTGCCTTCACGGCCAGAGAGGGGTAGCTATTGGCCAAAGCACACAGCAGGGTGGTAGTTGGGCCGAGGATGAATCTCAGGAGGCAGCTAGGGGCTCTAGGGAAGGCAGTATACTGGAAGTATGGGTCCCAGTGCAAGGCATCACATTGCTTAGAGACCTCGGAGGGGCTGTGATGTTTAAGGGAGCTTGGGGACTTCTACAGGTGGAATTGGCCACTTTGAGCTTCCTGCATCCCATCCCCTCTTAGAACAAATCAACTGATTTATTAATATTTCAAATAAGATTTATTCTCAACAAAGTTTTTTAGCAAAAAAAAAAAAACCAACAAAACACATAAAGAAAAACAAAGAAGACAAAATTTCAGCCTCTCCATGGACAACTGAGGTCCCCATGAAAGGAAGGAGTGACTAATTCCTGGGGTCCAGCTTTAAACAGGGTTTCCCTTTGGGAAAGCCAGCATCTCCAGTGTTCCACAGGAACCATAGCGTCTGGTCCCTGTGCCTCACTCACCAAACGACAGCGCCCTCTGGGGGTGATTTGGGCGACTCTAACACAGAGGTCTCTGCTCGCAGGTGGTGTAACCCTGGATGGGATCCGCAGGTGTAAGGAGAGGGTTGTAGAGAACCTGCAGTCGGCTGAACGGGAGGGATGGGCGGGGAAAATTCACGAGTCTACAAATAAAATCTCCCATATGGCACTGAACAATGCGACCGCTGGCTCTGCCTGTCTGAGGCTGACAAGCACAGAAACACGGAGGAGGTGGGGAGGGTGCGTGTGTCGTGACTTCTGGCTCCCCTGGCACCATCTCCAAGGTTCTTAAAGGTCAGCACAAATCCGGAACAAAGAACCCTGCTGAGCTGCAACTCCCCTCCCCGCAAGCTGTCCTCCTCGAGGGCACTCTTCCTCTGTGAGGTCAGAGACCAGTGGCTGTGCACTTCCTGGGAGCAAGGGGCCTCACAATGCCTGAGCGCCAAGGAAAGGAGGAAGTTGTGCGTCTAGATAGCAAGTGCCCTTGCTGGCGATCACGCAGGAATGGCCAAAACCAAAACTAACCTAGGTCTCCCGGTTTCCCTCCAATTCACTTTCCCAAAAACAGGAAGTCACAAAGAGAGTTGCCTTAAGGAGTGGTCATGCTAGCATATACCGTTATCAATGAGTGTAGTGCCAGTCAATGGGTGTCAGGAGGACCTCCTGGGTCACAGATCATGCAAAACACCAGGTCGGGAGGGGAGTTGGTACTGTGTCCCTACTGCTCCAACGTGGTAGCATGTCCACTCTCAACCCCTGGTGAATTCTATCTGGTTGGGGTCACCATTTATCAGCTGGAAGCCAGAGGCCCTGCACATACAGTTGGGGAGGGAGACCAAGGGAACCCAGGTTTCTTGGGACAAAAACTATAACCCTCCTCCACATTCCTCAGAGCAGGCCTCAGGGGAGCTGTGAAGCCATAGACGGGCAGGGTTGCTGAGTCCTGGAGAGGCAGGGCAGTCCTGAAGAGAGCTCATCTGGGAGAGAGGGTGAATGAGTGGGAGGGCCTGCCCTTAACCCCGCCCTCACACACTGCTCCTTCCCACTAGTGCTTGGCACTACTTGGCTGGCCTAGTCAGAGCCAAGCTAGGCGGAGCACTGAGCACTCCACTCAGCCTTGGTGAGGTGCTGGGGATGGGGTGCCCTACCTCCCTCTCCCTCCCTTGGCCAGAGCCCAGGACAATCCACACTCGCTGAGTGGCCCTTCACGAGTATGCATAGCCCCACTCCTGCCACATCCCAGAAACCTCCTCCATGGCAACTCCTCTCCCAGCTGTCTTCTTCTAAGTTTGCACCCCAGCCCTTGGCCTTAGCAGTCTTCATTCTGGCTCTCTGCTGGGGATCATCATCCCATCAACCTTGGGAAATAACCTTTACTCCATTCTTTCTTCCCAAGCTCCTGTTTCACCAAGCTGCGCAATGATGTGTCCTCAGCATAGCATCCTGCACCTAGTCTTTGCAGGAACCCAGGGAAGGCCCCAAGTGGAGGCCTCAGCGGGGTGGGCAAAGTTGGTAACTTTCACTGCGCAGAAAGCAGAGTTGAGAAGCCAGGTGTGGTGGCACACACCTTTAATCCCAACACTCAGGAGGCAAAGGTAGGAGGATCGCCATGAGTTGGAGGCCCCCTAAGAATACAGAGTGAATTCCAGGTCAGTATGGGCTAGAGTGAGACCCTACCTCGAAAAACCAAAAACAACAACAAAAAAAGAAACAGTATTTGCTAACATGACATCCACCCTCCTGAGACTGTCCTGTCTAGATGAGGTCTCATAAATATGAGGCTTCTAGCTAAGTGTGGTGGCACATGCCTTTAATCCCAGCACTTAGGAGGTGAAGGAAGGAGGATCTCTATGAGGTCAAGGCCAGCCTGAAACTACATAGTGAATTCCAGGTTAGCCAGGGCTAGAGTGAGACCCTATCTCGAAACACCAGAAAATAATAAAATAAAAAATAAAATAAAGCATGCGACTTTTAAGGCAGATGATGCTTAGCTTATCAGCAGTGATACGTCCCCGTTTACTCCCTAATTCTCAGTTTCTTTTAAAACCAGGGAAATAGGGGTTCCTTTCTTAGTGGATCAAGTAAGAATATACATTAACCACTTTACAGGGTATGGAAGACAAGAGCTGAATTCTTGCGAATGGTGCCTACGTCACAAGCAAGCCTATCCCTTATCTAACATTAGAAAACACGTGGGCTCAGAAGAAAGCTGTCTCCTCTTTTGGAAAAGGGGGAAGTGGGAGGCAGCCCAGAAACTATAATTGAGAATCATGGGTCATGTCCTACATGCAAGGAAGGAAGTACAATTCACTTCAAGGAAGGAAGTACAATTGCACTTCCTCCAAACCTTAAGTTCTGCATCCATGAATCTGCACCCTTGGATTCAGCCATGATGGAAAATACTTCAAAAAAATTTTCATGCATATTGAAAATGTACAGACTTTTCTTGTCATTACTCCCTAACCAATACAGGGTAACAACTACATGTGGGTGTGTATATATAAATCTACAAGTGCATTAGGTGCTTTAAGTACTTTAGATAGAATTTGAAGTATCAGATAATGTATGCAGGTTATATGCAAATATGATACTATTTTATTATCATATTAGTGTGTGTGTGTGTGTGTGTGTGTGTGTGTGTTTGCGGTAGAGTCTCACTCTAGCCTAGGCTGATCTGGAATTCACTATGTAGTCTCAGAGTGGCCTTGAACTCACAGAGATCCTCCTACCTCTGCCTCCCGAGGGCTGGGATTAAAGGTGTGCGCCACCACGCCTGGCTTATTTTGGATTTTTAAAGAATATTTATTTATTTGAAAGTGAGACACAGGGGAAGACAGATAGTGTGTGTATGTATGGGCACCAGGGCCTTTTGCCGCTACAAACAAATTCAGATGCACATGCCACATTGTGTACCTGGCTTTAAGTGGGTACTAGAGAATCAAACCTTGGCCAGAAAGTTTTGCAATCAAGTGCCTTTAACTACTGAGCCATCTCCCCAGGCCCTATTTTGAATTTTTTTAAAAAATTTTTTTACTTTATTTATTTTTGGAGAGAGAGACAGAGAGAGACAGACAGACAGAGAGGGAGAGGGAGACAGGTAGATAGAGATGGGCGTGCCAGCAGTCTCTCAGCTGCTGTGAATGAAATCCAGATGTGTGTGCCCCCTTGTGGGCAAGTGCGGCATTGCGCCCTCGCGTCACTTTGCATCTAGCTAAACGTGGGACCTGGAGATTGGAACCAGGTTCTTCGGTTTAGCAGGCAGGCGCCTTAACCGCTAAGCCATCTCTCCAGCCCTATTTTGAATTTTTAAGAAGGTCTCTGATATTCTGGTTGTCCCAAAGCTTACTATATAACATAGGTTGGCCTCAAACTTGTATCAATCCTCCTTCTGTCTCAGCTCCTAAATCTTGAGATTATAGGTTTGAGTTCCCAAGCCCCATTTCATTTTATTATTTATTTATTTATTTATTTATTTTGGTTTTTTGAGGTAGGGTCTCATTCTAGCCCAGGCTGACCTGGAATTAGTCTTAAACTGGCCTCAAACTCACAGCGATCCTCCTACCTCAGCCTCCCGAGTGCTGGGATTAAAGATGAGCACCACCACACCCAGCCTATTTTACTACATTTTAAACTTATTTTTTAAATATTTTATTTATTTATTTATTTGAGAGAGGGAAAAAGAGAGAATGGATACACCAGGGACTCTAGCCACTGCAAACAAACTCCAGACACATGCACCACCTTGTGCATCTGGCTTATGTGGGTACTGAGGAATTGAACCTGGGTCCTTGGGCTTTGCAAGCAAGTACCTTAAGCCATCTCTCCTGCCCTTACCTTATTTTTACTATGACAATCTATAGAAGGGCTGTTAATTATCTACAGAATTCTGTATTCTTGGTGATCCAAAACCAACCTCCCATGTGCACTGAGGGATGACACTACAATTACCCCCATTTTACAAATGAGGCATGAAATTAAGTAGCTCATTCAAGCTCACAGGTAGTGCTGTGGATTTCAGAGCTTAATCTTGCATTTCACTGCGGCTCTCCAGTCCTCTGGACTGCTCTAATCCCCACCGATTTGCCCAGGTAGTGCCAGGGCAGGACTCAGCTTCCTTGACCCCTTCCTGCCTCCATGCTCATTTCATCACCTCCTATCACTTTCTACAGAAAACCTCAAGCAGGACTCCTTAATCTCTGAGGACTCCTGTACCCTGAGCCCATCCCCCCACCCCCGTTCTCCCTGCCCCGAGGCTCAGTGACCTCTAGGCTGCAGGTACAGGGCAGAGGACTGACTGCCCGATGGAACTGATCTGGGAGCCACAAATGAAGGAGTCCAAGAAATCCAGCTCCCAAGACAGCTTTTCCAAGCAGTGTACCTCTCCACCTGGACTTAGAGGAACCTGGAGCCTCTTGCCAAAACCCTCCTTCTATGATGTCTCCCATTTGGCTGCTATGGACAAGGCTGCCGAGATGAGAGGCTACAGGCGTCCTGAGCCAGTCTTCTCTTTTTTTTCCTTTTCCAGTCTTCTCTTTCCCTCACCTTCTGGAGTTATCAACTACTCTGAATACCAATTACACAATGGTATCCATATTTCACCTGAATTCAGGCATAGGTAAGGTGAAAGGGAATCAAGTTTATTCAATAAAGGGTTCTGTGTATGTGCATGTGTGTATGGCATGTCTGTTTGGACACTGTGCAATAGCACACACATGAAGGTCAGAGGACAACCTTGGGATGTCATTCCTTGCCTTCTAGCTTGTTTGAGACAAGATCTTATTTTTCTGGTTTTTCAAGGTAGGGTCTCACTGTAGGTCAGGCTGACCTAGAACTTACTCTGTAGTCTCAGGCTGGCCTTGGACTCACAGTGATACATCTACATCTGCCTCCCAAGTGCAGGGATTTGGGCTGGAGAGATGGCTCAGCAGTTATGGCACTTGCCCAAGTGCTGTGATTAAAAGCATGTGTCACCATGCCTGGTCAAGATCTTATTTGTCTCTTCGAATGCCAGACTAGCTAGCCCCAGGAGCTTTGGGATTCTCCTGACTCCACCTCCCACTGCCACAGGCACACTGGGATTACGGACACTATGACCAGCTTGCTGTGGGCTCTGGGGATCCAAACTCTGCTTCTTAGGTTTGTGCAGCAAGTACTTTTTTTTTTTAATCAGAGCGAGACAGAGAGAGAATGGACACGACAGGGCCTTTGCAGCCACTGTGAATGAACTCCAGACACATGTGCCCCTTTGTGTGCATGTGCGACATTGTGCGCTTATGTTACTTTTGCATCTGGCTATACGTGGGACCTGGAGATTTGAACAAGCATTCTTGGGCTTTGCTAACCACTAAGCCACTCTCCAGCTCAGCAGCAAGTACTTTTAACACCTAGCCTTCTCCACCAGCTATGGAGGTGGGTTTTTGATCTAGGCATCAACCTTTATCCTTTGGAAATTAGGACACTGCCTACATTCTTACTTGGAAATCAGTGGTCCTACGTAAGAGTACTGGCCTATCCATTTTTATTGAATAGCTAGTAATGCTTATAAGGCACATTCATTCTTAGTGTTTACAAAAATAACAGTGGGTGGCTGGAGAGAAGGCTTAGTGGTTAAGGCACTTGCCTGTGAAAGTATAACAACCAGGATTGAATTTCCCAGTACCCATGTAAAGCCAGACACACAAGGTGGCACATGTATCTGGTGCTCATTTGCAACGGCTAGAGACCCTGGCATGTAGGATATGAAGGAATTGTGATAGGCTGTTGAACCAATTGGAACATACTCATCACTAATTGCTGACCTCTGCATTTATTAATGTCACTACCAGAGCCCAAATTCTAGCAGCCCATCCATCCCTTTAGTTCCTTCATCGGTGGTATGTATAAATGGTACTTTCTACTTCATATTGTTGTGAACAATACATGAGAAAAGTCACAGAGCTCTTAGCCCACTACTTGACACTTATTACCTGTTTCTTTGGAACTCACCTCTACAGACTATTCCTTTTGTTTTGTTTTTTTGAGGTACAGTCTTGCTGTAGTCCAGGCTGACCTGAAATTCACTATGTAGTCTCGTGTGGCCTTGAACTCATGGTGATCCTCCTACCTCTGCCTCCCACGTGCTGGGATTAAAGGCGTGCGCCACCATGCTGGGCTGTAGAAACTATTCTTTTTTTTTTTTTTTGGAGAGAGAGAGAGGGAGAGGAAGACAGATAGAGATGGGCATGCCAGCAGCCTCTCAGCTGCTGCGAACGAAATCCAGATGCGTGCGACCCCCTTGTGGTCAAGTGCAGCATTGCGCCCTTGCATCACTTTGCATCTGGCTAAACGTGGGACCTGGAGATTGGAACCGCTGGAGATTAGAACCAGTGTTCTTGGGCTTAAGAGGCAGGCACCTTAACTGCTAAGCCATCTCTCCAGCCCTGTAGAAACTATTCTTAATGATACTTCAGAAATTAGAGAAATCTTGCTGGGTATGGTGGCATAAGCCTTTAGTCCCAGCACTAGAAAAGCAGAGATAGGATCACCATGAGTTCAAAACCAACCAGCCTAGACTAAATTCCAGGTCAGCCTGGGCTACAGTAAGACCCTCCCTCAAAAAAAAAAAAAAAAGAAAACAAAAAGAACAAAACAAAAAAAAGAGCAGGGTGTGGTTGCACACACTAATCTCAGCACTTGGGAGGCAGAGGTAGGAGGATCGCTGTGAGTTCAAGGCCACCCTGAGACTACATAGTGAATTCCAAGTCAGCCTGAGCTAGAGTGAAACCCTACCTTGAAAAAAAAGGAAAAGAAATTAGGGAAATCTCATTAAGTTCAAATAATTTTGCTGTCAATTCATTCAACTGGGTTGCTGTATTACTGAAAGGAAGAAAATAAACTGGGTTCCTCTGATTTTTGACAATTTCCGAAAAATCAAACTATTCAAAGGATGGAAATTTGTTACCACACAATATAATCATGGAAAAATAGCGCACACACACACACACAAAAAAAAAAAAAGTAGCACGATCACTGCAAGGATGTCTTAAAGAGGCATTTCAACACAGCTGGAGCCGCAGACCCCAAGACTCAAAACAGCCATACCATGAGTTTTCTGAAGCCCTTCCAAAGTGTCATAGGTCTGCAGAGTTTGCGGGGCTAAGGGAAATCCAGCAATTCAGCTGGGCTTCCCTCCCAGATTCTGCAGCCAGCTTCGCCACAACGCTGCATCACTAAGGTGTTTCCCATTAGCTCTTTCCTAGCTCTGCCTAGGCATGTTCATTCTTAAACCTTCATCCTGGCAGCCTCAACTCCCTACTCTACAGGGCTGAAAGTCAGGACAGAAAGGGGGCTGGAGGGATGGCTTAGCCATTAAGGCACTTTGTCTGCAAAGTCAAATGACCCAGGTTTGATTCCCCAGGATCCACATAAGCCAGATGCACAAGGTGGCACACACATCTGGAGTTCATTTGCAGTGGCTGAAGGCCTTGGCATGCCCATCTCTCTCTATCTACCCCCTCTTTCTCAAATAAGTAAAATAAATAAATTTTAAAAAATATTTTTTAAAAGGACAGAAAGGCTCCCTAGGGACACAGCAACATTCATCGCTGTAGCTAAAACACTCAACTGTGTTGGACACGCTCCAGAGACACCACAGAGAAACACTGAGGGCTTCGATGGAGTCTAGTTAGGGTGCTCCACTGCACAGACTCAGGAATCACATGTGGGGGAAATGGCATTTCACCTGAGGCACAGTAGAAGCAGCTGCAAGTGGAGGGGAGGGACAGCATTCTTTGTGTGTGTGTGTGCACACGTGTGTTTGCGTGCCCAGTGCCTGCATGTAGAGGAGAGTGTGTGTCAGGAGTCCTCCATCGCTCATCCATGTATTTTGTTGAGATGGAGTCTTTAAACACAGAACTACAGTTTTCGCTGGGCCCAGAGATTCTGTCATCTCTGCTTTCCACAGGGCTGGGAAGTGACATGTGGCTATGCCCAGCTGTTTACATGGGTCCTGGGGAACCGAACTCATGTAGTCTCAGGCCCTTGTGCATGTAGTAAGTGGTCTTACCAGCTGGGCCAACTCCCCAACCCTTGTTTTGAGACAGAATTGTACTGTGTAACCCGAGCTGGCTTTGACTTTGTTTTTTTTTTTTTTTTTTTTTTTAATCAGGTTGGTTTCAAACTTGTGATCCTCCTGCCTCAGCCTTCCAAATACAAATGCTCAGTTAGGTAGGTGTGCTAACCTACCCAGCCGAGCAGTTGTATTTTACCCAAATGAAGGAATAACTCTGGGGTCCAGGAAAGGGGAAGATAGCCTAACAAATGTTTTAAAAATTTTGTAAATGTAAGGTCTCACTCTAATTCAGACTCGTCTTGAACTCACAGTTATCATCTTACTTCATTGAGCCTCCCCAGTGCTGGGATTAAAGTGTGCCACCACACCAGCTTACCCTAATGATTCCTTATAGCTTTTGCCTGGCTGTGCTGGTCTTTCTCAGTCCCAATAATGACATGACAAAGTAGTAATACAGGCAGAACTGTGAAAATATATATTTCTGTACACAAGGACAGCTGCAAGCCCCTCACAGAGGAAAACCCCTTGGAAGAAAATGCTGTCCTTAGCAGCAAATTCCTATCTCCATCAGCACTACTGGTATAGCCTGAGCTAAAAGGTGGGGTACCCATCACACCTTCCCACCACAGAATGTCAAATAAGAAAGGAAAAAGAAACTCCCACCACAACAGAGGGAGCTGGGAGGCCTGCTCGTTTCCAGAGAACAGGCAGTGGCTTTATTACGAGGTTAAGACTGGGAGTGCTGTGGGGGGGTCTTCTCTGGGTCCTAAGGCCTGCTGTGTGGAGAGCTGGCAGCAGGGTAGAACCTGGTACAGGGAACTGAAAGTTAATCCTGGGTTCCTGGTTGCACACATGTGTGTGTCTAACAGGGCATAGGCTGTGCGTTTGTGCTTGATGCCTCCCAACTGCTGGCCTTTCCCTTACGGCAGCCTAGCACTTCACACCTCCATCTCTTGCTGTGGCCACAGTCCCAGAAATCAAGTGTTTCTCCTCACAGAACCACCAACGTTCCACAGCATGGCAAAGGTACCAGCTGTCCTGGGGTAAGACACATGACTTAGAAGAGTGGCTTGCTCCAATCAGATATCCTTGATTTTTCTTTTTTTTAAAACAACGGGCTGGTGACAGTATGATGGCTCAAGAATGACATGGTTCCAAATCAGTTATTACTCTCACTGAGATCGCTCGTGCCCTCCGGATGTTAAGGCTTCAGCAGACACAGGCATTCCTGCAGTGTGCTCATGACTGCTACCTGCCTTCGTGGCAGGGCCTCGCTACCTCTCCACCAACAGAGACTTCACATTTCCAGGGTTCCTCTCACACCTGGCTGGGCTGGACCTCCTCTGGAGGTCTGAGCAGACCAAGGTATTGGGGACCCAAGTGCCAGCAGAGTGTCCAAAGGGCACCATTCTACACATTGGACTTAGGGGCCGAGTTGAGGGGGATCTCCTTGAGCTCCGTCCGCATGCACAGGTACTCCCCGATGACGGCCATGAGGGCAATGCACACGGCCTGGACCAGCCACCAGGTCAGCGCTGAAGGGAAACGGGAGCTGTAGAACCAGCAGCCCAGGAGGTGAAAGAAATGGACAGTGACAGTGAAATCCAGACACTGCTTCCCTCGCCGGATGAAGTACAGCAGGCCCAGGGCACTGTGGGGAAAGGACAGCAGTGAGTTGTCACTGAGTTGTCCTGGTCTTCCATGAAGGTGATAGGGCGGGGGGTGGGGGCAGTTAGGATGAAAGTGTAGTGGTCAGAAGCGAGCGAGAGTGAAGCAAGGCCTATTCCATCGGTCACTTAGAGGAAGCTGGCAGGTAGCATCAAGAGTGGATCAGACAGAGGAGAAAACAAAGCACAGACAGAAGTTGGATAACAGGTAGCAACTGTCACTCGGGACCGTAGGGATTGGCCAGGAACCTGGAAAGTATATACTCTGTAAAATGGTCACAACACAAAAGCTACGTGAATCTAGGCCAATCTTCTCATGCTGGATGACAGCACGAATCAATACATTGTCCCATAATTCAAGAGAAGCCACGTCTGGACTTCTATAAAATACACTGACTTCCAACTAAGTGAAGAAATGTCTGAAACACCACGTGTGGTGTGGCCTGACATCTTATGAGCCACACAGAATACACCTGGGAGACAAATGGCTTAGTGGTTAAGGTGTTTGCCAGCAAAGCCAAAGGACCCAGATTCGATTCCTCAGGACCCACATAAAGCCAGATGCACAAGGTGACGTATGTTTCTGGAGTTCGTTTGCTAGATCCTCTGGCGCACCCATTCTCTCTCTCTCCCTTTCCCTGCCTCTTTTTATCTCTCTCAAATAAACAAATAAAAATAAGATTTTTTAATAGATAATTCCAGGTCAGCCTGAACCAGAGTGAAACCCTACCTCGAAAAACAAAACAAAAAAAAAAGATTAAAAAAAAAATTAGCACATCAGTTTTCAATCAATCCCCAGGGTAAAGCCAATAAGAACAGTGTGCAGAGCACAGTTTTAAGTAATTCTTGTAAAGTAACTCATTGTCATTAGGTAGAGGACAGCATTAGCCTTACTTTACTGATGAAGAAACGGGAGCTTACACAGATTAACTTGCCCAGTCACTAGAGCAGTGGTAAAGAGGAGACTCAAAGCCAAGTGAGTCTGTTTCTAAGCCTGAGATCTTTGTCACTATGCGAAGCTACTTCTCAAGATATGGGCAAGTGTCATGAGTGACCTTAGATATGAACCTAATCTAATCCCAGTATACAGAAAAGGAATGTGAGACCCACAAAGAGGAGAGAAGGAACTTGACCAGTGGCACGGGGACAAAAATAGAAGCAAATGCTCCCAACTCCCAGTCTGATTCCTTCTCACCTCACACCACACCAGTGAGTGATCTGAGATGGGCACTGTCAGGTGGGCAGCTTACACAGTGACAGATGAACTTTGCACTTAAGACAAACAATGGAGCCCAGGACAGAGCCAGTCCTCAGAACTGGCCTCTGCCACCCATTTTACCATTCCTAGGAACAGGTGCTAGCCTGTCTCCTGTCCAAATTTAGGAGCTAGTCCCCGTTAGACCCCAAGAGGTGGATAACAAACCTGGTGATACTCACCAGGTGAGGGCGTTGAGGACGAATGACATCATGGAGAGCCTGCCTGGAGCGGTAGAAAAGCCCAGGATCTGAAGGGGGAATCACAAGTGGGAAAATGCTGGAGAAGTGACCTGGCAGAGCCCCAGGATCCCAGCAAGCCTCCTAAGGTACAAGCATTCTTCTCAGGGCCCAGGAGACAATGCTCTCTTCCTCTGTATGGCAGCCTATTTCCAACATGGCACGTCCATTATAACCCATCTGGTCCACATGGTTGTGGGAAGGGACTATTCTTCACTTTATACAGGAGGACATAAAGACTCAAGGGAAGTTGCCCAGCGTGATACAGGAACTACCCAGCAAGAGTAAAGTCTACAAAGGGGTTTGGCTCCACAGGCCAGGCACCTGCTCTTGTAAATAAAGTTTTGTTGAAACACAGCCCACAGCTATCATCTACGGCTGCTTTTGCACTACAATGGCAGAGCTGAATAGTTGTGGCCTGAAAATCTTTACTGCCTGTCAACCTTTCCAGAAAGGTTTGCTGAATCCTGACCTAGAACTCTGGCTGTGTCTATCATATCCCTGTGCAACAGAGCCTACGGTTTCCTAGGTATACTGGAAGGATCAAGGCGCCCAAGAAGCTATACTACCCGGCACCGGGTGTGTGTCCTACCTCGACTACTTTTTGGTGTGTTTGTTTTTTTGAAGCAGGGTCACCCTCTACCTAGGTCATACTGACCTGGAACTCACTCTGTAGTCCAGGTTAGCTCCAACTCACAGAAATCCTCCTACCTCTGCCTCCTGAGTGTCGGGATTAAAGGTGAGTGCCATCACACCCAGCTTAAACGTCTACTACTGGAGCTAGTAAATATCACACACCTGCACCACGTTCAGCTTGCAAAGAAAGGCTTCTGACATCCATGAGCTCATATTATCCTTACAAAAGCCTCGAAAACCCCGTGTTATGATTATTACTGTTTTTGATTATAACTTGCCCAAAGGCTATGCAAAGAGTAACAAGCAAGAGCGAGGACTCCATCTTAGTTCTCCCAGCTCCGAGAACTTTGCTCACTGCCATATACGATGGCTGCCTGACATATGGATGAGCCTCTCAGGTCTCCACTATGTGCTATCAAAGCGCTTTCTTCTCCTTATGCTGCTCTGGTGCAGGAAACTCTTTGCTGAGGGTGACCTGAAAGGATTATTACTTTCCAGAAGAGCAAAAGGCTAGGAAAGGTCAAACACCTTGCCCAAGTTTCCTCAGCAAGTACGTGTGGACCTAGACTGGACCCTGAGCACACACAAGCTCTCTGTACTCCAATATATGACGTAGCAATGCCAATCTCACGATTTTGCAGACAGGAAAGGTGACAGCATTCGCCCCACATCACACAGCAGGCAAAGTAGAACTTCGAGGCCCGTCTGACCCCAAAAGTCCAGGCAGTTCCTACTGCACCCACCCACGGCCCCATGGACGCTCTTTTACCCACTCGTCGTCTCCCCAGTGCGGTCCCTGAGGATGCAGGCTCAGAGGAGTGAAGTCACTTTCCCAGAAAGTGATGTACCAGGTTTGCCTGGGGCACAGATCTGTTTCCTTGTCAACATCTGTGCCTCGGCCCTCACCCCACTCCATTCCACAGACGGAACGTGCCCCCCCCCTCGGCTGCATCTACAGACAGCAGCTCGCTGAGTAGCACAAATGCCTTGGAAGGGTCAGTGAGGCCCAGCACCCACCACCCGGCGTCAGCCTGGCCGACCCCACCACCACCACCACCACCTACCTCGGCGTCGAACATCTGGTCCAGCGAGGGGCTGCTCCGGACCAGCGCATCCACCAGCGCCAGCCACAGGCCCAGGGAGCCGTAGTAGACGGTCTGCATGAGCACGATCTGCGACAGGATCAGCAACGGGTCCCACACGTAGCTGCGGAACTGGCCCGCCATGCCGGCCCGCGGGGGTCAGCGGGGTGGGGGGGGTCAGCGCCGCCGAGCCATGGACCCCTCGGGGGGTCGCCTCGCCACCTGCGGGGACACACGCCCAGCTTCGGCCGTCGCCTTGGCAACGCCGCCCGGTCCAGGGAGGAGGGACTGGGACCATCCCCTCTTCCCCACCCAAAGGGCGAGCCCATTCCGGGGGAGATGCTGCCCATTCCGACCGCTGGACCCTCCCCGGAGTTCACTCACCGGTGACCGGCTCGAGGAGCGGAAGCGTCCCAGCTAAGAGCCCGGGTCTCAGCGGCTGACAGATGGGACCATGGAGCCGAGTCCCCAGCGGCCTAGAGAGGCAAAGCACTCGCGAGGCCCCCCGGGGGCGGCCGCGGCCGGCAGCGTGGGAAGGAAGCGTTTCCGGGGACGGAGAGGGCGGTACTAAGACGGCGCAGGCGCAGTGGAGGCAAGCTTCGGCCACGCCGCGGAGGAGACAACAAAGTGCGGCACATGCGCAAAAGGAAGAGTGAAGGCAAGCGGAAGTGAGGCGCAAACGCCGTGGCGTTTGGATGCCCTCTAGAGGGCAGTCTTGGTAAAAAAAAAAAAAAAAAAAAAAAAAAAAAAAAAAAAAAGAAGGGCAGAGGGGATGGGGGGGGGCGCGTGGTAAATCTAAGCATTAATAAGGTGATAAACATTGACTGCTTTCATCTTAGATTCCAGGTGGTTTTTTTTTTCTCCTAGTTACTCCAGAATAACTTGAAAAGGACTTGCAAGCTCTTTTTAAATTTTTTATTCTTTTTTTAATTGACAGTTTCCATAAGTATAGACAATAAACCATGGTAATTTCCTCCACCCTTCCATTTTCCCTTTGCAACTGCACTCTCCATCATACTCCTTCCCCCTCGCAAGCAGTCTCTCTTTTATTTTGATGTCATGGTCTTTTCCTTCTATTATGATGGGCTTGTGCAGGTAGTGTCAGGCACTGTGAGGTCATGGATATCCAGGCCATTTTGTGTCTTGAAGAGCGCACCGTAAGGAATGCAAGGTCTCTTACATGTTTTTCCTTCACGTTTCCCATTATACCGATGATTAAAGGCCAGAGAAGGAAATCAGCATACTGTCTCACAGATGTGGAGTAGTAGCAAAATCAGAATTGGAACTCAAGTCTTTCCCACTTTGACAACGTTGACTTCTCACCTACTGGGTGCTGAAAGGGTTAGCACACTTATGAAACACTGTCAGCCGCAGGCAAAGTAGCATTAGATGGCAGAGTCGTCGGGGGTTATAATGTGGGCATCCAATGGAATGAAAATACAGGTTCTAAAGTTATACCTGGGACCAGATGGTGACCTTGCCTGCCTCTGTGATTTCATTATCTCTGCTTTCTTTGAGTCTGAAGAGTGGATAGTAAATATTTGTGGAATGAGTCAAGAACAGAGAAAGAGAAACAGTGATGACTCACTTGATTCCTGCCCTAGATGACCAAACCTTCCCAACTTCATTGGTCCCAGACTCATCCTCGCTAGAGTGGAAATAAAGGGATGTAAATAGTTCTGGGAAAAGAATTTGAGCTTTAGGGACAGCTGTGCCGCTTCCTGGCTGTGGGACCCCATAGTACTTCCTTCTTTCAACCTCAGCTTCCCTCTCTGTGAAATGAGGAGTTGGACAAGATGAACATTTTCCAACATTTATACTCCACTAATTATTTTCTCACTTAAAAAAATGTATCAAAGCCTCACATAACTGCCAATCAGAATTTCTGAACAGCATGTTATAAGCCATATTATCACTTTAAATTGATAGAATTTCAGGCACAAAGCAAAGAAACTTGAGGGTTTATCAAGAATAATTATAATTTTACACAAATAAAATAAAGATATAAAAGGGCTGGAGAGCTGGCTTAGCAGTTAAGGTATTTGCCTGCCAAGCCAAAGGACCCAGGTTGGATTCCCCTGGACCCATGTAAGCCAGCTGCACAAGGTGGCACATGTGTTTGGTGTTAATTTACAGTGGCTGAAGACCCTGGCATACTCACTCACTCTCTTGCGCCCTCTCTCTCTCTCTTTCTCTCTCCCTCTTTCTATCTCTTTCCCAAATGAATAAAATAAGACAAGCCAGGTGTGGTGGTGCACGTCTTTAATCCCAGCACCCCAGAGGCAGAAGCAGGAAGATAGATGTGAGTTCAAGGCCACCCTGAGACTCCATAGTGAATTCCTGGCCTAGAGTGAGACCCTACCTTGGAATTAAAAAAAAAAAAAAAAAAAAGACAGAAAAAAGAATAAGTATGTGGTTTCTCTTATCATTTGGAAACTGTAAATAATTCTCTTGGACTCCAGTTTGGGGTGATTATGGTGATTTCTGAAGTGCCTTCCAGCTCAGCCATCTTTTTATTTTGTATATTTTGTATTTTATTTTATTTATTTAGTTAGTTTAGTTTAATTTTTATTTACTTATCTATTTTTATTTTATTTTTGGTTTTTCACGGTAGGGTCTTGCTCTAGCCCAAGCTGACCTGGAATTCACTATGGAGTCTCAGGGTGGCCTTGAATTCATGGCGATCCTCCTACCTCTGCCTCCCGAGTGCTGGGATACAAGGCATGTGCCACCACACCTGGAAATTTTTTATTTATTTATTTGAGAGAGAAAAAAGCGGGGGGGACTAGAAAATGGGTGTGCCAGGGCCTCCGGCCACTGCAAACAAACTCCAGATATATGCACCACTTTGTGCATCTGGCTTACGTGGGTCCTGGGGAATTGAACTTGTGTCCTTTGGCTTTGCAGGCAAGTGCCTTAACCACTAAGCCATCTCTCCAGCCCTTATTTATTTATTTTGAGGCAGGGTCTCACACTAGTCCAGCCTGACCTGGAAGTCACTCTATAGCCCCAGATCCTCCTACCTACCTCAGCTTCCCAAGTACTGGGATTAAAGAGGTACACCACCATACCCAGTTTTTTTGTATTAAAATTTTTTTAGAGGCTGGAGAGATGGCTCAGCTATTAAAGATGCTTGTTTGCACCAGAAGTAGTGGCGCACACCTTTAATCCCAGTACTCGAGGGAGCCTGAGGGAGGAGGATCACTGTGAGCTCAAAGCCACCCTTAGAATTACAGAATGAATTCCAGGTCAGCCTGGGCTAGAGTGAGACCCTGCCTAAAAAAAAAAAAAAAAAAAAGACACTTGCTTGCAAAGCCTGTTGACCTAGGTTTGATTTCCAAGTACCCATGTAAAGCCAGGTGCACAAAATGGCACATGCATCTGGAGTTCATTTGCAGTGGCAAGAGGTCCTGGTGTGTTCATCCACCTTCTTTCTCTCTCTCTTTCTCTCTCCTTCTTTCTCTGCTTGCAAATAAATAAATAAATAATATTTAAAAAAATTTTTTATTATATGTGTACGTGTGTATGTGTGTGTGTGTGTGTGTTCATGTGAGGAGATCAGAGGGGTCTATGCTCCACCTTCTTTGAGGCAGGGTCTCTTGCTGCCATCAAACTACCAGACTGCAAAGGAACATCAGACTAGCTGGTCCACTAGCTTCCAATTCTCTTGACTCCACCTCCCATTGTCATAGGGTGTTAGGATCACAGATTCATGCACCATTTGGTAATCAGGCTTTACTTGGAGGCCAGCAGGCTTAACATGGGAGCCCACAGGCTTTGCAAACAAGTGCCTTTTACTGCTGACCCATCTCCCCACGCCACCCAGCTCAACCATTTTTTAGGCACCTCAATTCAGTTCAACAATAAATGTTCAGGGCTGGAGGGATGGCTTAGTGGTTAAGGTGTTTGCCTGCAAGGCCAAAGGACCCAGGTTTGATTCCCCAGGACTGGCGTTAGCCAGCTGCACAAGGGGACACATGCATATGGAGTTTGTTTGCAGTGGCTGGAGGCCCTGGTGCACCCATTCTCTCTCTCTCTCTCTCTCTCTCTCTCTGTTAAATAAATAAATAAATAAATAATAAAAAGAACAATAAATGTTCAAATTCCTCTGATCTACCAAGCACTCACATGATCTAGTGTTTGCATGAAAACATCTTCTGTTTAACAAATGCATATATGACTTTGTTTAATCCTCAATGATAAGTTTGATATTATTCTGCTTTTGTTTGTTTTATTTTCATATTTATGCTCAACTCAAACCCAAGACATCTGTCTCCAACCACCAAATTCCATTCCAGTAGACAAGCAAAGAAAGGAAACAGTGAGGTAGTCATGTGCTGGAGCTGTATAAAGTAGAAAAGGCAGGGTATAGTGTGAGACCCTACCTCAGAAAGAAAGAAAAAAAAGGAGAAGGAGGAGAAGGGAAGAAGAAGAAAGAAGGAGGAGGAGGAATAAGAAGAAGAAAGAAGAAGAAAGAAGAAGAAAGAAGAAGAAAGAAGGAGAAAGAGAAGGAGAAGAAGAAAAGGGTTTTTGTCCACCTTCTGAAGAACACCCTCTTTATGTCACAGCTGGGTGTCCCTCCCTACCCCATGTCATCCCTCACAGGAAAGGCCCTCCCTGAAGTAGAAGACACAGGTGGCAGCTTGTGGACCGTCTGGTTAGCTGATGTGTGACATCACTCCTGGGACTTACAGCCTGCCTCTGGGAAAACCCCACTGGCTAGCGAAATCCTTTCCTGCCCTGCTGTTTCCTTTTCCCTTGGCCAGTTCAGCTCTTGGGCTTCCACCTGGCTGAGCCCGGAAATGGCCGAAACCCTATGTCTGAACCTGAATCCAACAAGGAAATCAAGAGCCGAGGTGAACCATGCCAGTTCCTTACCCAGCCTCTGTGGCCAATTTGTGAAATTTGACCACAGGGTTAGGCAAGTGTCACTGCCTTGCTGTATGACCTTTAAAATCAAGTCCTTTGGTGGGTCCTAATATCCCAGACTACAAAACAAAAGAGGAGCATTGAATTCCAGCTTCCAGATGCAGTCCATGGCCCCGTGACATCTGAGTCACCTGACAAACATATGACATATTCAGATTCCGCTCCAGAAGCAGAATGTAGAAATCAACCTCTCTCTCGCTCTCTTTTCCTTTCTCTCTCTCCTCTCTCCTCTCCCCTCAATCCTCACTTGTCTCTCCTCTCCTCTCCTCTCTTCTCCTCTCCTCTTCTCTCTTTCCCCTCTATGACCATAATGTTGCTGAGGATCAAACCTAGGACTTACACATGTAGACAAATATTCTACCACTGAGAAACATTTTCAAAATCTATTTAAAGCCAAATACAAGCGTGTTGTGCAAGCACATGCATATGCATATAATCTCCCTATGCTGTGGAGGCTAAGATAGTAGGAGGATCATGAGTTCCCAGCCAGCCTGACCTACTTAAAGAGATCCTGTCTAAAAACAGCAATCATAGTAATAGTTTTAAAAAACAACTTCCTGGGGCTGGAGGGATGGTTTAGCGGTTAAGGCATTTGGCTGCAAAGCCAAAGGACCCAGGTTTGATTCCCCAGTACCCACGTAAGCCAAATGCACAAGGAGGCGTATGCGCCTGGAGTTCATTTGCAGTGGCTGGAGACCCTGGTGCACCCACTGTCTCTCTCCCCCTCTTTCTCTGTCAAATAAATAAATATAAAATATTTTTTAAAAAACTTCCCATTAGCTGGGCATGGTGGTGCACACCTTTAATCCCAGCACTTGGGAGGCAGAGGTAGGTGGATTGCTATGAGTTCAAGGCCACCCTGGACAACATAGTGAATTCCAGGTCAGCCTGGGCTAGAGACCCTACCTTGAAAAACCAAAAAAAAAAAAAAAAAGAACTTCCCAAATGAATCTGAGGTGCGGCCATATTTGTTAAGTACAAAACAAGACAATCTGTACTCAACCCAAAATCAACTCCTCCGTCTAACTGAAAACTTCTCTGTGACCTTGATGTGTCCATGGCTTTCACTGGGCTTCAGGGTTTTTTCCATGTGTAACATGAGGGATTTGGACAAGAATAGCTGGTCTCCAAGGGCTCTTCCCATGCTGCCAAGTCTGTGGTTGCAAATTTATGAATGAAATTTAAACTTTAGGTCAGAGCAGAGTGACGAACAGCCACGAGCTGGGACAAACTGTGCTCTGGAAGGAGGGGAGGGGAGGGGAGTCTGGTCAGTTGGTCACTTACATCACAGGCCCCACTGTGAACAGTCAGGACAACTACTGGGGTCACCTTCTGAGCCACCCTAAAAGTTTTTTTGTTGTTGTTTGTTTGTTTTTAGGTAGCCCTGCTTTGATTAGAACTCTGCTACTATCTCACATGGTAACCTTGGGAAAGTTGTTTTTTTCGTCCATAGAATGGGGGTCACAAGAGCAATCATATCATGGGCTTTCCTCAGATCAAATGTATGCTTAGCCTGATAAGCAGCCAGTGCTATGTAAATGTGATATTAATTATTGTTACATTCATTTTCTTGGAATGTGGGAGTGGAAATACCTAAATGCTCAGATTTATAGCAAGGATCTTAGTAGATATCAGACAGGGTGACCCTGGTGCCTAGCACATAGTAGAAACTCGATGCACACAAGTCTTGCTCCGTCTGTCTGTCTGTCTGTCTGTCTGTCTGTCTGTCTTTCAGTACTAAGGCATTGAACCTAGGGTCTTGTGCATGAAAGGCAAGTGTATTACCACTAAGCTATTGCCCCAGCCCTCTTTCTTCCTTTCTGCTTTGTTGTTTTTTCTTATTTTTTAAAAAATTTTATTTTTATTTTTATTCATTTATTTGACAGAGAGAAAGAGGAAGAGAGAGAGAGAACAGGTGTGCCAGGGCCCCTAGTCATAGCAACTGAACTCCAGATGCATGTGCCACCTTGTACATCTGGCTTACATGGGTCCTGGGGAATCAAACCTGGGTCCTTTGGCTTTACAGGCAAATGCCTTAACTGCTAACCCATCCTTGCAGCCTTTGTCTTTTTTTTTTTTTTTTTTTTTTTTTGGTTTTTCGAGGTAGGGTCTCACTCTAGTCCAGGCTGACCTGGAATTCACTATGTAGTCTCAGGGTGGCCTTGAACTCATGGCGATCCTCCTACCTCTGCCTCCCGAGTGCTGGGATTAAAGGCATGCACCACCACGCCCGGCTTGTCTTGGTTTTTTAAGGTAGGATCTCACTCTAGCCCAGGCTGGCCTGGAATTCACTCTCAGTGTGGCCTTGAACTCACAGCGATCTTCCTACCTCTGCCTTCCAAGTGCTAGGATTAAAGGCATGCGCCACCACGCACGGAAGTCTTGCTCTAGTCCAGGCTGAATGGAATTCACTATGTACTCTCAGGGTGGCCTGGAACTCATGGCGATCCTCCTACCTCTGCCTCCTGAGTGCCAGTATTAAAGGTATGCACCACCATACCTAGCTCTTTCTTTTTATTTTGAGTGGATTTCACTAAGTTGCCCAGGCTGGCTTTGACCTTGGGATCCTCCTCCTTCCGTCTCTGGAGTGGTTGGGATTACAGGCCTATGCCAGCGAGCCCATCTTCTCTTTCTAAACCTTATCCCTCCACCCACCCTGCTCCCTAGCTCCACTCTGCCCTCCCTTCCTCCCGCCTTAGGTTGCTCTACTGCTGTGCTCGTGCTTCCTTTCAGGGAATTGGTTCTGAAAGTCCTCCGGAAACACGTCTCAGGGCAGGTTATGCAACTCTGTGCTCACACTTTTTGGAAACCCCATGTGGGAGGCTGGCATTTGGCTGCCTGTCCTCCACGTCAGTGATCATTCTGGACTCTGGCCAGTGAGTTCCTTTCTTAGAATGGAAACTAGAGAGAAGCTTACAGGCTGCCTGTTTTCTCCTCTGGACTAAGAACACTTTGTTACCCAGACTGCTTTAAGTGTGTGTGTGTGTGTGCGTGCGTGTGTGCACACACGCGTCTATGTAAGGAGGAACATTTGCTGGACAACTACTGTATGTCAAACACTTCTGCTATCATATTGAGTCCTTATTTAATTCCTAAAACAAGCCTGTGAATTGTAAATACCATTAATAGTCACACTTAACAGATAAGGAACCTGAGACTCACTATTTACCCAGGGCCACACTGCCAGTAAGGGGTAGAGCTGAACTCCATCCCAAGTCGGTCTAACTCCACACACTAACTCTTCCCAATAAAATGCCTTGGACATGACAGTTGACATAGAGTTTTCACCTACATGGCCTCATTTGTTTTCCTCCAAACCACAGAAAGGTAAGCATAAACATGCCCCCTCTTCCACAGATAAGGTAACTGAGGCTCAGAGGAGGAAGTGAGTCACCATGAGCTGGAGTGTGGTGGGTCCTGTTAACAAGAATAAGCAAGATTAAGAAACACAAGGGCTGGAGGTGTGTTGCAGTCACCTTCACGTTGCTGGAACAAAACACCCAGCCAAAAGCACCTGATGGGAGGAAAAGTTTTATTCCGGCTTACAGTCTCAAGGGGAAGCATCATGGTAGCAAGAGAAGGCTTGATCCCAGCACTTGGGAGGCAGAGGTAGGAGGATCGCCCAGAGTTCGAGGCCACCCTGAGACTACATAGTTAATTCCAGGTCAGCCTGGATCACAGTGAGACCCTACCTCGAAAAACCAAAAAAAAAAAAAAAAAAAAAAAAAAAAGAGAAGGCTTGACATGAGCAGAGGCTGAACACTACTTCTGCCACAGCACGTGGAAAACCCTAGCAAGAGAACGAGCCGAGCTCTGGCAGGGGGCAGCTGGGCTCTTAACACCCCTACGCCCACTGTCAGCAACACACCTCCTCCAGCAAGGATCCTCCTCCCAAATTGCCACAAGCTGGGGACCAAGTATTCAGAACATATGAGTTTATAGAGGATCTCCCGTATGGGGCCTCAAACCACCCCAAGGTATAGCGTAGTGATAGAGCTGTTGCTTAACAAGCACAAGGGCCAGAATTCCACCCTCAGCTTTGCAAACAAAACCAACAACAAAATTCAGAAAAGCCTGGAATATCTGTCTTTATTCTCCCTATTCTTTCCTTTATGCCAGAGGTGCTCAAAGAAATGGCTTTCTGGGCTCTGCCCACCATCATCTCTCTGCAGAGGGTGGGCAGTGCCAGGCAGGCTAGTGAGTGGATGGGTTTCTGAGTAGGTGGCATTGTTTCTCTTAAATAAAAGGACTCTTAGGGGGTTGGAGAGATGGCTTGGCAGTTGAGGTGCTTGCATGCAAAGCCAAAGGACCCAGGTTTGATCCCCTAGTACCCACGTAAAGCCAGATGCACAGGTGGCATATGCATCTGGAGTTCATTTGCAGTGGCTGGAAGCCCTGGTGCACCCATTATCTCCCTCTCTTTCTCTCTCTGTCTCAAATAAATAAACAAAATACTAGGTCAGCCTGGGCTAGAGCGAGTCCCTACCTTGGAAAACCAAAAAATAAAAAATAAAAACCACAGTAGAAAGCAGACAGAGAGCCCCTGTATGGAAAAACATGGACGGACCCAAAAGTTATCTTCTGACCTCCAAACATGCCTGCACTCACACACATGCACGAGCGCGTGCGCACGCGCGCGCGCACACACACACACACACACACACAAGTAAAAATAAGTTTCCTGTTTTCTTCACCTTTCTTTTCTTCATTATTCATTCAGTCATTTGTTTGACAAATTCTCATTAAGCTCTTACTGTTTGTCAGGAACTGATCCAGGAATATAAACTAGTAAGATGGATGAAGAGAAAAACTCTGGTTTCATGGAGGTGACAGACACACAAGTCTGTTTTCAAGATAGCATTTAACATCGAGCAATGGGTGGTGTTGCGAAGGAACACCTTGTGAGGGCAAGGGGGTCGAGAAGAAGGGAGCATTGAGGGGAGAAGAATTACTTCGGAAATGTCCTTGAGCAGTGATCTGATTGCAGATATCTGCAGAGATCTGATTGGAGAATGGAGCTACTGCGAATCTGAGAAGAATATTCTAGATGAAGAGAACTCCAGGGCCAAGCCCTGAGGCAGGAGTGAGATTGACATATTTATGGCATGGCAAGGAAGAGGGCCAGTGTAGCAGAAACTGAGTGGGCAAAGGGAAGAATGGACACTAAGACCACCAGCCTTTGCCCAACAATGCCCAGCTTATAGTTCCTTAACTCGTATCACCCCTCGAGATGAGCAGAGAAGGGAGTTGGGGGAGCTTATGATAAGGGGAAAGGTCAGGGTGGGGGAGGCATAGTCATTCTTTTATCCACTTCCTCTTACAAGTATTTCTTGAATGCTTAGTAGTATCTAGCACCGTGCCAGGCTGGGAATATATACAGCCTGATGGCTCAAAAAGAAATGGTCCCTCCTTCAGGGGGTTCACCATCTAATAGAGAAGTGTACAATCAGCATGATAACAAAAAAGGAATTGTGTGCTTGTGTAGTGAATGTTATTGTGGAAAAGAATTTGGGCAGGGATACAATTTGGCCTACAGGGGAAGATATCGCTGAGGAAGTAGCATTTCAACTTTGTCCTGAAAGCTGGGTAGAAAGAGAGAGAGAGAGCAAGAGAGCCAGGGGAAGGATGAGCTAGGCAAAGTAGTCAATGTGCTTCTAATCCCCTTGGCGTCATCAAAGAATGGTTCTCGTTTATTGGAGGAGAAAACAGAGAGCCAAGACACAAGAGGTGGGCCACTGTAGCTACACATAAGGAAAACCGCAGAGCCAGGCTTAGGCCTGTGAATGGTCATGCTCGCCCCAGCCTCCCGTTCCCCACAACTCCATGCTAGAGATGAACCCCGTGCTTCCTGCACACTAGGTCACCTTCCTGCTGTACCTCTGGCTCTGAGTGTTTGCAGTGAGCCTACCCCAGCTTATGTGGCACCTGGCACGCAGGTGTACTGACTCCTCCTTACCCAGATGTTGGGGAAGAGGACCTTCAGGGGATGGGGAGACTAGGAAAGAAAAATAAATCTCCGTTGAATGACTGGCTGGGTGTCCCACCATTCTTTCTGGACCACAGCCCCAAGAGATGTGGTATGTGAGTCACATAACAGTGTGGTCCACCACGTCGTAAAGGCCCAGATGATGGTATGACGATCACTACCCAAGCACTCGGTTGCCCAGTAAGGTGTTTGAAAACACCCAAGACTACACTCCAAGGGATGATGGGTTTCCATTCAAAGCTTTGTAGGTCCAGACAACTCACTGCCTCTCTCTCAACTTCAGTTCCCTCAGCCGTGGAGATGGTTGGCACCCCCGTGGTACAATGCTTGCTCGGTCAGCATCCTGCACTGCAGGGAAGAGGAACAGAGATTGTAACAGCGCCAGTCCTGGCTACTCCTGGGGCTGTTTGGGACAAGCAATTTCATAGATAAAATTTCTTCAAAAAGCTGCATTCACAGCATGCTTCGAATGTTTGCGAGTGTCGCCATCCATGCCGTTCTCCAACTGCCATCTGTCTGAGATAGATAGAAGGGAAGTATGAGCTTAGTGTGCCAAAGGCTCTCAGCGAGACATTCTTCAACTTCTTCTCCAGCATCTTCCTCCCTGCTCCCTTGTGGACAATATGATTTTGTGAAGAGAACAGGAATCAGCTCAGTGGGATGGTATGGGAAGGCAGACAGAATCAAAGAAATCTGACTTTGAAGCTGGGCACCTTAGCCAGCACCTTTGATCCCAGCACATGGGAGGCTGGGGTAGGAGGACTGCCAGGAGTTCGAGACAAGCCTGGATCTACAGTGTGAGCTCCAGGTTAGCCCTAGCTGAAGTGAGACCCTCCATCGGAAAAAAACAAACAAAAACCACACAAAGAAGGCTAGAGAGATGGCTTAGTGGTTAAGCACTTGCCTGTGAAGCCTAAGGATCCCAGTTGGAGGCTCGATTCCCTAGTATCCACGTAAACCAAATCCGCATGGTGGTGCACACATCTGGAGTTCGTTTGCAGTGGCTAGAGGCTCTGGTGCATGCATTCTCTCCCTCTCTCTCTCTCTCTCTCTCTTTCTCTTCCATTCTCTGTCTCTAATTAAAAATTCCCCACACACAAAGAAACATGGGTTTGAATCCTGTACCAGTCAGCTTTTGCTGCATAACAAACAACCCCAAATCTCAATAGCCAATAATAACTGGCACGTACTTTATAGATGCTCATCCAAGGGACAATGAAGGCCATGGGATAAGCCAGTGAGATTACCTGTCCTCTCTAGAAGACACTCAGTAAGTAATAAAAAGGAGAGAAGTAGGGCTGGAGAGATGGCTTAGCAGTTAAGGTGCTTGCCTGCAAAGCACCCAGGTTCAATTCCCTAGCACCCAGATAAGCCAGGTGCACAAGGTGGCACATGTGCCTGGAGTTCATTTGCAGTGGCTAGTAGCCCTGGTGTCCCCATTCTCTCTCCCTCCCTCCCCCCTCCCAATATTAGTATTTTTTTTTCCTGAACAACAACACGTGGTAAGGTGTAAGGAATAGACACATCCATGAACAAGACCTTGTCCCTACCTCATGTCAGTTACATCTGGTAGGAAAAAAGTGATAAATGAGTCAGAAACTCATAACAGTAACTGTTATGAGGAAAAAAAAAAATGAGGCAAAGCAAATAGAAACACTGGAGGGGCTGTTTTCATAGCTCTTTCCAAATGCCTCTGGTGAACGCTGACTCACGGCGTGGCCCTTGGTTTGCCTACCTTACAATGGGGTCACTGTAGTGCCAAACGGCCCGGGAGGATCCTTCTGAGCAGAGTATTTCCAGTTTCTGTGGTTATGCAAGGCAGCGGCTGGACATTCCACAGGTTCTGGAAAATCCAGGCTGTCATTATCTGGAATTAGAGATTTGCATGGAGCGAGGAGGACCAGAAAGGGTTGGTACCATTCTGAGAGAGAAAGCCTCACAACCCACCCCTTCAGCTGTTCTGAAAATAGTGGTGACATTACCTACGTACTGTGTGTGACTGGTGAGTTGGGGTGGGGGTAGCTATTGCAGAAAAAAAATACCTTAAGATTCTCATGAGGGAGTCCTCTCTGTTCATGAAAATAGTTATTTATGGGTGAGGTTCTGTGCTAAACACCACACTGTTCACATTTTTATGATGTGAAGAATTAAGCCAGGCGTGGTGGCGCATGCCTTTAATCCCAGGACTCGGGAGGCAGAGGTAGGTGGATTGCTGTGAGTTCAAGGTCACCCTGAGAATACATAGTGAATTCCAGGTTCACCTGGGCTAGATAGTGAGACCCTACCTTGAAAAAACAAAATGAAGCAAAACAAAAATAAGAATTATAGCTGGGCATTGTGGCACACGCCTTTAATCCCAGCACTCAGGAGGCAGAGGTAAGAGGATTGCCACGAGTTCAAGGCCACCCTGAGACTATATAGTGAATTACAGGTCAGCCTGGGCCAGAGTGAGACTCTACCTTGAAAAAAAAAACAAAACAAAAAAAAAGTGGGGGTTCTGGAGGGATGGCTTAGTGATTAAAACACTTGACTGCAAAGCCATAGGACCCCGGTTCAATTCCCCAGTACCCACGTAAGCCAGATACACAAGGTGGCACATGTGTATGGAGTTCATTTACAGTGGCTGGAAGCCCTGGCACACCCATTCCCTTTCTCTCTGTCAAATAAATTAATAAATAAAAATAAAAGAAAATAAAAGAAAATAAAAGAATTACAGGGGCTGGAGAGATGGATTAGCAGTTAAGGGACGCATGCCTGTGAAGCCAAAGACCCAGGTTTGATTCCCCAGGTCCCACATAAGCCAGATGTACATGGTGGCATATGCATCTGGAGTTCATTTGCAGTGGCTAGAGGCCCTGGCGTGCCCATTCTTGCTCTCTCTCTCTCTCTCCCCATCTCTCTGTCTCTAATAAATAAATTTAAAAAGTGAAGAATTCTTTAAAAAGAAAATAAGAATTATAGAGCATTGGGGACATGGCCCAGTGGTTAAAGGTGCTTGCTTCCAAAGCCTGCTGGCTGGGATTCAATTCCTCAATATCCATGTAAAGCCAGTGGCACACGCATCCGCAGTTTGTATGCAGCAAGAAGTCCTGCTATGCCCCCTTATTCTCTCTCTAAATAAATAAATAAATAAATAATTTTTTAAAAAGGAAACCTGGGGCTGGAGAGATAGCTTAGCAGCTAAGGCACATGCCTGCAAAGCCTAATGACCCTGGTTCAATTCTCCAGGTCCCACCTAAGCCAGATGCACAAGGGGGCACACATGTTTGGAGTTTGTCTGCAGTGGCTAGAGGCCCTGGCATACCCATTCTCGCTCTCCATCTCTCTCTTTCCCTCTCTCTGTCTCAAATAAATAAATAAATAAATAAATCTAAAATAAAATAAAAGGAAAGCCAGGGCTGGAGAGATTGCTCAGTGGTTAAGACATTTGCTTGTCAAGCCTGATGGCCTGAGTTCGATTCCCTAGTACTCACATAAAGCCAGATGTCATTGCAGAGGCCCTTGGTTTCCCACCAGGAATAGATGGTAAGACGCTATTGCTAAAAACTCTACATACTTGGGCTGTGAGGTCACTGAGAAATCCTGCTGGAGCTGAGCTGAAAGCCTTCTCCATGTGGACTAGCAGACAGAAAGCTAGAAAAAGCTACACTGCATGCAGTTCAATGGGAGAGAGAGAAATCACCAGTGAAGATATTCAACAGTGGACACTGCAAGCCTTAAATTTGGCCAGCCAGGCCAAATAAGCTAACGGGTGCAATAGTGGCATGTCTGTTATGGGAGAAACCAACTGTTCTCTAACTGGACTGGAGGCCCACTCTCCATGGGAGGGAATACATCCCTGTACTGAAAACCTACAACAGGGGTAGTCATGAGCCCTAGGGGTGTAATGTCTGCTGGTGTCTGGCTAAATGTATATACTGCGCTCACCAAACTGCCCAGTAAGCCCTTCTCTTAATGTTCATACCCATATATTAATGTTACTCTCACTTTTGGTTAGAGAAGCTTCTCTTTTCAGATGCCAGTGACCTTCAGATGACTCAGAAGGCACCATGGTGCTGAGAAGAAGTGACAGAGGAGTGCTCAGCACTGAAATATTTCTAACACACCTTCTAAGGCTCAGGGTCCATTGTGGAAGAGGGGGCAGAAAGAATGTAAGAGCCAAAGGAAGAGTAGGACTCCTTACAACGTGCTCCTCCAGACACAAAATGGCCTGGATATCCATGACCTCACAGTGCCTGACACTGCCTACACAAGACCATCATAATAGGAGAAAAAGATCATGACATCAAAATGAAAAGAAAGACTGATTGAGAGGGGAGAGGATATGCTGGAGAGTGGAGTTTCAAAGCAGAAAGTGGAGGGAAGGAGGGAAGTACCATGGAATACTGTCTACATTTAAGGAAGCTGTCAATTAAAAAAAAGAAAAAGAGAGTTTTGTTTTTCGAGGTAAGTTCTCACTCTTGCCCAGGCTGACATGGAATTCACTATGTAGTCTCAGGGTGGCCTTGAACTCTCAGTGATCCTCCTACCTCTGCCTCCTGAGTGCTGTGATTTAAGGCGTGCGCCACTGCGACCGGCTTGTCTACAATTAAGGAAGTTGTCAATAAAAAACAATTAAAAAAAAATTTAAAGCCAGATGCACAAAGTGGCGCATGCATCTGGAGTTTGTTTACAGCACCCATTTTCTCTCTCTCTCTCTCCTTGCAAATAAATAAATAAATAAATAAAAGTTTTTAAAGAATAGGAAAGCCAGCTTAAAGGTGCTGACTAAAAATAACCGCTAAGCCATCTCTCCAGCCCATAAATAAAAATTTTTAAAATAGAAAATAAAGAATTATAAGCTGGGCGTAGTGGTGCACGCCTTTAATCCCAGCACTCGGGAGGCAGAGGTAGGAGGATCACCGAGAGTTCGAGGCCACCCTGAGACTACATAGTTAATTCCAGGTCAGCCTGGGCCAGAGAAAGACCCTAACTTGAACCCCCCCCCCAAAAAAAAGAAAGAATTATAATGACCTCCAAGTTACCAATGAGGAAATGGAGGCACAGAGAGGTAAAGTAACCCTCTCTAGGTCCCACAGCCAGGAGTGCAGCTCAGCTCTCTCCAGTTGCTGAGCCTGAGCTCTTATCTTCCAACACAAGGAAGAAAGGGATGCCTGCCTAAAGGGAGGGGCACCTGGAATGTTACAGGTCTTACAGGGACAGAGGAAAGCTAGAAGATGAGGGATTCATGGCTTCCAGGAGAAAAGCAATTAAAGACAAGATTGCTTGTGGGTGACTGCTTGGGCTTGGGGTCTTGCGGATGTTTCGGGGAGGAACTCAATGTCCCGTAACTGGTCTAGTAGGTCTGGGGAGAGGGAGATGGCTGTGTCTCGGCTCCTTTACTGACTTCCATGGGAGGGGGATGTCTGATGATGTTTGGAATCACTTCTATTTGCTTGAAATGAAGCTGAGGTGGGAGAAAGGGCCAACTCCATCTCAGGGATAGAAAATAACAAGGAAGGGCTGGAGAAATGGCTTAGCGGTTAAGGCATGTACCTGCAAAGCCTAGGGACCCAGGTTCGATTCCCTGGCACCCACAAAAGCCAGATGCACAAGGTGGCACATGCATCTGGAGTTCATTTGCAGTGGCTGAAGGCCCTGAAGTGCCTGTACTCTCTCTACTTGCCTCTCTCTCACACATAAATAAATAAAAATAAATTTATTTTAAAAAAGAAAGAAAATAGCTGGGTCCTTGGCTGGAGTGAGACCCTACCTTGGAAAGAAAGAAAGAAAGAAAGAAAGAAAGAAAGAAAGAAAGAAAGAAAGAAAGAAAGAAAGAAAGAAAGAAAGAAAGAAAGAAAGAGAGAAAGCAAGCAAGCAAGCATAGTCAAGTATGTCCTGTGTGTCTGCCACATGACCTTATTTCTTCCCCTTAATGCCCCAAAAGAGTCACATTTATCTTATGCAGGTACAAAGCGACGACTTGCAAACCTTCCTCCAACTATCAATTCCTGGAACTGAAAACTGGTCCTCAAAACTATGTAGGCTTTCTTGTTGGCTGTCTGCTCCTCTTCCCCCAGCCCTTCCTCTTGCTCTTCCTCCTTCTCTTCCTCCTCCTCCTTCCCTTCTTCTCTCTCTTCTTCTCCTTCCTATCCTCCTTCCTCTTCTCCTTTGTCCCCTCCTTCTTTTTTTTCTTTTTCTTTTTTTTAAATTAGTTATGTACATACTCAGTGTGTATACAGCACATGTTGGTACCATCCTTAGCCTCCCTGTCCTCCCCTCCTCTTCTTCTTCTTCTTTTTGTTTTTCTTTTAAGTTTTTAAAAAATGTATTTTATTTACTTGATAAAGAGGTAGAGAGAGAGGGAGAGAATGAGCATGCCAGGGCTTTCAGCCGCTACAAACAAATTCCGCTACAAACAAGGTGCATGCGCCACCTTGTGCATCTGGCCTGTGTGGGTTCTGGGGAATCAAACCTGGGTCCTTTGGCTTTGCAGGCAAGCCCCTTAACCCTCCAGCCATCCCTCCAGCTCCCTTCCTTCTTTTTTACTTCAACTCCATGAAGGAAATTGGGACTTTTGTTTTCTGGGAGGCAGAGAAGAATCCAACAAAACTTCTCAAGGAACCTCAAGTTTCGGTCAAATTGTCTTGAATCCCCTGAGGATCAAGAGTTTGGTTTTTGGGTGGTTTTTTTTTTTTTTTTTTAAATTTTTATTTGTTTATTTGCAAGCAGAAGATAGAGAGCAGAAGAGAGAGATAGAAGAGAGGCAGACAGTGAGAGAATGGGTATGCCAGGACCTCTAGCCACTGTAAACGAACTCCAGATGCACGTGCCCCTTGTGCATCTGGCTTACGTAGGTCCTGGAGAATCGAACTGGGATTCTTTGGCTTTGCAGGCAAATGCTTTAACCACTAAGCCATTTCTCCAGCCCTGGTTTTTGTTTTTACAATTTCTCCCACATTAATTTTTCTCACTGACAGGAAAAAAGGAAACAAAGCAAAGTTTCTGTACACCTTTCTTTTTGGAAAGCTTTTTGCAAGGTCATTCTGACATGAACTAGTGAATACATCCTGTTGAGACAGTAAGGAGCATGTGCTTATAAAACGGAAATTCCTGGGCTGGAGAGATGGCTCAGCGGTTAAGTTGCTTGCCTGCAAAGCCTAATGTCCGGGGTTCAATCCCTGATAGTTTACATAAGGCCCAGATGCACAGAATGGTGCATGTATCTGAAGTTGGTTTGCGGTGCCTAGAGGCCCTGGTGCACACATAATCTCTTCTCTCTCTCCTTTCTAATAAATAAGTAAAAGTTAAAAATAAAAATAAAAAACAACAAAATTCCTAATGACAAGTTGAAAAATACATGTTAAGGTTAGTTCCTGTATAGGAAGAAGGAAACTAATTTATAGCTGTATTTGTTTGTTTTTGGGACAAGCTAGGTCTCTCACTCTGTAGCCTCCCCACTTCCCCGCTGGTCTGGAACTCACTATATATAATGTAGCCCATGCTGGTTTTGAAGTTGCAACAATACTCCTTCCTACTAAGCCTTCCATCATGCTGAGCTACCATGCCAGGCTAGGACTTTTTTTTTTTTTAGGTTTAAAGGAGTCTGAAGTTTCTTGCCCCAGAATACTGTGCAGGGACACTAACTGTTAATGTATCTTCCCTATCTCCAATCCAAGAAGCCTAGATTCAAAGATTGTAATGTCCAGTCTATTGTAAATTCATACAGTTACAAATAAAATAGATACGTCATCATAATTTTAAATGTATCTACTTGAAGCCGGGCGTGGTGGCACACGCCTTTAATCCCAGCACTCAGGAGGCAGAGGTAGGAGGATCCCCATGAGTCCAAAGTCACCCTGAGATTACATAGTGAATTCCAGGTCCACCTAGGCTAGAGTGAGACCCTACCTAGGAAAACCAAACAACAACAACAACAACAAAAAATGTATCCACTTGAATTAAGTGCCCTAGCAATTCGCTACTTTCAACCATCTGTTTTAAAAAACACTTGGGCTTGAGATGGCTTAGCAGTTAAGGCATTTGCCTGCAAAGCCAAAGGATCCTGATTCGATTTTCCAAGACCCACATAAACCAGATGCACAAGGGGCACATGCATCTGGAATATGTTTGCAGTGGCTCGAGGCTTGGCACACACACTCATTCTCTCTCTCTCTCTCTTTCTCTCTCTCAAATAAATACATAAATAAAATATATTTTTTAAAAATGTGGACAGATTCTAAGAGTTACAAAGTTCCCATCATTCCTATTCCTACTTGAGCTCAAATTTTTACTCCATATTCTTCCACAAAATTCCATTATAATGTATTTTTATGTTAAGAAGCTTATTGATGACTATATATAAATATATGGTAAAACTTTGCAAGCAAGAGTCTTTAATCATTGAGCCCTCTCTGCAGCCCTTATAACTTTTTTTTTTTTTTTTTTAAATATGGAACGCTTCACGAATTTGCTTGTCATCCTTGCGCAGGGGCCATGCTAATCTTCTCTGTATCGTTCCAATTTTAGTATATGTGCTGCCGAAGCGAGCACTGTTGTTTTGGTTTTTGTTTTTGTTTTTTGAGGTAGGGTCTCACTCTAGCTCAGGCTGACCTGGAATTCACTATGTGTTCTCAGGGTAGCCTCGAATTCAGGGTGATCCTCCTACCTCTGCCTCCCGAGTGCTGGAATTAAAGGCGTGCGCCACACCAGCCTTTTGATGTTTTTTGAAACAGGCTTTCGATATATGGGCCAGACTAAACTCAAGCATGTTGTCCTCCTACCTCAGCTTCTATAGTGCTGGGATTGAATGTACACACCACTTCACCTATTATTACTTTCTAAGACTGGGTCCTAAATTGTCAGTCATTACAATTATCATTAGAATGTAAATTGATCAGGGTCTAAGAGATGGCTCAGTCGGCAAGAGTGATTGTGTTAGAAGCTTGAAAAGCATGGTTGGGCAGGTTTGTAACCCCAGCACTGAGAAGGAGGTGGGGATGGGAGGATTTATGGAGATTTATGGGGCTCCCTGGTTAGCTAGTCTAAGTGGGGGAGGGGGGAGAATGCAATTGACCAAAATTGACCAAAACAATGTTACAATTGTTAAAAGCCTTAGCAACTCTATAAATTTAGAACTGTTGGTGGCCCACGCCTTTAATCCCAGCACTCAGGGGGCTGAGGTAGGAGGATCCCCTTGAGTTCTAGGCTAGTGAATTCCAGATCAGCCTGAGCTAAAGTGAGATCCTACCTCAAAATAAATAAATAAATAAATAAATAAATAAATAAATAAATAAATAAAAAAAATAAAGGTAGAACTGACATAAAATAAAGCATGCAGGGCCTGGGGAGATGACAAAGCCTGATGACTAGCGTTTGATCCCCCAGGACTCGCATAAAGTCTGGAGTTCCTTTGCTGTGGCAAGAGGTCCTGGCACGCTCATACTCTCTCTCTCTACTTGCAAATAAGTAAATAAATAAATATTATTTTTAAAAACATTTTAAAAATTTATTTGTTTGAGAGAGAGAAAGAAGCAGAGAGAGAGAATGGGCATGCCAGGGCTTCCAGCCACTGCAAACGAATTCCAGATACATGCACCACCTTGTGCATCTGGCTTACGTTGGTCCTGGGGAATTGAACCAAGGTCCTAGGGCTTCGCAGGCAAGCGCCTTAACCGCTAAGCCATCTCTCCAGTCCTCCTTTTTGTGGTTGGTTTGTTTTTTAAAAGATGGCTTAGCGGTTAAGGCGTTTGCCTGTGAAGCCTAAGGACCCCGGTTTGATTCTCCAGGTCCCACATAAGTCAGATGCACAAGGGGGTGCACGCATCTGGAGTTCATTTTCAATGGCCAGAGGCCCTGGTGTGCCAATTCTCACTCTCCCTCTCTCTTTCTCTCTGTCTCTAATAAATAAAATAAAATAAAATAAAATAAAATAAAATAAAATAAAAAAGGAGTCAGGTGTGGTAGCACACACCATTAATACCACCACTTGAGAGGAAGAGGTAGGAGGATCACTGTAGTCAGCTTGGGCTAGAGTGAGACCCTACCTTGAAACCCCACCCCCACAAAAAAAGGCTGCCAGGTAGCTCAGTGGTAGAGTGCTTGAGCAGTATGTTTGACATGAGTTCAATGCCCAGAACCACATAAATAAATAGTGTTGTAGTTTGAATGTGTGTCCCCCATAGACTCAGGTGTTTTATTAAAACTTGTAACTTGGGCTGGGCATGGTGGTGCATGCCTTTAATCCTAGTACTTGGGAGGTAGAGGTAGGAGGATCGCTGTGAGTTCAAGGCCGGCCTAAGACTACATAATGAATTCCAGGTCAGACCAAGTGAAACCCTACCTCGGGGGAAAAAAACAAACAAAACAAACAAAAAAAAACCTTGTAACTTGGATTTCCATCCACCAGGTTGCAGGAGGTGTCACTGGGGGAGGGTCTGGATTCCAGCACAAAGGTATGGAAAGAAGTCTGATCTCTGGCCGGGGTCCTATCTGCTGCTTTTGGTTTTCTTGTTTTGTTTTGTTTTTTGTTTTTTTGTTTTTCATGGAGGGTCTCACTCTAGACCTGGAATTCACTCTGTAGTCTCAGGGTGACCTCGAACTCATGGCGATCCTCCTACCTCTGCCTCCCGAGTGCCGGGATTAAAAGTGTGCGCCACCACGCCTGGCTTGCTTTCGGTGTTTGCTGGCTGTTTGGTTGTTTCTCTCTGCTTGGATGTATGGAAGCAGCTTCTTCCACCATTGATGGAACTTCCTCCTGGATCTGTACTTTGAAATAAATCCCTTCCTCCTCTAAACAACCCAGCAATGTGAAACTGTCTACAACAGGTGGACAGATAACAGAAGACAGACAAACAGATGATAGATGATAGATAGATAAATAGATAGATAGATAGATAAATGCAAAGAAAATATGAACTCATAGCACATCATTTCCTAATTTTCTCACTATATTAAATTACCTATGCTTCTTTTTCTGTTGTTTATATTTTGAAGTAGGGTCTCTCTTTAGCCCAGGCTGACTTGGAATTCACTATATAGTCTCAGGCTGGCCTCAAATACACAGTGATCCTCCTACCTCAATTTCCTGAGTGCTAGGATTAAAGGCATTTGTCACCACATCCAGCAGAGAGAGAGGAAAAAAAGGGGCACATCAGGGCCTCTAGCTGCTGCAGACTCCAGATGCATGTGCCACTTTGTGCATCTGGCTTTATGTGGGTACAGGGGAATCAAATTTAGGCTGTTAGGCTTTGCAGGCAAGTGCCCTAACTGCTGAGCCATCTCTCCAGCCCTGCTTTTAACATTATTTGTATCAGCCTGGTATGATGTTGTATGTCTGCAATCTCGACTGCTTGGGAAGCTGAGGCAGGGAGGAGAATGAGATCATAGCTTAGCCAGACCCTGTCTTGGAAGGGGAAGAAGTAGGAATATTTATACATACTATGCAGTAAAAACATTGTGGATCACATTCCAAACTCCATGTTCAGGGACGGGTTGAAATGAGCCATCGTGGGAGTATTATGACCCAGAAATTGGCAGACAGCACTAATGAATACTCCCACCCCTCCCAATCCTTTGCCAGGCATTTACCAACACACTGCTGGTTGAAATTGCCGAGAAATGTCCACTTAGAGAAGCTGGTGGGAACTGAAGGATCTCATTATAGCAATGTGCTGACAGATAGTGAAAAGCACAGAGCCATCTATCACCAGAAGTGATTTCCAGTGATCAACCTCCTGACAAGTGGATCAGGCCCTCCTTCAGTTCTGCGGAAAGCGGACTGCAGACCATCTGACTTGCACAAGAATTTCTTGTGGGATGATTCACTCATTTTCTGTTTCCCAATCTTAGGGAAGTGTATTTAAAAAGAACTGAAAATAACTGCTCACCATGAAGTCATTGGAGGCAGGTGGTCAGTATCTGAAAACTGCTCTACTCTCGTGGCTCTGCCATGGAAGACTTTCATTCTTGGAAAACAATCAAGAATACAAAAAGGGAAGTCAGGGATGAGGACATGACATAGGCTGCCTGTCATCTCAGCTCTAGGGAGGCTGAAGTCGGAGCATTGTGAACTGAAGGCCACCTCGGGCAATTTAGTCAAACCTCATCTCAAAGTGAGGAGACTGAGGATTGGAGAGATGGCTTAGCGGTTAAGGCACTTGCCTGTGAAGCCTAAGGACCCAGGTTCAATTCTCCAGGTCCCATGTAAGCCAGATGCACATGGTCGCACATATATCTGGAGTTCGTTTACAATGGCTAGAGGCCCTGGTGTGTCCATTCTCACTCTCTTTCTCTCTTGCTCTCTCTCTCCCTCTTTCTCTCTGTCTCTAATAACTAACTAACTAATTAACTAACTAACTAACTAAATAAATAAATAAATAAATAAAACGTGAGGAGACTGAGAAAGAAGGAGGGTAGCCAGTGATATTAGGAGGATCAGTGTGAAGTTTGAGACCAGCCTGGAACTACAGCCTGAGCTAGAGTAAGACCTTACCTGGAAAGAAAAAAAAAGAGAGAGAGAAAGAAGGGTGAGGGTGGAGGTCATTTCCAACTCACAAAGTATATGAATTCACAATATGACAACAGAGGCTAAAATACCCTAGTCTTAAAGCCACATTACATTCTAGAATTATATATCCATATGTCAAGAAGTTGGTACTCTGATCATCATAAGGTGATTCTCTTTTAAAATTTTTTTTGTTGGTTTGTTTTTCAAGGTAAGGTCTCATTCTGGCCCAGATTGACCTGGAATTCACTACGTAGACTCAATCAAGGTGGCCTTGAACTCGCTCATGGCAATCCTCCTACCTCTGCCTCCCAAGTGCTGCGATTAAAGACATGCACTACCACGCCTGGCTCCTTTTTTAATTTTTTAAAATTCACATGTGTGGAAAGGGGAGATGGTTCAGTGGCTAAAGGCACTAATTAGCCAAGCCTGCTGGGTCTGGAGTCAACTCCCCAGCACCCATGTAAAGCCAGAAACAAAAAGTGGTGCAATTTATTTGTAACAGCAAGAAACCCTGCATACAAATAAACAAACAAACAAATAAACAAATAAACAAACAAACAAATAAAGTGAACTTCCTTAAAAGGTATGCATATATTTGGAAGCAGGGTCTCATCCAGCCCAAGATGGCCTAAAACTCAATGTATATATCTGAAGATGACCTTTCTGCTTCCACTTCCTGTTGCTGAGGTTACAAGTGTGGACCATCAAACCTGGGTTGTTTTTTTTTTTAAATTTTTTGGTTTTTTGAAGTAGGTTCTCTAGCCCAGACTGACCTGGAATTCACTATGTAGTCTCAGGGTGGCCTTGAACTCAAGGGAATTCTCCTACCTCTGCCTCCCGAGTGCTGAGTACTGGGATTAAGCCATGCCTAGTTGTTGGCTGTTAACTTCTTTCCTTCCTTCCTCCCTTCCTTCCTTCCTTCCTTCCTTCCTTCCTTCCTTCCTTCCTTCCTTCCTCCCTCCCTCCCTCCCTCCCTCCCTCCCTCCCTTCCTTCCTTCCTTAATTTACTTGCAAGGAGAGAGGGAGAATATTAATGGGTGAGCCAGGACCTCTTGCCACTGCAAATAAACTCCAGATGTATGTGCCAATTTGTGCATCTGGTTTTTTTTTAATATACTTTTTATTTATTTGAGAGACAGAAAGAGAATTCATATGAGCTCATCAGTGGGTACCTACCACCGCAAATGAACTCCAGGTACATATGCCACTTTGTGCAACAGGCTTTACGTGGGTACTGGGGAACCTGGGCCATCATACTTTAAGCTTTGCAAGCAAGTACCTTTAGCTGCTGAGACAGCTCTCCAACCCTACATCTAGCTTTTTTTTCCTTTTTTTTTGGTTTTTCTTTTCCTTTTTTAAAAAATTGATTTATTAAAGCTGGGCATGGTGGCGCACACATTTAATCTCAGCACTCGGGAGGCAGAGGTAGGAGGATCACTGTGCGTTTCAGGCCACCCTTAGACGACAGAGTGAATTCCAGGTCAACCAGAGCTAGAGACCCTACCTCAAAAAACAAAAAAAAAAAAATTGATTTATTTATCAGAGAGAAAATGGGCATTCCAGCCACTGCAAATGAACTCCAGATGTATGCACCACCATGTGCATCTGGCTTACATGGGTTCTGGGAGTTGAATCAGGGTCCTCAGGCTTCACAGGCAAGGGCCTTAACCACTAAGTCATCTCTCCAGCCCTGGCTGTTTGTTTGTTTGTTTGTTTTTGTTTGTTTGTTTGTTTTTTCGAGGTAGAGTTTCACTCTGGCCCAGGCTGACCTGGAATTAGCTATGTAGTCTCAGGGTGGCCTCGAACTCACAGTGATCCTCCTACCTCTGCCTCCCGAGTGCTGGGATTAAAGGCGTGCGCCACCACGCCTGGCCTGGCTTTTTCTATTCATTTATTTTTTTTTATTTTTTGGTTTTTCGAGGTAGGGTCTCACTCTGGCTCTGGCTGACCTGGAATTCACTCTGTATTCTCAGGGAGGCCTCGAACTCTTGGCGATCCTCCTACCTCTGCTTCCCAAGTGCTGGGATTAAAGGCGTGCGCCACCATGTCTGGCTGGCTTTTTCTATTTAAATGCAGGGTGTCATAATATAGCCCAGGTTGTTCTGGAACTCACTATGCAGCCCAAACTGGCTTTGAAGTTATGCCAAGCCTTTTGCCTCAGTCTCCAGAGTGCTGGAATTGCAGGCATGTACCACCACACTCTGTAATAATTCCAACAGTACTTGTGCCTGGGCTCTGGAGGATTTTACCATACTTCTGGAAGTTAGAAGGATGCAAGAGTAGAGGTGGGGCAAGCAACTTTCTTTTATATTCTATGGAAGCTGATATGAGAAAGGAGATAAACTCCGGAGACCAGTTTCCAAAGAGAGCAAACTTTTTAGGAAGTTCCTAATCTGAAGATATCCTTTAGGACAGAGGTCAGCCACCGGAAGGAAAACCACAGTCCGAGGCCACTGCTCTCTGCTATGAATGATTTTTACATTTTTAAATGGTTGTAGGTAAAGGTCAAAAAACAAGATTTTTTTTTTTTTTTCTGAGGTAAGGTCTTTCTTTAGGCCCAGGCTGACCTAGAATTCACTATGTAGTGTCAGGCTGGCCTCGAACTCACAGTGATCCTCCTACCCCTGCTTCCTGAGTGCTGGGATTACAGTCGTGAGCCACCACACCCACCTCCAAAAGCTAAGATTTTGTGGCACGTGAAAATCATTCAAAATCAAATTTCACTTCATAACTAATGTTCACATAGACACTTGCATTCCTTTATTTATTTATTTATTTATTTATTTATTTATTTATTTATTTATTTATTCATTCATTCATTCATTTATTTAAGAGCTCTCATGTAGCCCAGGCTGACCTCAAACTTGCTATGTAGCTGAGGATGACCTTAAACTCCAGATCCTTCTGCCTCCATCTTCCAAGTATCATTCCTTGAAGTCTTTACCGCTGCTTTTGAGCTGCAGCCTCCAGCGTTCGAATGGTTTCACAGTTTTGACAGAAATCACAGGGCCAGGAAAGCCTGAAACATTTAGCTATTTACGAAATGCCTGGTAGTCCCTGACTTAAACTTAAAACTATTCGATGCTGAGCATGGTGGCGCACACCTTTAATCTCAGCACTCAGGAGTCAGAGGGAGAAGGATCTCCGAGAGTTCGAGGCCACCCTGAGACTACATAGTGAATTCTAGGTCAGCCTGGGTTAGAGTGAGACCCTACCTCGGGGAAAAAAACAAAAAACAAAAAAAACCGATTCGAGTGCATGTCCTATTTGGAATGTTTTCGGTACCCTCGGGGGCGGGGAAACGCAAGAGGCCCCAAGGCTGGTGCAAACTGAAGATTCTGGGCCTCAGTTTCCCCAGCAGCAAAGTTGGGTTATCCGCAGTGATTGGAAGGAGGGAGCGGTGAAGAAAGGTTGACTTGCAATGGAGCAAATAAATAAACCGGACAGGAGCTCCGGGAGGCTAGGACTTAGGGGGTGGGTTGGAGCCGGACTGCGCGCTGCGCTCGGGGCGGATCCTCCGGGGTTTCCAGCGGGGCTCAGCTCCCCGCGGGCTCCGCTCTCCCGGGGGAATTCCGGGCGGGCAGGCGGGAGCGGGGCGGGGCGGGGCGGGGCCACCGCCTATAAGACAGGCCGAGCGCAGGCCGGGGGCCACTGTCCGTGTCCTCGTCCACCGCGCTCCGCGTACCATGGCGCCCGCTCGCCTGCTCGCGTCGCTGCTGCTGCTGCTCTTCGCCGGCATCCCCACCGCCACCACCGAGTCGGTAGGTGCTGGAAGGTGTCTTGTGTCGGGGGAGACACTTGGGGGCTTCTTTGTTCCCTGAGAGCCTGGGATGGGGTAGGGTGCTGCGCCCCTTTTAACTGGATGCTAAGGGCCGGATCACTTTGTTGTAAACTTTGCGCCTGCATCGCTGGGAGGCTCTCAGGTGACCCTTCCATGCGCCATGATGCCCCTAGCCTGTTGCTCTCCCTGCCCCATACCCCAGGTTTGTCGTGGCCTCAGCCCCGCCGCGGGCTCCAGGCATGGACGTGACTAAGCCGGTGTCAACGCTTCTCCTCCCACATCCTCGCCCCTTCGCTGGGGTCCCTGGGGGAGCAGAAGGACAGCGTGTACAGGGTGAGGGCTAGGGTTGTGTGTGTGTGTGGGGAAAGTGGACAACTGAGCCCCGGCCTTAGTACTGGCCACAGCTCTGCCACTGACCTGGGAGGGAGCCAAGGACTTGTCCCCCTTCTGCGCAAAGGGTTTGGTGCGATGGGCCAAGAGGTGACCTCTATCTCCTTTAGGGCGGCTAGAAAGATGGGGTTCTGATCATTGTAGAGTACACAGGAAGCTCTGCCCACGGCCAGTAAGTTGAATTACAGCTTTTTGCAAGAACTGTTCAGTTGTGTGGAACTGCACACGGGGAAACTGAGGCACACATCCCGACTGAGCTGAAGAGGCTGGAGGAGAGAAGGTCCCAAGGGCTGGGGGAAAAAAAAACAAAAAACAAAAACCTTTCCTTTTCAAGGTCGTGGGGGTCACATGCATACCTGGGAAGTTTGGGATGTGACAATTACTGGAAGTGGGGGGGGGGTCTGCCCTAGGAGCTTGCGCTTGCTTTGTGCCCTTAGCCTAAGTTTCAAGGAGTGAGACCCGGTTTAATCATTAGTATTTGCCCAAGTCTCCTTTTCCTTTGAACGTGGTGAGGGGAAAGTTGATTCTGCTAGGCAGTCACTTGTGGAAGTCAGTGAGTGAGACCCTGAGCAACCCCCTCCCTTCCCAGCCCGATGCCAGACCCATGGCGACGACTGGAAATACTGAGGCGTAAGGTGTGGCTCTGGGTCTGATCTAATAGCTTTCTAATGGTTCTACAACTTGTTTAATTCCATCCCACAGCCCCCGCCCCCTTGCACCCTACTGTTTACTGTTCTTAAAACCAGTCCTGAGGCTAGCCAGGTTAAGTAACTTGCCCAAGGTTACGCAGCTAATAACCGGCTGAGTCACATTGAGATGAAGCAGCCAGCCTTCCTAGTGCCTGCGCTTTCATCTCTATTTCCAACTCCAGGGGCTGCTGTCGGGTCCCATCCTCAGATAACTCAAGTCTGGTCTAGAGTCTGTTGACATTTGGGGCTGGGAAGCCTCAAGGAATTCTAAGTGGGAAAGAACCAGAATGTGAGATGGTAACTCCGCCTCCCCCCTTCCCCCCTGCAAAGCAAAGGCATCTTCGCAGAAAGGTTCACTGCTGAGCAGGTCTAGAACCTTCGCCATCTGAGCGAGTTACTGAAAGGTCTTTGGGGAATCCAGCCCTTGGAAAGGCGTCTGAAGGAACACTGGCCAGGCAGCGGTGAGGAAAAAGGAAAGAACACAGGAGGTGGCCGAGGTCTCCACATGGACAGTCACGTGCTCAACTCAGGGGCTGATGAGCCTGCAGGTGCTTCAGGAGTAGCAGACAGCTGTGGCCCAGGGACAGTGAGAAGGATGTGGTTTGGAGGAGGGGGGCTGGGTCAGTCCTATGAAGGGTGACTTATCCACCGACCAGGGGGTAAGTTAGCCCTGAGCAGCTGCTTCCGGAGAGGTGTCAATCTCCCTCCTTTATCCGGACCTCAGCTCCTTTCTTCCTGGCTAAATGTCTGAGACATCTTGCCTCTAATGGGGCACAGCACAGGATTTCCCCTTTTGATCTTCCTACCCCCAGGTTAGGGCCAGGAAAATCCGACCAAGTCACATTTGGCTCAGACTGGAGAGAAGATACAATCTGACTTTTTTTTTTTTTTTTTTTTTGGTAGATAGAAAAAAATGCTGCCTGGGGAGCAAGGTTTTGCTAACAGTCATTATGATTTATTGAATAATTTACAATAATGGAGTACTTTTTGTCTTCACCAAAACAAACCCCTAGTATGTGGTGATTTTCTTTTGAAATATTTTTTTGATTTTTATTTATTTACTTGAGAGGGAAAGAGGCAGAGAGAGGGAGAGAGAGACAGAGAATGGGCACGCGAGGGCCTCCAGCCACTGCAAAGGAACTCCAGGTTCACGCACCCCTGTGTGTATCTGGCCTACATGGGTCCTGGGGAATCGAACCTGGATCCTTTGGCTTTGCAGGCAAATGACTTGACCGCTAAGCTATCTCTCTAGCCCGGGATCATGGCTGACACCTGTTGATTTGTTTTTGGTTTTTCTATTTATTTATATGAGAGAGAGGGAGGGAGGGAGAAAAAGAAAGAGTGGGCGCACCAGGGCCTCCAGCCACTGCAATCAAACTCCAGATGCATGTGCCCCCTTGTGCATCTGGCTTATGTGGGTCCTGGAGAATCAAACCAGGATCCTTTGGCTTTGCAGGCAAACACCTTAAACACTAAGCCATCTCTCCAGCCCAGCCAATGGCCTTTAATTCCAGCACTCGGGAGGCAGAGGTAGGAGGATGGCAGTGAGCTCAAGGCCAGCCAGAGACTAAATAGTAAATTCCTATAAGACAGGCGAGCGCAGGCCGGGGGCCACTGTCCGTGTCCTCGTCCACCGCGCTCCGCGTACCATGGCGCGCCCGCTCGCCTGCTCGCGTCGCTGCTGCTGCTGCTCTTCGCCGGCATCCCCACCGCCACCACCGAGTCGGTAGGTGCTGGAAGGTGTCTTGTGTCGGGGAGACACTTGGGGGCTTCTTTGTTCCCTGAGAGCCTGGGATGGGGTAGGGTGCGCCCGCACAACTGGATGCTAGGGGCCGGATCACTTTGTTTGTAAACTTTGCGCCTGCATCGCTGGGAGGCTCTCAGGTGACCCTTCCATGCGCCATGATGCCCCTAGCCTGTTGCTCTCCTGCCCCATACCCCGGGTTTGTCGTGGCCTCAGCCCCCCGCCGCGGGCTCAGGCATGGACGTGACTAAGCCGGTGTCAGCGCTTCTCCTCCCACATCCTCGCCCCTTCGCTGGGGTTACAGCAGAAGGACAGCGTGTACAGGGTGAGGCTAGGGTTGTGTGTGTGTGGGAAAGTGGACAACTGAGCCCGGCCTTGTACTGGCCACAGCTCTGCCACTGACCTGGGAGGAGCCAAGGACTTGTCCCCCTTCTGCGCAAAGGGTTTTGGTGCGATGGGCCAAGAGGTGACCTCTATCTCCTTTAGGGCGGCTAGAAAGATGGGGTTCTGATCATTTGCCAGAGTACACAGGAAGCTCTGCCCACGGCAGTAAGTTGAATTACAGCTTTTGCAAGAACTGTTCAGTTGTGTGGAACTGCACACGGGGAAACTGAGGCACACATCCCGACTGAGCTGAAGAGGCTGGAGAGAGAAGTCCCAAGGGCTGGGGAAAAAAAACAAAAAACAAAAACCTTTCCTTTTCAAGGTCGTGGGGTCACATGCATACCTGGGAAGTTTGGGGATGTGACAATTACTGGAGTGGGGTCTGCCCTAGGGCTTGCGCTTGCTTTGTATAGCCTAAGTTTCAAGAGGTGAGACCCGGTTTAATCATTAGTATTTGCCCAAGTCTCCTTTCCTTTGAACGTGGTGAGGGAAAGTTGATTCTGCTAGGCAGTCACTTGTGGAGGTCAGTGAGTGAGACCCTGAGCAACCCCCTCCCTTCCCAGGCGATGCAGACCCATGGCGACGACTGGAAATACTGAGGCGTAAAGGTGTGGCTCTGCAAGATGCATCTAATAACTTTCTAATGGTTCTACAACTTGTTTAATTCCATCCCCTGGCCAGCCCCCCCTTGCACCCTACTGTTAACTGTTCTTAAAACCAGTCCTGAGGCTAGCCAGGTTAAGTAACGTGCAAGGTTACGCGGCTAATAACCGGCTAGTCACATTGAGATGAGCAGCCAGCCTTCTAGTGCCTGCGCTTTCATCTCTCTATTTCAACTCCAGGGGCTGCTGTCGGGTCCCATCCTCAGATCAAGTCTGGTCTAGAGTCTGTTGACATTTGGGGCTGGGAAGCCTCAAGGAATTCTAAATTAGGAAAGAACCAGAATGTGAGATGGTAACTCCACCTCCCCCTTCCCCACCAGAAGCAAAGGCATCTTCACTTGAAAGGTTCACCGCTGAGCAGGTCTGGGCTCTCGCCATCTGAGCGAGTTGAAAGGTCTTTGGGAATCCAGCCCTTGGAAAGGCGTCTGAAGGAACACTGGCCAGGCAGCGGTGAGGAAAAAGAAAGAACACAGGAGGTGGCCGAGGTCTCCACATGGACAGTCACGTGCTCAACTCAGGGGCTGATGAGCCTGCAGGTGCTTCAGGAGTAGCAGACAGCTGGCCCAGGGACAGTGAGAAGGATGTGGTTTGGAGGAGGGGGCTGGTCAGTCCTGAAGGGTGACTTATCCACCGACCAGGGGTGATTAGCCCTGAGCAGCTGCTTCCGGAGAGGTGTCAATCTCCCTCCTTTATCCGGACCTCAGCTCCTTTCTTCCTGGCTAAATGTCTGAGACATCTTGCCTCTAATGGGGCACAGCACAGGATTTCCCCCTTTGATCTTCCTACCCCCAGGTTAGGAGCCAGAAATCCGACCAAGTCACATTTGGCTCAGACTGGAGAGAAGATACAATCTGACTTTTTTTTTTTTTTTTTTTTTTAGAATAGGAAAAAAATGCCTGGGAGCAAGGTTTTGCTAACAGTCATTATGATTTATTGAATAATTTACAATAATGGAGTACTTTTTGTCTTCACCAAAACAAACCCCTAGTATGTGGTGATTTTCTTTTTGAAATATTTTTTTTGATTTTTATTTATTTACTTGAGGAGGGAAGAGGCAGAGGGGAGAGAGAGACAGAGAATGGGGCACATGAGGGCCTCCAGCCACTGCAAGGAACTCCAGGTTCCACCCTGTGTGTATCTGGCCCACATGGGTCCTGGGGAATCGAACCTGATCCCTTTTGGCTTTGCAGGGCAAATGACTTGACCGCTCAAGCTATCTCTCTAGCCCAAGGATCATGGCTGACACCTGTTTGTTTGTTTTTGGTTTTTCTATTTATTTATATGAGAGAGAGGGAGGGAGGGAGAAAAAGAAAGAGTGGGCGCACCAGGGCCTCCAGCCACTACAATCAAACTCCAGATGCATGTGCCCCTTGTGCATCTGGCTTATGTGGGTCCTGGAGAATCAAACCAGGATCCTTTGGCTTTGCAGGCAAACACCTTTAAACACTAAGCCATCTCTCCAGCCCAGCCAATGGCCTTTAATTCCAGCACTCCCAGGCAGAGGTAGAGGATGGCAGTGAGCTCAAGGCCAGCCAGAGACTAAATAGTAAATTCCAGGTCAGCCTAGGCTAGAGCAAGATCCTACCTCAAAAAACAAACAAAAAAAAACAACAAAAAGAACCTGGCAGTAGTCCTCTAGTAATGTCCTTTTAGGCCCTTCCTCAAATGCTAGATTCATTCCAAACTTAACTCCCTGCTCCCTTTACACAAATGTGGGGAATGGAACCCCAGCTGAGCACCCAGCTACCCTGTCCTCTGGTGGGGTTTGCCATCCTAAACCAGTTCTTCCTGTCCAGCTGGGGAGCATTCCCTGATCTGCCTTCCTGCCACTCCCTCCCTGGCCAATTAAAGGCAGCCTTGTTTTTCAGGACGACGGGGTGGGCAAGGTGTTGCTGCCCAGGGGCACAGCCCACTGACTTGGCACCAGGGGCCCAGGCAATTCTGGGAAGTATCCCCACCCACCAGGTGTACTTTAACTTAAAGTGACATTTCTGGTCTACTTGAGAACTCTCCATTGCACACAGTGGGGGGTGGGGCCAGAAGCCCAGTGGGTTCTAGAACTTTTCGTGGCTGATGAGAACTCTTGGGACTTATTACTGCATGTCCGGGAAACTATTTGGGTGATCATTTGGAGGACTCCACGAGGTTGAGAGAGGGTCTTTTTTACTTTCTCTGGGATGACATCTCCCATCTGTAAAACGAGGGAATGGAGCTGAATGGCTAAGTGAGCCCTTCAGCTCTGATACTTAATTAATAATTACATTAATTATTCGCGGGAGCAGCAGGGGCTGGGGAGATATTTACAGTTAAAGGCTCTTGCTTGCACAACCTATAGACCAGAGTTGATTCCCAGCACCTATGTACCAGGTGCAAAAAAAGTGGCACATGTGTCTGCCATTGATTTATAGCGGTAAAGAGCACAAGCACACACACACACACACACATGTATGAATACATAATAATTTTTTTAAATTTTTTTTTTTTTATTATTGAGCAACTTCAGAACTATAGACTATAAACCACAATAATTCCCTCCCTGCTCAGAATACATGATAATTTTTAAAAGTGGTTACAGAAGTAGCTAAGACATCTAAGACATCAAGGGTGGGATTAGAATACTATCACCAAATTCTAGAAGGAGGAAGCCACACTGACTCACCCCGCCCATCTAGGGCAGGAACTGTGCTTGCTTTATTTTTTAGTGAAATACCTGTCCCATGGTTAGTACTGAGGAAATTCTGCATGAGTGAATAAACTCATGCATGTAACTGCGCTCTGAACTCATGCATGTAGCTTCATTCTAAAAGGCACACTGTCATTATATATCCCATGATACTGCGAGAGTAGGCATTTTAAATCTTTAAACAAAATTTTTTTACAGGTATCTGATGCTCTAAAAGAATGTAGTGATTTGCTAAGAGCCAGTACCAGGTCTGACAGAATAGTACAAGGTGCTCTGATTTGACTGTTCGCAGAGAACATTCCAGATGAAGTTCTGCTGAGTTTTGATGTTACCTGGATCCTACTTCTGCATTGCTGGTAACCTTGAGCAAGCAAGCTCTGTGTCTGGGGCTCCAGTGTGCCCAGCTCTAAAATGAAGAGCTCTGATCCTTTAAGGCCCCACCAGCCTAGTGTGGAGGGAGGAAGGAGCTTTCTGGCCTCCTTGATAAAATCTAAACAAGCCTCTGTCTTAGAAGAGAAGGAGGTGGACATTCAGCTCCTGCCATCCCCAGTGCCAGAAACAGGAGAGAGGTTTCCAAGGACTTGGAGTGCCAGAGCTGGCCTGAATGAGGCTGGGGAAGCCAGGCTGGGCGCCCAGCCCCTAGCCTCCTGTTGGGAGGAGATCTGGCTCTCGCTGTCCTTCAGCCTCCTGGACTGTACTGGACTGAACTGGATGAGTGGATGCACTTTCAAATGAATGCTTAACATTCGGGAAGGGGATGGAGAGGGCTCTGTGAGCAATCATCGAGGGGAAAGTCGTCCACCTGAGTGCCCTTTCATTTCCTGTCAGACCCTTTGGCTAGTAGAAAGCTTTGTAATTGGTGGGATGACGTGCGGGTTTGCCTGTCTCAGAGAATCAGCATCTGCAGTGTCTGGGTGCTCTAGGGGATACTGGGAAGTGCTGGTACCGGGCCTGAACCTTCCTTTGTGTGGACATTGACATTAAGCGGGCCGTTCTCAAAATTGGTCTTTAGCGCTCTGCAGAGCAGGTGGTACATTTTTAACTCCCTAAAAAGCAAAATTAAGGCTTTGACTAGTCTGAGTTTATAGAGCTTATAGAGTTTATGCAGTTCAGGGTTGATTTTTGTCCCAGGAATCTCTGACATTTTTTTAAAAATGTCTTTTTATTTTTATGTATTTATGTATTTATTTACTTATTTTTGGAAAATTGAAAATACTAGTTTGGTGTGATTAATCTCTCACTGCCAGAAGACATTGTGCTCAGCTTTCTGGTCTGTTGAGGGTCTGATTCTGACAATGTGTGTAGGCTTCTTTAAAGATGTTTTAAGTGAACACCCTGGACAGCCAAGTAGAGTGGAGACATTCCTTTGAGAACCGTTTTTTCTCACTCCTCCCCACACCTAACCCCACAGAGGCTGGGTGGGAAGAGGGACCAATCTAGGGTGGGGCTGATGGAGCCCAAATCTTATATTTGTTTATCTTAGAAGTAGGCTGTTTGGTACTTATCAGATGGGTTTATATTTAAACAAGGAATAGTTCTGTGACCCACCTCTCTTGCCAGAACCATAAGGTGTCCCGAGCAGCTTGCAGCCTGCTCCTAGGGAGGAGGGAGCTGGGTGGGTTGCAAAGGGTCCCAGACCCTCAGGACACACTGCTCAGAACTTGGCTGTCCTCCTGTGTTCAAAGGGCAAAGTTCTAGTCTTTTTTGAGGACTGTGACAATAGATCCTCCAGGCTTTGTGATGGTCGGCAGAGAGGAGAATGTTTGGAACAGGCATTTTTTTTTTTTTTTACATTTTCACTGTATGGTGGCCTGCAGAATGGGAGAACACAGGCCACCACAGGGTCTGATTTGTCCCTAGACAAGCACCTTTCCTTCTTGGACTGGTTTGTTATTAACCCACTGGTGACCTTTGGGTGTATTTCTGCCTCAAAGGCCTCTCTAACCTTGCCTGCTACATGCTGGGAAACTAGAAAAGTGGGTACGTTTTACAGCCAATCTAAGTCTCTTGAGTTTCCGTCCCAGCCCTGTCACTCACCCAGGGACAAGCAGTTAATTAATAAAATGCTTTGTTGATGTGAGAGCCCTCGTGTCCCTCTATAAAACATCTGTGTCACTTGAGGACCATAATCATTTGGCAAACTTGTAAAGTGCTGGCTTAAGTTGAGGTTATTATTAGCCACTAGACGAGGGCTCCTAAGCAGCCCAGAGGGTGGCTTTGGGATGTGGTATCTATGCATATCTTAAAAATACAAATAAGTTGGTAGAAAGTCTTGGGTTACTTTATCTCTTTCAGAGGGCTCCAGGCTCTTCAAAAGACTACTGATTTTAACAATTCTTTCTAGCTTTGACTCTCCCTCCACCCCAGCTGAGGTCTCACTCTAGCTCAGGCTGACCCTGGAATTCACTCTGTCATCTCAGGGTGGTGAACTCAGGGGATCTTCCTACCTCTGCCTCCTGAGTGCTGGGATTAAAGCGTGTGCCGACAACGCCTGGCTAGCTTGACTTTTTTTTTTCCCACCCTACCCTCTTCTGACATCCACTGTTTCTTTCCATCCCTCCTTCCTATTCAGTGCCCCCAATCTTTACCTCACCTGCTCCCTTCCCTGTTCACCCAGCCGAGGGAGTTGGCTGCCCCAGTTTTCTCTGGCAGAGGAGAGGCTGCTAGTCAGGTGACAGCCAGGGTAATGGAAGGGAGGCAGGGAGGCGGCTGCTGCGTGTGGAAGAGTGACGGCTTGAAGCTGGGTGGTGGTGGCCAAGCCTGCACGTTGTAACCTCTGGGCTGGGTTGGGCGCTTGGAGTGGGACCGCCCTGCTTCTTGCCTCCAGGAAACGGATGGGAGATGATGAGGCAGACTGAGCTGGTCTGGAGCTGTAAGCCAGGACCCGGTTGGTTTTTAATCTGCTGAGACAGGCTGCAGAGTAGGTCCCCGGACTCTGTTCTCTGAACACAGAAGGCTTGTTTGCACCATTGAGCCTCCTGGCCGGCCATGAATCAGCAGGGATTTCGGATCTGCAGCCTTGATTACCAGCCCCAGCTTCAATGCACCTCTGTCTCAGAGGGGCCCTGAAACCAGCCTCAGCTGTCTCCACTGGTAATCGGGCAATGCAAACACCTTAAACACTAAGCCATCTCTCCAGCCCAGCCAATGGCCTTTAATTCCAGCACTCGGGAGGCAGAGGTAGGAGGATGGCAGTGAGCTCAAGGCCAGCCAGAGACTAAATAGTAAATTCCAGGTCAGCCTAGGCTAGAGCAAGATCCTACCTCAAAAAAACAAACAAAAAACAAACAAACAAAAAGAACCTGGCAGTAGTCCTCTAGTAATGTCCTTTAGGGCCCTTCCTCAAATGTTAGATTCATTCCAAACTTAACTCCCTGCTCCCCTTACACAAATGTGGGGAATGGAACCCCAGCTGAGCACCCAGCTACCCTGTCCTCTGGTGGGGTTTGCCATCCTAAACCAGTTCTTCCTGTCCAGCTGGGGAGCATTCCCTGATCTGCCTTCCTGCCACTCCCTCCCTGGCCAATTAAAGGCAGCCTTGTTTTGGGACGACGGGGTGGGCCAAGGTGTTGCTGCCCAGGGGCACAGCCCACTGACTTGGCACTAGGCCCAGGCAATTCTGGGGAAGTATCCCCCACCCACCAGGTGTACTTTAACTTAAAGACATTTCTGGTCTACTTGAGAACTCTCCATTGCACACAAGTGGGGGTGGGGCCGGAAGCCCAGTGGGTTCTAGAATCCTTGAGTGGCTGATGAGAACTCTTGGGACTTATTATTGCATGTCCGGGAAACTATTTGGGTGATCATTTGGAGGACTCCACGAGGTTGGAGAGAGGTCTTTTACTTTCTCTGGGATGACATCTCCATCTGTAAAACGAGGGAATGGAGCTGAATGGCTTCAAGAGCCCTTCCCAGCTCTGATACTTAATTAATAATTAAGCATTAATTATTCAAAGGGAGCAGCAGGGGCTGGGGAGATGGCTTAGCAGTTAAAGGCTCTTGCTTGCACAACCTATAGACCTGAGTTTGATTCCCCAGCACCTATGTGAAGCCAGGTGCAAAAAAAGTGGCACATGTGTCTGCCATTGATTTATAGCGGTAAGAGCACACGCGTGCACACACACACACACACACATGTATGAATACATAATAATTTTTTTAAAGTTTTTTTTTTTATTATTGACAACTTCCAGAACTATAGACTATAAACCACAATAATTCCCTCCCTGCTCAGAATACATGATAATTTTTAAAAGTGGTTACAGAAACCTTTAAGACATCTAAGACATCAAGGGGATTAGAATACTATCACCAAATTCTAGAAGGAGGAAGCCACACTGACTCACCCCGCTACATCTAGGGCAGGAACTGTGCTTGCTTTATTTTAGTGAAATACCTGTCCCATGGTTAGTACTGAGGAAATTCTGCATGAGTGAATAAACTCATGCATGTAACTGCACTCTGAACTCATGCATGTAACTTCATTCTAAAAAGGCACACTGTCATTATATATCCCATGATACTGCGAGGTAGGCATTTTAAATCTTTAAACAAAATTTTTTTTACAGGTATCTGATGCTCTAAAGAATGTAGTGATTTGCTAAGGCCAGTACCAGGTCTGACAGAATAGTACAAGGTGTCTGATTTGACTGTTCGCAGAGAACATTCCAGATGAAGTTCTGCTGAGTTTTGATGTTACCTTGGATCCTACTTCTGCATTGCTGGGTAACCTTGAGCAAGCAAGCTCTGTGTCTGGGGCTCAGTGTGCCCAGCTCTAAAATGAAGAGCTCTGATCCTTCCGGCCCCACCAGCCTAGTGTGGAGGGGAGGAAGGGACTTTTCTTGGCCTCCTTGATAAAATCTAAACAAGCCTCTGTCTTAGAAGAGAAGGAGGTGGACATTCAGCTCCTGCCATCCCCAGTGCCTAGAAACAGAGGGTTTTTCCAAGGACTTGGAGTGCTGAGCTGGCCTGAATGAGGAGCTGGGGGAAGCCAGGCTGGGCGCCCAGCCCTAGCTCCTTGTTGGGAGGAATTGGCTCCTCGCTGTCCTTCAGCCTCCTGGACTGTACTGGACTGAACTGGATGAGTGGATGCACTTTCCAAATGAATGCTTAACATTCGGGGAAGGGGATGGAGAGGGCTCTGTGAGCAATCATCGAGGGTTAGTGTCGTCCACCTGAGTCACCCTTTCATTTCCTGTCAGACCCTTTGGCTAGTAGGAAAGCTTTGTGGTGGGGTATTGGGATGACGTGCGGGTTTTGCCCTGTCTCAGAGAATCAGCATCTGCAGTGTCTGGGTGCTCTAGGGGACATTCAGGAAGTGCTGGTACCGGGCCCTGAACCTTCCTGTGTGTGGACATTGACATTAAGCGGGCCGTTCCTCAAAATTGGTCTTTAGCGCTCTGTAGAGCAGGTGGTACATTTTTTTAACTCCCTTAAAGCAAAATTAAGGCTTTGACTAGTCTGAGTTTATAGAGCTTATAGAGTTTATAGTTCCAGGGTTGATTTTTGTCCCAGGAATCTCTGACATTTTTAAAATGTCTTTTTATGTATTTATGTATTTATTTACTTATTTTTGGAAAGTTGAAAATACTAGTTTGGTGTGAGACAATCTCTCACTACCAGAAGACATTGTGCTCAGCTTTCTGGTCTGTTGAGGGTCTGATTCTGACAATGTGTGTAGGCTTAAAGATAAGGTTTTAAGTGAAGCACCCTGGACAGCCAAGTAGAGGAGACATTCCTTTGAGAACCGTTTTCTCCTCCCCCCACACCTAACCCCACAGAGGCTGGGTGGGAAAGGGACCAATCTAGGGTGGGGCTGATGGAGCCCAAATCTTATATTTGTTTATCTTAGAAGTAGGCTGTTTGGTACTTATCAGATGGGTTTATATTTAAACAAGAACCAGTTCCTGGCAGCCCCACCTCTCTTGCCAGAACCCGCAGGTGTCCCGAGCAGCTTGCAGCCTGCTCCTAGGGAGAGGGAGCTGGGTGGGTTGCAAGGGTCCCAGACCACTCAGGACACTGCTCAGAACTTGGCTGTCCTCCTGTGTTCAAAGGGCAAAGTTTCTAGTCTTTTGAGGACTGTGACAATAGATCGCACTCCAGGCTTTGTGATGGTCGGCAGAGAAGGGAATGTTTGGAATAGGCCATTTTTTTTTTTTTTTTTACATTTTCACTGTATGGTGGCCTGCAGAATGGGAGAACACAGGCCCACCACAGGGTCTGATTTGTCCCTAGAAAAGCACCTTTCCTTCTTGGACTGGTTTGTTATTAACCCACTGGTGACCTTTGGGTGTATTTCTGCCCCTCAAAGGCCTCTCTAACCTTGCCTGCTACATGCTGGGAAACTAGAAAAGTGGGTACGTTTTACAACCAATCTAAGTCTCTTGAGTTTCCGTCCCAGCCCTGTCACTCACCCAGGGACAAGCAGTTAGTTAATAAGTCACTTTGTTGATGTGAGAGCCCTCGTGTCCTCTATAAAACATCTGTGTCACTTGAGGACCATAATCGGTATTTGGCAAACTTGTAAAGTGCTGGCTTAAGTTGAGGTTATTATTAGCCACTAGACGAGGGCTCCTAGCTTGGCCAGAGGGTGGCTTTGGGATGTGGTATCTATGCATATCTTAAAAATACAAATAAGTTGGTAGAAGTCTTGGAGTTTACTTTATCTCTTCCAGAGGGCTCCAGGCTCTTCAAAAGACTACTGATTTTAACAATTCTTTCTAGCTTTGACTCTCCCTCCCACCCCAGCTAGGGTCTCACTCTAGCTCAGGCTGACCTGGAATTCACTCTGTCATCTCAGGGTGGCCTCGAACTCAGGGATCTTCCTACCTCTGCCTCCTGAGTGCTGGGATTAAAGGCGTGTGCCACGACAACGCCTGGCTAGCTTTGACTTTTTTTTTTTTTCCATACCCCTACCCTCTTCTGACATCCACTGTTTCTTTCCATCCCTCCTTCCTATTCGGTGCCCCCCAATCTTTACCTCACACCTGCTCCCTTCCCTGTTCACCCAGCCGAGGGAGTTGGCTGCCCCAGTTTTCTCTGGCAGAGGAGAGGCTGCTAGTCAGGTGACAGCCAGGGTAATGGAAAGGGAGGCAGGGAGCGGCTGCTGCGTGTGGAAAGAGTGACGGCTTGAAGCTGGGTGGTGGTGGCCAAGCCTGCACATTGTAACCTCTGGGCTGGGTTGGGCGCTTGGAGTGGGGACACTTCTTCTTGCCTCGGGGAAACCCGGATGGGAGATGATGATGAGGCAGACTGAGCTGGTCTGGAGCTGTAAGCCAGGACCCGGTTGGTTTTAATCTGCTGAGACAGGCTGCAGAGTAGGTCCCCCGGACTCTGTTCTCTGAACACAGAAGGCTTGTTTGCACCCTGAGAGCCTCCTGGCCGGCCATGAATCCAGCAGGGATTTCGGATCTGCAGCCTTGATTACCAGCCCCAGCTTCAATGCACCTCTGTCTCAGAGGCCCTGAGGGAGCCAGCCCCTCCCAGCTGTCTCCACTGGTAATCGGAGCAATGCCCAGTTTGGTTACCAGGTCCCAGGACAGAGAGAGGCTTGTGTCTTTGAGACCCATCTTTTACAGGTTGGGAAACTGAGGCCCAGAAAGGGAGGGAGTAGCCCAGGACCACCTACATAATTAGTGACTAGGGTGCTGGTTTGGCTCTTAGGGAGGAATTTGCTCAGTGGTTCCTGATCAACACACCCTGTTCCTCGCTGGCACCCAGGATCCTGGAGTCTTTGCTGTGGGAATGGGCTGCCCTGGGGCCTGGTGAAAAGCTGGCTGTTGGCAGTGCCAGGCCTGGCTCTCTACAGGGTGATTGTGTTCATGGTAACTTGACCTCGAAGTGGGCAAAGCCTGACATTTGAACCCTCACTCCCCCCACTCCCCAGATCTTGCTTAACCCTTCAGGAATCAGACTGCAGATTGACCTGTGTTTGCCTATTACTATATATATTTTTTCCTCCCAAAGAAAGCTAAGAAGTAGGGAATCCAAAAAGTTAAAAGAAATAGGGAATCCAGGTTCCAAACAGAATTCAGAAGTTACTAGGCATGGTAGCGCAGCATGCCTTTTAATTCCAGCACTAGGAAGACAGAGGAAGGAGGATCACCGTGAGTTATGAGTTCAAGCCCAGCCTGAGACTACATAGTGAATTCCAGGTCAGCCTGGGCTAGAGCGAGACCCTACCTTGAAAAACCAAAAAAAAAAAAAAAAAAAAAAGTCTCTTTTATTTTAATATTTTATTTATTCATTTGCAAGCAGAGAGAGAGGCAGAAAGAGAATGGGCGCTGTTAGGGCCTCCAGCCACTTGCAAACAACTCCAGATGCATGTGCCCCCTTGTGCAGCTGGCTTATGTGGGTGCTGGGGACTCTAACCTGGGTCCTTAGGCTTCAAAAGCAAATGCTTTAACTACTAACCCATCTCTCCAGCCCCAAGGTCTCTATTTTCTTAGTATAAGGTGCTCAAAATTGTGTGATCTTCAACAGGTTTCTACCCATATTCTTTAAAAATATATATATTTTATTTTCATTTATTTGTTTGACATAGAGGGAGAGAGAGTGAGAGAGAGAATGGGCACACCAGGGCCTCCAGCCACTGCAAATGAACTCCAAATGCATGCACCCCCTTGTGCATCTGGTTTACATGGGTCCATGGGGAATCGAACCAAGGTCCTTTGGCTTTGCAGGCAAACACCCTAATTGCTAAGCCATCTCTCCAGTCCAGGTTTCTGAAGAAACCTGATTTGCTGTTGGAAAATAAAAACAAAATAATAGCCATTATAAGGGAAGTTCCTCTGGCCCTCTGGCTTGCAAAGCCCCTCCCCTCCGATAACCAGCTTCTTTCCAGCTCTGGAGCACCTTCTGCAAGCTTCCTCATGTCTCTGACCGTTTGTGCACTAATCCCTGTCCCCCCAAGCCGGAAGGAAAGCAGGTGGAGGGTAATAATAGCTACCACTTATTGAGCACTGCTGTGTACCAGGGCACCTGCTGGGTCCTGTACACACTAATACATTGCCCTTAATCCTCACACTATGCAAGATGTTACCAGCCTTGGTCACAAAAAGAGGAAAGTGAGGACTTGAGAGCCAGAACAAACTCCCAGACTCATAGTTAGGAAGTGGAAGCTCTATGGTTTGTTTGTGGGTCTTGCCCATTGTGGGAAATGGGGTTAGCGGAAGAGGTAAATGTGCCCAGTACCCTGTTGAGGAACCTCCTGCCAGAATTCCTCTGAGAAGTCCAGCAGTTGGAACCCAGGGGTACTCTACTGTCCCCACATTAATTTGTCCGGTTATTCTGAAAGCAGTATCTCGTGCAGCCTTGACCCTGCCTTCCCTGGGGAGGAGGCAGGTGGGGGGCCAGGCTCTCATTAGTTTGCAGTTAACCAAGCCCTGACCCTGAACACCTCCCTGGTGCGCCAGCCAAGTTTCTGTTCCTTTGTTTAAGCAATATCACTTTCACCTTTGTTTATACCTGGGCAAGGGAAGGGGTGCCCTGGAGTCCTGGCCTGGGCAGTGTGCTGTGGGCTGTATGTTTAGGGTGGAGGTGAAGAGTAGGTGGCAATAAGAAACCTGGTTGTGGCTAAGACAGGATCTGCAGAAAGAACTGGGTCTGACTCTTTGTTGCTTTCCCTCTGTGTGACTCAACTAAACCTCAAATTTCTAGAACACCTTGTAATGTTATCACACTCTCTCACTCTCTCTCTCTTTCTCTCTCTCTCTCTCTCTCACACACACACACACATACACACACACACACACACACACACACACACACACACACACACACACGGTGGAGGGGGTACTCCATAGTGTCTGATAACATGTTTGCTAGTCACCTCAGTCCCTACGCTTTCCTTGGGGCGACAGACGAGGACTTTAGGAGAGGGTTGGCGACCTTTTTTTTGGTTTCCTGCAGCTTGGGAGCTGGGAGACCGAGGTTCTAAGCCTGACTCTGCCGCCAGCTGCTTGGTGACCTTGGCAAAGTGTCTGGTTTGTAATCTGTCTCGGAGGTTATAAAATGAGACGGTTGGGCTCAGATACCTTCTGTGGGCAGGTGCTGTAAGTCCCTCGAAAACAAAAGTGCACTTCACCCTGTTCTTTTCCCTAGATGGTTTGAGGAACAATCCCGGCTCTTTTAACTCCCAAGACTAGTTCAGCTACCCAACAGCCATGGGGGCCTTTTAGGGTCCAGGTTCACTGCCTTATTCATCTGGCTTTTACGGTTTGTGAAAGGGACAGCAATATGACCCAAGGACCCAGAGAGGGTGTCTATGCATGCATACACATGTAAGCACACATGCCTGGGCAGGATTGGGGTGAGCTGAGGAGAACAGACCACATCCTTAGTCAGGAGCAGGGCTGGGTCCCTCCCTGGTCAGGGTTGGGCCTGAATGCCGGGTGGCCTGACTCTTCAAAGCCACTCCAAACTGAATGGGCCTTGTCTGAAAGAAGAGTGGAGGAAGGGAAGACTGTTGGTGCCTTCCCAATCCCTAAATAGAAAAATAAATAAATTATGAAGGGCCACTGCTCACAATCCCATGGGGCTTAGGTCCTGTTTTGCCAGTCTTGTTCTAAATGGCTCTTGCCCACTTGAGAGTCTCTTGTCAGAGGTTGTGAGCAGAGAAGACACTAGGAAGGGGCAGAGAAGGAACCTCTTAAGCTCTAGGAGGGTTCATTCCTCCTGTTCTTCTATCCCTTCAGCTGCCTCCCAAGCTGTACAAAGGAAACTTTCTAGGCTTTTCTTTCTTTTAAAAAAATTAAGTATTTGAGAGAAAGAGGTAGATAGAGAGAGAGAGATGGGTACATCAGGTCCTCTAGCCATTGCAGACGAATGCCAGACCTTGTGCATCTGGCTTATGTGGGTCCTGGGGAATTGAGCCTGGGTCCTTAGGCTTTGCAGGCAAGCACCTTAACCACTAAGCCATCTCTCCAGCCCCTTTCTAGGCTTTTCTAACAAAGCCTGTCCTGTCAGAACGTTGGAAAAAGGATATAATTTTTGCCTGTGCTACTGTTCCCCTGCTGTGACCTCAGACTAAGGTCCTCCGAGAATTTAGCATAAAAGTGAAGGTGGTGGGGCTAGAAAGACGGTTCAGTGGTATTTGTTTGCAAAGCCTGAGGGCCGGGGTTCAATTTCCCAGTTCCCATGTAGTCAGATGCATTAAGTGAGGCATGCATCTGCAGTTCGTTTGCAGTGGAAGAGGCCCTGCATCCAACCTATTCTCTCTCTCTCTCTCTCTCTCAAATGCATATATTTAAATAAAAAAAAGAAAGTAAAGGGAAGCCTGCCAGTTGTGCACACACTTTTAATCCCAGCATTTGGGAGGCTGAGGTAGAAGGTTTGCTGTGAATTTGAGGCCAGTCTGGGCTGTGGAGTGAGTTCTAAGTTAGCATGGGCTAGAGGGAGACCCTGCATTCAAAATCAAAGACATAAGTGAAGGTATAGGGATGTCCAGGAGTCCCCAAAAGAGGGCTAACCGGACAATAAATCTTGGTGTCAGCCTCAGTTTTGCCACTGCCCTAGTAGCCAGACCTTCACCACGTCCCCCCTCCCTTGTTCCTCATTTCTCAAATGTAAAATGTAATTGGTAGTAGCCTGTCATTGTGCTGTCTCTAATCTCCTGGGCTGTTTGGAAACACCCTATAGCACTTTCACACAAACCAGCATTCCACATTCCATGGCTTCTGGGTATAAGGTGAGAGATCAGAAAGGTGTGAGATCTGTGCTGGCACTTTGGCCTTTGTCCTGAGCAGTTTGAATTCTGACACCTCTCTGTACCTCTACCACTCTGGTTTTCAGACCAAGTCAAGAGGGGTCAATTGACTTAGTTCTCTCTCTGTTGGTCTTGTGTGATCTCTGTTTGTCCCTCCCTCCCTCCCTTCCTCCCTCTCTCTCTCTTTCTTTCTTCCTCTTTCCAAGCATAGAAACAGAGAAGACACAGAGAGAGAGAGAGAGAGAGAGAGAGAAAGAGAGAGAGGAGAGAGGGAGAATGGGTGTGCCAGGGTCTCCAGCCACTGAAAACGAACTCCAGACGCATGCACCATTTTGTGCACCTGGCTTTATGTGGGTACCCGGGCATCAAACCTAGGCCTTCAGGCGTTTGCAAGCAAGTGCCTTTAAATTGCTGAGCCACCTCTCCAGCCCCTCTTTGTATTTCTCTCCCTGAAGCTCTCTAGTACTCTTTTCTAGCCTTAAGGCAGACTGATGGCCTCATGCACATGTATTTTCATGGGTATGTGGTAAAAAGTCAAAAACTGAAGTGATCCATGCCAGAGGTCTGGTCCATTGCGGTCACTTTCTGCTTGTGTGATCTTAGGGAAATAGCTTTGCCTTTCTGAGCCCCGTTTCTACCTCTGTCTGCAGAATCTACGTCACGCCAAACGCACAGATTCCAAGTGCGTAGTTAAGGCCTGGCACTTGGGAAGCCAGGGAGGCCCCGTTTCAGATTCTGAGCCTCAGGGAATTTGCAGCAGGAGGTGGGGATAAGAGCTCAGGGTCCCACCCTAGGTAGAGGCCCTTGCGCAACCCTGAGGAGCCTTCTCCCTGTGCTGCCAAACCGAAGCCACAGGCATGGTCTCCATGCGGGGGCTGGAATTCCAGTACCCGCAGCCCAGTAGCTCCTGATTCCGGAGTCATGAAGTCATCCTAAATGGGGGCTTAACCCCTGCTGGATCCCCACCCCCAGAGTACCAAGCACTCTGCATTGATTTCTCCGCCCACCCTGGAGAGAAGTAGCTGCCTCCCTCCAAGTTCCCTTCCGGGAATCCAGCTTCCTGACCTCGGGGGTGGGAGAGAGGGCACAGTTAGTTTCTGCCACCTCTCCCCGGAAGCCAGTCGGAAGAGTACAGGAGGAGCCTGTTCTCCAAGCGGCTCTCCTGACCTCTCCTGCCACTCCAAACGTAGCCTGTCTTGGGCAGGGACAAACAGCTGTTTCTTCTCCGACTACCCAGGATGTCACTGGCAGCTTCAGCTTCAGCGGGGTGAAGGACAGCCTGGGACAATCAGAAACAGATCTGGCTTCTTTCTATCCTAAGCTCTGTAGCTAATACTGGATGATCTTAGGCAAGTCATTACCTTATTCAAAGAGGGCTAGTCCTCCCCAGTCTGAGAATTCAGCTTGTATTCTTTTTATTGTTTATTTACTTATGAGAGAGGGTGGGGAATATAGGTGTGTCAGGGCCTCTAGCCATTGCAAACAAACTCCAGACACATGCGTCACCATGTGCGTCTGGCTCATATGGGTTCTGGGAATGGAACTTGGGTCCTTAGGCTTCACAAGCAAATGCCTTAACTGCTAAGCCATCTCTCCAGTTTTTTTTTTTTTTTTTTTTTTTCCATACAAGGTCTCACTTGGCAATCATTATGTAGTCTCAGGCTGGCCTCGAACTCACAGTGAGTCTCCTACCCTGCCTCCTGAGTGCTGAGATTAAAGGCGTGTGTCTCCACGCCTGGCCCAGTTTGTATTCTGTGCTTCTCAGCAGACCCAGGCCCTCTCCTGCACTTGTAGAAGCCAAAGAAGATGAAGTGAGTTGGCAGGAGTCTTACACAGTGACCCCTGGACAGGGCTATCCCCTGGGCAGACAGAAGGCTCAGTCCAGAGCTAGAGGAGGTGCAGTGGGTATCTGAACGTGTGCTATGCCTCTGAGGAAGCTTTGTTTAATACCTAGCTGAGCTAGGGGACAGGGTGGGGAGGGGCCAGAGTGACTTTTCTGCAGAGACTTGGGATAGTTCTGTTCCTCCTTGAACCTTGGATGTCTTCCTTTTTTGAAAACTGCTTGATGGGAGTGGGCCTCAGACTGTGGTAACCAGCTGAGTGCCCTAGTGTGAGGGCAAGGGACTGTGCCTCCATGCCTTACGTGGAGCCGCAACAGCACAGATGTGTGAGAGAGTTTTAGAAGATGCCGTGAATTCAGGAGCGTGCTTTTGAGTCACCAGTCTGACCCGAGGCTAGCTTAGGACGTGAGTGAGCCAACTCTTGTCTGTCCCAGCCCAGTCTGACTCAGCTGGGAATCGTGTCCCGGACTGGGCAAGACCAGAGCCAGTAAGCAGCCCACTCCCTGCCATGTGTGAATCACTTGCCTATGTACGTGGGGTATGGAGTGTGCTTGTGGCTGCTGCCTGTGTATAGAGGTACCTGAAGTCAGATGACACTCACGCGCAGTCCTTTTTCTCTGAATGGCACTTGTGCCACCAAAAGAAAATGATTTAGTCCTGAATGCCCAGTGTCTTCTGTTTAAAAATGAATTAAAGCAGGGTATGGTGGTGCACACCTGTAATCCTAGGACTTGGGAGACAGAGGTAAGGAGGACTACAGTGAGTTTGAGGCCACCCTGAGACTACATAGTGAATTCCAGGTCATCCCGGGCTAGAGTGAGACCCTACCTCAAAAAACAAAACAAGGGCTGGGCATGGTGGTGCACGCCTTTATTCCAGCACTCGGGAGGCAGAGGTAGGAAGATCACTGAGTTCAAGGCCAGCCTGAGACTACATAGTAAATTCCAGGTCAGCCTGGGCTAGAGTGGGACCTTACCTCACAAAAAACAAACAAACTAACAATAAAAAAAATAAAACACAAAAAAATGAGCTAACATCATGACTTCAGTTAATAACAGCCTGGTATGTAGCAAGCATTTAATAAATGGTACCTAGATATATTAATTTGTTTATTACCACCTTTATTGTTTTATGAATCCAGAATGGGTCACAGAACACAGCTGGATCCTCCTGCTAGGACCTAAGTGTCTACTTGTTTGGCTCTTGAGGGTTGAGTTGTAGAGCACCCCAGCGGAGGAGAGGAGCTGTTGGCTAACGGGTTGCCTCTTTTTATCCTAGATCCGAGAGACGGAAGTCATCGACCCCCAGGATCTCCTGGAAGGCCTGTACTCTGGAGCCCTACCTGATGACGAGGACGCTGGGGGGCTCGGCCAAGAAGCCGACGACTTTGAGCTGTCAGGCTCAGGCGATCTAGGTATGGGGGTCTATATTGAACAGGCCTAGAGCACAGGGCTGGAGCACACAGTGACCCCACCAATGAGAGACAGATGTGTGTGTGTGGGGGGGTTTCATACACCACCCCCCCAAGAGGAAAAACAAAAGTAACTGGGTAGGGCTGGAGAGATGGCTTAGCGCTTAAACGCTTGCCTACGAAGCCTAAGAACCCCCGTTCGAGGCTCGATTCTCCAGGACCCATGTAAACCAGATGCACAAGGGGGGCGCACAGCATATATCTGGAGTTCAATCATTATGTAGTCTCAGGCTGGCCTCGAACTCACAGTGAGTCTCCTACCCTGCCTCCTGAGTGCTGAGATTAAAGGTGTGTGTCTCCACGCCTGGCCCAGTTTGTATTCTGTGCTTCTCAGCAGACCCAGGCCCTCTCCTGCACTTGTAGAAGCCAAAGAAGATGAAGTGAGTTGGCAGGAGTCTTACACAGTGACCCCTGGACAGGGCTATCCCCTGGGCAGACAGAAGGCTCAGTCCAGAGCTAGAGGAGGTGCAGTGGGTATCTGAACGTGTGCTATGCCTCTGAGGAAGCTTTGTTTAATACCTAGCTGAGCTAGGGGACAGGGTGGGGAGGGGCCAGAGTGACTTTTCTGCAGAGACTTGGGATAGTTCTGTTCCTCCCTTGAACCTTGGATGTCTTCCTTTTGAAAACTGCTTGATGGGAGTGGGCCTCAGACTGTGGTAACCAGCTGAGTGCCCTAGTGTGAGGGCAAGGGACTGTGCCTCCATGCCTTACGTGGAGCCGGCAACAGCACAGATGTGTGAGAGAGTTTTAGAAGATGCCGTGAATTCAGGAGCGTGCTTTTGAGTCACCAGTCTGACCCGAGGCTAGCTTAGGACGTGAGTGAGCCAACTCTTGTCTGTCCCAGCCCAGTCTGACTCAGCTGGGAATCGTGTCCCGGACTGGGCAAGACCAGAGCCAGTAAGTAGCCCACTCCCTGCCATGTGTGAATCACTTGCCTATGTACGTGGGGTATGGAGTGTGCTTGTGGCTGCTGCCTGTGTATAGAGGTACCTGAAGTCAGATTACACTACGCGCAGTCCTTTTCCTCTGAATGGCACTTGTGCCACCAAAAGAAAATGATTTAGTCCTGAATGCCCAGTGTCTTCTGTTTAAAAATGAATTAAAGCAGGGTATGGTGGTGCACACCTGTAATCCTAGGACTTGGGAGGCAGAGGTAAGAAGGACTACAGTGAGTTTGAGGCCACCCTGAGACTACATAGTGAATTCCAGGTCATCCCGGGCTAGAGTGAGACCCTACCTCAAAAAACAAAACAAGGGCTGGGCATGGTGGTGCACGCCTTTATTCCAGCACTCGGGAGGCAGAGGTAGGAAGATCACTGAGTTCAAGGCCAGCCTGAGACTACATAGTAAATTCCAGGTCAGCCTGGGCTAGAGTGGGACCTTACCTCACAAAAAACAAACAAACTAACAATAAAAAAAAATAAAACACAAAAAAATGAGCTAACATCATTACTTCAGTTAATAACAGCCTGGTATGTAGCAAGCATTTAATAAATGGTACCTAGATATATTAATTTGTTTATTACCACCTTTATTGTTTTATGAATCCAGAATGGGTCACAGAACACAGCTGGATCCTCCTGCTAGGACCTAAGTGTCTACTTGTTTGGCTCTTGAGGGTTGAGTTGTAGAGCACCCCAGCGGAGGAGAGGAGCTGTTGGCTAATGGGTTGCCTCTTTTTATCCTAGATCCGAGAGACGGAAGTCATCGACCCCCAGGATCTCCTGGAAGGCCTGTACTCTGGAGCCCTACCTGATGACGAGGACGCTGGGGGGCTCGGCCAAGAAGCCGACGACTTTGAGTTGTCAGGCTCAGGCGATCTAGGTATGGGGGTCTATATTGAACAGGCCTAGAGCACACAGTGACCCCACCAATGAGAGACAGATGTGTGTGTGGGGGGGGTTTCATACACCACCACCCCCCAAGAGGAAAAACAAAAGTAACTGGGTAGGGCTGGAGAGATGGCTTAGCGCTTAAACGCTTGCCTACGAAGCCTAAGAACCCCCGTTCGAGGCTCGATTCTCCAGGACCCATGTAAACCAGATGCACAAGGGGGCGCACAGCATATATCTGGAGTTCATTTGCAGTGGCTGGAGTCCCTGGCACGCCCATTCTCTCTCTACCTGCCTATTTCTGTATCTCTCTCTATCTTTCTCAAATAAATAAATAATAAAATATTTTTAAAAAGAGTGTGTTTAAAAAAAAAAGCATCTGTTTATGGTAGAAGTTAATGGTGTCAGTATTACATAAAATACAGATACCTGGACTATCTGGAACGTGTTAAAAAAAAATAGTAACTGGGTAACCTCTGGGGTGAGTTGTACTTCTAGTTCCTGTAAGGCTCAGCCTGAACCTGTCCACTAAGTTCCTCGCTCTGGTGGAGGGGACAGGGAGAGTGGGGAAGGAGAAACCCTAAATGGTTTTTCAAGGTAGAGTCTCACTCTAGCTCAGGCTGACCTGGAATTCACTGTTAGTCTCAATGCTTTTTTCTTATTTTTTTAAAAATTTTTTTATTTCTTCTTCCTTTGGAAAGGAAAAATACTGGCTCAGAAGTGGGGGCAGGACAAGAGGCATTTGTGTGGGCAGAGATGTGGGTGGAGAGCTAAGAACCAGCCCCCTGCTTCCGGTGTGTGAAGGCTTCTTGGGGCCTGACCGGGGTCAGTGCTTTCTTGGGCTTTGACTTCCTGGCCTCCAGGTCAGACAGCTGACAAGCATTCTTCTATGTTCAGGGACATGTTCACGATTTCAAGTCTGAACTTCAGAGTCACATAATACAGAATTCAAACCTTGACTCTGACCTGAGAGTCTTGGTTTCCCAGTGTGTCAAATGGGAGCAAACTCCAGACACATGCGTCACCATGTGAATCTGGCTTATGTGGGTTCTGGGTTAATCGAACCCCAGCAGGGACAACTGCTCGTCAGTGTTGTGGAACTGAACTGAGTAAAAGCTTTTGGCACATAACACTCAGTAATAACATTTGTGCTTTTAAAAATGACTTTTGTTGTGTGCATTTACAATGTACAACCTGGTAGGAGACTTGGATACTTCCAGATAGCACAAGGTTGCCACAGTGAAACAAGCAAACATATTTTGTTGTCTCATAGTTAACATAAAATGCTTTAATGTTGAAATATGTAGTAGTTAATATTGCAATTAAACTCTTCCTTCACAAACTTGAGTTCCCTGATGAGACTGTTCAAATGTACGTTCTAATTCATTTGTCCCTAGGCTGAAATTCTGCCTGCCTGCCTTAATTCCTTTCTCCGTCCGTCCTTCTGTCCTTCCCTCCCTCCTTCCTTCCTTCCTTGTACTGAGAATTGAACTCAGGTCTTTCCCTCCCTTCCTAGGCAAGTCCTCTTCCTACCTTCCTTCCTTGTAGGATTGAACAGTCTTTGTTTGATTTTTTTTTTTTTTTTTTTTTAGGCAAGCCCAACAGACTGGCCTCTTTTTTTGTTTGTTTGTTTGTTTTTCGAGATAGAGTCTCACTGTAGCCCAGGCTGACATGGAAGTCACTATGTAGTCTCAGGGTGGCCTCGAACTCACAGCAGTTCTCCTACCTCTGCCACCCCAGTGCTGGAATTAAAGGCGTGCGCCACCATGCCTGTCTCTGACCTCTTTTTTTTTTTTTTTAATATTTTATTCATTTATTTGAGAGAGAGAAAGAGGCAGAGAGAGAGAATGGGTGCACCAGGGCCACCAGCCACTGCAAATGAACTCCAGATGCATGCGCCCCCTTGTGCATCTGGCTTACATGGGTCCTGGGGAATCGAACCAAGGTCCTTTGGCTTTGCGGGCAAATGCCTTAACTGCTAAGCCATCTTTCCAGCCCTGACCTCTTTTTTTTATGAGAGAATTAGTGTGTCAGGGCCTCCAGCCACTGAAATCAAAATCCAGATGTGTGCACACCCCCTTGTGTGCTTGTGTGACTTTGCACACTTGTGTCACTGTGCGTCTGGCTTACGTGGGACCTGGAGAGTTAAACTTGAGTCCTACTAAGCCATCTCTCCATCCCAGCTTTTAATTTTTTGAGACAAGTTCTCAGTATGTAGCTCAGCCTGGCTTTGATCTGTCCATCCTGCTGCCTCTGCCAATGATTTGCTGAGGTTGTAGGTGTGTATTACCTTGCCTGGGGATATTCTGCTTTTTGTTTGTTTGTTTGTTTTGTTTTTTGAGATAGGTCTCACTCTAGCCCAGGCTGACCTGGAATTCACTATGTAGTCTCAGTGTGGCCTCTAACTTATGGCAATCTCCCTACCTCTGCCTCCTGAATGCTGGATGAAAGGCATGCACCACCATGCCCAGGTTTTTGTTTGTTTGCCTTCTGAGGTAGGGTCTCACTCTAGCTCAGGCTGATCTGAAATTCACTATGTAGTCTCAGGGTGGCCTCGAACTCACACTGCTCCTCCTACCTCTACCTTCCAAGTGCTGGGTTTAAAGGCATGCGCCACCACACATGACTTGACATTCTGCATTTCTAACCAGCTCCTAAGCATTGCTGTTGGTTCCTGGATTCACTCTTCCCAGAACCAGGGTTTAGAGCTGACAAGGCACCTGCCTAGCTACCAGCTGTGCAAAGGCCAGGGAGGCAGCGTGAGGAGCCCCGTTGTTCAGAAAATGTGATTGGGGTTGAGGTGAGATTGCCCCCTTGCTGACTTGGAACTCTTAGGATGGGTTGTAAGTAGGACTCTCCTCAGCTGAGGCTGAAAGGGACAGTGTCATGGGCATAATGGATCTCCCACTCACACAGCCATTTTGACCTTGCAGATGACTCAGAGGACCCCACAAGTCCTGATGGAGCCATCCAGCCCTTGGTAAGTGTTGTATGCTTTTTGCCTCTCCCCCTTTTCTCCTGTCTAACACATTTATTGAGAGGGGCAAAAAGCATAGCCCCATGGGCAGAATAATGGGTTTTGACTCCATTCTGCAAGAAGGCTTTTGACTGGGGGCCTGAGCTCACTTGGAGATGGGTACAACTGTGCACGGCAACTTGGCTGTTCTCTGAAAGAAAATCACCATCAACACCAGCTCCTTTTCTGCACATTACAGCGGTTCCGGTTCCCCCCCACTGGTATCAAACCGCACATACAGATCTGTGTACTGTCCACTTACAGTGCCCCCTCCGTATTTCCCTGCATAATTAAAGTCCCTTATCATTTTTTTCCAGGTTGCATTCAGTTCCTCTTATTGGTGGAAAAGTTGTTTATTTCTTTTTTTTTTTTTTTTTTTTTTTTTTTTTTTTTCAAGGTAGGGTCTCTCTCCAGCCCAGGCTGACCTAGAATTCACTATGTAGTGTCAGGGTGGCCTTGAACTCATGGCAATCCTCCTACCTTTGCCTCTCAAGTGTTGGGATTAAAGGCGAGTGCCACCACACCAGGCATTGTTTTATTATTATTATTATTTTGGTTTTCTGAGGTAGGGTCTCACTCTGGCCCAGGCTGACCTGGAATTCACTATGTAGTCTCAGGGTGGCCTCGAACTCACAGCAATCCTCCTACCTCTGCCTCCTGAGTGCTGGGATTAAAGGTATGCGCCACCATGCCCGGCTGTTTATTATTTTTTGATGTCCCACAATCGAAACATTGCAGCAAGCAACCTCTGCACACAGTCTCTATCTCAGAGGCAAAATTGCTTTCTTGAAAGGACAAGCGGGTTTTACACACCACTTCCAGTGGGTTCTCTCTATTCTGCAGCAGCGTGTGGAACAGGTATGCCAGAAAAGTCCAGGCTAAGGGTTTTGGTGGCATTATAGGTTGGTCCCTAGTCAAGTCCCATATGGTTGAGTCCACATTGTCCATCTGTCTCAATGTCCTATCATCTGTCTGTCTTGGATTACTTCCTCGTTGGCTTCCTGCCCAGTAAGCTCAGTGTTTTCTCTCTCCTTTTCTTGCACTTAGGTGCCGCTAACTAACCACATTCCTGGGTGGGCGGAGCCTGGGATCCGGATCCCCTCCAGACCCAAGGTACTGGAAGAGAATGAAGTCATTCCCAAGAGGGTCTCGCCCTTCGACGGGGATGAGGATGTGTCCAACAAAGTGTCCATGTCCAGCACCACCAAGGACAGCAACATCTTCCACAGAACTGAGGTCCTGGCAGGTAGGGCCCCTTGCCCCTCCTCACGTGTCTTGAAGGTGGGAAGGACAGCGAGCCTCTAGCCCATTAGGTTACCTGGGAGTGTTGTTGCTGGGGCTCTATCTCCCTTCAGGAGAGCGGAAGGGAGAATTGCATATCAAAGGCTTGTAAACAATAGCTATTCAATTGTTGCCCTGCCTTAAGCCCCTCAGGTATTTTTCAGAGCCCTTTCCCAGGTTGGGTTTAGCATCTGGGAGTTAGTTAATCATTAAAGGGTTAATTTCCCTCCACAGCCCTGAGGCTCCATGGAATTAGACTGGCTCCCCTTCCCACAATTTTTTTTTAAATTTTTTTTTATTTTACTTTTAATTTATTTAATTTCCAGAAATCCACAGCCCTGAGGCAGATGCCACCCCTTTTGCACGGGTCCTAGACTGGCTAAGCCATCTCTCCAGCCCCCTTCCCACAATTTTAATCACTTGGTAGCCACTTAACCTTAGCTGAGCTGCTTTTGAACCAGATATAATACCTCCATTTTACTCTTCAGTAAAATGGGAAAGATGATACTTCCTTGGGTTGGTGTGATGAGTTCATGAAAAATAAAATAGGAAGTGTAACAGGGTGTTGTGATGGTGTTGCCTGTCATTGGCTCTTCATTGTCCCTTCAGTAGGTGGGGCATAGGATATCTTTATGTGACAGAATACAGACCTTTCCTGGTATGGTTAAGCCCTGCCTGTCACAACTGAAGCTGTATGAGTGGCTGGGCCAAGCCTGGCTCAGGGGATCAGGGGACTATTGGTCCTCTCCTCTCCTGGCAGCTCGGGGGTGGGGGTGGGCTGGGTGTGGTCTCCATACAGAAAGGAGGGAACTTTCCACAGTTGTGAACTGGCTGAGAGCTGTTCTGGATAAACTGGCCTAGTGAGTGGGTACCCAAGCCCAAGCTGGGTAATTCCTGTTTCCTGAGAACCAGCTGGACCAACAGCTCCTAGCGAAGGAGCTCTATGCCAAATGACCGTGTCCCGCCCTCATCCAAGACAGGCGGAGGGAGGATCTCCCTGCATCTTGCAGATGAGGCTTCCTTGATGACTTTGGTCCAAGCCCAGCCCTGCCCCTAGCCCCGTGGTCCTTTGTTCTTTCTAATTATCCCTCTTCGCTTTGTGGATTGTGGATATGGCAGGATAGGCTGTCACAACAAAGGGTCCCGAGAGACCATTTGGTCTTAGGAGTTTTGGGCTGTTCTGTGGAAGTGTTCTGATTCAGAGCCTGCCCCTGTCCTCCCATCTTCCTTCATCTGTGGAGTTCTACTGACAGCTAACAGATTTTAGAGCCACTGGCTGCAGGTTTTATTTACATTTACAGATTTTTAAAAGATCTGTGCACTAGGTTTTGCTTTAAGCAACTAAACGGTCTGCTGAGTCTAAGGAAACTTGGAGAAAACTTTTTGGAAATCAGGCTGAGGAGATGGCTTAGTGGTTAAGGCATTTGCCAGTAAAGCCCCAAAAGACCCAGGTTCAGTTTCTCAGGATCCACATAAGGCAGATGCACAAGGTGGTGCATGAGTCTGGAGTTTGCAATGGCTGGAGGCCCTAGTAAGCCCATTCTCTCTCTGTCTGTGTCTGTCTAACCTTCTATTTCTTCTTACAATGGGGGGACTGAGGTCCAGGTCAGGTCATATTGCAAGAAAAGAATGGGAAGCATTTGTTTCCGCTCCCATTTGAGAATTATACGAGTGTATGATCCTTATTCTCAAGAAAAGATAGGCTTTAGGTCAGCCCATGTGTCCTACCTAGTGAAGGCCCAGTGACAAGTCAAAACACAGCCTCTATTCCAGCAGCCTTTAAACTGCACCCAGGAGTTTTATTAAGCGTTGTGTGCCATATGCTTCCAAGTGCCCCTCCTGGCATCCCTCCAACAACCTGAAACTGAATCGGAATAACTGCTCTGAGTCAGGAAGTGGTGGATCCAGTGTTGGACCCAGGACACAGTTGATTTCTGAGCCTGTGCTTGGACCTTGCCTCTGTAGGGTGTCCTAACAGCCCAAAGGCCTAAAGGAGAAGTGGAGTCACGGGAGGGAAAGGTGATAGAAACAGGAATGGCATTGATGCCTGCTGGCACATGTTCTTTTTCTGGTACCTCCTGGAGGTACTTTATTGCTGCTTTTTACAGGATTTTAGGCAAGAAAGAACCTTGCTTAATTCCTCTGGGCCATTCTGCCTCATTCTTTACATAGATCTGTAGTGTGTGCAGGGATGGGAAATTAATCTTCTTAGCCTGAATCACTAAGACTGAATTAGGGACTCAATCTGCCACAAAAAGGATTCTGTCGGCCATCCCTGCCCCTAACACACAGGAATGAGTCATTTAGGTCACATGGTGTGGCAGGGGACAGACAGATGCTCACCAAAATTGAGAAGCCCACCTCTGCCTGAGTGTCATTTATAAAGTACTCACTGTTGCACAGGCCCAGTTCAGGGTGGTGGGGGACCCAGAAAAGCTAGAGATTTGTAGTAGAAGAGTCTTGTACACATGCCCTGCACTTGGGATTGTTCAAAGGAACACTTTCAGTCAGTTAATTTATTTTTTTAAGATTTTATTTATTTATTTGAGAGAGAAAGAAATAGGCAGAGAGAGAGAGAATGGGCATGCCAGAGCCTCCAGCCACTGCAGATGAACTCCAGATGCTTGTGCCCCCTTGTGCATCTGCCTTACGTGGATTCTGGGGAATCAAACCTTGGGTCCTTTGGCTTTGCAGGCTAGTGCCTTAACCACTGAGCCATCTCTCCAGCCCCGACTAATTTATTTAATCTGTAGGACAGACTATGAGAAGGGTACTCACTCGTGCTTTCATTTTGCAGTGAGATGGAGTGTGCTTCATTGCATAGTAGGTGGGAAATGGGGTAGACAAGCCAGAGCCCAACTGAGGAATACATGAGCACATGAGCCACGCTAATCTGTGATCAGTTACAAACCATCTAATAACCCGCAGTCTAACAGTATGGACGTTGGATGAATGTAGAGTGTAATGCCCATCTATAGACATGCAGACTAGACAGGGATGTGTGCACACAGGGAAAGCCAGGGAGTAACCTGTGTTGAGGATAGACGTGCCTATTTATGTCTCTCATTCCTGGCTCAGTGTTAAGCTGTAGCTGGGGAGTCATCTGGTATTTGGAAAGAGCCTGGGTAGATGTGGGTTGAAATGGTATCTTTGCTGTCTGTGGTGTGTGTAGTTTGTCTCTAAGGTCTTCAGTGATTTGCATGGTGACCCCCTTGTCATAATAGAGGCCGTTAAGGTTAGATGTAATAAGGTCCCGCTTGCCTAGTGTAGGAGATGGAGATTGGGAGGTCGGCTGACTGCGAGAGAACTGACTGGGCGGACGAACATGGGTAGTCTGAAGTCCTATGATTAACAGCCTTTATCCCCCACTCTCCCCCATCCAGCTCTGATTGTGGGCGGCGTGGTGGGCATCCTCTTTGCTGTGTTCCTGATCCTGCTGCTGGTGTACCGCATGAAGAAGAAGGATGAAGGCAGCTACGACCTGGGCAAGAAGCCCATCTACAAAAAAGCCCCCACCAACGAGTTCTACGCATGAAGCTTCCCGCGGACACTGCTTGGCTTTAAGCAGGGAGGGAAGCCAAAGGATTGTGAACAGTGGGCATTAGTCGGGGGAGGGCACCTTAACACTGACCTACCTGTCAGTATCTCCATCTCTGATCACCTTTCCAGGGTCAGAAGAGACATCTTGTACTGTGCTGCCTCACTTTTCTTGATTCTTTGGACCCCAGTTGCCTTGGAAGAAAAATGGGGTTAAACTTGGCCTTTCTGAAGGCAAGCCTAGGATTGGGTCATAATTTAAAACTTTAGGACCAGTTCAGAGCCTGTATAGAACACGCCACCTCTAGGACCATCCTTAAGCTGGAAAGGATGAGGTATGGGTTAGATGCCTGCCTAAGACTGCCTTCCTCCCTCCTTATACACCCTGTCCATCTGTCAGGAATAAGGGGAAGGGACTAGACCCCTCTGGACCTTGAAGTGTGTCCATTCACGGGTGCTTGTTCACACTATGGGTATCTCTGTGGTATACCTGGAGCCATTTGGGGCTCTTTCAAGTGACTTGGAAATCAGGTTGTTTTTTTTTTTTTTTTTTTTTTTTTTTTTTGAGGGGAGTGGACACGGGGTGGGGGAGAGGTGAATGTGTAGAAAACTCACACTGAAAGGGCTGTGTAGAATATTTGTAAATCTATTTTTTTTTAAAAAAAAAAAAACAAAAACGGTTCATTCCTTTATGCAGAGTGTCTGGTGCCTAGGCGGGAGTGTGGAGATATGAAGATCTTCTTATCGAAAACATTTCCACTGCACCTGCTAAGTTTGTATTTAATGGTTTTTTTGTGTGTGTGTTTCTTGACAATGAGAGAAGAGCTGGAGATATGATTTTTATTAATTTTTAATTTTTTTTTACTATTTATAGCTTCAGACAGGCTTCTTCCCTCTTCCATTTTTTTTCCACTTTCTTTAAACCCCCTTTCCAATTTAAAAAAGTTCTTCATCACACTCCCCTATATATGACCATGGCCATTTCTGAAGCTGCTTTATCTAAGAAATAGTTTTGGCTGAAACAGTTTTCTAGCAGATCCCAAAATATAATGTATGGGGATGGCGGGGTATTTGTGTACGTACGTGTGCTTGTAATATATTGTTCTTGGCTCTAGAAAAAAATAGATAAATATATTTTTTTAGAATATAGTGTGATATTTCCAGTTTTCTGTTGGCTGGGCAGCTGAGTGAGTGATGTTCTGTGTGGCTGGGTCTGTCCTTGTTCCCTTCTTTTGCCCTGTTCCATGTGCCTTCTGACTGAGCTGAAATAGTTGAGGGTAGTAGCTGACTCTAACCCTCTTTGTGCCTTCTGCTTTGGGGCCCAGCAGAGGAGTTGCTGGGAGCCCTTTCTCCCATCTAGCGGGATGTGCTCCGGTACAGGAAGCACATGTGGGCCAATTCACATCACAGAAATTAAAAATTCAGCTCTCAGTTGTACTGGCTACGTTGAGAGTGTTTGGTCACCACCCATTGGGCTCACTGCTGAGAGACCTAAACTGGCTTTAGAGAGTTGCAGCTCAACTTTGCTGGGATGATGACCCTTGTCATCTTGGGCAAGGGAAGGGGAACCAGGAGGGGGGTGATGTGGCTTGTTATCTGGGCCTCTCTCTCTCACAGGAGAGAGGCCTGGTGGCTTAGCCCATGGTAGGTTGGGGAACCACACTCCCTTGCTATACCCACTGGCTGTTAGCTCCCATCACCATCCTAATGCAGTGTCCCAGCTGGCTGGGTCCTCCTAGCCCCAGTCCCCTTTTCCTTGGGCTGTGTTGGAGTGAGCATCTTTTCTGTAGCCCCTCTCACACTGTTGTCTGTTACTGATTGTTTTGATAAAAAATAATAATAATAAAAACTTGGTACTTTCTAGACCTCCTGCCTCCATCATTTGAGTGTTTATAACAAATCATTCTTTTTGACGTGTGTGTGTGTGTGTGTGTGTGTGTGTGTGTGTGGTGTGTCTATTTGTATGTGTGTGCGCCCCCGTGTATACAGTGAGTTGTGTATTGGTGTGCATGTGGAGGCCAGAGGTCAACCTCATTTATTGTTCTTCGTCTTACTCTTTGAGATAGAGTCTTGTCACTGAATCTAGAGCTCACCGATTCAGCTAGACTAGCCAGTGAGCCCCAAGGATTGCCTATGTCAGCCTCTCCAATGTTGGGATTATAGGCATGCACCACTGCACTTTTTTTTTTTTTTTTTTTTTTCGAGGTAGGGTTTCACTCTGGTCCAGGCTGACCTGGAATTAACTATGTAGTCTCAGGGTGGCCTCGAACTCACGGCAATCCTCCTACCTCTGCCTCCCAAGTGCTGGGATTAAAGGCGTGCAGCACCACGCCTAGCTCACACTTGGCATTTTTATGTGGGTCCTGAGGATCTGAACTCGGTTCCTCATGCTTGTACATGTGAGCGCTTTACTCACTGAGCCATCTCCCCAGCCCAGGGCTTTGGATCTTTTGAACTCTTTTTTGTTGTTTTTAATTGACAACTTCCTTAAATGTAGACAGTATCCTATGGTACTTCCCTCCCTCCCCGCACTTTCTGCTTTTGAAACTCCACTCTCCAGTATATCCCCTCCCCCTCTCAATCACTCTGTCTTTTATTTTGGTGTCATGATCTTTCCCTCCTATTATGATGATCTTGTGTAAGTAGTGTCAGGCACTGTGAGGTCATGGATATCCAGGCCATTTTGTGTCTGGAGGAGCACGTTGTAAGGAGTCCTACTCTTCCTTTGGGTCGTTACATTCTTTCTGCCACCTCTTCCACAATGGACCCTGAGCCTTGGAAGGTGTGTTAGAGATGTTTCAGTGCTGAGCACTCCTCTGCTCCTTCTCAGCACCATGGTGCCTTCTGAGTCATCCCAAGGTCACCACCACCTGAAATGAGAAACTTCTCTAAAGTGAAAGTAGCATTAATGTATGGGTGTGGACATTAAGAGAAGTGCTTACTGGACAGTTTGGTGAGCATAGTATATATATTTAACCAGACACAAGCAGACTTTACACCCCTAGGGCTCATGACTACCCCTGTTGTAGGTTTTCAGTATCAGTGATGTATTCCCTCCCATGGAGCGGGTCTCCAGTCCAATTAGAGAGCAGTTGGTTTTCCCCATAACAGACATGCCACTATTGCACCCGTTGGCTCATTTGGCTTGGCTGGCCAAATTTAAAGCTTGTAGTGTCCACTGTTGAGTACCTTCACTGGTGATTTTTCTCTCTCCTATTGAACTGTATGCAGCGTAGCTTTTTCCAGCTTTCTGTCAGCTGGTCCACATGGAGGAGGCTTTCAGCTCAGCTCCAGCAGGATTTCTCAGTGACCTTGCAGCCCAAGTATGTGGAGTCTTTAGCAATAGGGTCTTACCATCTATTCCTGGTGGGAAATTAAGGGCCTCAGCAATGGCTTATAATGCTTTGGTTGTATCTGACCTCCCTGGCCAACAACACACTGGAAGGTGTCCCATCCCTGGCACTAAAAATTTTGTAGTAACAATCTATTGCTTCTGAGTGTTCCACTGTCCAGAAAAGTAGGTTTCCATGTGACTTTTTTTTTTTTTTTTTTTTTTTTTTTTTTTTTTTTTTTGGTTTTTTGAGGTAGGGTTTCACTCTGGTCCAGGCTGACCTGGAATTAACTACGTAGTCTCGGGATGGCCTCAAACTCATGGTGATCCTCCTACCTCTGCCTCCTGAGTGCTGGGATTAAAGGCGTGCACCACCACACCTGGCAATATGATTTATTTTTATCCTCTTAGATTTTGATTAGCCCTCCTTCCTCCTTTCCTTTACTCAATCTCTTCCCCTGACCTCACTTAGGCCTTTTCACCCCCATTAATCTGTTCTTCTACTTACATATATACAATACCATCCTATTAAGTCACCCCTTCCTCCCTTCCTATTCCCTTTATATCCCCTGTCTAGCTTCTGCTACTGACTTTTCTTCCTACTCACATAGAAGTCCAATCATTTGTAGCTAGGATCCACATATGAGAGAGAACATGTGACGTTTGGCTTGCTGGGCCTGGGTTACCTCACTAAGTATAATCCTTTCCAGATCCATCCATTTTCAGCAAATTGGATCTTTTGAACTCTTAAAGGAGAAAATTCCCCTGATAAAGCTCCCTGTGCCTTGCCACATACAGGGGCAGAGATGTGGGAAGGCAGGAGACCCCCTGGAGGGAGGGAGGGAGGGAGGGAGGGAGGGAGGGGGAGGGAGGGAGGGAGGGTGGGAAGATGTTAGACTATGGACCCTGATGGTACAGAGAGCATGTACATCTGCGTCAGTGTTTTGTTTTGGTGACACTATGTTTAAAAACAAACAGGGCTGGAGAGATGGCTCAGCAGTTAAGGCACTTGCTTGCAAAGCCTGACAGCTGGGCTTGATTCCTCGTTACCTGTGTAAAACCAGTTACACAAAATGACACATGCATCTGGAATTCATTTACAGTGGCAAGAGGCTCTGGTGTGCCTTCTCTCTTTTTCTCTCCTTGCAAGTAAAATTTTAAAAATTGCCTCCAAACATAGGAGCTTAATCAGATACAAAACCCTCAGGCTGGAGAGATGGCTTAGTGGTTAAGGCACTTGCCTGCAAAGCCAAAGGACCTAGGTTCGATTCCCTAGGACCCATGTGAACCAGATGCACAAGGTTGACGCATGCGTCTGGAGTTCCTTTGCAGTGGCTAGAGGCCCTGGCATACCCATTTTCTCTCTCTGTCTCTCAAATAAAATAAAATATTTTTTAAAAATCTCATATAGTTAATCTTTGAGTCAGAAATCCAGGAGCAGCTTAGGTGGGTGGCCAGGGTTGTAGTCCTGTGGACGCCTGACTGGGCTGGAGGATCCATTTCCAAGAGGGTGCGTTCACATGCCTGGAAACTTGGCACTGGCTGTTGGCAGGAAGCCTCAGTTGCTCACCTCATTGATTTACATAGAACTGACTGTGTCCTTATGATGTGTCGGCTGGCTTCTCCCAAACTCAGTGAGCCAAAAAAGCCAGGTAGACGCTACAAGGCCTTTTATGTCCTGGTATTAGAAGTCACACACTCTCCGTCTTGTAATATCTTTCTTATTAGTCATTTGGGTCAGCCCTGTTTATTATCAGAGCAGACTACGTATGCAAAGGCAGGACTACCAAGCAGCAGGTCTCATTGGAAGCTGGGTTAGTCACTTTCATTTCTGTGACAAAACACTTGAGAGAAACAACTGATGAGAGGAAGGATTTATTTTGACTCCGTTTCAATCTGAGGTCACTTGGCTCCATGTTTCTGGGCCTGTGGTGAGGCAGGGTGTCCTAGCAGAAAGGCATGGGGGAACAAAGCTGCTCACCTCACGGTGGCCAGTAAGCAAAGGGAGACAAGAATGGGCCAGGGACTAGGTATTTCTTTCCAAGGCATACCTCATACCTCATGACCTACTTCCTCAAACTAGGCTCCACCTCCTACTTTTTTTTTTCTTTTTTTTTTTTTTTTTTTTTTTGCTTTTTCGTGGTAGGGTCTCACTCTAGCCCAGGATGACCTGGAATTCACTCTGTAGTCTCAGGGTGGCCTCAAACTCACGGCAATCCTCCTACCTCTGCCTCCCGAGTGCTGGGATTAAAGGCATGCGCCACCATACCCGGCACCTCTTACTTTTTTTGTTTTTGTTTTTCAAGGTAGGGTGTCACTTTAGTCCAAACTGACCTGGATTTCACTATGTAGTCTCAGGGTGGCCTTGAACTCACCATAGTCCTCCTACCTCTGCCTCCTGTGTGCTGACTCCCTCCTGGCTATCTCCTGCTTTTTACCACCTCCCAATAATGCTTTCACATTATAGTCCATGAAGGAATGAATCCCTTGATTAGGCCAGAATCCTCACAAGTCAATCACCTCCCCAAAACTCAGCTCATCAACTGGTGACCAAGCATTTTAACACAGCCTTCTCTGGGGGCCAGGGCACTTCATATCCAAAGCACAGTCGAAGCCATCTTCAAGGTTGGTGACTATGTATGTCCCCCATGACCGGTCAGCACTGGACAAGGGTTAGTAACCAATGATGCAAGCTATCATTGATTAGTGCAATATTATTTCACAATATTTGAGCAAGAAGGAATGCAAAAATGGATTCTGGACAATATTGGGCATTTTTTTTTTTTTTTTTTTTTGTGAATGATCTGCCAATCACATATGGGAGCACTGACCCCTGAAGGTGACATTTCCTGCACAGGTCATGGAAAGGTTTATATGTCAAACAGATAGTTCCCTGCCCCATGCCAATAACAGTCAGTAGCTGTGGGGAGTAGCTGACCATCCCAAGGTGGCTCCAAGAATTCTTTTCCCCACTAGCATAAACAATTTATAGATCTCCTTCCGCCTTGACTGTGGGTAGGACCTATAAATTCTATAGGTTGCCGCTAGGTTTAAAATAGGTTGCATTAGATAAGGCAGGTGAGGGAATTTTGCAGATGTATTTAAAGCCCAAAATTAGTTGATTTTTTTTTTTTTTTAAGAGAGAGAGAGAGAGAATGGGCATGCCAGGGCTTCCAGCTGCTGCAAATGAACTCGAGATGCATGGGCCACCTGTGCATCTGGCTTACTTGGGTGCTAGGGAATTGAACCTGGGTCCTTTGGCTTTGCAGGCAAGCACCTTAACTGCAAAGCCATCTCTCCAGCCCTTTGTTGATTATTTTAGTCCTGAGCTGGAGAGTACCCATGTAAGTCAGATGCACAAGGTGGCACAGACGTCTGGAGTTTGTCTGCAGTGACTTAGAGGCTCTGACATGCCATTCTCTCTGTGTCTCTGCCTCTTTCATGCACTCTCTCTCTCTTAAATAAATAAATAAATACATTTATTTATTTATAATAAATATTCCTCACAACACCTTATGAAACAAATTTTACTATCCCCTCTTACAGAAGTGGAAATAGGCACAGAACACTCAAGTGACATGAGCTTGCCAAACTCATCCAGCTAGCACACATAGCTTTGGCTCCAGATGGCCTGAAAAACTGCTCCAAGCTCCTTCATTTTAAGATGAGCACTCCCCCCCCACCCAAAAATACATATAGATTTGGGGTGTGAGAAGGGGCTGTCAATACAAGTGCACATGTTTTTAAAAATATTTTACTTATTCATTTGAGAGAGATAGAGAAAAGAGAGAGAGAATGGGCGCACCAGGGACTCCACTCACTGCAAACCTACTCCAGATGCATGCACCACCTTGTACATCTGCCTTACCTGAGTACTTGGGTATTGAACTTGCGTCCTTAGGCTTTGCAGGCAAGCGCCTTAACCACTAAGTCATCTCTCCAGCCCAGAAATTTTTTGGGTAGTGTAGGTATACTAGGACAAAACCAGCTATGGCAAGACTACTCCATCCAGTATAAAGCCTGCTGTTGACTGGTTAAATGCATATATTATGCTCACCAAACTGCCCAGTAAGCATTTCACCTAATGTTCATATTCATATGTTAATCATATTATATCATATATTAATGCTACTCTCACTTTTGGTTAGAAAAGCCTCTCTTCAGATGGCAGAGACCATTGGGATGACCCAAAAGGCAACACAGTGCTTAGAAGTGACGGAGGAGTGTCCAGCACTGAAACATGTCTATCACACTTCCAAGACTCAGGGTCCATTGTGGAAGAGGTGGTGGAAAGAATGTAAGAGCCAAAGGAAGGGTACGACTCCTTACAATGCAACAATCCAGACAGAAATTGGCCTCGATACCCACGGCCTCACAGTGCCCAGCAATACCTTCACAAGACCCTCATAATAGAAGGAAAAGATGGTGACATCAAATTAAAAGAGACAAACGGAGAGAGGGAGAGGATATGATGGAAAATGGAGTTGTGAAGGGGAAAGTGGGAGAGGGGAGAGAATTACCATGGTTTATTGTCTGTAAGTAGAGGAGTTGTCAATAATAAAATTATATATTAAGAAAAAAAAAAAGAATACTCCATCCAGGTTGAGGTGCGTTAAATAACAAATTCCTAACAATTGAAAAATATTCCCTCCTGAAGGAGACTCAGGAGGCCAAGTTTGGGAGAGCTGAAACTTAAAAGGTCATAGATCACTCCCCAAGGTTATAGGAGTGGTAAACAACTGTTGAGGGGCAGACTTTGACCAGGGTTGTGCAGCAATTGAAACATTCCCTGCTGGGGTGGGGGAGGAGGGATGCTCAGGTGACTGTGGAGATCAACAAGTCCAGGAAGAAGGTTGCACTGCCCCTCCCTAAGGAAAGGGTAAACAACGGTTGGGAAGAGACTCTCACTGTCCAACCAGCGAAGCAGGGGATGCAGAGAGACTCAGCGGGGATGTCACCTGTGCTAGGGTAGGCTTTTCAGCGATGCATCCTTTGCTCCTATAGGCGACCCCACACCCTGCTCTGTAGGTAGCCCCAATAAACTCATTGGTTCCCCATTGGCGCAGTCATACTTTGGTCTGTGGTCTGAGCCCTAGCTGGGGCGAATAATAATGTCTTCATGTCTCCCCAGGGGAAAAATTTCCTGCAATAAAATGTTAAAAGGTGCACGTTGACCACCATAGACAGGAGCTCCACCCTAACTCTTATTAACCTGAGTGAATCCATGAAGAATTTGGTCACTATGCTCTAACTTCCCCAGAACTTGAACCGCTAAACTTGACTGGTGCTTTCCCCCATGGCAAGCAGCCAGCGGCAGCAGGTGTTTACTATTTCACTCACCAAAAGCTTTTTTATACCTTCACTACCCTTCCTTTGTCCCTTGGTGTGTGTGTGTGAGAAACAGACACAGAGAGAGAGAGAGAGAGAGAGAGAGAGAGAGAGAGAGAGAGAGAGAGAGAGAGAGAAGGGGGCTCAAGACTGGCTCTTAGGAAACCTATAGATATAATATTTGTTTCACTTCCCTTAAAGCTACTTCCTTTCTTCATGGTCCATGTCTTCAGATATCCACATCCTCCCCAGGGAGGAAGATGCCTGAGAATTTTTTCCACACTGTTGTTTGAACTAATTTCTCTTTGTAGGGGAAAAAAAATATTGTTGGCAGGTGTGGTGGTGATGCAAGGTTTTGAAATTCAAGGGGGTATCCAAATTTATGAAATCCAAGTGTGGGTCCTATCCTATTTTTAACAAAGAATTGATAAAAACGGACCCAAGAAGGAGAAATTGTTAATTAGGGGGGTTAAGGGAAATTGGGATCTAGGAAGAAGGCTAAGCAGAGTCATAAGCACGTGGGAAGTAGGAAACACGCACTCCTGTGGAGAACACAGCACAGTCCATGAGATTTACTGAAGAGAAATTACGGGGGCAGAACCATGAGCATGTGGAAGAGAAGATCTATGTAGAGAAATTTATCATTTATTTATTATTATTTTTTATTTTGAGAGACAGAGAGAGGGGAAGAGGCAGAGAGAGAATAGGCATGCCAGGGCCTTTTCAGCCGCTGTGAATGAGCTCCAGATGAATGCACCACCTTGTGCGCATGTGCAACATTGCACACTTGCATCACTTTTGTGTCTGGCTAAACGTGGGACCTGGAGATTTGAACAAGTGTTCTTAGGCTTCACAGGCAGGCACCTTAACCACTAAGCCATCTATCCAACCCTGTAGAGAATTTAGAAGAGTCACATGTGGAAGACACAGCATCTATCCATAGCATCCCCGTGGAAGAAAGTTAAAAATGGTGAGGGTAGATGGGAGGGATGGCTTAGTGGTTAAGGCATGTGTCTGCAAAGCCAAAGGACCCAGGTTCCATTCCCTAGGACCCACGTAAGCCAGATGCACAAAATGGCACATGCATTTGGAGTTCTTTTGCAGGGGCCCTGGCGTGCCTATTCTCTCTCTCTCTCTCTCTCTCTCCTTCTTTTTCTCTCTCTCAAATAAATGAATAAACATTTAAGAAAATTAAAAAGAAAAAAGTGGTGATGGTTTGAGAAATATGAGAGAATGCCAGGCAGTGAGAAATGGGTATTAAAGAGAGTTCTACCTGTGGTGGTTCTGTGTTTAGAAAAACTACACAGGTGACAGGTCCAGAGTGAGGGAAAGCACCCACACAGTATATCTAGAGTGTAAGGGAGATATGCACATGGTAGATTCAGTGACCAGAGGAAAACCATACATGTGATTAAAGTGAAAAGTTACCCCAAAGTATGAAACAGAGGTAAGCAGAAAAACTACCCAGGCCAAAAAGCAGTGTTCTGCACCCCTCCCTGCCAGCCAGGCTGGAAGCCATTCTTGTATATCCAAGCACAGATCACAAAGCAGAACAAGGGGACGCAGAGAGAGTGAAGGAAGGCTGTCAACAGCCTTCATAGTAGATTGAACATGTATTCTTTCATCAGATTCAGGTTTGTAGATTTTAAGGGGTAGGCTCCAGGACCAGCCCGCCTGGATAGTGAAGGATGCCCATCAAGGTAGTGTGCTAGACTGTGGGCAGCAGGGGGCACCACAACTGTTGTAGATGGGTCTTGATCAGACAAGAATTCCATTCATGCCAAGGTGGGGAGGGTGGAATATGGCTCTCTGGGCCTTTGATCCTAAATCAAACAGCCTGAAAGAAGCTAGCTTTCTCCTATTTCTCTCTCATTGGTACACGCCTTTAATCCCAGTGCTCAAGAGGCAGAGGTAGGAGGATCACCGAGTTCGAGGCCACCCTGAGACTACAAGTGAATTACAGGTCAGCCTGGGCTAGAATGAAATTCTACCCTGAAAAAAACAGATCCAAGTGTGGCGGTGCACGCCTTTAATCCCAGCACTCAGGAGGCAGAGGTAGGAGGATCACTGTGAGTTCAAGGCCACCCTGAAACTACATAGTGAATTCCAGGTCAGCCTGGGCTAGAGTGAGACTCTACCTCGACAAAGCAAATACATATACATACATATATATACAAATATATATATATAAATAAAATAAATATAACATAATATATAATACATAAATATATATGATAACTATATATAATTTTGAGTCAGGCTCTCACTCTAGCCCAGTTTGACCTGGAACTCACTCTGTATGTAGCCTAGGCTGGCCTTGAACTCATGGTGATTCTCCTACTTCAGCCTCCCAGTGCTGGGCTTGAACCACCATGCCTGGCTAAAAGCCTAATTTAACAAAATCAAAACATAGTGAGAAAGCTCAAGGCCAGTTCCTCAGCCAGGAGACTGGTTCATGAGTGGCAGGACCTCGGGCAGCATGAGAGACCACCACCTGGACGTTTTGGGAATAGAGATTTCAGTCTTGCCCGCACTTTCATGATCCATCTTCTCACTCACTCCACCTATAGAACACTGTGGTAGAATGAGAATGAGGAGAACCTTAGAGCCCTGAACTTTCTGTCAGGAAGTCAAGAGTCAAATTAATGACAGGCTCTGCCTGCAATGTGCTGTGAACTTAACCTCTTGGAGCCTCAGGAGGAAGAAATATGGACTAGAGCCTTGATACCTAACTGGCTGTTACAGTCCTACTGGAGAGTTTGCCAACAATATGGATGTCCAAACTCTGTTCTCAGAGGCTTCGATCCAATGCATCTGTGGTGTGAACTGGACAGCTAATTTTTACAGGTTAGTAGCTGATTCAAGTGAAGTAAACCGATCCCATCAATTGTAAATAGTGAATTGATCTATAAACGAGTTAGTCTAGAGTACTTGAAAATTCCTTAGAAGTATGAAGAATTGTATATAAAAGCCCCCAAATAATCCCAAGAACGTTTTTAAAAAGATTAGGGCTGGGGAGATTGGTTCAGTGGTTAAAGATGCTTGCTTGCAAAGCCTGCTGGCCTGGGTTCAATTCCCGAGATGCAAAGTGTCACATGCAGCTTGATTTCAATGCACCTACCCCATGGCAAGCAGCCAGATGAATCCAAGGCTTTCTTGCCAGCTATCCTGACATCCCTTTGCAGTCTGGCAGTTCATTTGCAGTGACAAGAATCTCGAAGTGTGGAGCACAGACACCTGGAAGTTGTCTCTCTGACCTTCACATGTGTGCTGTCGCACACACACATGTGCTCACGCAGACACGCGCACACCAATAAAAAAAATTAAGACTGGGCTGGAGGAATGGCTTAGCGGTTAAGGCATTTGTCTGCAAAGCCAAAGGACCCAGGTTTGATTCCCCAGGACCCACATTAGTCAGATACACAAGGGGGCGCACACATCTGGAGTTCGTTTGCAATGGCTGGAGGCCCTGGTGCACTCATTCTCTCCCTCCCCCTTTCTCTGTTAAATAAATAAATTAAAAAAAAATATTTTTAAAAATTAAGACTTTCGCCGGGCAGGGTGGTGCATGCCTTTAATCCCAGCACTCGGGAGGCAGAGGTAGGAGGATCGCTGAGAGTTCGAGGCCACCCTGAGACTACATAGTTAATTCCAGGTCAGCCTGGACCAGAGTGAGACCCTACCTAGAAAAAAAAAAAAAAAAAAAAAAAAAAAAAAAAAAAATTAAGACTTTCTTTAAGGATCTCAAATGTTATCACCACCTGGTATGAAATGTTCAAGAGGGAAACAGCGCCACCTGGTGCTTTCACTCGGTACTTGAAATTATCAAATTAATCTTTCAATGTACAGCAAAACCATTTATTTATTTATTGGACACCAAGTCAATGTGCAAGGCAGCCTGTTACATTCTTTTTTTTTTTTTTTTTTAATTTTTTTTATTTGAGAGAGTCAGAGAGAGAGATAGAGAGAGACAGATAGAAAGAATAGGCGCGCCAGGGCCTCCTGCCACTGCAAACAAACTCCAGACACATGTGCCACCCTGTGCATCTGGCTTATGTGGATCCTGGGGAATCGAATCTGGGTCCTTTGGCTTCACAGGCAAGTGCCTTAACCACTACACCATCTCTCCAGCCCCAGCATGTTACATTCTTTAGGACAAGCAGAGACAAAAATCTTTCCACATGAAGTTCATAGCTTAAAGGGGACAAGGGGTTATGTACATAAGGCCCTTTGATCCGAGATAGGTGGCAACATGGTGAATATAAGCCTGTTGTCGAGGCTGGCATCATGGGCATGTGATCTTTGATTAGAAGGGCTCTGTACTTGAGTTCATCATCTGTCTCCATCTTGAGGGTACCAATAACATTTGAACAAGGGCCCACACATTTTCAATTCACACTAGGAAAATCGGGAAAATTTTGAAGTAACATCTCACTTGGGTCTGGAAGGCAGAGTAATGGAGGAAGAGGACAGGAGTTAGCACACTTTAGTGTGGAAGGAGTGATAGTCCTTAGGCCTTGGTGATGGGGTCGTGTGGAGTGGGGGAAGCAGATGGAAGATGGAGTGCTTCAAAGAGGGTAGGGGGAAGGGAGCTTGATTTGAAATGATTCAGACTCAGGTACAAGAAAGATGTCTGGTGACAGGTCCAGTAGCTGGAACTCTGAGGTCACACAGGTAGGTGCTTAAGTGGGACCAATGTTTTGTAGGGTCTCCTAGGAGAAGTGCAGAAGACAGAGCTGTATCAGCTAGACCTGGGCTCTATAGGCCACCTAGATTCTTGGCTTCTAAGACTCATGACTTGACACATGGCAGAGCAAGCCAGGGAGTAGGCTGGATGACCCTTGAGTCCAAGTCCCCTCATCATAGGCTATGAAACTCCTTTTCACTTCCCTTTTGCTTCAACTACCCCACAGCGACTCATGTTGGGGACATAGCCTATTCAACATGCTCCCTGCATCCCAGAGTCATCTTCAGAGGCCACATGGGTGGAATTTCTGAGCAAGCTCCACCCTCACTCTCACAGCCAAGTCTTCAGAGGAAATCTCACTGGGAATTATAAGCTTCTTCTTACTTTAAATAGTTTAATTTTATTTTTATTTATTTATTTATTTATTTATTTATTTATTTATTTGAGAGAGAAAGAGCCAGATAGAGAGAGAATGGGCACTCTTGGGCCTCTAGCCACTGCAAACAAACTCCAGATGCATATGTCACTTTGTGCATATGGCTGTATGTGGGTACTGGGGAACTGAACCTGGGTCCTTTGGCTTTTCTGGTAAGCATCTTAATTGCTAAGCCATCTTTCCAGCCTTGAGCTATTTCTTTTAATGGGACTCCATCACTATTCAGTTGTCCCAGAGTTGTGCCTGGCTTGTCCTGAGGAAGTTTTGGTCTGAGAGGTCCTAAGTGTGCCTCTTGGCATAGAGTGTATTCTTTTCTTCCTTTCTTTCTTTCCTTTTCTTTCATTCCTTCCTTCCTTCCCTCCCTCTCTCCTTCCTCCCTCCCTCCCTCCCTCTTTCTTTCTTTTTTTTGAGCTAGGGTCTCACTCTAGCTCAGGCTGGCCTGGAATTCACTCTGTATTCTCAGGGTGGCCTCAAACTCATGGTGATCCTCCTACCTCAGCCTCCCGAGTGCTGGGATTAAAGGCGTGTGCCACCACGCCCAGCCTGGAGTACATTCTTGCTTGTGATGAGGAGATAATTAACAAGGTAATTGATTACCACAGCTGATAGATGGTCCCTAGGCTCAGGTTGTCAGCAACCTCTGAGCCCTACTCCTTTTCTAGAAAGTGTCAAAAAGGTAGGCTAGGGCCTGTTGAGGTGGCTCAGCAGTTAGAGGTGCTTGCTTGCAAAGCTTGCCTACAGCTTCAATTCCTCAATAACCATATAAAGCCAGATGCACAAAGTGGTGTGTGTGTCTGGACTTTGTTAGAAGTGGCAAGAGGCCCTGGTATGCCTATACTCCCTCTCTCTCCCTCTCTGTAAATAAATAAAAAATATGTTTATTTACTTGTTTATTTGTGAGCTCAGAGAGAGAGAATGGGCATGCCAGGGCCTCTGGCCGCTGCAAACAAATTCCAGATGTATGTGCCACTGTGAATCTGACTTTACACAGATACTGAATAGTTGAACCCAGGTCATTAGGCTTTGCAGGCAAAGTGCCTTAACTGCTGAGCCATCTTTCTTTCTTTTTAAAATATTTTATTATTTCTTATTTATTTAATTGAGAGAGAGAGAGAGAGAAAGAAGAAAGAGTGAGAGAATGAGTGCACCAGGGCCTCTAGCCACTGCAAATGAACTCCAAATGCATGTGCCACTATGTGCACCTGGCTTACACCATGGGTACTGGGGAATCAAACCTGGGGCCTTTGCCTTCACAGGCAAAACCTTAACCACTAAGACATCTCTCCAGCTCTCTTTCAAAAGGTAGGCCGAAGCCTGGCGTTGTTTCACACGCCCTTAATCCTAGCGCTTGGGAGGTAGAGGTAGTTCAAGGCCACCCTGGGACTACATAGTCAATTTCAGGTCAGCTTGGACTATAGCGAGACCCTACCTTCAAAAAAAAAAAAAAAAAAAAGGTAGACTGCAAAAAGTTATTTTTTTTTTTTTTTTTTTTTTAAGGCTGTCTCTGCCTTGGACAGAGCCTGAGACACACAACTAATTTTTTTTTTTTTTTTTTTTCGAGGTAGGGTTTCACTCTAGCCCAGACCGACCTGGAATTCACTTTGTAGCCTCAGGGTAGCTTTGAACTCACCACGATCCTCCTATCTCTGCCTCCCCAGTGCTGGGATTAAAGGTGTGTGCCACCACGCCTGGCTCTACAACTGGCAATTTTATCATAGAATGTTAGTTCTCCTTCACCTGAATACAGTGCATCCGGGATCCTCAGACCTACATCTCACTGGGTCTGCAAAAGAAGTGACAGGTGGGGGCAATTAAGATGGCAACACTTGATGTTCTTAGGAACCTGCCCACATGCTGTGGGCCAGAGAGCAAACCCAGGCAAGGGTGTTGTGATGGTTCCAGTCATTGGGATTAAGGGTTGTGGGGCCGGCGCAGATCCTTGAGAACCTTGAGCTGTAGAGCAGGACTGGGTGCACCAAGCAGGATCCAGGGTTCCAGACAAGACTTGGTGCTTTGGGATCAGGCAGTGTTCCAGGGCGTGCGAGCCTCACTTCATGCCTATGGTTTTTTGAAACTATGAGATGTCTCTTCAAGTAGGGACACATATGTCTGGAGGGCAAACCTCCTAGGCTTGGCCCCCCTTCCTGCCCTTTTCTCAGCCAAGGGGCAAACAGAATTCACGTGCCAGAGGACCTCCTGGCAGCTGGGCGCCTGCGGGGGTGTGTGGCTAAGCCTGGATGAAGAGGTGGAAGTTGGTGCGCGTGAACTCGTGGTGGATGCTCTCCAGGAGCGCGTCAGCGTCGGCGGCCGGCTCGGGAGCGCCTGGTGGCCGCGGCCGGTCGCTATATTCCGGGGTGTAGGTGAAGGAGAAGGCGCTGGGGTAGAAGAGCCGGTCGGCGCGCACCAGGCTCACGGGCACCTTGATGGGAGCGCGCAACCAGCGCCAGTCACTGCCGAAAGCAGCCACGTCAGGCACCACACACATCAGGGACCTTGGGCTCCTAGAGGTGGGGCGCGGAGGCTCGGATGTCAGTCACACGCTCCAGGCCAGCCAAGGGATGCTGTTTGCCACCCCCCCAAACACACACCCCAAACCTGTACCTGTACATGGTTTCTGCCTCCACATCTCCGAACCACACCTTGAGCCCACCGTGGAAGTTCTCGCCCAGCAGCTCCAGCGTGGCCACGTCACCCCCGCCGCTTAGCTGGGAAGGATGGGACCAGTTGTGTGTGTGTGTGTGTGTGTGTGTGTGTGTGTGTGTGTGTGTTTCCTCTTGTACTTTCGCACCAGCCTCCCCATCCCCAGAGCAGGCTGGCTGCGTGTCCGCAACGCCCGCAGCTGAATTGCCTCCCAGGATTCACCTCGAGGGTGTTGATGAGGGGCACCGGAGTGACGGGCTCCCGGGTACAGGCCAGGCTAGTGCAGAAGGAGAATTCCACGGACTCGGTGCCAATGATGGTCCAGCAAGAGCTGTCATTGAGCAGTACCCTGTTGGCCTCCTTGGGGCAGAGGGATGCCTGGGAGGAAGTCCAAGGGACTGAGCAGAAGCGTCTATAGTAGGGTCCCTCCCACCCCCAGTCTAACCAAGTCCCCGTGTTAGGATCCAGGTTTATCTTCCTCTGGGATCTTGGACAAGCCCCTAAAGTTCTCTCACTAGAGACAGCTAGCGTTCTTGAACCAGCTACTTTCTAATAGCCTCCCCCCAGCCCCCTTTTCATTATAGGGGATTGAATTTAGGGCTTCACACGTGCTAGGCAAGCACCCTTCCACTGAGCTGTATCTCCAGCCCTCTTCATTTTTTATAATTTTTTTTTTTTTTTTTTGTTTTTCAAAGTAGGGTCTTGATCTAGCCTAGGCTGACCTGGAATTCACTGTGTACTCTCAAGGTGGCCTCGAACTCATGACAATCCTCCTACCTCTGCCTCCCAAGTGCTGGGATTAAAGGCATGTGCCACCATGCCCGGCTCCAGCCCTCTTTTTTACTTTTTTTATTTTAGGATAGGGTCTCATTAAGTTGCTCAGGCATAGCCCAGTAGGCCTTGAGCTTTCTCTTCTCCTGCCTCAGCCTCACGAATAGCTGGGATTACAGGTCTGCACCACAGACCTGCAGTCCTTTAACATGATGCAAACTGATGCCTTACAGCCTGTAGTTTTAGCTGGGAGTCGTGGTGTAGGCCTATAATCCCATCTTGGGAGATGGAATCAGAGAATCAGAAACTCAGGGCCAGCCTTGGCTATATAGAGGTGAACTTCGGCTATGAGAGACCCTCAAAACAAAGAAAAACACTCCCTGAAACTGGAAAATAAAAGTAATTCTACAGTTTTAATATTCTTTGGGAAGGAATATTGTTCAAAAATAATTGTCATTTTCTATATATTATGATTTTATCTAGTAATATCCTAGGGTACTATTCTTTGTGGGAGAAATAATACTTAATAATAGTTATTGTTTTCCACACTGTGCTTTTTTTTTTTTTTTTTTTTTTTTTTTTTGAAGTAGGGTCTTACTCTAGCCCAGGCTGACCTGGTATTCACTATGTAGTCTCCGGCTGGTCTCAAAATCTCAGCAGTCCTTCTACTTTTGCCTCCCCAGTGCTGGGATTAAAGACATGTGCCACCACGCCTGGTTCACACTGTGCAATTATTTTTTGTTTGTTTTTGTTTTTCGAGGTAGGGTCTCACTCTAGTCCAGGCTGACCTGGAATTAACTATGTAGTCTCAGGGTGGCCTCGAACTCTTGGCGACCCTCCTACCTCTGCCTCCCGAGTGCTGAGATTAAAGGCGTGCGCCACCACGCCCGGCTACACTGTGCAATTTTATGTCTTAACTTTCTATAACTTTTAGTCTCTGTCCAATACTATTTCCTATTGTGATTTTCTTTACATTCTGAAAATTTATATCCCTACATCTCTGTTTCTAAAAGTCCTTGGGAAGAGTAGTGCTCAACAACAGTAATGATTATTGTTTTTCTACATCCTATGATTCCACCCTGGTAGTCTGACTGACCTTGCGTGGGAGGCAGTATTGCTCAGTGAGCAGCGACCATTGTGCACGAGCTCTTACACTCTGGTTCTCTGTGTTTTCTCCTTCTTGGATGCTTAATTGTCTCTGCAGCTCACCTGGAATTGCACCACCTTCTCTGTGGCAAGGCATAAGTAGGTGCCACCCCCTCCTGGGGAGTCACTTGGAAACTGGAATGCGCACTTGTGCAGTTGAGAGATGGGCTCATCCACGTCAAGGAGGGCACACTGTTTGGCCACTTTGCGGATGATCTGCAGTAGGAGAATAGCTGCAAGAGTGGTGGCAAGGTGCTGGGTCCCCACGAGCCATGTAGGCAAGGGCAGGTTTGCACAAAACACTAACTAGTGTCAACGTGAGAACAGGTGTCTTCATCAGGCCTTGGGGCCTCACACTCGGGCCCTGCCCACATTCCATAACTCTCTTTGGAACTGGGGGTACTCCTGCGGGCAATACCTTCTTGCCCATACCATAGGAGGTAGTGTGATGCCTGTGACTGTGCAGACGAGCTGTACCAGGGAGCCATAGCGGATGTAGCCCTCTCGAGGTGGGAAGTCCCCTTGGGAACACTGCTCATCAGCTGTGGTGTGGAAGAAAGAAGAGGAACAAGGGTCTCAAGGGCCCCACACTTCTCCTGTCTCTTTACCTCTGGCGCTACCTCCTGTCATCATAGCTGACCCTCAGGGAAGCAGCAAAGGCTGAAGGTTTTAATTCTGGACAGGTTATTTGTGGCGCTCTTTATAAAATGTCTGCCCTCTGGGTCGGGTGCTTAGTTGACATGAGGGGAAAGGGCAAACCCACCAGAGTCACAATAGCTCGGAGTCATTGACTCACTTAGGGCTATGGACAATTTTTTTTTTTTCTCTCCCACCTCCAACCCATGGGTCAGTTACACAGGGCCAAGTTTCCTTTGTTGAGGAGCCTGGGTAAAGATGAATGGACTAATGCTTGTGAAGTACCCAGCCCACACTAGCTCATGTGATTACCCAGGTGGAGTGTGAAGGCAGCCCACTGTCTTGCGCTGGCCACAAAGGCCCCGTCTTCCACAGAGAGGTAGCGTGTGGACACTGTCTGGGAACGCAGGCGATTGAAAAGGGAGACCTTTGAGCCCGAGGAGATGCACACTGTGAGGGGAGAGGCAGTCAGGGCTCTGGCCTGCTGTGGTCCTTTGGACTTGACAGATAATCTCAATTCTTTGCCACCCTGTGCCAGCCTGACTACCATGCCCACCAGCCTGGATACCCTGGGCATTTGTATTTCACAGCCATTCATCTAGTGCCTTCTCTGTGGCACTGTTGGGCATCCTTCCATTCAAAGAACAGACCTCATCAAGTCACTCAGGCACTGCTTTGTGGTGAGGCCATGCTGGGTACTGAAGTGTGAATTTGGCCCAGCTTTGCTCTGAAAGAGCTCATGGTGTTGAGGACACAGCCGTACAACACTAATATGATGTGGTGAAGGCTGAATTAAGGAGGCCTCCTTGGAGCAGGGGAGAATGAAGCAGCAGGTAGGAATTGCATGGGTGGTTGCTCAAGCAAGACCACGTGGTGTGAAAGAGCAGTATAGTATTTCTAGGGCTTGCCATCTAATCGATCTCTTCTGGCATATGGCACACACTCAGAGCCACAGCTGGACTTTTTCACTGGACTTTAATAAGTTGGTGAAAAGGCACTGGGTGAAATGTCACCCTCTCTCCTCTCATAGCGCTGGATAAACTGTAGGCACTCCATTTATACTTAGCCCAAGCTCCCTCCAATGACTAACTGCTGGTATTTATTGTGCCCCAGGTACTTTTCTAAATAGTGTGTTAGTTGTTTGATTCTCTCCACAACCCACTGAGGTAGAAGCATTTCCACCTGACAGATCAGCCTGCTGTTTTAGATGAGGCAGCTGCAGAGCAGGATTCAAACCCAGGCCTCCAGGCTCCAGAATCCTCACTCGTAACCATCATGCTGTGCCACTATCCTCTTCCCCCTTCCCTGATACCAAGTGCCAGATTACCTTGCCAGGTCTGGGACATTCCATGGATTTTTTTTTTTTTTTTTGTTGTTTTCAAGGTAGGGTCTCACTCTAGCTCAGGCTGACCTGGAATTCACTATGTAGTCTCAGGGTGGCCTCAAACTCACAGTGATCCTCCTACCTCTGCCTCCTGAGTGCTGGGATTAAAGGCGGCGCCACCACACCCGGCTGATTTTTTTTTTTTTTTTTGAGTCAGGATCTGATGTATTCCAAGATGGCCTCCAAATTGCTATGCAGCTGAGGATGACCTTGAACCTCTGATCTTTCTACCTCTACTTCTGAGAGTGCTGAGATTATAGGAGTGCAACATCATGTCTGGTTTTATACTGTGCTAGAGATTCGAGCCCAGGGCTTTGTGAATTCTAGGCAAGCACTCTGACAACTGGGCTACATCCGCAGCTCCCACATTTTTTTTTTCTGGGGTAGGGTCTCATTCTAGCCCAGGCTGACCTGGATCTCACTATGTAGTCTCAGGCTGGCCTTGAATTCACAGCAATCCTCCTACCTCTTCCTCTTGAGTTCTGGGATCAAAGGCGTGTGCCACCATGCCTGACATCCTTCACATGATTTTTTAAAAACTTACTTATGTGTGTATGTATGTGTGTGTGCGCACACACATCTGGACATCCCAGGATCTCTTGCCCCTAAAAGGGAACACTAGATGCTTGAGCCTCTTTGTGCATCTGGCTTTACATGGTTGCTGGAGAACTGAACCCAGGCCAGCAGACTTTGCCAGCAAATGCCTTTAACCTCTGAGCCATCTTCCCAGCCCCTCACTACAGGATTTTCAACAGGCAGAAAGTCAGGTGCAAGAGTAGGACCTGAGCTCTGGAGTCACCCTGATTCAAGCCTACTTTCAGGTTGAGACCCTTTGCTGGGGGGGGGGGGCAATCTCAGGCAAGTCACCTGGAATATGGTAGCCCTGAGTCTATCTATGTTCCTCCCTCTCTCCTATAGGACTGGACTAGAACATCCTCCAATGTAGGCCCCATCATCGGAGTGCTGGAATACATATACTGTCTTTGTGTAACCCCTGGCTCCTCCACACACACACACACACACACACACACACACACACACACCCCAAGTCAGGTATCAGACAAATTTCCTATGCTTTCGTTCTCATAGCTCAAGGTATGCCCTTTCTCCAGGTCTAAGCTTAGCTGACTTCACCCAGACTCCACTCCTGCACTCCCCTATCCCCCCCCCCACTTAACAGCTTTCTATTTGACTGCACGTCCACCCTCTCCCGCTCCCGCTCACGGTCGGTGTTTTTCAGCGACTGCTTCTTCTGCGAGGGCTTGGAGATCACCTTGATGAGACGGCTGTAGAAGGTGCCCAGCTCCCGGCCCCCGCGCAGCACCAGCCGCAGCACCAGCCGGAAGTGCTTCCTCTTGTCCGCGTCAGAAATGTACAGGGTCTTGGCACAACCGAATTCCTACGGGTCTCGTGGAGGATGGCGCCGTCTGAGCCAACCTCTAACCTCCCAGTTATGATATCCGTCCCATCGGAGGTGACAAGAAGCTGCACAAGCCAGGCTTTTGGGCTCAGCCTCAAGGAGAACCCCCCCCCACACACACACACCGCCCTCTTCCCCGGGCATCCCTACTTCTCCCTAGGCTACTGGAAGGGAAGGGACCCACGGAGGGGATGGGAACAGGCATCGGATGCTTTCCCACGAGATCTCACCCTGGAGTCCGGCTGCTCTTCGAAGTTCAGCTTCTGCGTCTCCGCAGCGCTGCCCGACGCCCCGTCCAGCCCCATGTAACCGCAGACGCTGGGCCCGGTCTCCGCGGCCTGATGCGCTGCAAGAGGACCGGGGCTAGGCAGACCGAGTTCCCGCCGCCAGAGGGCGCAGCGAGACTGCACCCCCACTACCCGCCGGCTCCCTGCCTTGCTCAGGGGTCCTTCCTGCAAAGCGGTGGCCAGCCTGCAGCCCTGGAGAGGATGCTCTTACCTTGACCTTGCCCTGGCTTCACTCTCCAGCCCGGACCAGCGAGGTAGACACAGGGCGGGGGACAGAAGAACCTGCGGACACACGGGAATTCCGAATTTGCACAGGCATCTCCGCTTGACTGCCTGACTGTCTTGGAGACATCTCACTATAGCAGAAACCCGACGAATTGTGATCCCTTCTCTTTCCTATCAAACATTATTTTCCTTACACCTCTCAGTCAATCCAACAGCAAGCCCCGCTATTCTACCTTTCAACCATATCCAGGATCCATTGGCTTCCCACCACCTCACCTCCGTCTTTACTTTTTTAAAAAAGTATTTTATTTATTTCAGAGAAAGAGAGGGAGGGGAGAGAAAGAGGGGGAGAGAGAGAGGGGGGGGGGAAGAGAGAGAATGGGCGCACCAGGGCCTCCAGCCACTGCAAACGAACTCCAGATGCATGTGCCACCTTGTGCATCTGGCTTACGTGAGTTCTGGGGAACCTGAGTCCTTTGGCTTTCCAGGCAGGTGCCTTAACCACTAAGCCATCTCTTCAGCCCTGTCTTTATTTTTTACCCAGTTACTTTTTGCCTCATCACTGCCTCAACCTTCCAACTGTTTCTCCTCCCCACTTGAACTTGTTTTCCACACAGCAGGCAGACTGCTTTAAAAGAAACAGGGCTGCAGAGAGCTCAGCCGGTGAAGCATGTGAGAAAACCCAGTCAAGCTGAGTGTGGTGCCTCATTCTTCTAATCTCAGCACTCAGGAGGCTGAGGCAGGAGGATCGCCTTTGAGTTCAAGGCCAGCCTGAGCTCTAGAGTGAGACCTTGTATTGAACCCCCAAAATATAAAAATAAAAGTGAATAATAATATTAACAATAATAACAGTCAAATCATGATGTTTCTCTTCTTAGAATCCTTCAGTGGCTTAAAATTCCAGGTCCGCATATGATTTTGGCTTTGCTTTCTTTTCCAATTGATTTCCTGTGACTTCTCCTTCTATCCCACCACTATACCTGCCATATCCTCCAACAGGCCTAGTTGACACAGCCCTCAAGGCCCTTGCCTTTTCTGTCCCTTCTAGTTGGAACATGTTTCCAAGAGATTATTATATTTTTTTAGTATTGGCATCTCAATTCTAACATCTTTCTTTCTTTCTTTCTTTCTTTCTTTTTTTTTTTTTTTTTTTTTTTTTGGTAGGGTCTCACTATGGCCCAGGCTGACCTGGAATTAACTATGTAGTCTCAGGGTGGCCTTGAACTCACGGCGATCCTCCTACCTCTGCCTCCTGAGTGCTGGGATTAAAGGCGTGTACCACCACGCCCGGCTTAACATCACTTTCTTTTATTCTAATTTCTTAAAAAAATATTTTATTTATTTGCAATAAGCACCTTTATCTATTGAGCCGTCTCCCTAGCCCATTATGGGGGGGGGAGCGCAAATGAGCTCATGGGCCTCTAGCCACTGCAAACAAACGCCAGATGCATATGTCTTTCATGCATCTGGCTTACATGGGTACCGGGGAATTGAACCCTGGTTTGCATCTCTCCAGACTCCCAACATCACTTTCTAAAAGGCCCTTTGACCCCATTGCTAAAGTATCCCCCTAGGGTTTTTGTCAAGCCACCCTGTTTTCTTCCAGCTCTCATAATCTGAGTATCTTGTTTGCTGATTTGTGGGGTGGTAACTGGCTGCCTGTTCCATATCAGAGTGAAAATGCCACGGAAGCAAGGACTGTTTCAGTCTTGTTCTGTTGACTGCCTCGTGCCCAGCAGTGCCTATAGAGTCTGGCCCATGACCAGCATTTAAAGTATCTGACTGAGGGCTGGAGAGATGGCTTAGCAGTTAAGGCACTTGCCTGCAAAGCCTAAGGACCCAGGTTCAATTCCCCAGTACAAGGGTAAGCCAGATGCACATTGTTGGCACATGCATCTGGAGTTTGTTTGCAGGGACTATAGGCCCTGGCACACCATCCTCTCTCTCTCTCTTTCAAGTAAATAAAAAATATTAAAGAAAAGTACCTGACTGAATGAGTCATGGGTGAGGGTGTGGGGATCAGAGAATCTGGAGAGTGGGTTCTGGTAGAGACCAAAGTAGAGGCTCATGTTGGCTGAAGGACAGACCCCTGGCTAGTTGGGAGCTGAGGTCTTCCAAGTGTATAAAAGGCCGAAGGGTGGGAAATTTGTAGGGCTTCGTGGAGTAGAAGGCTGCAGAGACCCGGGAGGAGCTCTGGAGGCATCTACCTCTTCTCGTTTCCGTAGGATTTCTGGGCCACCTTGGCATGCAGGATCCGAACGGTCTGTTCACACTTCTGCTGCAGGCATGTGCGCACGCCTTCCCTCAGGATGGCTGCATGCTCTGGGGGTGACCTAGGAGTGGGAGCGGGCCAGCGGGCCTCAGCAGGGAGAGTCAGGGTTGAGGTGGCACAGAGCTCACTCCTGGAGGTAAGTGAAACAAGTGGGGGATGGGCGGCTTTACAGTCTGCCTCCACAAGGGGCCAGAGGAAGAAGTGTTGGCAAATGAGGACTGGAGATGGGAGGGGGAACTTGGATGCAAGGCATGGATTCAATATTTGGGCTTTGAGGTGCTCTATGAAGTCTGCACAGATTCCTCCCCTAGTCCCCCCCGCCCCCCGCCCTTCCCCATCACTCAGGTGTCATTCTATGCATCTGGTTCTCTGGACTGTGGTCATAGGGAGGCCCAGATGAGCTACAAAGGTGTACTTGTGCTGGCTTTCAGATGGAGGTGGGATATGTAGAAATGGTAATTAAGGCCCATTCTAGGAGAATCCCATAGGAGAAACTGCCTTTGCTGGCTGTGGGTCCAGAGCACAGATGCCCACCCATAGATGAATGATCCCCAAACAGCACCCCAGGATGCCGGGCATCTGAGTCTGGGGCCAAGCAACATCTCTGCCTTTCACGGGAAGTCTTGCTGCGTGCATTTTCTTCCCTTGGATTACAGGGAATCAAGACATTGGCTCTGCAGGGTTAGCCAGGTCAGAGCCTGGGGGTGGGGTGGGGTCTGTGACCTCTCAACCTGGGGTTTTAATGGATGAGAGTTGGTGCTTTCCAAGGCTTGCACGATGTTTGGGGGAATTATCAGATTGTGGCCAGGGGAGAGCTATCAACTCCGAGGCTGTTCTTTTGAACCTTCTACTTTCCAGGCAGTTCCGGCCTTTCATCACTCCTGAAGCAGACAGACCGCTGAGGGCAAGAGTCCGGGCGTGCCCTCGAAAGGCCGGCCAGGAGGTGGACGGGCCAGAGCCAGGGCCGCTCCTCCTCTTGAGGCTCTCCTGGGGAAGTGTCTCGCGTAGGCTTCCAGCACATTCCGGCTGCTGGGAGCGTCGTTTGCCCGCTGTCTCTCTGCAGCTCAGAGAGTGGCAGGGCAAGGGGGCTCCTTGCTTGCCCCGCCCCAGTCCTCAGAGGAAGAGGGGATCGCCCCCTGCCAGTGGGAGGGTCGCAGCCTGCGCTCCCCTCCCACCCGCCAGCCCCGAGTTAAATGCGCCCTCCTCCCCGGCTCGCTCCAGCTGCCTGGCAGTCCCCCACCCAGGGCAAGCTGCCCACGCCGTTACCTGGTCCAAGTGCCCGGGAGGCTCCTCCCGTCTGCTCCGCTCTGCAGCCGCGCCTCCGCGCTGTCCGGCAGGCTCAGGTGAGTCAAAGGGCCTGGGGGCGTCGAGGGGTCTGCAGACGAGCAGGCGGAAAGCCCCACCCGGCCACAGCACTTAACCGCCTGTCTGCCCACGTCGCATATGCAGTATTCTTTGCAGCTTCTGTAGGGTCCTTTCCAAACCAAGCCCCCCCCCGCCCCAGCAGAAAAACGACTAACATAGGGGTCACTCTTTTCTCCATCTCCTCCCTCCGTACTCGGGCATGTCCCCCCCCCCCAAGGTGTCCATTCCTCGCCAGCTCTTGAAGAATGACTCACGATCTCCCCTCCCTCGCCAGTCCACTTTCCATCGCCTAAGGGCACCTGAGGAAACGATCTCTTCCGAGGCCAGGATGATCTCCTCAGAGAAGTCCTGGGTTCGGGTGTCGGGTTTTTTGGGGGGGCACCCTCCAAGTGAGACCTTGAGTGAAGTCACCCCCCTCATGACCCTTTCTAAACCTATTTTCCTGTGTAGAATGAGAGGTTTGGAAAAGTGATGAAGGAACTTTGAGGCGCGCGCTATTTCGTCCTTCTAGGATTTCTGGGATGCAGGTAGAGTGGGGTCCCCGGTAGATAATGGCTCAGGCAAGCACAGGATAAGGTGAACCTACGACGATCTGGGGAGAGGCAGCGGTCCAGAGACTTCTGGAAGCCCCTCGTGCCTTTACACACGTTATCCGGAGATGCTTGGCTTCAGCTATGGCCCAAGCTGGAGAAGGTATTCCGCCCCCACCTCCACCAGCCCCTGGTACGTCTAGCTAGCTCAGGCATCCTACCACAAAGGGCCCCCGCCAGAGGGATTTCTGTTCCTTAACCAGGCCTGGGAAAGAGAGGTGGGGGTCCGGGAGACAAGAATCCGGGGACAGGAAGGCCGCCTAGAGTTAGAGGCAGGCACCGGCCTGGCTCAGAATGGACCCATTCACAGAACTTGGGGGTGGGGTGGGGGAGCTGCGGTGGGTTGGGGGACGCTGGCAGTCTCTGCCAAGAAATAGAACTATAAAAATGCCCAACGCAGCCTCAGCTGGTTGTGGGGGTGGGGTGGGGAATGGAAGGAAAAGAGGCTGTGTGACTCCTGGGCGCCAGGGAGCCAGGCAGCTCTGGAGGGAGAACGGCAGCGCAACTCTAGTCCTGCCCCTGTACTGGGCCGTCAGTCTTCTTCGGCCTCAGTTTCCCCACCCGTACAGGGATGATGGGTACTTCATGATCCTCAAGGGACGTCGCAGGAGGGTGAAGGCTTACCTGGGGTCCCCACGGGGTCCATGGCCGCTCTGCGAGGCCCCAGCCGCTCTCTCACTGACCTCTTGGTGCGTCCAGTGCCGCAGGCGTCGGAACTCTTCACACCTCTGCCCCGGTTATATTGCACTGGATATATCTTCGCTAAGCCTTATCTCCAAGGTCCGGGGCTCCCAGCCCCCCCTGTTTGCTTTGGGCAGGGACACCTGCAGGGCAGATGTGGGCTTCCCACGGAGGTAGAGACCAGAGCCGGCGGCGCCCCCTGGCGGCCTCTCCTGGCATCAGGTGGCCAACACAAAAGCCAAGCTTGCTAGCAAGCGTGGGTGGGGTTTGGCCCGCCTCAGATAGGCTTGAGATTCTGGTCTTGGCACGGCTAAGTGTCAGAATTGGAGAGAGGGTTAAATGCCACAATGTATGAGGCATATTTAACATTACCCCTAGTATTTAGGAGTTTAAAAAATATTGTATTATTTGCAAGGAGAGAGGGAGAGAGACAAAAAGCGAACTCTAGATGCACGCACCACTTTGTGCATCTGGCTTTATGTGAGTACTGGGGAATCAAACCTGGATTGTTTGGCACTTTAGGCAAATGCCTTAACCACTGAGCCATCTCTCCAGCCTGATTTTTCTTTTGTAAGCTTTTCTCTACATTTATTTGGTATCTTACAGTTTGCAAAGTGTAACTTTTCTGCAGTTCTACAAAGAATCTGTTGTGTTTCTCTGCAACCTCAGTGTGATGATTTTTTTTTTATTATGAGATATTTCAAACACACACACACAAATAGAACGTTTGGCTGGGAAGATGGCTCAGTGGATAAGGAGCTCACTACACAATGATAATGACCTGAGTTCGGATCCTCTGGCCCCATGTAAAAGCCAGAAACTGTGGTTCTGTAATCCCAGCATTTACAGTGAGAAGGGAGGCAGATGGGGGATTTCCTGATGTTTGGGAATGGCGTGGTAAACAACAAGAGACCCTGCTGCAAAACTGTGTAGAAAGTGAGGACTGGCCTGAAAATTGTCCTCTGACCTCCACACACAGTGGCATACGTGTACTCACATATGAATACACACACACACAAATTTTTTTAAAAGAAAAAAATGACCCTTTTCCCCCCTACTTCCAAGTGTCCCTGCCCTAGAATAAGAGCTTGGTCAATGTCAGTCTTTGACTAATTTCTTTCCTCCCTCCAGGTTCTGACACCTTGGTACTCTGTCCTCCAAGCATCATGAAGGGCCCTCCGCTGGTCACTGCCCTTGTTGCTGCTCTTTATCCAGCCCTGGGAAACTCAGCTCCAGTCAGCAGGTGAGCTGGGGCTCAGCCCTCAGCATGGGAGGAGAGGAACAGAAGAGTATTTCCCACGTGTGTCCAACCAGGGCTGCCCCAGGGAGAGAAAAGCGGCAGGCTGGGCAGGCTTCAGTTTTCTACGTCATCAATCTGGGCCATGATTTCTCATTTGTAGGTGTGGTTTGACCCCTGGCTAGTTGGGAGCTGAGGTCTTCCAAGTGTATAAAAGGCCGAAGGGTGGGAAATTTGTAGGGCTTCGTGGAGTAGAAGGCTGCAGAGACCCGGGAGGAGCTCTGGAGGCATCTACCTCTTCTCGTTTCCGTAGGATTTCTGGGCCACCTTGGCATGCAGGATCCGAACGGTCTGTTCACACTTCTGCTGCAGGCATGTGCGCACGCCTTCCCTCAGGATGGCTGCATGCTCTGGGGGTGACCTAGGAGTGGGAGCGGGCCAGCGGGCCTCAGCAGGGAGAGTCAGGGTTGAGGTGGCACAGAGCTCACTCCTGGAGGTAAGTGAAACAAGTGGGGGATGGGCGGCTTTACAGTCTGCCTCCACAAGGGGCCAGAGGAAGAAGTGTTGGCAAATGAGGAGTGGAGATGGGAGGGGGAACTTGGATGCATGGATTCAATATTTGGGCTTTGAGGTGCTCCATGAAGTCTGCACAGATTCCTCCCCTAGTCCCCCCCGCCCCCCGCCCTTCCCCATCACTCAGGTGTCATTCTATGCATCTGGTTCTCTGGACTGTGGTCATAGGGAGGCCCAGATGAGCTACAAAGGTGTACTTGTGCTGGCTTTCAGATGGAGGTGGGATATGTAGAAATGGTAATTAAGGCCCATTCTAGGAGAATCCCATAGGAGAAACTGCCTTTGCTGGCTGTGGGTCCAGAGCACAGATGCCCACCCATAGATGAATGATCCCCAAACAGCACCCCAGGATGCCGGGCATCTGAGTCTGGGGCCAAGCAACATCTCTGCCTTTCACGGGAAGTCTTGCTGCGTGCATTTTCTTCCCTTGGATTACAGGGAATCAAGACATTGGCTCTGCAGGGTTAGCCAGGTCAGAGCCTGGGGGTGGAGTGGGGTCTGTGACCTCTCAACCTGGGGTTTTAATGGATGAGAGTTGGTGCTTTCCAAGGCTTGCACGATGTTTGGGGGAATTATCAGATTGTGGCCAGGGGAGAGCTATCAACTCCGAGGCTGTTCTTTTGAACCTTCTACTTTCCAGGCAGTTCCGGCCTTTCATCACTCCTGAAGCAGACAGACCGCTGAGGGCAAGAGTCCGGGCGTGCCCTCGAAAGGCCGGCCAGGAGGTGGACGGGCCAGAGCCAGGGCCGCTCCTCCTCTTGAGGCTCTCCTGGGGAAGTGTCTCGCGTAGGCTTCCAGCACATTCCGGCTGCTGGGAGCGTCGTTTGCCCGCTGTCTCTCTGCAGCTCAGAGAGTGGCAGGGCAAGGGGGCTCCTTGCTTGCCCCGCCCCAGTCCTCAGAGGAAGAGGGGGGATCGCCCCCCTGCCAGTGGGAGGGGTCGCAGCCTGCGCTCCCCCTCCCCACCCGCCAGCCCCGAGTTAAATGCGCCCTCCTCCCCGGCTCGCTCCAGCTGCCTGGCAGTCCCCCCCACCCAGGGCAAGCTGCCCACGCCGTTACCTGGTCCAAGTGCCCGGGAGGCTCCTCCCGTCTGCTCCGCTCTGCAGCCGCGCCTCCGCGCTGTCCGGCAGGCTCAGGTGAGTCAAAGGGCCTGGGGGCGTCGAGGGGTCTGCAGACGAGCAGGCGGAAAGCCCCACCCGGCCACAGCACTTAACCGCCTGTCTGCCCACGTCGCATATGCAGTATTCTTTGCAGCTTCTGTAGGGTCCTTTCCAAACCAAGCCCCCCCCCCCGCCCCAGCAGAAAAACGACTAACATAGGGGTCACTCTTTTCTCCATCTCCTCCCTCCGTACTCGGGCATGCCCCAAGGTGTCCATTCCTCGCCAGCTCTTGAAGAATGACTCACGATCTCCCCTCCTCGCCAGTCCACTTTCCATCGCCTAAGGGCACCTGAGGAAACGATCTCTTCCGAGGCCAGGATGATCTCCTCAGAGAAGTCCTGGGTTCTGGGTGTCGGGTTTTTTGGGGGCACCCTCCAAGTGAGACCTTGAGTGAAGTCACCCCCTCATGACCCTTTCTAAACCTATTTTCCTGTGTAGAATGAGAGGTTTGGAAAAGTGATGAAGGAACTTTGAGGCGCGCGCTATTTCGTCCTTCTAGGATTTCTGGGATGCAGGTAGAGTGGGGTCCCCGGTAGATAATGGCTCAGGCAAGCACAGGATAAGGTGAACCTACGACGATCTGGGGAGAGGCAGCGGTCCAGAGACTTCTGGAAGCCCCTCGTGCCTTTACACACGTTATCCGGAGATGCTTGGCTTCAGCTATGGCCCAAGCTGGAGAAGGTATTCCGCCCCCACCTCCACCAGCCCCTGGTACGTCTAGCTAGCTCAGGCATCCTACCACAAAGGGCCCCCGCCAGAGGGATTTCTGTTCCTTAACCAGGCCTGGAAAGAGAGGTGGGGGTCCGGGAGACAAGAATCCGGGGACAGGAAGGCCGCCTAGAGTTAGAGGCAGGCACCGGCCTGGCTCAGAATGGACCCATTCACAGAACTTGGGGGTGGGGTGGGGGACCTGCGGTGGGTTGGGGGACGCTGGCAGTCTCTGCCAAGAAATAGAGCTATAAAAATGCCCAACGCAGCCTCAGCTGGTTGTGGGGGTGGGGTGGGGAATGGAAGGAAAAGAGGCTGTGTGACTCCTGGGCGCCAGGGAGCCAGGCAGCTCTGGAGGGAGAACGGCAGCGCAACTCTAGTCCTGCCCCTGTACTGGGCCGTCAGTCTTCTTCGGCCTCAGTTTCCCCACCCGTACAGGGATGATGGGTACTTCATGATCCTCAAGGGACGTCGCAGGAGGGTGAAGGCTTACCTGGGGTCCCCACGGGGTCCATGGCCACTCTGCGAGGCCCCAGCCGCTCTCTCACTGACCTCTTGGTGCGTCCAGTGCCGCAGGCGTCGGAACTCTTCACACCTCTGCCCCGGTTATATTGCACTGGATATATCTTCGCTAAGCCTTATCTCCAAGGTCCGGGGCTCCCAGCCCCCCCTGTTTGCTTTGGGCAGGGACACCTGCAGGGCAGATGTGGGCTTCCCACGGAGGTAGAGACCAGAGCCGGCGGCGCCCCCTGGCGGCCTCCTGGCATCAGGTGGCCAACACAAAAAGCCAAGCTTGCTAGCAAGCGTGGGTGGGGTTTGGCCCGCCTCAGATAGGCTTGAGATTCTGGTCTTGGCACGGCTAAGTGTCAGAATTGGAGAGAGGGTTAAATGCCACAATGTATGAGGCATATTTAACATTACCCCTAGTATTTAGGAGTTTAAAAAATATTGTATTATTTGCAAGGAGAGAGGGAGAGAGACAAAAAGCGAACTCTAGATGCACGCACCACTTTGTGCATCTGGCTTTATGTGAGTACTGGGGAATCAAACCTGGATTGTTTGGCACTTTAGGCAAATGCTTTAACCACTGAGCCATCTCTCCAGCCTGATTTTTCTTTTGTAAGCTTTTCTCTACATTTATTTGGTATCTTACAATTTGCAAAGTGTAACTTTTCTGCAGTTCTACAAAGAATCTGTTGTGTTTCTCTGCAAGCTCAGTGTGATGATTTTTTTTTTTATTATGAGATATTTCAAACACACACACAAATAGAACGGTTTGGCTGGGAAGATGGCTCAGTGGATAAGGAGCTCACTACACAATGATAATGACCTGAGTTCGGATCCTCTGGCCCCATGTAAAAGCCAGAAACTGTGGTTCTGTAATCCCAGCATTTACAGTGAGAAGGGAGGCAGATGGGGGGGGGGGATTTCCCTGATGTTTGGGAATGGCGTGGTAAACAACAAGAGACCCTGCTGCAAAACTGTGTAGAAGGTGAGGACTGGCCTGAAAATTGTCCTCTGACCTCCACACATAGTGGCATACGTGTACTCACATATGAATACACACACACACAAATTTTTTTAAAAGAAAAAAATGACCCTTTTCCCCCTACTTCCAAGTGTCCCTGCCCTAGAATAAGAGCTTGGTCAATGTCAGTCTTTGACTAATTTCTTTCCTCCCTCCAGGTTCTGACACCTTGGTACTCTGTCCTCCAAGCATCATGAAGGGCCCTCTCCGCTGGTCACTGCCCTTGTTGCTGCTCTTTATCCAGCCCTGGGAAACTCAGCTCCAGTCAGCAGGTGAGCTGGGGCTCAGCCCTCAGCATGGGAGGAGAGGAACAGAAGAGTATTTCCCACGTGTGTCCAACCAGGGCTGCCCCAGGGAGAGAAAAGCGGCAGGCTGGGCAGGCTTCGAGTTTTCTACGTCATCAATCTGGGCCATGATTTCTCATTTGTAGGTGTGGTTTCATGAAGGAGTTTTAATTTTTATTGAACTTTATTGAAAACAGGAAAATTCAGTAGATTTCAGATGAAAGTCCTGACTTGAGACTTTTATTGAAAAAAAAAATCCAGGGGCTGGAGAGATGGCCCAGTGGTTAAAGTGCTACTTGCCTGCAAAGCCTAAGGACTGGGGTTTCGATTCCTCAGTACCCACATAAAGCCAGATGCACAAGATGGCGCATGCATCTGGAGTTCCTTTGCAGTGGCTAGAAGCCCTGGCATGTCCATATTCTCTTTCTCTCCCCCACCCTCTTTAAATAAATAAATTAATTAAATTAAAGATATATTTAAAGAAAAAAATCCAAAGACCTAATATTGAGTCCACAAGGCTATAGATCAATATGTTGCTGGAGTGTGCCACTTTAGCGGATTTCCAATTTAGGAAGGATGCAGCCTCTTTGAGGGTCCGTGGTTCTTATCCAACCAGTTCATTCATTCTCATCGCCTGCCTGGTCCCTATAAGCATTTGATTTTTAAAAAATTACATTTAGCTGGCATAGTGGCACACGCCTTTAATCTCAACACTTGAGAGGCAGAGGTAGGAGGATCACTGTGAGTTCAAGGCCACCCTGGGATTACAAGAATGGGTTTCTGGTCAGCCTGGGATGGAGTGAGACTCTACTTCAAAAGAAAGAACACGAGGGAAAAAAAACCCAAATATACATTTATTAGAAAGAAAGAGAATGGATGGGTGCACTAGGGCCTCTTGAGTTGCACACAAACTCCAGATACATGTGCGTCTGGGTTTACATGGATACTTGGGAACTGAACTGGGGCCAACAGATTTGCAAGCAAGTGCGTTTAATCCCTGAGCCATCTTTCCAGACCTCAGACAGGCATTTGAGTTTGCGGCTACTCCTCACCCGATCCTCAGTGTATGATAAATGCATTCTCAGAACAGCCCTCAGAGCTGTAGTGGGGGAGGGGGTCAGCGGGAAGAGGAGTTTGTGCAATATCCTCTCTCAAGTCCGCAGAGCACGATGGACGAGCGTTATCTGTCTTGCTAGGTCTTCTGGGCTTTCCTGGGAGATCAAGCTGTCCCTGACGTCCGCGGATCTCCTCCGCAGGTCCTCGGTGCTCCGCTGGGCCTCTGGATTTGGTGTTCGTGATCGACAGCTCGCGCAGCGTGCGCCCCTTCGAGTTCGAGACCATGCGGCAGTTCCTGGTGGGCCTCCTCCGCAGCCTGGATGTAGGACTCAACGCCACGCGCGTCGGAGTCATCCAGTATTCCAGCCAAGTGCAGAGCGTGTTTCCCCTCGGGGCCTTCGCGCGCCGCGAGGACATGGAGCGTGCCATCCGCGCCCTGGTGCCGCTGGCGCAGGGCACCATGACAGGGCTGGCCATCCAGTACGCGATGACCGTGGCCTTCAGCGAGGCGGAGGGCGCGCGTCCCCTGGCGGAGCGCGTGCCGCGCGTGCTGGTCGTCGTGACGGACGGGCGGCCTCAGGACCGCGTGGCCGAGGTGGCCGCGCAGGCGCGCGCGCGCGGCATCGAGATTTACGCCGTGGGGGTGCAGCGCGCCGACGTGGGCTCGCTGCGCGCCATGGCTTCACCCCCGCTGGACCAGCACGTCTTCCTCGTGGAGTCCTTCGACCTCATCCAGGAGTTCGGCCTGCAGTTCCTGGGCCGGCTGTGCGGTGAGTTGGAGGAGCGCGCGGAACCCTTGCTTTCCCGTGACCCTGCGCATGCGCACCGGGGCTCCTCCTCCACCACCACCACCACCACCACCCCGCCCGAACCCCGGATACGCATGCGCGAGTCAGCTCCCCCACTTCCATACCTGGTCCTCTGCCACGAGGTCCGCCACGTTTCAGCGCTGCGACCTTCATTTCTGTGGGATCCACCCAGCAACCAGCTGGTGCTGCTAGGATCAGGGGTGGTCGTTGGTCACAAACTTGATGTCAAACGCCAACGCCAAAACGCCTTCCACACAAGGCTCGCTATTCCTTGCTCTCCGTTCACCGTCCACGTAGGTCTGGGTCCTCCTCACAGAGCTCTTTCTACAAATACTGCAAAATCTCTTCTAGTCACACTTGATTTGTTTTGCTGTTTTTGAGGCAGAATCTAACCTGGTAGCCCAGGATGGCCTCAAACTCATTATAATCCTTATCTCAGCCTTTCGAGTGGTAAGATTATATGTACGAGCCACGTAAAAAAATATATGTGTGTGTGTGTGTGTGTGTGTGTGTGTGTGTTTCAAGGTAAGGTCTTGCTGTAGCCCAGGCTGACCTGGAATTCACTACCTAGTTTGAGGTTGGACTCAAACTCACAGTAATCATCCTACCTCAGCCTCCCCAGTGCTGGGATTAACGGCGTGTGCCACCAGGCCCAGCCTAAAAAATATTTTTATCTATTTCTGAGGAGAGAGAGAGAAAGAAAGAAAGGGTGTGGGTGTGCCAGGACCTTGGCATATCTCTTAGCACTGAAAACAAACTCCAGATGCTTGTGCCACTTTCCACTTTGTGCATCTGGCTTTACATGGATACCAGAAAGGTGCAAGCAAGCACCTTTAACTGCTTAGCCATCTTCCCAGCCCATATATTTTAGAGAAGGGGGGGGTATGGGTGCACCAGGGCCTCAAGCTGCTGCAAATGAACTCCAGATGCATGTACCACTGTACATCTGGCTTTATGTAGATACTGGGGAATCATACCTAACGGGCCATTAGGCTTTGCAGGCAAGCACCTTAATTGCTAAGCTATCTCTGTAGCCCTGTTTTTTAAAAATTTTATTTATTTATTTATTTGAGAGAGACCTGTTTTTTTAAAATTTTTATTTATTTATTTATTTGAGAGAGAGAGAGAGAGAGAGAGAATGGGTACGTCAGCAGGGTGTGGTGGCACACGCCTTTAATCCCAGCACTTGGGAGGCAGAGGTAGGAGGATTGCTGTGAATTCAAGGCCACCTTGAGACTACAGAGTGAATTCCAGGTCAGCCTGGGCCAGAGTGAGACCCAACCTTGAAAAACAAAATAAAATAAAATAAAGAATGGGTACATCAGGGCCTCCATCCACTGCAAATGAGTCGTGCACCACCTTGTGCATCTGGCTTTACATGGGTACTGGGGAATTGAACTGGGTCCTTTGGTTTTGCAGGCAAGTGCCTTAACAAGTAAGCAATCTCTCCAGCTATGTGGTTTTTTTTTTTTTTTTTTTTTTTGAGACTAGGTCTCATGTAGCTCAGGCTGGCCTTGAACTCTTGATCCTCCTGCCACTACCTCCCAAGTGCTGAGATTACAGGCCTGTGCCACTACACCTGGTTTTCTAGTCACATTTTGACCTTGATTTAGCACCTCTACATCTTCCTGCACTACCCTGAGCTCTGTGTGGCCCTACCCTATCCCAACATGTTGTCCAGTGCCCTCTTCTGAGCCTATTCGTAGGGACTGCTCAAGCCCTACTCTCCCTAAGCCTCCCACCTGGAGCCACATCCTACCCAACGCCGTCCTTGAGGATGGTGCCAGCCTTGGAGCCCCTCTCCATCCAGCCCTGTCTGAGGCTCCTGCCCCATCTGTCCTCTGCTGATTCTTGTCTTGTGTGTCCTCAGGCAAGGACCTGTGTGCTGAGTGGGAACATGGCTGCCAGCACCAGTGTGTCAACGCTCCGGGAACCTTCTACTGCACTTGCGACCCTGGATACAAGCTAGCCGCAGACAAGAAGAACTGTTTGGGTGAGAGCTACATCCTGACCTGCTGTCTCATTGTTCCTGTACCTCCTTTGGCCCCCCAGCACCAGAACAATGAGTTTGGTAGGGGCTTAGGAAGTAAACAGATACCTCCTTCACCATACAAGACTCAGACAGGCATTCCTGTGGTCACACAAGTCCTTGATGGAACCAGAACTAGGAATCTTTTTTTTTTTTTTTTTTATTATTATTAAGTAGAAAGTTGTATGGATACATCATATGTTAGTACCATTATTTCCACCCTCCCTGCCCCCATTCCACTGAGGGCACATCTCAGCGACATTGCTGATATTCCCCCTAGGTTTCTGGGTTATGAAATGTGAGAGCAGTGGTCAGTCATTGTAAGGGGGCGGCAGTGCCTCTGGACATTCCCTTCCACTCTGTGGCCCTCACCATCTTTCCTCCCCCTCTTCCGCAAAATTCCCTGAGCCATGGTGGGTGTGTTTTCAGTCTACTTTAGTGTTGTGTTCTCTGCAGGTTCTGGATTTCTGCTTTGCTGCATTTTGAGTATTCTCAGTGTCTGTCTCCATGGCCCTGGTACTGGTTGTCAGGCTCACTATTGAAGCAGCGCTCTTGCTCATCTCCCCAATTCCTCTGTGGTTTCACCTGGGCCCTGGCTGATGTGTGAGGGGTGGTTCATCTCTTCGTTCTAGCTGCCCTCAGAAAAAGAAAAACAGATTCTCCAAAGGAGACTGAGGTCAGCATAGGCAAAACTAGGAATCTTGGTCCCCATCCCACCAGTGAAACGTGTTTTCAGAGCCTTTCAGTGCAATCTTCTGTCTGGCTCCAGTCCACTTCCCAAATCTGTTTTTTTTTTTTTTTTTTTTTCTGTCTCTTGCCAGGCACGCTGTTCCAGTTTCTGTGACCTAGACAGGATTGGAGGGATGTTCAGTTAGGTGGGCCTCCCTCTAAATGCTATTCTTTCTTACCTCTGCACCTCAGCTTTTTTTTTTTTTTTTTTTTTTTTTTTTTGCAGTGCTCAGCCAGGCTGTCCTTGCTGCTCCCTGTTCTGTCTGCAAATCTTTCGAGACCTGCCCCTTCACTTGTGTCTTCTGAGAAGCTATAGCACATGATGTCTTGCTTATACAACTGGGATTTGCCTTTTCCTGTGTCTACTCCTGTGATCATATTTTGCTTCCACTTACTGAGTGACAACTTAGTATCCGACATTGTGATAGGAGCATTCCATACATTATTTCTCAGCTTTACAAAATCTAGGGGGAAAGGCCATGTGATCCCAGTAAGCTAGATGCCACCCAGGGTTTTCTTGTTAAAAAGAATGAAGCTGGGTGTGGTGGTGCATGCCTTTAATCCTAGCATCCAAGAGGCTGAGATAGGAGGACTGCTGTGAGTTCAGGCTGGCCTGGAATACACAGTGAGTTCCAGGCCAGCCTGAACTAGAATGAAACCCTTGCTATAAAACAAAACAAAACAAAACAAAACAAAACAAAACAAAACAAAACAAAACAAAACAAAACAAAACTGCATGTGATGACTGTGAACATTCAAACCCTTCCCCAAGACCTCTAGGTGACTCTAGACTTTGGTGGTCACATCGTTCCCTCCCCTAAGTTCCCCTCCTCTTCTCTCTTTCCCTTCCCTTCTCTCTCTATTTTAAAAAAGTTTTTTATTATTTATTTGAGAAGAAGATACAGAAAGAGGCAGAAAGAGAGAGAGAGAGAGAGAGGGAGAGAGAGAGAAAGAGAATAGGTGCACCAGGGCCTCCTGCCACTGTAAATGAACTCCAGATACATGCGCCACTTTGTGCATCTGGCTTATGTGGGCACATGATGTTCCTGCCTTGGTCTCCTGAGTGAGATGACAGGTGTGCACCACCGTGTCTGGTTCTGCTTCATTCTTTGACTTTATGAATCATTTCCCAAACTTTCAACTCTACACACGATGATATTGTTACATGTATGTAAATTAGATTCTTTAGTTTTCACACTTGTGTACACAGGAGGATGTGTACATATGTACATGTGCATATGCCCATTTTATTACAGGTAGAAGTGGACAGAGATGTGAATTATAGCTGAAAATCACACACACACACACACACACACACACACACACATACACACATGCACACCTGTCATTTATAACCTCAGATTAGAAACCTCATTCCAGGGCTGGGGAAATAAATGGCTTAGTGGATAAAATGCCTGCCTCACAAGCATGAGTATATGAGATCCAATTCTCAAAACCTACATCAAGCTGGACACTGTAGCACTGGCACCTGTAATAGTAGTGGTTATAAATATGGTGAGAAAGTTGTCAGAAGCAGGAGAATCCTCTGGAAGCTTATGGGCCAGCTACCTTGGCAGCAGTGAACAACTGTAGACCCTGCCTCAAACAAGATTGAAGGTGAGGCCCAAAACCTGAAAGTTGGCCTCTGACCCCCACACCATGGCACATGTGCACCCAAACTCACACACATGAACACATGCACACACAACAACAAACCCCTGTTTCTGGAAGTAGAAGACCTCAGCCAGCCCATTACAGAGTGTTTTTGTGACAGCCTAAACCCACACTCATCTTCACACTGTCTGTTGTGTTCCCTTCTTCCTCTCTCCACCCCATCTCTTGTGCAGGAATCCCAGAATTTTGCAATTCTCCTTTCTCTGGTTCTTCTTCTGCCGTTGTAGGCTGTTTTTTTTTTTTTTTTTTTTTTTTTTTTGGTTTTTGCGAGGTAGGGTCTCACTCTGGTCCAGGCTGACCTGGAATTCACTATGTAGTCTCAGGGTGGCCTCGAACTCTCGGCGATCCTCCTACCTCTGCCTCCCGAGTGCTGGGATTAAAGGCGTGCGCCACCACGCCCGGCACGTAGGCTGTTTTTTGCACATCCAAACTATGAGGGTTTCCAGCCTCCACTGTCCTCAGAAGGAAGTCGTGAACAGCAGTAACTCTTTTTTTAAAAAATATTTTTTCTCTCTTTCTTTCTTTCTTTTTTTTGGGAGGGGGTCGGAGAGAATGGGCATGACAGGGCTCCAGCCACTGTAAATGAACTTGAGACACGTGCACCACCTTGTGCATCTGGCGTTATGTGGGTAATGGAGAATCAAACTCGGGTCCTTAGGCTTTGCAGGCAAAGTCTTGATCGCTGAGCTGTCTCTCCAGCCCCAGATATCCTTTTCTATTGTTCCATTTTGCAGATGGGGAAAAGGGAGTGCAGAGAGGAAAGGGCTGAGCTTTCTCTTCTTCCCTTGTACATCCCTGAGTGTCTGGGGGACAGGGATCTGCTCTGTATAACTGCAGGGTCTGCTTCTCCTGCCTGAACCAGGCGTGAACCCACTGGCTCTGGGTTTGAGTGGGGAGGATCACCTGACCCTGCAGGAAGGAGCTTACAGAAGTTATAAATGCCTGGGTACCATGCCGGTGAATGAATTAGTCCATTTTGGGGCTTGGGCCCAGGCATGGGTAGTCTTAAAGAGCTCCTGGGTGTTCATGCTGCCAGACTGTGAAGCACAGCCCTAAGCAAAAATGGATCTCTTCTCCTCTTCAGCCATTGACCAGTGTGCTGAAGGAACCCATGGCTGTGAACACCACTGTGTCAGCACCCCGGACTCCTACTTCTGTCGTTGTCAAGCTGGCTTCACCCTCCAGCAGGACCAGAGGAGCTGCAGGGGTAAGTCCCTTGTCATTGCCAGCATCCTAGAGCCTCTGACGACTCGGATCAGAAGTGACATGTTTCTGGCTCTTCTTTCCTCAAGCCATTGACTACTGCACCTTTGGAAACCACAGCTGCCAGCACGTGTGTGTTAGTACCCTCGGGGGCCCACAGTGCCGCTGCAGAGAGGGCCACGAGCTGCTGCCAGATGGGAGGAGCTGTCGGGGTGAGGCCGTGTTTCTTCTGTTTGTGGGGAGTATTAAGGGATCCTAACTGGTAGGACCCACCTTTATTTATCTTGCTCTGTGTCTCCTTTAAGTCAGGGACCTTTGCAATGGTGTGGACCATGGCTGTGAGTTCCAGTGTGTAAGCGAGGGATTTTCCTACCGCTGCCTGTGTCCTGAAGGGCGGCGACTCCAGGCAGATGGCAAGAGCTGTGACCGTGAGTTATAGGTGGAGGGTGGGTGGTCTATCTGCTTCTTCCCAATTGCCTACCTTTGGAGTGTCCTTGCTTTGTCCTTGTTGCAGCCTAGTGATGTGATGATGCAATGCAGTGCTGTGTGATGCGATGTGATGTGACGTGATGTGGGTGTGCTGGGGTGGATGGTGAAGAGCGTGCTACACCTGCTTCCATCACTTCCCAGGCAATCCTCTAACCTGCTGCCAACATGAATTGAAAACTTCCTATTTGATTTTACTTTTCCTTTGCTCAATGTCCTTTCTGCAGCTCAATAATGTCTATAAAAAAATCAGCTGGGCGTGATGGCATATGCCTTTAATCCCAGCACTCAGGAGGCAGAGGTAGGATGATTGCTGTGAGTTTGTGGCCAGCCTGAGACCACATGGTTAATTCTAGTTCAGTACCCTGAACTAGAGTGAGACCCTACCTTGAAAAACAAAAAACTAAAACAACAACAACAAAAATCAAATGCCTTACCTGGCAGTTTTTCAAATGGTGGGTACAACCATGCTAACGGATAATGAAAGCAAATTAGTGGGTTACAACCAGCATTTAAAAAAAAAAAAGATTGGAAGAGAAAATAGTTTCCTGCATGTAGAAAGAGTAAGTATTATTTTATGAAGTTTAAATTATATGTAGGCCTAGGAATTGCATAATAATGTACTATTATCAGTGTTCATTGTAGATGGTGGTCACAGTCACACAGGCTTGTTTCTTCCTAAATGTTTCAAGAGATTCCAGCTCCCATGCCTCGGTACCCATGTAAAGCCAGATGCACAGTGGCACATCAGGAGTTTGTTTGCAGCATCTAGAGGCCCTGGCATGCTCGCTCGCTCTTGCTCTCTCTCTCTTCATACAAATAAATAAAAATATTTTTTAAAATATCTTAAACATTTATTTCTCAGTTCTGGAGGATGGGACGTTTGAGGCTAAGATGCTAGCAGATTCAGTGACTGGTGAAGCCCTGCTTCCCGGCTCTCATGCAGTAGCCTTCTCACGGTGTTCTCACATGATGGAGGGCAGGAGGAAGCAAGTGCTCTTGGAACTCTTCTGAGAAACAAATTCCGTTCATGAAGGCCCTAACCCTTACTTCTGCATCTAACACTAATTACCTCCCAAAGATGCTAACATTAGGGGAGCAGAATCTAACATAAATTTTGGAAGACACAGTCCTTCAGTAAAATCAGAGACCCAACTGAATGTCACCACATGCAGGCGTCCTCCATAACTCCAGGAAGAAGCCATCACCCCTGCTGTGGGCTCCTTGCATACTCCTCACCCAGCAGTTACTATAACTGTGTGACTGGCTGTGTTATATCTTGATTTTCTTTGTGTGTGTGTGTGTGTGTGTGTGTGTGTAGGCGTGTTGGGGAGCACATGTGAGGCATTTAGCTAAGCACTTGGTAAATGTCCAAGGCCACTATGAAGAAAACCGCGACGACAATGATGATAATTTAGCTAGCTAGACACACACAGCAAGGCCTCAGAGCTGGCATGTGCTGCATGATCAATGTTTGCAACTGACCACATGGGCAGATGGTTCCTGCTAGTCACAGATCTGTTCCCCTCCATCCAAGCCCTCTTGCCAGCAGGGTGCCAGGAAGGCCACGTGGACCTTATTCTACTGGTGGATGGCTCCAAGAGTGTGCGCCCGCAGAACTTTGAGCTGGTGAAGCGCTTCGTGAACCAGATTGTGGACTTCCTGGACGTGTCCCCCGAGGGCACGCGCATTGGGCTGGTGCAGTTCTCCAGCCGCGTGCGCACCGAGTTCCCGCTGGGCCGCTATGGCACTGCGGCCGAGGTGAAGCAAGCCGTCCTGGCCGTGGAGTACATGGAGCGCGGTACCATGACCGGACTGGCCTTGCGCCACATGGTGGAGCACAGCTTCTCCGAGGCACAGGGTGCGCGGCCCCGGGCCCTCAATGTGCCTCGCGTGGGCCTGGTCTTCACCGATGGCCGCTCTCAGGATGACATCTCAGTGTGGGCCGCGCGCGCCAAGGAGGAAGGTGGGCTGGGCTCAGGGATAGACTGGGCTGGGGTGGGGATGGAGGCCAGGAGGCAGCTTTCCCAAGGTGTGGGGCCCCCACTGAGTACCTGGGTCCTGTAGGCATCGTGATGTACGCTGTGGGCGTGGGCAAGGCGGTGGAAGAGGAGCTGCGGGAGATTGCTTCCGAGCCAGCAGAGACGCACGTGTCCTATTCCCCGGACTTCAGCACCATGTCACACCTACTGGACAACCTCAAAGGCAGCATCTGCCCTGGTGAGCACATCTTTCTCAAAGGCTCCTGTTTTCTCATGGCCTAGGGCTTCCTTTCCTGTTCACCCTTTCTCACATTTAGGAGTTTCCTTGTTATTTACACTCACTAGACACAGTCTTGTTAGTTACAGCTCACTAGACACAGCCTTGTTAGTTTGTTACAGCTCACTAGACACACAGCCACTAGACACAGCCTTGTTAGTTTGTTACAGCTCACAGCTCACTAGACACAGCCTAGTTAGTTACAGACACAGCCTTGTTAGTTTGTTACAGCTCACTAGACACAGTCTTGTTAGTTACAGCTCACTAGACACAGCCTTGTTAGTTTGTTACAGCTCACTAGACACAGCCTTGTTAGTTTGTTACAGCTCACTAGACACAGCCTTGTTAGTTACAGCTCACTAGACACAGCCTTGTTAGTTACAGCTCACTAGACACAGCCTTGTTAGTTTGTTACAGCTCACTAGACACAGTCTTGTTAGTTACAGCTCACTAGACACAGCCTTGTTAGTTTGTTACAGCTCACTAGACACAGCCTTGTTAGTTTGTTACAGCTCACTAGACACAGTCTTGTTAGTTACAGCTCACTAGACACAGCCTTGTTACAGCTTAGACACAGCTTTGTTTGTTACAGCTCACTAGACACAGCCTTGTTAGTTTGTTTCACAGCACAGCCTACAGCTCACTAGACAGTCTTGTTAGTTACAGCTCACTAGACACAGCCTTGTTAGTTTGTTACAGCTCACTAGACACAGCCTTGTTAGTTTGTTACAGCTCACTAGACACAGTCTTGTTAGTTACAGCTCACTAGACACAGCCTTGTTAGTTACAGCTCACTAGACACAGCCTTGTTAGTTTGTTACAGCTCACTAGACACAGTCTTGTTAGTTACAGCTCACTAGACACAGCCTTGTTAGTTTGTTACAGCTCACTAGACACAGCCTTGTTAGTTTGTTGTTAGACACAGTTACAGCTCACTAGACACAGCCTTGTTAGTTTGTTACAGCTCACTAGACACAGCCTTGTTGTTTGTTACAGCTCACTAGACACAGTCTTGTTAGTTACAGCTCACTAGACACAGCCTTGTTAGTTTGTTACAGCTCACTAGACACAGCCTTGTTTGTTACAGCTCACTAGACACAGCCTTGTTAGTTTGTTACAGCTCACTAGACACAGCCTTGTTTGTTACAGCTCACTAGACACAGCCTTGTTAGTTTGTTACAGCTCACTAGACACAGCCTTGTTTGTTACAGCTCACTAGACAGTCTTGTTAGTTTGTTACAGCTCACTAGACACAGCCTTGTTAGTTTGTTACAGCTCACTAGACACAGCCTTGTTAGTTTGTTACAGCTCACTAGACACAGCCTTGTTTGTTTGTTACAGCTTTGTTTGTTACAGCTCACTAGACACAGTCCTGTTAGTTATAGCTCACTAGACACAGCCTTGTTTGTTTGTTACAGCTCACTAGACACAGTCTTGTTAGTTACAGCTCACTAGACACAGCCTTATTTGTTTGTTTGTTAGTTACAGCTCACTCTACAGAGCCTTGATACTTAAAGTGCAGAAACCTAGGGCTGTCACCTGGTAGTTTATTAGAAATGTAGCATTTCCTGCAACAACCACTCTCCCCCAACTTCATAGATCAAATCCTCAGATGATTTGTACACATATTAAGTCAAAGAAGTACTAGCCTTGTCCCTCCAGCTAGTAATTTTTAGAGGAAACTTTCAAAAGCAAGACACATTGGGCATTCATAAGTGGAACTACAACATATGTCCTCATGAACTGTTGGAATTCAACTTTATGGACTTGGCAAAGTGACAGGACAGTTTTACATTCACAAAGACATGTGCTTTCTGGAGACCAGAGCTCCTAAATGCAACCATTGAATGTCATCTGGTCCTCAGCTGGGGGAAAAGGGGCCAAACCTGTGGCGGAGGAGGCTTCTGTACCTCAGGTGATGATGGATGATAGAGACTTGACTGGGAGTGACTTTGACACAGGTCTTTAGACTGTCTAACCTAGGCCTAATATGTGATTTTTCTTTCAGCAAATCAGGCTCTTCCCACAGAAATCCGGCCAATAGAGCTGGTCCAGAACAACCTATAATTTAATGTATTCTCACTCCTCTTCCCCAGTTCTCATAATCATCCAAGCAGGTATTGCAGAGGCATTGTATTTCAGCATCTTTCCTGCTCTTATTCTTCCATCTTCTACAGAATGACCCTGGATAAGTGACTTAACCAGCACTCCTCTTCTGTAACAGGGAAAACTGTTTTCAGTTTACTGTTGACAAGAGACTTTGAGGCTTCACAGTGAAGGTTCTTCACATTTGGCTCTATGACCCCGGGCAGACCCTGTCACTTCTCTGACTCTTGGTTTCCCCACCTTTAAAGTTAGAGGAGGTCTAAGCGGGAATGCCATGGATCCCATCACTAACATGACATCAATAGTTTGCTAAGAACTCACACACGACTAAGATGAAGAGAGAACATTTGAATCATAACTATGACTTTTTTTTTCAAGGTAGGGTCTTGCTCTAGCTCAGGCTGATCTGGAATTCACTATGTAGTCTCAGGATGGCCCGGAACTCATGGCGATCCTCCTACCTGTGCCTCCCAAGTGCTGGAATTAAAGGTGTGCGCCACCATGCCCGGCAGAGAGAGAGAGAAAGAGAGAGAGAGAGAGAGAGGTGTCAGGACCTCCAGCCACTGCAAACAAACTCCCGATGCATGCACCACTTTGTGCATCTGGCTTTACGTAGGTATTGGAGAAAGGAACCCGTGTTGTTAGATATTGCAGGCAAGCGCCTTAACTGCTGAGCCATCTCTCCAGCCCCATGACGACTTTTTATGAAGGCTAAGTGCCAAGCGTTGAGCATCACCCTGTTTAAAGTGATAAGGGTCAAGGAGATGGCTCAGTGGTTATAGGTACTTGTTTGTAAAGCGTGCCAGCCAGGGCTGAATTCCACAGCTGCCCACATAAAGCAGGAAGGGCATTCATTTATAAGTGGCAAGAGAGCTGGTGTGCTCCTCCACATCCCCACGTGTGCAAATTAATTAATTTTAAAAAGAAAATGACATGCATTTACAGAACTTCAGAGACTTCAAGATACTTATGCAATAAGATTCCACTATTTTTTTAAACCTTTACTCTAGTGGCTTTAGTTGAATAGATATAATATGTTTTAAAATATATTTTATTTATTTATTTGAGCGAGAGAAAGAGAGAGAGAGAAAGAAAGAGAGAGAATGGGCACGCCAGGGCCTCCAGCCACTGCAAACCAGCTCCAGATGCATGCATCCCCTTGTGCATCTGGCTTACGTGGGTCCTGGAGAGTTGAACCGGGATCCTTTGGCTTTGCAGGTAAACACCTTAACCACTAAGCCATCTCTCCAGCCCGATTCCACTATTTTTAACATACCATTAAGAAAACTCAGGTGCCAAATTTAATGATAAGGACCCCCATGTTGAAAATCTGTGCGGATTTAGGTTTGGACCAGTACTTTAAACCTTGCCATCCCATTCACCTGGAGGGTTTCTTTTACAGCCTGAATCACTGGGCTCCAACCCTCGAGATTTTGATTCAGTAGGTTTGGGATGAAGTTTGATCATTTGCTTCTGTGAGAACCAGAGGTCTGCTTGAAACACACAATACTGGGTTGATGTGTGCCAGGTAGTGGTCTGGATCTGGGCACTTCAAAAGTATCCAATATCAACATGTGTCTAATTAATTACAACTGGTCACAATAAAACAAAGCAAAAATTTAAATTTTGTTTGGTTTTATGAGGTAGGGTCTCATTCTAGCCCAGGCTGACCTGGAATTCACTATGTAGTCTCAGGGTGGCCTTGAACTCATGGTGATCCTCCTACCTCCACCTCCCGAGTACTGGGATTAAAGGTATGTGCCACGACACCTGGCTAACAAATTCTCTAGTTGCACTAGCCACAGTTCAAGCGGTAACCTGGGCCAGGCAGACAGAACATTTTCATTACTGAGAAGTGTCCTGCTTGGAGACCGCTTGCTGCTTTGGACTGTTTCTAATCAGACAAGTCCCTGGACCAGCAAGGTCAGCATCACTTGGGAGCTCATTGGAAATACAGCTTCTCAGCTCCTTCCTCATTCTGTATTTATTTCTTTTTGTGTGTGTGTGGTGGGGGGGTTGAAGTAGGGTCTCAGTCTAGCCCAGGCTGACTTGGAATTCACTATGTAGACTCAGGCTGGCCTCAAACTCATGGCGATCCTCCTACCTCTGCCTCCTGAGTGCTGAAATTACAGGTGTGCACCACCACGCTCAGCTTCTTTCCTCATTCTGAATCACATCCCTGTACTAGCAAGCTCTCTGAAGATTCGGGCGAGCATTAAGGTTTGAGAAACTCTTTTGGAATCTTATGCACATATACAAGTCACAAGTCATTGACTCCTCACAAACACCAATGAAGAGCTTCTCTCCCGAATTGAGGTTTAAGCAAAGTTAAATGTTTTCCCAATACCTTTGGGCTACCTGGTTCCCAACTCTGAATCTAAAGCCCATCTCCTCAACGTCAGGCCCAGAGGAGGCACTTCAGAGGGCCAAGGCCAGAGTCGGCCTTCAGTAGTTTTCCATTCCTCTGATTCTTGTTTTTCTGGGCCTCAGAGGAGGGCATCGGCGCTGAGACAGAGCTTCGGAGTCCCTGCGAATGTGAAAGCCTGGTGGAGTTCCAGGGCCGCACGCTGGGAGCGCTCGAGAGCCTGGCGCAGAAGCATATCCTTCGGGATGGATGGAGGCGCGGGATGGAGGGCAGGTGCAGGGCTCGCTGAACCCCAATGGCTTCCTTAACCACACACTGGCCCAGGTGACTGAGCGCCTGGAGGATCTGGAGAGGCAGCTGGCCAACCAGAAGTGAGGGCCAGATCTGGGTTGCACGCGGCCCCACGGACTCGGATCCCTTGTTCGTCCTCTGGGACACCGGCTGGGACCGCCCGGGAAGAGGCGCTGGCGGGCTCCCAGCGCAGCGTGCGAGCGGGCCTCGCCTGGACCAGATGCCAGACCCCGGGGGCGGGCGCCAGAGGATGGATGGAGATCAGTGCGGATGGTGGTGGGCGCGTGCAAGCCTAAGACTTGCACGCCCTCGCCACGTGCTACTCTCAGTTCTTTATTGGATGGCTCTTTTTTTGGTTTTGTTTTCCTTTTCGTAAAAAAAAAAAAAAAAAACAAAAAACCACAACAGTTTCCACGAAGTCGGTTTGTGGATCTTGCAGTGGCACGAGAGGGAAGGGGAAACCAGGCGGAACTCTCTCCGCAGGCGCCCTGATGGCGTCTCCTTGGAGAAAGGCGCATTGTGCGGGGGGTCGAGGCGGGGGGGGGGGGAACATTCCCAGTCTTGTTTATTCAGCAAAGAACAAATGGCTCCTTATGCAGGATGCGGGAAGGGAGGGAGTTCCGCGGGAATTCTTGGGGTCTGAGCATGTCTGCGCCCCTCCATCCTCCAGCGATTGAAACTCTGTTCTCTCGATATTCCTGTCTCTCCCCCCCAATTTGGCTCAAAAGCCGTTATCGGGGCTGGGAAGTTGATGAGGAAGTGGGAGGAGCCCTGACTGAACACCCAAATGGACGCCGTAGGTGCTGAGAGAAGGGTTCCACCTGCATTCCTCTCCGCATCCCTCTCCCTCTGGCTCTGGGCTCTCGGTGGGAGGGGCCGATATCAGCTCTGCCCCAGCTCCTTGTCGTCCCGCTGCACCCCCAACAAAACAAAACTTTAAAAAAAACAAACTTTATTTATAAGGAGGGAGGGAGAAAGAGAGAGAGAGAATGAGAATGAATGGGCGCGCCAGGGCCTCCAGCCTCTGTAAACAAACTCCAGATGTATCGCCACTTTGTGCATCTGGCTTATGTGGGTCCTGGGAAATCGAACCTGAGTCCTTAGGACTTGCAGGCAAACGCCTTAACCGCTAAGCCATCTCTCCAGCCTGAAAGCTTTTTTTTTTTTTTTAAATGAAAGAGAGAGTTAACTCAGGGCCTCTAGCCACTGCAATCGAACGCCAGACACGTGCCCCATCTTGTGCCATGCGCGATCTTGTGCGCATTCTCACCTTGTGCATCTGGCTTACGTGGGTTCTGGGGAGCCAAACCTGGGTCTTGAGGTTTTGAAGACAAGTGTCTTAACCGCTAAGCCATCTCTCCAATCCCCTCTCCCCAATTTTTTTTTTTTTAACTAGCAAGGAACACAAACTTCCCAGGAATGTGCAAGAAATCGTCAAGTTTAAAATGTTTCTAGTTCCACAGTGACTCGAGGCAAGTTACACTAGGTTGGTTTGGCCATAGGCAAAGCTAAAATGGAAATTGGTACTCCCCAGTGGGTGGTGTGACTTGAGGAATTTCTTCCAAGGCGTCTGACATTGTGTCAGATACATATTGGGTCCTTAGTTAAAGGCAGTTATTAGTCGAATTCTTATGGTAACAGGAAATGCATTCAATCTTGGGCGTTATTTTAAGTGACTTGCAAGGATTGTCCTTTTATCCTAAGAAGAGCCTTGTGAGGGAAGAATTATTGCCATCACCACCCCACTTTATGGATGAAGAAATGGAGGCAACAATAGGGTGTTTCCCAAAGCCCCATCCATGGCTACTAAGAAGGTGAGCCCAAAGCATCAGCTTGCCATTGCTGCTGTGACAAATTGAGGGGTTGGAAACGCTATGAATTCATGACCTTATAGTTCTGGGAGTCAGAAATCAAGCTGGCTGCATACTTGCTGGAGATGTCTTTTTCCTTCCCTTTCCTAGCTTCTAGAGGCCACCTCAATTCCTTGAGTCATGGCCTCACATCCCTTTCTCCATCTGCGACTTTCCTGGCTCTGCCTTACAATGAGCCTTGTAGTTATATTGCTACGGCCTGGATAATCACAGATAATGCCCCCATTTCAAAAAACCTGTCAGCATAATCACGTTCTTTGTCATGTAAGCTGACAGATTTATTCAATAGGTTTCAGATATTAGGGCAGGTGCATCGTGTGTGTGTGTGTGTGTGTGTGTGTGTGTGTGTGTGTGTGTGTGTGTATGTGTGTTTATTCTGGTACCGAACATGGCTGACTTTGGGCTGACTGATGCAGAGCAGGGGCTTATTTGTGCTTGGCCCCAGGTTGGGCTGGGCGAAGAAGGCATTACGTGACTGTGAAAAGCCCTTGAGCTGGGGGAACTTCAAATCTAGAGGGGATGAAGCCCACCTGTCTGTAACTGTAGCAGACAGAGGGTCGACATTCTGATGGAGAGGATGGAGCGAAGGCCAGGAAATGAGGGCAAAATCCTGGAGGAAATCTTTGGGCCAAACTTAAAACTCTGGCTAATTTCCACATTCACTCAATGGAGGGTTTCATAGCGGAGTGAAACATCCTTGTGTGTGTCAGGAGTGACTGAGTATAGGGGGTAGGGATGATGAAGAGCTTACCTGAATGTCGGGGTCAGCTGAACTAGTATGTGACGGAAGGCAGCACCTGGCCTAAGACCTTATCTTGCCCAACCCCTTCATTTCTCAGGTGAAGAACCTGAGGCCTAGGAGACACAGTTCTCAACCTAACATCACAAACTGAGAAAGCATCTAGACCAGAGTACTCAACTGATGGGAGCCACTGAGGGATGCTTTAGAGGGCAGACTCCTTCATCTTCCGTGGTTCCTTTTCGCCCTAGCTCTTTTCTCCTGCAATCTCTTTAGTGACCACAGGATGGCGCCTGAAGCTCTGACTTAGAGCTGGGTCCCAGAGCCCTTGCAGACACATGGAATAAGAGGAGGTCCTCCTTAAAACCACCCTTGCCTTTAACCCCAAAGGTTTTAGAATAGCAAAGAGATCGGTGGGCCAGAGAAGCATTCATAGGTGACTATGGGATTGGAGATAATCTGGTTGTTTCCTGCTCAGCCCCTTCCCCCTTACACTAAACACACCCTCTCCGTGTTAGTCATTGCTATTTCATTTCAGAGCGGGGGCGCCATTGGCTAGGCCTATGTGAGCTTGTGGGCCTGTGATTTTTGAGCCCTGTCTCCCACCGGTATTTGAGCTTTAAGAGGAGCCAGGAAAGAAGAGAGCGAGGGTTGAGTCAAAGAGAGTACTGTTCATGGAAGGATTTCAGGCAGCCAAGGCCACAAATGTGTGCTGAGTCCATCTTGTGTTCAGGGACTAGGGTGGGCTCTTCACACTGTCAGGGGTGTCCAACCTGTGACCTGCGGGCTGCATGAGACCCAGAATAGCTATAAATGTGAACCAACGCAGAGACTTTAGTTGCACATGCCCAGAGGATGAACTTTGTAGATGACGTCCTGTCACAATGTCACACACACAACCATGTGGACGCTTGAGTAACCGGTGGGCAATATGCTGGCTGTGGGTCTGATACCCCCACAGGTGACTCTCCAGGCAATGTTATGAGGTTACCACCAACGCTTTTCTTGTCAGAGGAGGCAAGTGAAGCCAGAGAGGGGAAGGCAGAGAAGGGGAAGGCCCTTTGTATCCAGAGTTCTTTGTGCTTCCTCAGAGATGTCAGAAACAGGGGCAATTGTTTGGGGTGAAAGGGAAGGTCTCCTTCTGACTCAGTACCAGCTTCCAAAAGGTCAAGGGTCTGGGAGGGCTTGAGAAGGGTCTAGCACAAGTGCTGGGGAGAATTGCACACTTATTTTTAAAAATATTTTATTTATTTATTTATTTATTTTTATATTTTTTGGTTTTTCGAGGTAGGATCTCACTCTAGCTGAGGCTGATCTGGAATTCGCTATGTAGTCTCAGGGTGGCCTTGAACTCATGGCAATCCTCCTACCTCTGCCTCCTCCCAAGTGCTGGGATTAAAGGCGTGCACCACCACACCTGGCTTAATATTTTAGTTATTTATTTATTTGAGAGAGAGAAAGTGGGAAAGAGAGAGAATGGGTACGCCAGGGCCTCCAGCCACTGCAAATGGATTCCAGATGCATGCACCACCTTGTGCATCTGGCTTACATGGGTCCTAGAGGATTGAACCTGGGTCTTTTGGCTTTGCAGGCAAACAGCTTAACTGCTAAGCCATCTCTCCAGCCCAAGAGTTGCACTCTTGATTCAGCTGCATTCCAGAAGGGCAGGAGGACAGTTGGTGTGTGGATCAAGGAACAACGAGGACACTGCCAATCACTGTGGTTCGTGTTTGGGTGATCCACAAGGCAGTTTTTCATCACTCTTTGCGCAGCACATCAGACATCACCCAGGGAAGAAGGCAAGGAATGCGATGGCTTCTGTTTTTAAACTCAAGACTGTAGAGGGAGAGTGCCTTGCCCAAGTTCATATGTCAAGCTACTGCCACGGCTGGGTGGGATCCAACCTCCTGGCTCCCAGCCCGGGATCTTGCTGCTACATATGGGTCCCAGCTGTGGGCAGCCAGAGAGAATGGGACCTTTGTCTTTCAGAGATGAGGCTTAGGCACGCTGGCTCTCCAGCCTCAGGTGGGGGATTTGGACTGGAGGCCTAGGATGTCAGAGCACAGAAGACTCTACTTAGAGTGTGGCTGGGGAGACAGCCCATCAAATGAGCCACATGTTCTCAGGGGCCTCCCTGCCTCATGGCAACTGATCCTGAACCATGGTCTCATTCCTTGGCTTTGACTAGACTAAGCTTCTCCCCTCCACATTCACCTCCCTCCTTCCATCTCCTGACAAAGTCTTTCACTCACACCTTCCTTCCTAGCCTAGCTTAAGCTTAGCAGCTCCTCTGCTCACCTTCATGAATAATGCCCACTGTGTGCCAGGTTCTATGCTGAGTACTGAATGCATGTCAGGTTTCTGCTGGGCCCTTGTACCTTTACTGTTTCCATTCATGCCATACCTCAACCCTCTGCCATTGATTTTATTTTCCCTATGACCTTTCCAGGTCATAGTTCAAATGAATTGTAGGTTAGGATTGAAACTGCTTTCTGATGTCATTTTATTTTATTTATTTATTTTTACTGCCAGAGGTACAAAACACAAAGACCTTAAGTTTTATTTGTAGTAATCCAGTCAATACCCTTTTCTCTTAGTTAATATTATTTTTATATGATTGAAACAAAACAAACCATATGGAATAGAAAGAAAGAGGGCTGGAGAGATGGCTCAGTGGTTAAAGGTGCTTGCTTTCAAAGCCTGAAGGCCTGGGTTGAATTCCCCAGCACATATGAAGCCAAATATACAAAGTAGCACATGCATCTAGAGTTCATTAGCAGCAGCAACAGGCCCTGGTTCACCAGTCTCATACTCTCTCTCCCTCCCAAGTGAATAAATAAAGTTTGGTTTTTATTTTTATTTTTTTACTTTTATTGACAACTTCTTTAATTATAGACAATATCCCATGGTACTTCCCTCCCTCCCCCCACTTTCCTCTTTGAAACTTCACTCTCCATCATATCCCCTCCCCCTCTCAATCAGTCTCTCTTTTCAGTTTGATGTCATGATCTTTTCCTCCTATTATGATGGTATTGTGTAGGTAGTGTCAGGCACTGTGAGGTCATGGATATCCTTCCAGGCCATTTTGTGTCTGGAGGAGCACGTTGTAAGGAGTTATAACCTTCCTTTGGCTCTTACATTCTTTCCGCCCCCTCTTCCGCAATGGACCCTGAGCCTTGGAAGGTGGGTTTGAGATGTTTCAGTGCTGATCTGATGTCATTTTAGAAGTGGGGTGCTATCAGAGGAAGGAAAGTGGAGTTGTATTGTCTTAATTTTGTCAGTTTTAACTAGAAGTATATATATATATATATATATAGTCAGTAGCTACAACATGTTGCTGGTGCTGTTGAAGGGACTGCACCTGGGCCTGCACATCAGGTCCAAGGGCAGCAGAACTCTTCCTGCACACCATCCTTGCTCTGCATGCTTACGTATTTGTCTCAAGTGTGGGGGCACGAGAGAGCAGAAAGGAAATATCCAGAAACAACCTTTTGAATGTGTGAGGTGAATGCTGCAGGTCAGCATTGTTCAAGAGAAACTAGATCAAGGACTGAGGAGATGGCTCAGTGGTTAAAGGAACTTGCTTGAAAAACCTGACAGCCTGGGTTTGATTCCCCAGTATCCATGTAAAACTAGATACACAAAAGTGGCTCGTGCATCTGGAATTCATTTGCAATGGCAAGAGGCCCTGGAGTGCCCATTCCATCTCTATCTCTTTTTGTCTCTGCTAGCAAATAGAAATAAAAATTAAAAAATTAAATAGAAGAAACTAGGTCATGGCCTTAGTTGCATTCTCCAGCAGAAACGATGCATGCCTCTCTGTCTCCAGAAAGTGTCTTGGAGAACAGATGAACTGTGGTTTCTTTGTTTCCTGACATCGTGTGTACTCACTGTAATTGTAATTTGTATACTCACTGAATTCAGAAAAGGGTGGTCTTAGACAGCGAAAATAAAATTAGTAATTAACATGGAACAACACTTGCATTTTTCTTTTTTAATTTTTTGCATGTGTATGTATGTGCATGCATGGTTTTCTGTGTGTGGGCACTGGTGCATGCAGGTGTGTGGAGGCTGAGGTCTCTGTCTGGAATTTTCCCCAATTTTCTCTATCTTACCTTTTGAAACAGGGTCTCTCGCTGAACCCAGAGCTAGATTAATAAGCAAGGGAGCCCCAGGGGAGCCCCAGTCTCCACCTCCCCAGTGCTGGGTTTACAGGTGCACTTCACCATGTCCAGCATTTTACGTGGGTTCTGGGAATTCAAAACGAGGTTCTCATGCTGGCACTGTAAGCCCTCTCTGTCCACAGAGCCGCCTCCCCAGTCCTATCGGCTGCACTTCTGCAGCTCCAAGTAACTGGCACCATGTGCCTATGCTTAAGTTCAACTAGTCTATGGAGACATTGGGTCAGGGGGATACGTTTCTTTAAGACTTTTTAAATTATTATTATTTTTGAAGTAGAGAGTCTCACTCTAGCACAGGCTGCCCTGTAATTCACTATGTATTCTCAGGGTGGCCTCGAACTTATGGCAGAATTGGTGTTTGTGTGAGCCAATTAGAGGAGAAAGAGTATGGAAAAAAAGAATCAGAGACAGTACACACACACACACACACACGCATGCACACACACACACTTTTTTTTGAGTTTTGGTGTAAACAAGCACCACCCTCTGTATCCTTAGCTGGAGAATTTCATTGTAAAGAGGAAATTTTTAAAAAGTTGTTAAATGGGCTGGAGGAATGGATTAGCAGCTGAGGCACTTGCCTGAAAAGCCAAAGGACCCAGGATTGATTCCCCAGGACCCACTTAAGCCAGATGCACAAGGTGGCGCATGCTTCTGGAGTTCCTTTGCAGCAGCTGAAGGCCCTGGTGTGCCCATTTCTCTCTCTCTATATATATATATCTGCCTACTTCTCTCTCTCAAATAAATAAAATTAAAATTTAAAAAGATGTTTTTTTAAAAAAGTATTTATTCATTTATGATAGAAAGAGAGCGTAAGAGAGAGAGAGAGAGAATGCATGCTCCAGGGCCTCTAGCCACTGCAAATGAACTTCAGACACATGAAGCACCATGCACATCTGGCTTATGTGAGTTCTGGGGAATGAACCTGGGTCCTGAGACTTCGTAGGCAAGCACCTTAACCACTGAGCCCATTGTGCCTCTTTTTGCACTGGGTCTAGATTGGTGATAGGAAATTGAATCCAGACCAACAAGCTCTGCAAGAGATCACCTTAAACTGCTGAGCCATCACACACAACACTCAATGCTTGTTTTAACAATTAATGTATACTCTTTTAATACTAGTTAATAGACTAAAATTAGCCACTTAGTATAATTAAAAGTTCAGTATAATTATTTCATCTACAATTAATTTTTATGTAGAAATACATTAAACATAAAAATTTGAATTATTTACTGATTGTAGGGAAATGTGCTTTTCTTTAAAGCACTAAGTGCAGAAAAAAAGATATTTTAAAAAAATTGTTAAAGAGTAGTTCTAGTTTTATAGAAAGCTTCTGAAGTTTGTAAAGGAGTTAGCATGGACCCTTTATCTTACATGGACATCTTATTTATTGTGATGTATTTGTCACAAGAGATGAACCAATGTGGACACATTATTATAACTTAAGTCTATCCTTCATTCAGATTTCCTTAGTTTTACTCAGTATTCAGGAGTCCATCCAGGACACACATGGTATCTTCCTGCTTCCTGAGGCTATTCTTGATTATTTCCCTGAGCTTTCTTGTTTTTGAGGACTTTGGGGAAGATAAGACAGATGGTTCTAGGATGTCCCTTATTTAGGGGTCATCTGGTGGTTTTTTCAAGGTTGGAGTGGGGTTATGGGATTCTGGGAAGAGGGCTATGCAGGCAAAACTGCCATTATAAGAGATGACCTTAACTTTGAGCTAGGGGGCGCTGAGGCTCAGGGGCAGATGTTAGGAAAGTTTAAGGCTTGACGTTCTTTCTAGAGGCACACCACTGAACCATTGATCCTGTGAGAGGGGCCTCCTGAGGCATGTGGAGGTGGCCTTGGCTCAGAGTTCCTAGAACAAGGAAAGAGGGGGTGCAAAAGTTGAGCTCAGGCATCTGAAATGCTTTTTTTTTTTTTTTTTTCTCAGAGCAGAAAATGTTGAATTTTTGTGGTGGTCACCCTCAGGTATAGAGTTGAGTCCTCAGCTTGCCTGGTTTCCAAATTAGATCTTGTTCTTTAGCCACATACAGTGAGGAAGCGCTCAAGTGTGTGCAGGAGCTCATAGTTCATAACACAGAGGGAACACACGTGACGTTGTTTGATCTGCACCAAAGATCAGAAATGCAAAATAGCTATTGCTGCCTTCAAAGTGCAAGTAAATAAATAAAAGTTAGGTTAAACAAGAAGGAATTGCCAGCCAGGAGTTGTGTCTCATGCCTTTCATCCTAGCATGTGAGAGGCAGAGGTAGGAGGATTGCTGTGAGTTCAAGGCCACTCTGAGACTACAGGTCAACTTAGGCTAGAGTGAGACCCTATCTTGAAAAAAAAAAAAAAAGAAGAAGAAAGTACCTTTCTTAGGGTCACAACTGATAAGTGACAAAGTTGAGCCAACAGTCAAGGTCAATATAAGTCAAGCCAGAGTTTTTGCCACTACTTAAGAGATCTTCAAGTCTTTCACACAAATCTAGTAATTTATTTTAGGGAGTGTCCACCTGATCAGTATTCTCAGCTCTCAGGTATACGCTCTGGAGCCTGTCCCTGGCCCTTCCCATAATTAAAGCACGTGGAAAACCCGTTTTGTCACTGACAATGTTGCTTAGTCTCTTTCAGACATACAGGTGAGATAAATAATAAACTTATTAGTTGATTTTCCCTGTGGAACAACTGCGCAGCATGCGTTAAGAAAGTCACATCTGTTGCTATTCACTGACATAATAATTTCATTTCTACCCCAGAAAATATGGGCTGGTGAGCATACATAAAACATGGAAAAATGGTTTGTGAATCATGGTGTTCATGTCAGAGTTATTTATAACAGGCAAAACTGGAAACAGAATGTCCATTCAGTAGGAAGAGACTGGCTGAGTAAACCACGCCATACATTTTCACTGGATGAAACATCGCCTCCTGATAGCTATGGAAAGTGCTTATACAGAGCAGGTAAGGATTTTTTTCTGGGCTATCTGGGAGTAAGAAATGTTGCCTTTGACTTTTTTTTTAATTAAATTAAAAAGTTTGGCACTTTATGCACCTCTTCTGCTGATGTGGTCCATAAATGATTTACATCATTAAGCCCTCTTAATATTTCCTTTGGGTTATTTTTTAATTAATGAATTATTTATTTTTATTGACAACTTCCATAATTATAGACAATAAACCACGGTAATTCCCTCCCCCCCAACTTTCCCCTTCGCAACTCCACTCTCCATCATATCCCCTCAGGGTGGCCTCGAACTCTTGGCGATCCTCCTACCTCTGCCTCCCGAGTGCTGGGATTAAAGGCGTGCGCCACCACGCCCGGCTCACTCTCTTTTATTTTGATGCCATCATCTTTTCCTCCTATTATGAGGGTCTTGTGCAGGTAGTACCAGGCATTGTGAGTTCATGGATATCCAGGCCTCTTTATATCTGGAAGAGTGCATTGTAAGCAGTCCTACCCTTCTTTTGGCGGGTATTTATTGGTTTTTCGAGTAGGGTCTTGCTCTGGCCCAGGCTGACCTGGAATTCACCAGTAATCTCAGGGTGGCCTTGAACTCATGGCAATCCTCCTACTTCTGCCTCTTGAGTGCTGGGATTGAAGGCCTGTGCCACCATGTCCGGCTCACAGTTTATTTTTATTTATTTGTTTGCAAGCAGAGAGAGATAAAGAGAAGAGACAAAAACAGAGGAGAGGAGAGGAGAAGACAGAAAGAGAGAATGGGCCTCCAGCCACTGCAAATGAACTCCAGATGCACATGCCACTTTGTGCATCTGGCTCTACATGGGTACTGGGGAGTTGCTTTGCAAGCAAGTGCCTTAACTGCTGAGCCATCTCTCCAGCCCATCATCCATTGACCTACAATTCACTATATAGTCTCAGGGTGGCCTAGAATTCATAAAGATCCTCCTACCTCTGTCTCCCAAGTGCTGGGATTAAAGGTGTGTGCCACGACGCCTGGCCTATTGGGTGATTTTTGTAAGAATCCTAAGTCTTCCTAAAAATCCCTCACAAGAGAGAAACAACCTGTTTCATAGCTCATGATGATTGCTGTTGATACTGGTGCTTTACTGGGTACCCAGTGGAGCTGGGAGTGTAGTTCTCCGTGTCTGCTTTGGGTGACTGCAGGCCCTGGTTGGCAACAGTCTTTTACTTTGACTGTAGACATACCCACAGAAATACTTGCCTGTCCCTCAAGTCTGAGGTATCTTTTTGGATTCTGGCATCAATCCTGTCTCTACACCTCAGTTTTCTCATCTGTGTAATGCAACCATAAGAACACTTACTTCATGGATTGCTGTGAGGGTTAAATGAGGGTTCAAGTGTGGCATTGGAACCCCAGCTCAATCTGACCCCAGAGCCATTCTTCTTTTTGGGGCAGAAAGCCAGAAGCTAATATTTTTCAAACTGCAATGGAGTTGAAAATGATTCTAGACTTAAATTTTCTGCACTTCCAAAGAAAATGAGGGCTAGAGAGATGGCTTAGTGGTTAAGGTGCTTGCTTGCAAAGCCAAAGGACCCAGGTTTGATTCCTCAGTACTCACGTAAAGCCAAATGTACAAGGTGTCACAAGTGTCTGGAGTTCGTTTGCAGTGGCAGTAGGCCCTGACACACTCATCCCCCGCCCTGCCTCTTTCTCAAATAAATAAATGAATAAAATATTTAATTTTTTTGTTTATTTTTATTTATTTATTTGAGAGCACCAGACAAAGAAAGAAAGAGGCAGAGAGAGAGAGAGAATGGGCACACCAGGGCCTCCAACCACTGCAAACGAACTCCAGATGCATGTGCCACTTTGTACATCTGGCTTACATGGTGGGTACTGGGGAATCGAGCCTTGAACCAGGGTCCTTAGGATTCACAGGCAAGTCCTTAACTGCTAAGCCATCTCTCCAGCCCTAAAATATTTAAGAAAAAATAAATAAAATGAACTTCAGTCCCTGAGACCTGGAGAAAACAACACAATATGTGCACCTGACAATAGCTGCTTATTTATACCTGACAAAAATCACAGATCTATAAACAACACAATATGTGCACCTGACAATAGCTGCTTATTTATACCTGACAAAAATCACAGATCTATAAAAAGCACCTACAACTCAAGCACATAAAGACAACACATACCCACCACAAGATGGCCAATAAGTACAATAAAACATGCTCAATATCATTAACCACTAAAAATGAAAATGTAATCCATAATGAGATTCTTTTCTTTTTTTCTCTTCTCTTCTCTTCTCTTCTCTTCTCTTCTCTTCTCTTCTCTTTCTTTCTTTTTTTTTGAAGCAAGCCCAATAGACTGGCCTTTTTACTATGCGAGAGAATGAGAGAGAGAGAGAGAAAGAGAGGGAATTGGCACACCAGGGCCTCCAGCCATTGCAATCAAATTCCAGATTTGTGCGTCTCCTTGTGAGCATGTGCGACCTTGCATGCTTGTGTGACTGTGTTTCACTTATGTGAGACCTGGAGAGTCGAACCTGAGTCCTTAAGGCTTTGCAAGCAAGCGCCTTAACCACTAAGCCATCTCTCCAAGCCCACAGTGAGATATTGTATACCTACTAGAATAGTTAAGACAAGAGCCAGGGGCGGTGGCACACACCTTTAATCCCAGCACTCAGAGGTAGAAGAATCACCACGAGTTTGAGGCCACCCTGAGACTACAAAAAATAAAAATAAAAAAAAAGAATGATTAAGACAAAACTCTTGGTGAGGATGTGTAATTCTCATCTCTCCCCGCCGTTTTTTGAGGCAAGCCCAACAGACTGGCTTTTTTTTTTTTATACGAGAGAGAGAGAGAGAGAGAGAGAGAGAGAGAGAGACAGAGAATTGGTGTGTCAGGGCCTCCAGCAACTACAACTGAACTCCAGATGTGTGCTCCCCCTTGTGCACATGTACAACCTTGTGCGCTTAAGTCACTTTGTACATCTGGCTTACATGGGACCTGGAGAGTCAAACATGAGTCCTTAGGCTTTGCAGATGAGTACCTTAATCACTAAGCCTTCCCCCCTTTTTTATAGTGCTGGGGGTCAAACTCAGGGCCTTTCACAAACTAGGCAAGTACTCTGGACTATTACCAAAGCATGCAATTGCAAATTAATTTTTTTAGGATCTTGATATATGAAGTCTAACCTCGCCTTGTGATCCCCCTCCTTCAGCCTTCCAAGTGCTGGGATTTCAGGTGTGTGCCACCATGCCCAGCTCCTGGAATTCTTATAAACTGCTAAGATACAATATGGTATGAGCTTATTGTGCATAGAAGGCAACAGAAAGCAGACCAGTGGACGCCTAGGATCGGGCTTATAAAATTGATCATAAAGGAACACAGGGGAAAATATTATGGGGATAGTAGAAATATTCTACATTTTGTTGGGACAGCATGTATACGTTAATCAAAACTCATTAAGTAGTACATTTATAACCTATGCATCTTGAGTCCTTTTGTCAGTGTAATTTACCTCAACAGAATGCATAGGCTTTGATTGGCAGATGTCACATTCTCAGTGATGTTTTCTCCAGGTCTTGACAGGCCTCAAGAAACCAGCTCCTCCTGGCAGATTATGGCTTCCTCCATTGAGGAATTGATAAGTGTATATTTTCCTCTAAGCCCTTGAGGTATTGTCAGAAATGCCCAGGTATCTCTCCAGCACCTTCACAACTCACTTCTGGAGTAGTTATTGCAGGAAGGCATCCCAGCTCTTCTCTGTAAGTCTATTTCTTCATCTCCTATTATGGAAATGGGCCTGGACTGTCTTTGCCCCAGATTCCAAGGTTCATCTCTCTTGAAACCATAAGCCCCTCCATGGGGATCTCACTTCTGGGGGGGCATCCTACCAGCTGACATAGAATGTCAGGAAATCTAGATGGCGGGACAAACATCAGAAGCAGAAATCAGAAATGACTGAAGTGGGGAAAATCTCCACTGGGGAGTGACTGGCCACTCGTAGGAGGAGTGGTTGCAAGCCTTTCTGGTATCCTTTGATTATCAAGAAGGACTTAAATAATCTGAACTTTCCTGTTTTCATTACATTCCCAGACTTCTCTTTCTCATCCAACTGTCTGGGGTGTCATCTCTCCAGCCCAACGTGGCTAAGAGCACTTCCTGCGCAAATGCAAGGGCCTTAGCAGGTCTGAGAGACCGTTAAAGCTCAATCCCTGGGATCCACATAGGCATCTGGGTGTGGCCATGCCCACCTGTAACTCTAGTTTGGTAGGGGAGCAGAGACCCAAGAACCACTGGAACTTGGGCAAAAATAGCAAGCTCCTGGATCACAACAAGAACCTGGCTCAAATAAGAATGGGTGGAGGAGTGCTCAGCTCTGTCCAAAGCAGGCAAGTGCACCCCATAACATATAAGCACATGGGGTGCTACGTGGGCACATACATGTGTATATACCACACACATCACATTACATAGACACACATGTGTGTATAAGATGGTATCTGCTAAGCCAGTGAAGAGAGAACTGTAGACTTCCAGCAAGGAGGTGGTGGAAGAGCTCAGGCTGGGCTGGTGTTCGACTAGCCGGAGCAAGATCTCTCTGAAGACAAGGATCTCAGGTGACTTAAGATCCTGTCCCTCCACCAGACACATAAGGAAAGCGGTGTATGATGGTGATGATGATATGAGCTGTTTTATTTTTATTTATTTATTTGACATGCACACACACAGACAGAAGCAGATAGAGAGAGACAGAATGGGCGTGCCAGGGCCTCTAGCCATTGCAAACAAACTTCTGATACATGCGCCACCATGGACATCTGGCTTTACGTGGGTATGGGGAAACTGAACCTGAGTCCTCAGGCTTCACAGGCAAGGGCCCTAACCACTGAGCCATCTCTCCAGCCTCACACAAGACCCTTCTAAACCTGGTGTGCGCTATTTTAGACTTACTAGACGCTAAACACTGAGAATGGTGGGGGCTTTCCGACTGTCCTGCTGCTTTGTCTTCACAGTAGCCCCAAGGCAGAGATACACGACCATTTCTACTTTGTAGGGTTACCAAAACGACCAGAGCTCTTTTAATTTGCCGAAGATCAAACTGGAATGACTTACAGTCTGGCTTTTTAAAAATTTTAAATATTTATCATTATTATTAACAACATATTTCATATGGATACATCATGTGTTGGAACCCTCTTTTCCCTCATCCGTGCCCCCATTTCACTGGGGACCCTCCTCAGTAGGGTTGCAGGTATTCCCTATGGGGTTGTGGGTTATGCATTGGGGGAGCAGCAGTCAGTGACTTTTGCGGGGAGGGAATGCCTCTGGGCATGATGTCTCAACCTGTGGCTCTTACAATCTTTCTGTCCCCTCTTCCACAAAATTCCCTGAGCCATGGTGGGTGAGTTTTGGGGGATGAGCAAGAGTGCTGCTTCCATGCTGTACCTGATAATCAGTGCCAAGGTGAAGGAGACAGACCCTGAGGATTCTCAGCACCTACCAAAGCAGAGATCCAGAGGCTCCTAAGAGCTCATCACTGAGGTAGACTTAAAACACACCCACTACAGTCTAGCTTTGAATCTAGGTTATTGTCAACCGACAGTCTACCTGTCAGCTCCAATTGCATCCATGTTTCTCGTTCACAGAGGATGCTGTGACGTACAGTTCTAGCCACATAGTAGGCATTTTCAAAGGAGTGAATGAGTCAAGGAGACTTAGAAGGTGTTGAAGGCTGCATGGAGAAGCCTCAGATAGACCTTCAAGAAGGCAGATTAAGGGTGTGAAGGTATAGACTAGGCCCTGGGGAGTGTCTATGGTGCTGACTGGCTCCCTGGTTGGTGACAGGGATCTGGTCCCTCCTCTGAATCTGTTTCCCTCCTCTGAGAAATAGTTGGTTTGGCCCAGTTGACCTTTGAAGTCCCTCCTGCTACCATGGTTTTAGGATTTAGAATTAAATACAACTTGGTCCAGATACCACTGAGCTACTAACACAAAACTTGCGGTTCTGGCCTGGAGGGTATTTGAGGACTGAAACAAAGATGGACCAGGGAGGGTGGACACAGAGAAGGGAAACAAAAGGCTTCCATGCTAGGTAAGTCAGCAACCAAAACGGGAAAGTGTATTCATAAAAATGATACAATAGGTTGGGCGTGGTGGCGCATGCCTTTAATTCCAGCACTCAGGAGCTTGAGGCCAGCCTGAGACTACATAATGAATTCCAGGTCAGCCTGGGTTAGAGTGAGACTCTACCTTGATAAAACAAACAAACAAAATACAACAATGGCTAAGAAAAAGCTCGTTTTAGTCAACCGAGAAAAAGGAATTTCTTTTCTTAAGCAAGGGTTAATTATGATTATTACAAGCCACAAAGCTGAAGTTTTAGAAAAATCAAAATGCCAGAGACCAACCAAAAGCTTTTCTGTTGCCCTAAAGTCAGTTCCCCAAACATTGTTTATCATCATCCAGTCCTTTTGTTTGAGAGATTTCCTGTTAGTTTTTATTTTCCCCAAATGAAAACAGATATCCAGTCTTATGGAAAAGTGAAGAAATGGTAGAAGGGAGACGAAGCTTTGTCTTACAACTTTATTTTTAATAAGGGAGGTCTTCTGTCCCCTTCCTAGGCTCTTGGTACATAAATGACTGGTGGTGGTGAAACCTATTTAAATACCATTACTGGGGCAGGTTCCATTGGCACATTCTTCTCTGTTCTGCAACATTAAACAAAACAGCCAACTGGCATGAAGCTTGCAACCAATTCAGGTTCCATTGGTTGCAACATGCAAGATTTATGTTCCTGAGAAATGCATGCTGATTTTGGTATAACCTGCTTAACAGTTTGGCTAATTTAATTTCTTGCTTAAGCCAATGGAGAGAATAGAGAGAATTTTATTATGCTAGGAGGTGCAAGCCTTTGAAAAGTCATTTTGATTAAGATCTTGAAATGACAGACAGCTAACTTAATAATGAGGAGTCTCGAGACAAGTTGCAAATAGCCTGATTCTGAAAAAATCATTTTGAAATAAGAATTTCAAGACCATAAATGGGGCTAGGAGGAGTAGCAGCCATACAAGGAGAACAAAAGTTATAAAATAAAATAAAATCAGGTCAGTATGAATCAAGAACACATGGGGGCTGGAGAGATGGCTTAGCAGTTAAGACACTTGCCTGAAAAGCCCAAGGGACCCAGGATTGATTCCCCAGAACCCACGTAAGCCAGATACATGTGTCTAGAGTTTGTCTGCAGTGGCTGGAGGCCCTGGTGTGCCCATTTGCTCTCTCACACCTTGAAAATAAATAAATAAAATATTAGAAAAAAGAAAAGAAAGAACACATGAATATGGAAAAACAGGATGTTTATAAATCCAAGTAGAGTTTTAGAAAAAGGAGCATTCACTCCCTCCAAGGCTCAGGGAAATTGTGGAATTGGAGTGAGACAGACAGTAAGCACCAGAGGATGGGGAGGAGTGCTGTGGAAGGATGTCTTTTGGACATGAAGTAACTATTGCCTTCATGACCTCACAGCAATTGTTATTATTGCCTGCACTAGACCTGCACAATATTGGGCCTATCAACATTCTGTCATGGATGATGGAGAAGGGGGAAAAGATATCAAAGTACTAGAGGGACTAAATTGGAAAAAAGAGGGGGTTCCGTGGGAGGGGGACACGGAAGGGGGGGGAACAAAAGAAGGTAGTAGGAGAGAATTATAATGAAAATACATGATGTACATGTAGGAAAATTGTCAACAAAAAGTTAAATGAAAGGAGAAAGAGGGTTATTTCAAGAAGTTCTGGAAGATGCTTTTCCAGAATTGAAGAAAGATGTGAGTGATATATAGGTCAGTGATATATCAAGTATGGAGGAAATAGAGTAAGTTCACATCCATATACGACACGTGGCTTTGGTCACAAGTCCTTGGCATTACCTGAAAGCAAGTCAAACAGAAGATGACTCAAATGTCGGTTGTATTTCCAGGACAGTCCAGCATTGGTCAACGGGGAGACTGCTTTTTCCTGAAGGCAATCCTCAGGCTATATTCGTGCCAGTAGGATGAAGTGATGGGGAAAAAACACAGTGGTAAAGATGTCCTATGTTCTCCTTTTGTGATGAAGACCTGGAGACACCAGAGAACAATTTGAGAATCCAAACCCTTAACTAGGAGAAGAAAGACCATTGTCAAAGCAATACCTAGTATTGAAGGACATGCGTTGCAGTCAGGTTCACATTGCTGCCAGAAATCACCCAACCAAGAGCAGCTTGTGGGGAAAAAGGATTTATTTTGGCTTACAGACTCGAGGAGAAGCTCCATGACAGCAGGGAAAATGACGACATGAGCAGAGGGTGGACGTCACCCCCGGCCAACATCAGGCGGACAACAGGAATAGGAGAATGTGCCAAACACTGGCAAGGGGAGTCAGGCTATAACACCCATAAGCCCCCCCCCAACAATACACTGCCTCCAGGAGGCATTAATTCCCAAATCTCTATCAGCTGGGAACCTAGCATTCATAACACCTTAGTTTATGGGGGACACCTGAATCAAACCACCACATTCCACCCCAGACCCCCATAAACTGATAACCATCCATGATATAAAGTGCAGTGCATTCAGTCCAACTTTCAAAGTCCCCACATTTTTAAAAATCAATCCTAATGATGTTCAAACATCCCCATAATCCAAGGTCTTTTAATTAAGCCATAATAGGAAAAAAATCCCCTCAAACCCATAATGGTATAGAATAAACATTCACACTGCAAAAGATGGCATTGGGCATAGCAAAGAAATATTCAGCCAATATAAGATTTAAAACAACCAGGGCAAACATCAAACCCTGTGGCTCCAAGACCAACAGCTCTAGCCAATGACAAGTCTCAAAGTTCAATCATTCTAACCAGCAACAAGACTCTGGAGTCCCAATTCTCCCCCTCCAGCTAGGCTACTCACAGTCCTGAAAAACTTCATCTGGAACCGGCAGTTTTCCTTACCAGCCATCTTGTGGTCCCCGCATCTCCACTGGGTCTCCATTGCAAGCCATGGTTCATCTTCTCAGCTCCATTGGGTCTCCATGCAGGCATCCAGCAAACCTGCTTCCAACTGCTCATGGCCTTTTCCAAAACACAAGACCATGTTGCAAATTCAATGACCCTCTCTTTCCTTCATTTCTTATACTCCACAATACCAGCTAGGGTGATAATTTGTTAATCCAGGGGGGAATAAAGCAGACTTTGAAGAACAGGACACTCCTTGAGCACTCAGGCCCCTTCCAAAGAGTCTACATTCTTCCTGTTGCCCCAGTACATATCAGCTGGCTCATTCTCAAAGGTTGTAATCTCTCAAGCAATTGCAGGTGACTGGGCAGCAGTTTAGGACCAAATATTTCATTTTTTTTCTATGCCATATCCCTCTGCTCATAACAGTCCATTTCTACACAATGCAACCCTGCACAACTTCTCAGGACATAGCCATAACAGCAAGCTTCTCACTCAAACTGCTTCTAGCCCAGTCCAGGAAAAGCTCTTTCTCACCCTCATAAGCCAAACCTCACAGTCCATAGTTCTTACTGCATTCAGGTCTTTCTCTGACAAGAATAGTCCATCAAGCTGTACTTACAGCACTGCAAATCCTTCCACAAATCCTTCCACATTTGTCTTGAAAATAAGCTCCAAAAGGCCAAAGCCACACAGTCAGGTGTCTAGCAGCAATCCCACTCCTTGATACCACCATACTGTTGCAGTCAGGTTCACATTGCTGACAGAAATCACCTGACCAAGAGCAGTTTGTGGGACAAAAAGGTTTATTTTGGCTTACAGGCTGGAGGAGAAGCTCCACAATGGTAGGGGAAAACAATGGCATGAGCAGAGGGTGGACATCATCCCCTGGCCAACATCAGGTGGACAACAGCAACAGGAGAGTGTGCCAAACACTGGCATGGGGAAACTGGCTATAACACCATAATCGCACCCCCAACAATACAATACCTCCAGGAGGCTTTAATTCCCAAATCTCTATCAGCTGGGGACCTAGTATTCAGAACACCTAAGTTTATGGGGGACACCTGAATCAAACCCCCACAACATGTAAGCAGAAGCATGTAGTTCCATTGCGAGTGTAGTTCACTTACGACCACACGTCTACAGATAGGCCAGCACTAGGCAGGCTCAATGGAGGCAGCTCCACCAGCACTGCACAGAATTTGGTGTCAACAAAGGCGTCATTCATGTGCAACTCGAAGGAACACTGTAGTCCGACGATGGACCCTACATCTGCCTTGTGCCCAGTCAGCTTGTTGAACTGCCTGAACATGCGGTCCGCATCCTGGGCAAACTGCCAAGGGGAGCTGTAAGGGGGTGACAGCTTCTCCTGGAGAAGGGGACATATCACTCTTCCATCCTCTTGTTACTGTAAATGCTGTTCATTCTGTTTGAGTCCAGCCCTTGTGTGGCTTCTCTCTGAGCTTTGTGAGCATATGTGATAACTGCTGGTCTCATCTGGGCAGTGTTGGGTGTCACATGACATGCACATAACCCCTGGGCGGAGGTAACTCCTTCACCAATGTGGTCAAGAGGAGGCAGTTAAAACAGGAGCTCCTCGGATCTCACTAACAATTTTGTTTACCCCTGCTCCCTCTGATCAGCTTCCCGAGAGCAGGAGGCCACATCCTAAAGGATTCTGGGTTCGAACTTCATCTTTGCTATTCACTGGCTGACTGACCTTAGCAAGCCCTGGCCTCACTCTTATCTTCTGCATGGGTTCATGGTCAGTCACAAAACTAGCTTTGTAAAATGTTAACTTGGTCTAAACAAAATATGATTCATAGCTGGGCATGGTGTCTAAACATTTGTAGCTAAGATCCACATATGAGAAAGAACATGTGATGCTTGACTTTCTGGGCCTGGGTTACTTCACTTAGTATAATCCTTTCCAGATCCATCCATTTTCCTGAAATTTTCCTAATTTCATTTTTCTTTACTGCTGGTTAGAACTCCATTGTGTAAATGTACCACATCTTCATTATCCATTCGGGTTGAGGGGCATTTAGGCTGGTTCCATTTCCTAGCTATTGTGAATAGAGTGGCAATAAACATGGTCGAGCAAGCATCTCTAAGGTAGTGAGACGAGTCCTTAGGATATATGGCTAGGAGTGGTGTAGCTGGGTCATATGGTAGATCTATTTTCAGCTGTCTCAGGAACCTCCACTCTGATTTCCAACAATGGCTGGACTAGTTTGCATTCTCACCAACAAACAGTGTAGAAGGGGTCCTCTTTTTCCACATCTTCATCAGCATTTATTGTCATTAGTTTTCTTGATGATAGCCATTCTGATAGGAGTGAGATGGAATCTCAAAGCAGTTTTAATTTGCATTTCCCTAATTGCTAAGGATATAGAATATTTTTTAGATGCTTATAGGCCATCTATATTTCTTCTTTTGAGAACTCTCTATTTAGTTTCATAGCCCATTATAATCATTCTTTGTCAGGCTTTTCATCTAAATCAGTTTCGCTGGAGGTCATTTCTGATGGATTTATAATTTTGGTAGAATTATATTGCCTTGAGTTTTTGTGTCTCTTGTACTACAATTTAGAGACTTTTGCATCTTGAGTTAATTTGATGCTTGGATTTTCTAATTATTTGCAGTATTCTTAGACATGTAAATCTGATGCTATGTATCTTCAGGGTAGGAGCTTAAGGTGCCAGGTGTGCCTCTTATATTCATCCCAGAGTAACAGCAGAAGTGACCCTAGGTATTGAGTTTGCCTGCTATGCAAATATTCTAGTAGGCTGGGAGGAGTGAAATACAGGTAAATTCTAAAATTCAACTGAGCAATATAAACATTCAGTGAAAACCAGCACAGAGTATTTATGTAAGAATGAGTATTAACCAGACAGATGATCTAATCAAGTCAAAGTCCCTAAGGGCGTGTGTTTCTCCACACCCTTAATCCTGTCAACCGGGAGCCTGAGATTTCTGGTCTGTAAAGGGTTCCAGGTCATCCTGGGACTGAGTGAGATGCTGTCCCCAAAAAGGACAGAAGACAACAAAGACACTATATCTCAGGAGGCAACAAAGGACAGCCCCCAAATACAGCTTATTTAAGAATGGCAAAGCTGACCATCATTCAGCTCTAACACATAACGGGCCCTGACATGGAGGGTGCAATTAGCACTTCTAATGCAGGCCTATATACCAGGCTTTGGGGCAGGTACTGACCACGTATAAGTAGGCCCTATTACCTTTTGGGATGGCTTTGGTCTCACCTATGTTGCGTGCCTGCTTGGGTCCCTCTTTACCGCGCTGCGGGCTCCCACTAGGCTGGCTGGGTCAGTGGGTCCACTGCTATGATCACCTGTGCTGGGTGCCGTGTAGCTGAGGTCCCTTCCCCAGGTCTCCAGTGGTTGTCGGCCCTGGCAGTTGTTGGAGGGGAGGCAGTGAAGGGTGCCTGAAGTTGTACCAGAGTTGTGTAGCTGGTCCCCATGGTCCTCTCCCTCATGAACTGCTCAGCTCTTCCCTGCTGTCTTCTCCTTCAGGTTTCTTGACTTTGCGATGAGGCTGGTGTAAGTGGAAAACCCCTCACTGGTGTCTCCAGCAAATCAGGGCAGCCAGATAGGCGAGTGCCACTGCAGGAGCGGATTCTGGCTGCTGGCTGGCTGCTTTCTTGAAGCTCTGGGTCTCTCCTGCTTCTCTACTGAGATCAATAATTCCTTACACACCTTCATGTTTCAGTAGAAGAGTACATTTTGCTGTTTTTCTGGTTATCTGCCCCCATCCCGCTGGCTTCTTTGGCATTGTTTCTATGCTGCCATCTCACCCGGAAATAAAAAAAAATTTATTCACTCGTTTGCACACATAGAGAGAGAAGACAAATGTGTATGGGTGTGCCAGGGCCTCCTGCCAGTTTAATTAAACTGCCAGATGCATGTGCCACCCTGTGTATCTAGCTTTGTGTGGGTACTGGGGAATTGAACTCTGGTCATTAAGCCCTTGCAGGCAAGCACCTTAACTACTGAGACATCTCTCCAGCCCAGATTTAGCACCTTAATGCGGCACTATGCAGTCATTAAGAGAGCCCACATAAGCATGGTCCTCCTTGATTTCATCTGTCAGGAGTTGTACAAAGGAGCCTGGACTGATTGGCTGCAGAAACTTCTGGGTTCCCTTCTCCCTTATTGTCCTTGCTGGATTCAAGAGGCTATAATCTGGAATAAAGCTCTGATCATGACAGAATATTAAATACTAATGAAATTTCTTCCTTCAAAAGAAGAAATAGGTCAAGATGTTTTTATATGGTAATTTAATTTCTCCCTATGAAAGTGGAAATGGTATAGGGAATAGGGTCTGGAAGTACATGCCTGAAATCCTAGCCTGTATGGAGGTGGAGGCAGGAAGATCAGGAGTTTAAGGCTAGCCTCAGCTATCTAGCAGGTTTGAGGATAGCGTAAGCTATACAAGAACCTGCCTCAAAAAAAAAAAAAAAGATGTGATATGGACTGTATTCATTTTTACCAAACTTCAGAGAAAGGGGTGTTCTATTTCAAACTATTTCAAAAACTAAAAACAAAGAAAAGTATCGAGAGAAACTTATGATTTCTGTTTATCTTGATCCTCCTTAGATGTCATGTTTAGGTCTGAGCACAAACTAGTCACCTAGTCATGATGACTTGGCATGTATACATCTGTGTCTTCACCTCTCATGACAGATGCTCTCTGAAGAGGCCGCCCTGTCTCTGCCCTCTGACTCATGTGTGACAGAATGGAATTCCTCTCCACAGTCCACTTGCTCACCAGAGAAGTCATTGTGTCACCAAAACCTGCAACTGGCTTTGTCCTGAGAATGGGTCTTCCTGGTCCTCTTTTGACTTACCTTTTGGATCTGGCTTCCATTTCCCCTCCTGCCTCCCAGGAGCTACACGGCTGAGGCTGTTTTCGCACTTCTGTGGTCATGATTCTTGTTTTCTGCTCTTTCCCACTGTTCTTTCACTTCCTTTGTGGTTTCTCTCTTTGGGAGAAAGTCTTCTCCTCCTCCTCCTCCTCCTACTTCCCCTCCCTCTCTTCCTCCTCCTTTTTTCTTCTTCTGATTCTGGGTCTATCCTTCACAAACTCACACAGGCTGTCTCTAGCCTACCATCTTCTATGGAGGTCTTAGTTCTTTTTGTAAGACCGTGAATACATTGCTTTGTGGTTCATTATCGTTTCTTGTGTGTGTGTGTGTGTGTGTGTGTGTAAGGTGCTGTGGTGTGTGTGGTGTATGCATATGCACGTGCTCTTGCAGTACAATAATAGCCAGAGCAGAATGCCAGGTGACCTGCTCCATTGCTCTCCTGCCCATTCTTTTCTTCTTTTTCTCTTCTCTCTTTAATTCTTCCTTCCTGTCTTTTCTCATTTTTTTAACTTTTTATTGATAACCTCTGCATATGTAGACAATATACCAGACTCATATCATTTTTTGTTTGTTTGTTTTTTCAAGGTGGGGTCTCTCACTAGCCCATGCTGACCTGGAATTCACTGTGTAGTCTCAGAGTGGCCATGAACTGGCAGCAATCCTCCTGCCTCTGCCTCCAGTGTGCTGGGATTACAGGTGTGCATGACCACCCTGGCTTCTCAGTACTTCTTACACAATGGTCCCTGAGTCTTGAAGGGTGTGATAGAAATGTCTCATTTAGTGTTGAACACTCCACTGTCATTTCTTAGCACTTTGATGAGTTGAGATGGCCATTAAAAAAAATTATTTACTTATTTATTTATTTATTTATTTATTTGAGAGATTGAGAGTGAGAATGGATGTGTCAGGGCCAATAGCCACTGCATATGAACTCCAGACACATGCGCCACTATGTGCATCTGGCTTACGTGGGACCTGGAGAATCGAACCGGGGTCCTTAGGCTTTGCAGGCATGCACCTTGACCGCTAAGCCATCTCTCCAGCCCCTGAGATGGCCATTAAAAAAATATATATATTTCATTTATTTATTTGAGAGATAGAAAGAGACTGAGAGAGTGTGTGTGTGCCAGGGCCTCTAGCCACTGCAAATGAACTCTAAATGCATGCACCCCCTTGAGCATCTGGTTTATGTGGGTCTTGGGGAATCAAACCGGGGTCCTTTGGCTTTGCAGGCAAACGCCTTAACCTCTAGCCATCTCTCCAGCCTGAGATACCCATTTTTATTTGGGTTGGAATATCTTTTTTTTTGTTTGTTTGTTTTTTGAGGTAGGATCTCACTCTAGCCCAGGCTGACCTGGAATTCACCCTGTATTCTCAGGGTGGCCTTGAACTCACGGGAATCCTCCTACCTCTGCCTCCCTAGTGCTGGGATTAAAGGCATGCACCACCATGCCCGGCTAGGGCTGGCATATCTTAAGGACACCAGAACTTGATGCTCTTCGTGTGCCCAGGTGATTCTCTGGTCTCTGCTCCTCTTTGTGGGACTGGGGTTACAGGAGCACATGGCTATACCCAACTGTCTATAGAGGCTCTGGGGATTAGAACTCTGATGGTTTCAGGCCCCCTAGGCCCTCATGCTTTGCACAGGAAGCACACTTAACATCTAAACCATCTCTCCAGTCTGGTTCTGAGGTTTATATGCAACAAATAACACAGAGCACTTAGGACAGCATCTGGCACATACTAAATACCCATCTTTATGAGAATGACCTCAAAGAATATAGTTATTCACTGGAGAGTAAAGAATTTGAAACCAGGCCGGTGTGATTCCAAAGTCTGTGATCTTCTAATAAGCACCCTTGAAATCCAGGAAAAGGAGTTAGGAGGCAATGCTTTGGGAGAGGTCTTTCCAGGGCCTGGAGCTCAGGGAGTACATCTTCCTTGTTTTTATATTTTACTTTTTGGTTTTTCAAGTTTGGGTCTCACTCTAGTCCAGGCTGACCTGGAATTCACTATGTAGTCTCAGGGTGGCCTCGAACTCACGGCGATCCTCCTACCTCTGCCACCTGAGTCTGGATTAAAGATGTGTGCCACCATGCCTGGCTTGTTTTATTTTTTTAAAAATATTTTATTTTATTTGAGAGGCAGAGAGAGAGCATGCCAGGGCCTCCTGCTGCTGCAAATGAACTCCAGACGCATGGGCCACTTTGTGAATCTGCCTTTACGTGGGTGCTAGGGAACTGAATCTGGGCCATCAAGCTTTCAAGCTGGTGCCTATAACTGCTGAGCCTGATCTTCCTTGTTTTATAGTTTTTTTCTCTCTTCCTGGATTCACTCATCGGCTCCAGTGTTGCTGACAATAACCTCATCTTCTACATATGTTCTTCTCTCTAGCTCTTGACATTGTAAAATAGAGCACACGTTTAGAAAAGCAGATAAGAGAACAGTAAGTTTTAATGAATGATTATAAAGCAAACACATGGTTCTTCATCATAGAGGCCACATTCATTCATTCATTTTTTTTTTTTTTTTTTTTTTACTGTTTCACTGTTAAACCACTTCCTTACTGACAGGTTGCAACTTGTTTTCTGTTGGTCGTAGAGTACATTGACATCATCCTTTGGGGAGATATGTAGGCCCTTGGGGAAGAGACTGGATAAACATTCCGGTCATAAATCTGATACCATCGCCAGTCATTTCATGGGAGAAGAATTCTTTGATACTCCCGAGTAGACTCTCCTCAGCTTCTGCTTCAGGCATTTGCTCCCGTTGTCTCATCCCACAGCTCCCTTCTCCAGGTTCTCGCCTTTCCTTGGCTCTTCAGAATTGCAGAGAAGACCACAGTGCAGGTCATTAGCAATCGCTCAAGCCATGGGAAGCTTAAGAGGGAAGGAGTCAAACACCCACCTCCTCTCTGGATGGGCGGGTGTGCACCGCTGAGACTGGAGACTGTTAGGGACAAGTGCACTGCCGTGTGTTCATCCTCTTCTTTCTTTCTTTCTTTCTTTCTTTCTTTCTTTCTTGCTTTCTTGCTTTCTTGCTTTCTTGCTTTCTTGCTTTCTTGCTTTCTTGCTTTCTTGCTTTCCCTCCCTCCCTCCCTCCCTCCCTCCCTTCCTTCCTTTCTTCCTCTCTCTCTCTCTTTCTTCCTTTCTTTCTTTTGTTTTTTGATGTAGGGTCTCACTCTAGCTCAAGCTGACCTGGAATTAACTATGTAGTCTCAGGGTGGCCTCGAACTCATGGTGATCCTCCTCCCTCTGCCTCCCGAGTGCGCCACTATGCCCGGCTCTTTCTTTCTTTTTGAGGTAAGGTCTCATTCTGGCTCAGGCTGACCTGGAAGTCTCAGGGTGGCCTCGAAATCTCGGTGATCCTCCTACCTCTAGTGCTGGGATTGTCTTTTCACTGTCTTTGCAAGTGTGCGTGAACATTCGCCCACAACTACCATATCTGCATTTAGCCAGTCTCTCGGGGTTTCTGGTCTTGAGGTTCTTCGACTTAGGGAAAGAAAAACTACAAACGACTGGAAATGAATACATGACTACTGATGGCTGCTTCCTGGGTTCATTCATTCAGCCCTTTGTTTATTCAGTGGGTCATTTATTTAGGCATTGCTAGGGTTCAGAACAGAGGTTCTGAGACACAGCCTTGGGGTAGGGATTGATTTGCACCAGAAGGAGAACCAAGACAGGGAAGGAAAGCAGAACACTATAGAGGGTCAGGGCGAGAGGAAAGGGGTGGCTCTGTGGGAGAGTGGCACCATTTTGGATTTTGGTAGGGGAAGGGGACACGAGCCATAGGCTGCAGAAGAAATGCCTCCCTCCACTCCTGGTGCCAGGTACAGAAACGTAGCAAAACCTGGGCAGATTAGCAAAAGTTGGCAGAAAGAGAGTCAGGTAAAGCCCAACTGGATCTGAACTGAGAAGTGGGGAGAGTGTGAGAGAAAGAAAAGAACAGGAGGGAGTGAGGTTAAACAGGATAGGAAGAAAAAAGGCAGAGGCTGGAGAGAGAGCTCAGCAGTTAACGTACTTGTCTGCAAAGTTTTAGGACCAGAATTTGATTTTCCAGTACCCATGTAAAGCCCGATCTGCTAAGTGGTGCATGCATCTGGAGTTTGTTTACAGTGGCAGGAAGCCCTGGTGCACCCATACTCATCCAGTCTCTGTCTTTCTCTCAAATAAATATATAAAATTGAATTAAAAGGAAAAATGGTGCATGTAGGGAGGGAGAGACCGAGACAGAGGGAGAGAGAGACACACACTTTAGTTCAGAGAGAAACTGGAGAATAAAGTTGGGCACAGAGGCCTCATATACATGCTCCTTTTGGACGAAGGGGAAGGACCTTGGAAGACATACAGTAGTGTAGGCTGGTGATTAGGGAAGGATCCAGGCTGGCTAGACCCCTGGTTGGGCCCTTTTGTGTAAGTGAGACCTTTGAAAGATTCAGTCCTGGCCAGTTGGGAGGGAGGGGGAAGAGGGCTTGGAGATCCTAACATTCATTCAATTGTTTTTGTGAATCAGGTTTTAGACTTAGCACTTAGGACCAAATAATTACTTTGTAAACTCACATAATGTGTTATCTACATTTACTGAGAACTACTGTTTGCTAGCACTAATAAAAATGAAATTTATACCAATTTTTCTGCCTCAAGATGTTCATGGTAAAATGTGAACACGAGTTTCCTTTTTGTTGCTTTTATCCACCTGCTGTGGCAGAGGTGATGGCAGCCTCTGCTCACACCATGCTTTCTCCTGCCATCATGAAGCTTCCTCTCCAGGCTATAAGACAAAGTAAAACATTCCCTCCCTCCCCTCCTTCCTTCCCTCCCTCCCTCCCTCCTTCTTTCCCTCCCTCCTACTTTTTCCCTCCTTCCTCCCCCTCCTCCCTCCTTCTTTCCTTCCTCCTTCCCCTCCCTCCCTCCCTCCTTCCCTTCCTCTCTCCCTCCCTCTACAGAGAAGTATTCTTTTGCAGTGCTTCTGTAAGATGTGACCATAGCAGGCAAGGGAGAGACCCCTAGAATGCAGAATGGGAATTTCCAGATTCCCTGGACAAGGAAGTTCCTCTGCCATCAGGCAGGAAATATTCACACCCTTGTCTTAATAGGATATAATGTGTACCAAGGGCTATTGACCACACACATACTATTTTTTCAGGTTTTCCTTTTGTAAATAGGAGTTTTTAATTGAAGTTATTCTGTTTGCATTCTACCACTTCATATTGGGTACATTGGATGCTGTTAAAGTTTTGAAATGGAACTTAATCTATAAAGACAAGGAGGCTTATCTGGATTTAACTGGGAGGCGTGTTGAAATGAGAGTTGATGGTCATGTCAATTTCAGTCAGGCTTTGCAAGCAAGCATCTTTAGCTGCTGAGCCATCATCTCTTCAGCTCTCAGCCTTGACGTCTCTCATTTACACAGGAGGAGGCATTAGTACCTGCCCAGTATTGTGTGAGGATTAAATGTGGCAAAACATGCAGAGCAACTCAGGCTGTGATTGGCTGACTAAATGATTTCCCAATAAATGACAATAGCGTGATTATAATTTATTTATTTTTCTTTTCTCCATTTCCTCCCAGTCATGTTAGCAATTTCTTGATATCCAACACCCACTTTTCTTTTTGTCTTACCAGACCCGTAGGCATCTTCTCATGACATGCTGCAGCCTATTTTATTAGCCCTGAGATAAGCAGATACCTTCCACTAGGGAGATAGACCCTTGTCCTTTGAAGACATGAATTGGATAAGTGTGTAAGCAGGGAAACCCTGGAGACTTGGAATTATTGGTTATTTCCCACTACCCTTTCTTTGATGGATGGATATTTTTCATTTCTTCCCAGATTCTAGTTTACTGACACCCCACAACCATTCACATTTGAGCCTAAACAAACAATTCACCTTTGCCAGTTTTTTTTTTTTGTCTGTTTGTTTTGTTTTTCAAGGTAGAGTCTTGCTCTAGCCCAGACTGACCTGAAATTCACTACGTAATCTTAGGCTAACCTTGAACTCACAGAGATCCTCTTACCTCTGCCTCCCAAGTGCTGGGATTAAAGGTGTGCACCACCACACCTGGCATTCACCTTTGCCAGTTTTATTATAACTGTTACAGGAAGCAGGAAAGGAAATTCAGATCTTGTATAATTCATATTTACTTGGGTGGGGATGGAGGTGTGGGGAGAACTGACTGCCACCTCTGTCACCATGGATCTCCAAAGATGACTGAAATAACTCAGCCTTCCCTTGTCATACCTTTTCCCATCTGTTCTTTCTGTCTCTGCTCAGTGGTGTTTTTCTCCAGCACTCTTTCCACACTTGACTACTTTTCCAGGTCTCCTAACTTCCTTGTCAGGAGTGGGCTAGTCCTGAATATTTTGTATATTTTGTTCATGGGAATAATAGCTCAAGCTAAGTTATAAAGACAACTATAAAAGTCAGAAATTTGGTTGAATCTCTTGGGGTAAGTTTGTGGTATATGAAGATGTTGGGCAATGGGCTGCAGAGATGGCTTAGTGGTTAAGGCATTTGCCTGCAAAGCTAAAGGATCCAGTTTGATTCCCCAGGACCCATGTAAACCAGATGCACAAGGGGACGCATGCATCTGGAGTTCGTTTGCAGTGGCTGGAGGCCTTGGCACTCCCATCTCTCTCTCTCTCTCTACTTAGTAATTCCAGGTCAGCCCAGGCTAGAGTGATACCCTACCTAAAAAAAAAGTACACACACACACATATGTATATATTTACACACACACACACACACACACACACACACACACAGCTAGGCATAGTGGCACATGCCTTTAATCCCAGCACTCAGGATGCTGAGGTAGGAGGATTGCCATGAGTTCAAGGCCAGTCTGGGAATGAGCTGGAGAGATGGCTCAGCGGTTAAGGCATTTGCTTGCAAAGCCTAATAACCCAAGTTCATTCTCCAGTACCCACGTACAGCCAGATGCACAAAGCTGTGCATGCATCTGGAGTTTGTTTGACGTGGTTAGAGGCTCTGGTGTGCCCATTCTCTCTTTCTCTCTCTGTCTCTTGCTGCTTGCAAATAAATAAAAAGATTGAACTGTGGAGACAAGAAGGTTGGACAGCCAGGGTTTTCCAGACATATAACCAAGGTATAAACAGAATCAGATTTTGGCAGACACTTAATGGAACTGAGCAAGATAGGGCTAGACCTGAGGATAAACCTATAGTTAGAGACCGACAGCTCCCTATGTGCCTAGTGTCTGTGGGAACCTGGCTGTGATAAAATGCCTGCTATATTGACAGGACCAGACAGTGTGCTGAAGGCTTGCCAGACTCCTCACCTCATCTGTACAACTCAGGAGAAAGCAATGTTCTTATTCACGGCTGAGGTAGCAGCAGCTCTGAGAGGTCATCGTACAACTCGGGTATGCCTGACTGTAACGTTCAGGTTTTAAATGGCTGTGCAGTATTGCCCAATACCTCTTGTTCATTATAATCTCAAGACCTAGCACATAACCTGACACTAGCAAGAACTTGTTTAAAAAACTTGTATTGATGAATCAATAAGAATTCCATAGAGTTTAGTAGAAGCTAGCAGGGAGTGTGAATTTAGTGAATCAATCTCATGTTAAGATAGACAGGGGTGTGTGTCCTTCACCCAACAGGTTCTGAACTCCAACTTATGTTCTATAATTAATTCATTATGCAACCTGGGTTTGTACCTTCTCCTGTTTCTTCTATTATGTGTTTGTGGTTCTGCTTAGAACAGCAAATAGCAAATATATCCTGTAAAGGACCAGACAGTAAATATTTTGGGCTTTGTAATAAATATTTTAGGTCTTTGTTTATCACTAATCTACTCTGTCATTGTAGTGGAAAAATAGCCACAAACAATTCATAAATGAATGAATTTGTGGCTATGGTCTGATAAAACCTCATTTATAAAAATAGCCCAATTGCCTGGCGTGGTGGCGCACACCTTTAATCCCAGCACTCAGGAGGCAGAGGTAGGAGGATTGCCATGAGTTTGAGGCCACCCTGAGACTACATAGTGAATTCCAGGTCAATCTGAGCTAAAGTGAGACCCTACCTCGAAAAACAAAAAACAAAAAGTAACCTGCTTGATTTGGATCGGGGCCTATGTTTGCTAGTTTTCGTCTAGATAACTTCTATCTTTAATCTTAACATCCTATGGTTCAAAGCTTCACAGTCAATTGTTGGGAATAGAAATAAGCAGGTATCATTACTCTGTTTGGATTACCTCTGGAAGACATTGCTGATTGGTCACAGGGCTTTTTCTGATGATAATGAGTTAATTTCAACCAATCAGTCAGTCATCAGTCAGTCAGTCAGTCAGTCAATCAATCATATATAAAAACTGCTAGCTGTAAGCATTCTCATTTTGATTCTTTAAAAAACATTTATTTTTATTTTTGTTTATATGAGAGACACACATAGAGAGAGGTGCGCGTGTGTGTGTGTATGTGTGTGTGTGTCTGTGTGTGTGTATATATACATATATGTGGAGAGAGAGGGAGGGAGGGAAAGAATGGGCGCTTCAGGGCCTCTAGCCACTGCAAATAAATTTCAGACGCATGAGCCACCTTGTGCATCTGTCTTACATGGGTACTGGGGAAATCAAACCTAAGTACTTAGGATTTTCAGGTTCTCCAGCTCCTTGATGCTTTTTTAAAATTTAAAATTTTTATTTATTTGCAAGCAGAGAGCAATACAGAGAAGAGAAAGGGGGAGAATGGGTATACCAGGGCTTAACAAACTCCAGACATATGTGCCACTTTGTGCATTTGACCATGGCACACCCATCTCTATCTGCTTCTCTCTCTCAAGTAAATAAAAAAAAATAAAATATAAAAAATATTTTTTATTTATTTGCAAGCAGAAAGAGATAAACACACAGAGAGAGACAAAGAGAGGGAGAATCAGAGAGAGAATGGGCATCAGGGCCTCCAGCTGCTGCAAACAAACTCGATGTATGTGTCACTTTGTGCATCTGGCTTTACATGAGTATTGGCGGTGGGGGTCGAACTCCAGTTGTTAGCTTTTGCAGGTGAGAACTTTAACCACTGAGCTGTCTCTTTAGCCCCTCCATTTATTCTTTTTTGAAAATATTTATTTATTTATTTATTTATTTAAGAGCGAGATACCAAAATAGGCAGGTAGAGAGAGAGAGGGAATGGGTGTGCCAGGTCCTCCAGCCACTGCAAATGAACTCCAGGTGCATGCGCCTCCTTGTGCATCTGGCTTACATGGGTCCTGGAAGTCGAACCTGGGTCCTTTGGCTTTGCAGGCAAGTGCCTTAACCGCTAGGCCAATTCTCCAGGCCTCTTCTTTTTTTTTTTTTTGTTTTTATGACAGGAAGAGCGAGAGAGCACGAGAGAGAATTGGTGCACCAGGGCCTCTAGCCACTGCAAACAAACTCCAGATGTATGCACCACCTGTGTGCATGCATCACCTTGTGCATCTGGCTTATGTGGTTTCTGGGGAGTTGAACCTAGGTCCTTAGGCTTCGTCTTAACCACTAAGCCATCTCTCCAGCCCTCATTTGTTCTTTTAATTTTTTTTTTATTTTTGGAGAGAGACACAGAGAGAGACAGACAGAGAGAGAGGGAGAGGGAGACAGATAGAGAATGGGCACGCCAGCAGTCTCTCGGCTGCTGTGAACGAAATCCAGATGCGTGTGCCCCCTCGTGGGCAAGTGCGACATTGCGCCCTTATGTCACTTTGCATCTGGCTAAACGTGGGACCTGGAGATTGGAACCAGGTTCTTAGGCTTAGCAGGCAGGCGCCTTAACCGCTAAGCCATCTCTCCAGCCCTCATTTGTTCTTTTAAAGAATCACTTTACACCCTTATCTGCTGACTCTCTGAGGAAGGGCTGACCGTTAGTCATTCTCCTTGCCTTATAAATCCTGGCACCATGGGCTGAGGAAATGGTTCTGGAAATGGTAAGGTGGTGTCTCCTTGGCCCAGTGGTGACTGTAAGGTGAGAAGTGGGGTTCCTTTCTTCAGGCTCTGATCCCATTTCACAAATGGGAAACTGATCTCCCAAGAGGTTTGCTGGAGGCAGTGCCCCTCCTGTGCACCCTTCACTGGATTAGGGACAGCTTTCCATGTTTCAGTTTCGGAATAAGCATGGGGAAATAGCGGAACAGGTATTTTGAGGAAATAGACATCTGTTGGTTGAGTGATGTGTCTGTCACCTACGTTGTGAGGAGGAACTTTTATTGAGCAATGAGTGGAGTTTCACAATCCCCGAGAGTCCAGGAATGTAAGAAGAACTAGGGTTCCAGCACAGTCTCAGTTGGGTGTTTGCATCTCATAGATCAGCTTCAGGTCCAGGTGGCACCTTTGTGACTCATCCTTCCTGGTCTTCTCTACCTGTTTGGAGCCTTCACAATAGTCAGGGCTTCAGACAGCCATCTGAAACGGCCTCCTGATGACAATTCCCAAGCCAAGCACGTCTCTGCTAGTTACTCTACAGGCCTCATAGCCCTGCCTGAAGCAGAAAGGGACACCACCTGCTTCCCCTTTTCAAGATTTATGTCTGTGGTTCAGCTTCCTGCCTAGCCAAGAGGAGCTGGGAGGGGCCAAAACACTGCCCTGGGGCCACACCCACTGGTACAGATATAAATAATGACGCTTAGTATTGACTGTCACCAGAGTCACTCTGCCTTCACCATGAAGACCAGCAGCCTCTTCTCTGTTGTGTTGCTTCTTACCCTGGGGATCCTGGCATCTTGGACTGTGGAAGGTTCTAGAAATGGTAAGTCAGAGCCACCTTGGCCCAATGGAGTGTCAGTGGTGGGGGCTCCTGACGGTTACAGATATGTCCCTTCTCTAGACACCGATCTCAGTTTAATGTGAGACCTCGCTGAAGGACACTTACCTCGTTGGGCTACGCGGGCTCGGTGAGGCCTCTGCGCACGCGCGGATGCTTCTGTGCTCAGCCAGTCTTACTCCACCTCTGCTCTTGTCCATTAGCCCCGGTTTCTGCCTCTGACTTCAGTTCTCCACGTCTCTCATGGTTCCAGTTATTTTTGTTTATTTCTTGTGATCTCTGTCACTCTGAGCCTTCCCCTGTGCTTCTGAATAAACTTGTCTGACTCCCTCTCACACCCCCCCCTCCACTGGCGGAAGTCTTTGAATGGTCCATGGCTTCTGCTCATATGTCTGGTTTCTCTCTTTTTCTGAAGGTTCATAGGCATTTCACTTTGAATCTGTGGGCCATTGGGGTGATGATGGTTTCTCTTCCCAGAAAGTCATGATTTGTTCAGAAGTGATGAGAGCTTTCCAACACTCTCCTAACCTCCTGACTCTCTCTTCAGATGCTATGAAAGGTGGAGCCTGTCCTCTCATAAAACCTGCCATGTGCCTTGCGTATGCTAAATCTACGTGCCGGAATGACTGGCAGTGTCCAGGAAGGCAGAAGTGTTGCCGTGATTACTGCAGTACCAGATGCCTTGATCCTGTTGCCATCTTGAACCCGGGTGAGCCAGCAGAGGAATTGGGTGAAGGGGAGAAGCAGGCCTCATGACCTGGCATCCCAGGGGGGTGGGATTGGGTGAAGGGGGTCCTTCTGGCCTCCCTTGTTTGCAGGAGCTATTGAGTCTAGGGTGTCAGCCAGTCCAGTCCTGCTGCCCCAGGGAGGAAGTGAGCTGCTTGTCAGGATAATCTTCCGGGTAATCATCTGGGCAGGCAGATAGCTAAGCACTTGGAAACCATTCACCCCAGCGCTGAACAACATCTCACCTGCATGAACTGGGGGCCGGATGTTAGAGGAAAGCCAGGAGCTATTTCACAGGAATGCTTTAATGAGGAGATGGTGAAGGTAAGGAGTAGAGGAGTCAGAGGAGTAGAGGATCAGGGATGGACTGTCTAATGCACAAGACCTCTGACCTGTGGCTTTCCTGTTGCCAGTGGAGAAGAAGGCTGGGCGGTGCCCCGTGGTCATTGGTGAATGTTTGATGCTTAACCCTCCCAATCACTGTCAGACGGACAGCCAGTGTGAGGGCAACCACAAGTGCTGTAAGGGCATGTGTGGGAAAGCCTGCATTCCCCCAGTGTAAGGTAAGGAGGGGGCTGGAGAATGGATTTAGTTCTTAGCTTCAAGGCTCTGGAGGTCAAGGGGTATGGGAAGGGAGACTACTTCAATTGAAGCAGAGCTTCTGCCAGACTCTTTTGTCCTCCAGGGTGCACTGTTCCCATGTCTCAGGGCAACAATTTCTACAGGATCACCCACAGCTTTGATTCTATTACAGCCTGTCTGGGCAAATGGCTTTCTGAACCATTTAAACTATAAAACTGGAATAATGAAATAGAGAGCGTAGCACTTACCTTCTTATTGCTGGTGTAAAACACCCAGCCAGAAACAGCTCATGAGAGGGAAGTGTCTATTTCAGCTGACACTTTGGCAGAGAAGTTTCACTGTGGCAGGGAAAGCATGACAGGCCCTTGCAAGAAGCCTGGGCCACATCTCCCCATCACTGGGAAGGAAGTAGTCTGAGTGCTGGGCTTGGAGCTGGGATATATTGCCCCAAAGCCCATCCCCATTAACACACCTCCTCCATCAAGGTTCAACTTCCCAAAGACCCCACAGTTTTCCCAAATTGCCACCAGCTGGGGAACCCAGTATTCCAAACATATGAGCCTCTGGGGGGCATTTCATTCAAACCACCACAGAACGTGTGTTGTAAAGCACTGTACATAGTCGGTATATATGGCAGGTTCTTGGCTTCATGGTATCTAAGGTCAAAGCCCAAAGGATCCATGAAGCTTGAGGATAATCTGGTTCAGTGCTCTCACTTTTGAGTTTTAAAATGAAAATAAAGCTTCAATTTGATCTCCTGATAGCAAGCCCTTTTAAATACTGCACCAGTTTGTTCTTTTTTTTTTTTCTATCTTAGGGGTTTTCTTTTTTTTAAAGGATGATTTGATTATTTTATTTATTATTTATTTATTTATTTTGAGAGAGAGAGAGAATGGGCACACCAGGACCTCCAGCCACTGCAAAAGAACTCCAGACACATGCACCATCATATGTATCTGGCTTACGTGGGTACTGGGGAATCAAACCTGGGTCCTTAGGCTTCACAGGCAAATGTCTTAACCACCAAGCCATCTCTCCAGCCCCATCAGGGGTTTTCTTGAAGAGAAATGGCTTGGTTGGTTCCTACGACAGTCTTGTTTTCTCTCACAGCCTGATTCCTGTCAGTTGGAGAAGGCTAAAGCTGCCTGCTCTGTGTGGTCTGGAAACTACCTATCTGCGCTCAAGTTTGGATCCCGTGAGGAGGACTTGGTTCTGTCACCACTACCTCCTTTGGGCACATGCTCCACATACAGGAGGCTTTCAAGAAATAAAGTTGAAGAATAAATAAATGAGCTTATTTCTTTACGTAAATTCTGCTTCTGTGATCCATTGAGAGAGTGAGTGTGGTGGGAGGCAATGAGTGATAGGAGGTCTCCTTCCTGTACATATGGAGTTGAAGGGAGATCCAGCAATACGTGGCATTGAATTTATGTCATGAAGTTAACAGTACTGGAGCTGTGATATTATTTTTTTTGTTTGTTTTTTTGTTTTTTTGAGGTAGGGTCTTGTTATAACCTAGGCTGACCTGGAATTTACTATGTAGTCTCTGGCTGACCCTGAATTCACAGTGATCCTTCCACCACCTCCGCCTGCCAGTGCTGGGATTAAAGGTGTGCAACACCATGCCTGGCTAAGACCTATGATATTTGGAAAGGTGACTTAACCTCTTAAATATCACAATTTTATATATGAACAACGTGTTTAGGGTCCTGGGGGAAGCAATATGGGACCATTAAACAGTACTGTTAGAGTATCAGCATCTTCCCCACACATCAGGGCCATGTATTGCCCACTGGTATAATACTGAATTTCTCATTTCTTCTGTTTCTCAAGACACTATTTCTTCTCTCTTAAAATAAGGATGGGGCTGGAGAGATGGCTTAGTGGTTAAGGTGCTTTCCTGCGAAGCCTAAGGACTCATGTTTGACTCTGGATCCCACGTAAGCCAGACTCACAAGGCAACACAAGCATGCAAGATTGCACATGCACACAAGATGGTACACACATCTGGAGTTCAATTTTAGTGGCTGGAGGCCCCAGAGTGCCAATTCTCTCTCTCCCTGCCCTCTCTGATAAATAATAATAATAAATCGGGCTGGAGAGATGGCTTAGCGGGTAAGGCTCCTGCCTGCAAAGCCTAAGAACACCTGTTTGAATCTCCAGGTCCCATGTTTAGCCAGATGCAAAAGTGACACAAACACGCAATGTTGTACATGCGCACAAGGGGGCACACGCATCTGGAGTTCGTTCACAGTGACTGACAGGCTGCTGGAGTACCCATTCTCTCTCTGTCTCTCTCCCTGTGTCTCTCTGACTCTGTCTCTCAAAAAATTAAAAAAATAATTAAAAATTAAAAAAAATAAGGATGTTGCCATGGTGGTGATATTTAAGACACGCTGTTGGGCGGTTGCTGTTCAGGGCTGGTGTTGTCTGGAGCAGGCGTAACAGAAGCAGAGAGAGAACCTAGCCCCACACCATACTCTGCGCTCCATATCCACAGGGAAGAGAGACTGCTCAAGATGAAAAGAAGACACACGGGCTGGGGAGATGGCTCAATTGGGAGAGTACTTGCTGTGTAAACATGAGGACTCCATGTACCCACGTATAAAATCCAGGCTTGGAAGCACATACCTGTTAGCCCAGAACTGGAGAAGCAGAGATAGGAGGATCCCTGGGGCTCACTGGCTACCTAATTTAGCCACATCAGTGAACTCTAGATTCAGTGAGAGATCCTCTCTCTTTTTTAAGCAGAATTATTTTATTTGTGAGGGGAGAGAAAGAGAGAGAGTGAAAACAGGCAATCTCCAGTCTCTTGCCATGTGTCACTTTTTGGATCTGTCTTTAGGTAGGTATAGGAGATTTGAACCTGGGCAAACCCAGGCTGGCAGACTTTAAGAAAGCACCTTTAACCACTGAGCAGTGTCTCTGGCTAGCATTTCAATTTCTTAATATGTGTATTGTAATATAGTCATTACAAAATTTTTATTCAAGTACCTTGCATACCCATTCAAAGTTTTTTTTTAATGTTAAGCAATAGCACAGATTGAGTTAGGAAAAAAAAAAAAAGAAACATTTAGGAATCAATATTCCCCTATCTCAAAAAGAAGGTGGAGGTGGGCTATAAAGATAGCTCGGTGGCCAAAGGTGCTTCCTTGCAAAGCCTTCTGATGTGGTCTCTGAATACCCATGTGTGGTGGTTCCAATGGATGTCCTCCATAGACTCAGGTGTTTTATTAAAGCTTGTAACTTGAATCTCCATCTGCCTGGTTGGAGGAGGTATTGCCGGGTGCAGATTCTTAAGACCAGTCCTATGGTGTGTTTGGGAGTAGATCTGATTTCCAGCTCGAAGGTGTGGAGGGCAGTGTGAGCTCTGATAGGGGTCCTGCTGTTTGTTGCTTTTGGTGTCTCCTGGCTGGTGACGGTTCCTCCCTACTTGGATGTATGGAAGCAGCTTCTTCCACCACTGATGGAAATTTCCCCTAGATCTATCAGCTTGAAATAGGCCTCTTCCTCCCATAAAATGTGACTGGTTTGGATGTTCATCCAAGCAATGTGAAGCCTGACTAAATGGAGATGCACAAAATGGCACATGCATGTGGAGTTTGTGTGCAGTGGCTAGAGGCCCTATCGCTCCCATTCTCTCTGTCTCTCTCACACACACATACACAAATAAACAAAAAAAGGGTGGGGGGGATCTTTCAGCCCTCCCTTAAAAAAATAAGGTGGAGAAAGATTGAGGAAGACACTTGATGCTGACCTCTGTCGTCCACATGCACACAGACACACGCTTGCTCACACATATTGAACACACATACAGTCATACATTCTGCAATACATACACACATAAATAAAGAAGAGCAGACAACTGCATTTAGACCATTTATAAGGAAAAACACTGAACTAAGAAAATATTTCACTTTAGTTTTTAAAATTTATGTATTTATTTGCAAAGAGAGAGACAGAGAGAAGAGGAGGAAGAGAGAATGAGAGAGAGAGAATGGACACACCAGGTCTCTAACTGCTGCAAAGAAACTCCAGATGCATGGACCATTTTATATGCATCTGCCTTTAGATGGGTACTGGGGAATTGAACCTGGATCCATAATCTTTGTAGGCAAGCTCCTTAACTGCTAAGCCATCTCTCCAGCCCTCTCTTTCCTTTTAACCTAGGCTCCAAAAGCAGCAAGTGGGCATATGAAGAGGAACATGAGGGAGATCCATTTTATTTATTCTACGGGTGAAGTGGCACCCTCCAAGCCACTGGTCCTCAACACATAGTCTTCACACCCTTGCATGGTACATATTCTCTCCCAAGTGCTAGTTTTCATACGGGGTGACCAGTATAACATTGTAGGTCTGATAGTTAATGACTTCTGAGATTAGATAGGTAGCTTCCATCTTGGGAATATAGTCTTTTTCTCTGACCACTAACTCTTGGGGAATTTAGTTACTATGTCATGACAGAGGAACACACGAGATGTTGACCTCAGGCCTCCACATGCATGTGCACATACCACATAACGTGACACACACCCACACACACACCACATAATGAGCATGCATCACACACCCCACACACATATAGTGAATTCCACAGCCTGGACACATGCTCGCAAAAACCAAAAAAAAAAGTATAAGAATGAAGCTTGAGTAGGCATCAAACCATGTTGATGTTACAATAACTGAGGCAGTAGGGTGATAATATTGATAGAAACAAAGAATCTAATGGAACTGAACAGTATATCTATAAGGAAATCTGAATGTTTGTGGAAGTTTGTTACATGAGAGGAAGGACTTTTTACAACTGGGCAGGGAATAGCTCAAATTGATAACAAAAGCTAGTTGCTTTTTATAAAGTCCCAACTGACAACTTTTATTTAGTTGAACAGTAATCTCTAACAGTGATTTAATTTGTTTGTTCTTCCCTCCCCCACCCCAAGATAGGGTCATACTCTAGCTCAGGCTGACCTGGAATTCACTCTGTACTCTCAGGGTGGCCCTCACAGCGATCCTCCTACCTCTGCCTCCCGAGTGCTGGGATTAAAGGCATGCGCCACCACGCCCACCTGGCTTGTTTGTTCGTTTCAGTCACTAATTGTTTAATTTGTATTTGTTATTTGGAAATTGACAAATTATAGTTGTGCATATTTCGAGTACAGTGTGAGACTTTGACATCTGTATACAATATGGAATGATTAAATCAAGCTAATTAACATATCCATTACCTCACATGGTCTTTTTTTTTTTTGTGGTGAGAACATTTAAAATTTACTCTCAGCAGCTTTGAGATATATGACACATTAGTATTTGTCATCTGCTGTGAGACAGACAATCCTCAAAAGCCGTATTCCTCCTGTCTCACTGAAACTTTGCGCTCTGACCAGCATCTCTCCGTCCCCCCAGCCACTGGTAACCACCATTCTTTCTACTTCAGCGAGCACAGCTGTTGCAGATTTTGCATATGAGTCAGGTCATTCCATGTCTGTCTCTCTGTGGCTGGCCTGCTTCCCTGAGTGTAAGATCCTCCAGGCTCGTTTATATTGTAAGTAACAGAATGTCCCTTTTGTTGGGGAGGTGCGGGGGACAGTTCTTTTGGCAGTGGTTTCTTAGAAGATGGAAGACTGGGGAACTTGGAGAAGAATCCTCATTTTCCTTACTCTTACTTCAAAGCCTCCACCTTAGAGGGAACTTTAGTCATGCAAGGAAATGCTGAAGAAGGGTCTTTCTTGGTTTCTCCAGTGTTTGTTGTTTAGATGGAGATTGTGAGACGTGTATCTTGGCTCACCCCCACTTTTAAACTGGTTTTGAGGCTCCTGACATTTGTATTTTATCTCCCCTTCGAGCCCTCATTCTCAAAATTGAGCATCTTCTAATACCTTATTGAATGTAAGCTTCTCGGTATGCGTTACGTTTAATTGATTATCTTTAGGGATAATCACAGGGAAATTAAATTACATTTCGTTTTTCAGAATAGTCAGCTGGGGAACGAATTGCTTGTCAAGAATGCTGAATAGGGTTCTGCTGCATTTATATACCACATTTTCTTCATCTACACATCTGTTGATGGTCACCTACTTTGATTCCACATCTTGGCTCTCATCAACATCTCGGGGTTACAGGAACATTTGTGGGGATGTCTGGCTGCTTCCTGGGGTGTGGCTCAGGGTAGCTGCTCAGCTGTTTCCTTGGAGCCTCGGTAGGCCAGGGTGCTCACGGAGGGTTTTCAGATCCCAGGGTGGCTGCATATGCCCTCTCCTTTGCTCTGCTGAGGACCTCAGCAGGCTATTTGGCTATTTCCAGGGGTCATGGCAGAGTAAGCTCTTCAGCAAAATTGTTTCCCGAGACAGGACACTGAGCAGGGCTTCTCCCCTGTGGCAGGACAGGTGTGTGGTTAGCCTACAGCTCCCCAGACTGAGGTCAGAGGGCGCTAGGCTTCACGGAGAACAACTACTTCAGGTTTTCACGTGTGTCACCTTTTCCCAAGGCCGAGCAGCTGACACGTAGCGATTCTGTCTCATTTTGTGTATCTGCATGTCAGTCTAGATCCTCTTTCTGATCCCAATACCAGTCAGGTGTCAGGAAAACTAGAATGTATCTCTCAGTCTGCACACGGAGAACACCGTCAGTCAGCAGACTCTAGCAAGGAATCTGTATTCTTTTCTAATGCTAGTCTCTTTAGCCCATCATGGCTTCCCCATAACTACTTGAAAGCAATGACTTTCTCATTAGTTGGAACAAAACATCCAAACCCAGCTTACGGAAGGAAAGGGATTATTTCAGCTTCCAGTTTTAAAGGGAAGTCTATCCTGGTGAGAAAAGAATGGCAGGAGGAAAGAGCTGGCACCATGGGGGATGTAACACCTGAAGGCTTGCCTCCAGTGGCATACTTCCTCCAGCCAGGGTTCACCTACCAAAGGCTCCACAACATTTTCAAATAGCGCCATCAACTGGTGGCTGAGCACTCAAATACATGAGACCTTGGGGGATGTTCCACACACTCATGCAGGACTGGGGAAAATGTAGGAAGCTGACTACAGGGTTTCTAAACTCTTAGGAGTGGTGCAGAAAAGGGAGGCAAGGTTCCTATGCCACCATGGCCAAGTTTTTTTTTTTTTTAAAAAACCATCTATTTCTAGGCAAAATTTGACTTGACGGAGTTGTTGTTGTTTTTAATTTTCTATAAATGAAGTCCTAGAAAGTTGAGCTAAAATGAACCACTGCATCACACACATCACACACACACACACACACACACACACACACACACACACACACACACACACACACAAGCCGGGCATGGTGGCGCACGCCTTTAATCCCAGCACTTGGGAGGCAGAGGTAGGAGGATCGCCGTGAGTTCAAGGCCACCCTGAGACTATCTAGTGAATTCCAGGTCAGCCTGGGCTAGAGTGAAACCTACCTCAAAACAAACAAACAACAACAAAAAAAAGATTACTGCATCAGAATTTTCTGTGCACAATGGAAAACTTAATCTTGGAAAGAAAACACATTAAGGTGAATCAAATAGGGATGTACTACAGTGAGCTGGGAGAACTGCAGGCACCAGTAGACCAGGGACTTCCCCAAAGCCCATTGGAATTCATCTTTTCTGGCATTTCTGGGAAGTTCTTAGTTCCTGAAGTCGCCTAGGACAAGGGTCATGAGGGGCTTTTGGGCTGGTCTCAGGTGGTACAAAGGATGACTAGAAGACGTTTAACATCCTATTATTATTATTATTGTTATTATTTTAGTTTCTTGAGGTAGGATTTCGCTCTAGCTTAGGCTGATCTGGAATTCACTATGTAGTTTCAGGCTGGCCTTGAATATTTTGGTTTTTTATTATGATTATTTTTTATTGACAACTTCCATATTTATAGACAATAAGCCTTGGTAATTCCCTCCCCCGCTACTTTCCCGTTTGCAACTCCACTCCCCATCATACCCCTTTCTCCTCTCAATTAGTCTCTTTTATTTTGATGTCATCATCTTTTCCTCCTGTTATGATGGTCTTGTGTAGGTAGTGTCAGGCACTGCAAGGTCATGGATATCCAGGCCATCATTTTGTGTCTGGAAGAGTGCATTGTAAGGAGTCCTACCCTTCCTTTGGCTCTTACATTCTTTCAGCCACGTCTTCTGCAATGGATCCTGAGCCTTGGAAGGTGTAATAGACATGTTTCAGTGCTAAGCACTCCTCACCCACTTCTTCTCAGCATCAAAGTGCCCTCTGAGTAATCCCAAGGTCACTGCCATCTGAAAAGAGAAGCTTCTTTAACCAAAAATGAGAGTAGCATTAATATATGGGTGTAAACATTAAGAAAAGTGCTTACCAGGCAGTTTGGTGAGCATAATATATACATTTAGCCAGACAGCAGCAGACATTATACCCCTAGGGCTCATGACTTCTCCCGTCATAGGTTCTCAGTATAAGGCATGTATTCCCTCCTGTGGAGTGGGCCTCCAGTCCAATTAGAGAGCAGTTGGTTTCCCAAATAGCATACTATTTTTAAAGTTACATTTCTACATAGAGTTCTAGATATATGGCCATAATACGATGAGAATGTTCCTTAATTTTCTCTTGGCATTCTCCATTTCAAGAATGTCCCAAGCACCAGGTGTGGTGGTTGTGGTGTGAAACTTTTCTCCTGGGGAGACTGGACACACATCTTCACCCTAGATAGGGCTCAGATGGCAGGCCAAAGTACGATCACACCAACACCAGCTCGGTGATCCAATGAGTTTATTGGGGGTCACAGAGCACAAAGAGGGGTTACTTACAGGAAAGTGCCCCCCAAAAGCAGCCACTTTGATGGAGGAGCATCATTTTCCTTCCTTGGGGTACAGATTTCTCTCCTGATGTTATCAACATCCAACTGGGACCTGGGGCTCCTCAGCCCCTCTCCTTTCCACATCTCCTGCATCCAAAACAGGGATTTTTCTTTGTATTCATCTCTCCTGTGTTCTGAGGGACAGCTAATCCTTGGACCTGTGGTCTCTGAAAGAGGACACATCTAACAGAGATGCAAGGACATTTATTGGTGTGCAGAAAGAGACTAGTAATTGTTATTATACTTTACAAAATTGTAGACATAAAGTTCGAGGCCAGCATGAGACTACATAGTGAATTCCAGGTCAGCCTGGGCCAGGGCGAGACCCTACCTTTATATATATATGACAGGGAACAGGGGTTGGAGAGATGGCTCAGCAGTTAAGGCAGAGGCTGGAGAGATGGCTTAATGGTTAAGGCACTTTTCTGAAAAGCCTAATGACCCTGGTTTGATTCCCTAGTACGCACAGAAAGCTAGATGCACATGGTGGCACATGCATCTGGAGTTCATTTGCAGTGGCTAGAGGCCTTGGCACACCCATTCTGTCTGCCTGTCTGTCTCTCTCCGCTTGCAAATAAATAAATAAAAATATTTTTTAAATGTAGAGCAACCCAGCATGAGTGGATAATGTTGTCCCCTGAAGCCATAGGATATTAAAACAAAAATCCCCATGTTGGGGGTGGGATAGCTCCCTATGAGTTGCTGGCCAGGGAGGTACCTGCCCCCCCCCCAATAATACAGGCTAGTCGATTTCCACTGCTCTTAGTTGCCTATCAGAACTAGCTGGTAAAACCATGTTATCACACACTTTGGCTGCAGGACATCGGGAAATCAAGGTGGAACTAAGCTGGAAGCTTCCTTCTGCTGGCTACCTTTTACGGTGCCAGAAGTTACTATGGAGGCTACTGGGAGGGGGGGAGCCACCATCAAGGTCCACTCAGCTATGCACCTTGTGTGCCACAGTACTGATACCAGGCAAGGGGTGCCCACAGGTGCAGTGGTCGCATGATTTGTGCCAATGGGTCTTTCCAGATGTGGTAGAGTTACCTCAGGTTTGAGAAGCTCTGCACTGTCCCGGAGTTTCCCCTATCGCCCTCACTCACCTTAGTGCCTGGGAGCTTACGAGCAAAGCACAGACCATGGAGTTCAACACCAGCCCAGGTGATTTATATTCAAATTATATTTTAAGAAGCATTAATCGAACTAAATGAAGTCTTAAAAGTCCTTTCTCACAACCTTTAATATTTCAGGTTTGAAGCAAATGATAGGTAAATAGTTACCCGTCAGGAAGGGTTTCTAGCCACTGTAAATGAACTCTGAGCACACGCACCACTTTGTGCATCCAGCCTTATTTGGATACTGGGATATCGAACCCATGTCATTAGGTGTTGCAGGCCTTAACCACTAAGCCATCTCCCCACCTCAGTGTTTTTTGAGGCAGGGAGTCATTGAACTCCAGATTCTTCTGTTTCAACCTCCCACGTGCTGAGATTGCAGGCCTGCACCCCCACACTCATCTTTAAATGCCATGACTGTTTGCAATTTTTTCCAGTACTGCTCAGGACCTTGTGAATGCTAGGCAAGTGCTCTACCACTGGGCTACATCCCCACCCGGCCCCTGCAGTGACTTTTTCAAAGAAGTATTAATTTTTCAAACATATTTAAGTTTACGATAAAAATGCAGCATAAAACAGAATTCCAAAAACTCCTCCTCGCAGTTACAAGTTTTTCATGTTATTAACACTCTGTACTGTTGCGGTTCTTTTCCATGAAACCACATGGAAATCTACTATGTGGTAAGCCAACTTAAAATATAATGTTGCAGGGCTGGAGTGACAGCTTAGCAGTTAAGGTGCCTGCCTCCTAAGCCTAAGAACGCAAGTTCCAATCTTCAGGTCCTGTGTTTAGCCAGACGCAAAGTGACGCAAGGGCGCAATGCCGCACTTGCCCACAAGGGGGCGCACGCATCTGGATTTCATTCGCAGCAGCTGAGAGGCTGCTGGCATGCCCATCTCTGTCTCCCTCTCCCTCTCTGTCTTTCTCCCCCCCCAAAAAAAATATATATATAACGTTGCAAATGCGTTTAAACAGAGGTCTCCTACATGGGTGGGTAAAGCTGCTCCCAGAAGCCACAGAGTATTAATCAAAAACCCCAGTGTCAGTGGTGAGATGCCTCCCAATGAACTATTAGTCAGGGAGGCCACAGAGGCCCCTAAACATATCAGTTATTGCCATTGTGTGTGTGTGTGTGTGTGTGTGTGTGTGTGTGTGTGCACCTTAACTCATACGCCATCTCTTCAGCCCCCTCAAACTATTCTTTTTTTAAAATGTATTTTTATTTACTTATTTGAGAGAGAGAGACATATAGAAACAGGCAGGTAGACAGAGAGAGACAGAGAGAAAGAATGGGCATGCCAGGGCCTCCAGCCACTGCAAACGAACTCCAGATTTGTGTGCCCCCTTGTGCATCTGGCTCATGTGGGTCCTGGAGAATCGAACCTGGGTCCTTTGGCTCTGCAGGCATATGCCTTAACCGCTAAGCCATCTCTCCAGCCCTCAACCTATTCTTGATAGAATTAACGCAATTAATTTATCATGCTGTCTTTTCTGTTATAGATCACGTATTTATAAATTTACTATGTATAAATTAGGACAGAGTAAGCCAAACCATTTAAAATTCTCCTCTTTTATGCTGAGGATACGATTGTCCTGGTCTCATATCAATTCTGGGCACCGTAGTTTCTTCCCCTCTAGTTTTTGTTTTTCCTAGCGGAGTTTTTCTTGCCTCCATCAAAACACCATATCTAGATTTTATTCACCACACATGGGGTTCTTCTACAGCATGGGTTCCTACAGTCTGCTGACGTGGGCTAGGGACAGGTTCTCCCTCAGTAAACCTCAGTGACACCATTAGTGCAAGAGTGAGCTAGAGCACGTGCACTTTTCCAGACCTCGTCAAAGTGTCGTGGAGCACTTTACAAGGCACTTCCGACTATGAGGTAATGTTAGGGTGGAAGTCAAAAGAAGGGGGAGGGTTATGAATTTGGGTCTGACTGGAGTTCCTAAGGTCACATTAAATGCTATACAAGTGTCTCACAGTGGCTCAGAGCGTCCCAGTAACAGCAGGAAACAAAGATTCACTCCCTCTACACCTTTCATTCCTGGACAAGGCAACATGCAACAGGACCCTCGTCTGCCGTCTGAGACAGAGGACCTTAGGACCCTTCCCATCTCTGGTTTCATAGACATCTTTGGGTAAAAAAAGAAAAAAAAAACAAAACAGTACAGCAAACACTGGTCAGACTAGAGACTATCTGAGGCATATCAAGATCCCTGTCAGGAACTGGTCAACTCCTATCTCTCTTATCTTGTACCCAGTCATGTGTGTTACCACACTCAGTAAATAACCACTGAAAATGCCAGGTAAAGCCAGGCACTCGGTGTTCATAAACTCTTGACATTTCCCACCATTTCATTTCATTTAGAACAGGAAGTACACTTTGATCTTAATAGAAACCATGTCCTCCTATCAAGGGTAAAAACATGGAGGCAAAGGACAAGGGTCACCACAAGTGGCAGAGAACCAAGGGGTGACATGGTTCTCAGGGCAGCAGACATCACTTGAACAGGAAGCACCAGAAGTTTCTTTTCACCACCACCCCCGCCAAAGACTGTGAAATAACGTCCCAAGATCCACGTGGCTGTCCTCTTAGGGTGTTGCAGGGCTGGCTTGGCCCTTCACAATTGCTGCTTTGAACAGTGGATGGCCAGGTAATAGGGAAGAATTGCTTTTCCCAGGCCATGTGTCAGGACTGGTCAACCCACTTTTCTCAGTGAATATGCAGAAAACTTGAAACTCCATCCTCCCAATCGTGTTCAGATACTAGTGCAACTGATATTGTAGTTTTAACATTCAAATACTTCCCACACCCTCATGAAGACAAAGCAATATAATGGGCTACTGCCAATAGGCCTTATTGGTTTAAGAAAAATGCCAATTCATGGTACACCATTGGAAATAAATTTAAGTTGTATATTTAATTTTATACTTTATGTCTCCATGAATATTCAAAACTTCATTTTTTTGATAAAGCCAAAGGTCTAATAAAGTTATTTTTGGATGTCTATACTGGACACACAAGCATTCTGGCTCCCTCTGCACTTCTCTGTAAGTGTGTGCTCTTCCTACTTTATTTGTTATTTATTATTTATTTATTATTTATTATTTCTCTGTGTGTGCTCTTCCTACTTTATTTGTGCCTAAGAACATATGTGTGTAAACAATAGTAAAAATATTATTAATACATTAAAATTAGAAGAATTAGAAGCTGATATGGGAGGCACTCACACCAACATGGCACATGTACCTAGAAATATGCACATGTGCGCGCGCGCACACACACACACACACACACACACACACACGGAATATACAGAGATTGAAAGAGAAAAGATGAAGAGGTATTTCATGCCAATGGACATGACAAGGGAGCTTGAGTAGCAATTATTACTTTAGATAATCACACACATATATACATATATATGTGTATATATATATATGTGTGTGTGTGTGTGTGTGTATCAAAAATTATAAAAAGAGAGCCAGGCATGGTGGTGTCTGCCTTTAATCCCAGCCTTGGGGAGGCAGAGGTCCAAGGATTGCTGTGAGTTCTAGGCCACCCTGAAACTGAATTCCAGGTCATCCTGGGCTAGAGCAAGACCTTACTTTGAAAAACCAAAACAAAAAAAAATCATTAAAAAGGAGACATAAGATTATTAAATAATACTGGGGTGTCACAGGAAAGATTTTCCCTGGGGAGACTTGAATCCATGTCTATTCACCCCAGATAGGGCTCAGATGACAGAACAAAGTACAAATTCACCACAACCAGCTTTGGTGGACCAATAAGTTTATTGGAGTTCCTTACTTACAGACAAGGTTGCTTACAGGAGCACGGATGACTCAAAGGCAGCTGCATCACTGAAAAGCCCAGCCCAGTGACCACTCACAGAAGCCGCTTCTCTCAGACACACTGCACAACTTGCAGGCAGCTTGGCTCATCATAGAGTCTCTCCAGCAGTTGTTTAATCTTTATATAACCTTGCTGGGGAGTGAGCTTGAAACTTTTAAGTTTCAACGCTCCTAGACTTGGTCTCCTGAGCCTCCTCTGTGCTTTCAGGAGGGAATATTTCAATTTAGAGGAATTTGCTGAACAACATGGGGTTCGTTCAGAAAGATGAAATAACAATTGTATATGCAGCCAATGTGGGAACAAGTATGTGCATAAGGCAAATTCTCGGAGATATCAAGAGAATGGCGGAGTGCAGTGATCATAACGGGGAGCTTCAACTCTTACTCAATGTTCCGCAAAGGATATAGCATTCAGATAGATCTTCAAGTAAGCACTCACACTCTAAGCAGGGACTCTCCGTCCACGGTGCCATCATTTGAGTACTACCTCATGACTATAACCTGGTACTTCACCTGTTTCAATGTGAGCATTGGATGCATTTTATTTTATCCACAAAGGGGCGATCCTAGAGGCAAAAGGAGAAAGTCTCATGACCAGACAATGGTCTCTCTTACCATTGTCTTCAATTCTCTACAAAATCCCACAATTATGGCTCTCCTTTTATTTCCCAGATCATCTGGTTTGTAACTAAATGTCTGAGAATTAGATGTCACCCTCATTCCTCTTAGAGACCTCAATCCTCCAAAAAGGTGGAACATGTTAACCAGACCCTAAAGTTAGCCATCAAAAAGCTTTTTCCAGAAAAGCTGCACTGCATGCAGCCCTATGGGAGACAGAAGTCATCAGCAGTGAAAACAGTGGACACTGGAAGCCTTAAGTTTGACCAGACGGGCCAAATGACCAAACAAGTGCAATAATGGCCTGTCTGCTCTGGGGGAAACCAACTGCTCTCTAATTGGACCAAAGGCCTGCTTTATTGGGAGGGAATACATGTATGGCACTGAAAACCTAATCAAAAGTCTATGGAAGGGGAGGTCATGAGCCTTAGGGGTATAAAGCCTGCTCTTGTCTCGCTAAATGTTTATATTATTCCCACCAAGCTGCCCTGAAAGCACTACACTTAATGTTCATATTCACATATTAATGCTAATTTCACTTCTGGTTAGAGAAGCTTCTCTTTTCAGGACCTTCATGGGTACAGAAGACGAAAGCATGGGAAAGGGACCTTTCTTAGAGAAGTTAACTGTTGGCCCCAAGGGCCCTCCTGGCAGGTTTTAATTTGCATCTGTTCTTGTGGTTGGAGAGGAGATTTGTTTTCCTGATAAGTTAGGCAGTTTCTATAACCCTTATCCTCTGATCACCTGTTAGAGTTCATTGAGCCTACAGGGAAACTGGCTTAAAGGCCAGGCTTTATTATCTAGATCTGATATCTGTTCCGTGTAGAGCTTCAAACAGGCTTAGGCCACAGCAGAATGAGAGCTTGCAGAAACTCTAAGGAGGGCTGGTGGTGTCATCCAAGTAAGATGAGTATCCTGGAAAAAGCTTTAAAAATTTTTTTAAGTTTTTTTAAATTTTTATTTTTTTATTGACAACTTCTATACTTACAGACAATAAACCATGATATTTCCCTCCCCACTTTCCCCCTCACAACTCCACCCTCCATCATATCCCCTCCCTCTCTCCATTAGTCTCTCTTTTAATTTGATGTCATCATCTTTTTCTTCTATTATGAGGGTCTTGTGAAGGTATTGCTAGGCATTGCAAGGTCATGGATATCAAGGCCAATTTCTGTCTGTGCAGTTGCATTGTAAAGAGTCATACCCTTCCTTTGGCTCTTCCATTCTATCCCCGCCCCCTCTTCCGAAATGGGCCCTGAGCCTTGGAGGGTGTGACAGAGATGTTTCAGTGCTGGGCACTCCTCCATCTCTTCTTCTCAGCACTATGTTGCCTTTTGGGTCATCCCAGTGGTCATCGCCATCTGAAAAGAGAAGCTTCTCTAACCAGAAGTGAGAGTAGCGTTAATATGTGAATATGAACATTCAGTGTAGTGCTTTCAGGGCAGCTTGGTGGGAATAATATATACATTTAGCCAAATTGTCTTTTCTTTTTAAAAATATTTTATATTTTTATTTATTGGTGGGAGAGAAAGAGAGAAAGAATGGGTGAGCCAGGGCTCCAACCACTGCAAAGGAATTTCAGACGCCACTGGATATCATATTTGCAGGTTCTCTGTGCACCCTGGGCTTAAAAAGTTGGACAATCTTTTGGCAGTGTCTTTAGTTTGTTGTAATTACCTTGGAAGATCTTTATCTACTGATTTTGAAGGATACTGTGGCTGCACATGGTAATTGTGGCCAGCAGTTATTTACAATCAGGTATAGTTAGCACATACTGCATTTACTCAGATTTTTTTTTTTTTTTGGCATGGTCTCACTCGAGCCCAGGCTATCCTCAAACTCACTCTGTTAGTCCCAGGTTGGCCTCGAACTCACAGAGATCCTCCTACCTCTGCCTCCCGAGTGCTGGGATTAAAGACATGAGCCACCACACCAGGCTATTTTACTCAGACTTACAGTGAGGAAGAGCAGAAACTGGAGCAAAAGATGCGGAAAAATGCACACTTTGGTGAGGAAAGGAGCATAAATCCATTTAAATTTGTGAACAGAAATGTATATCTTGGCAAGGAAAGGAGGCTTAACCTGATTAATTTCGAGAACAGGGTGGATAGGCTTGGACAAAATGGCTATAATTATTAAAGAGATTAGAACCTGTATCAGTTACTTTTCATATTGTTTTGACCAAATACCTAAGAAAACATTTAAGGGAGGAAGGATTTCTGTCGGCTCAAGTCTCAAGGGTGAAGTCTATCATGGCAGAGAAGGCATGATGATCAGAGCATCCTGGTTCTATAGCAGCAGGAGCTTTCTCACGTTCAGGGCTCAGGAGCTTTCTCACGTCCAGGGCTCAGGAGCTTTCTCACGTCCATGGGTCAGGAGCTTCCTCACGTCCAAGGGTCAGGAGCTTTCTCACATCCAGGGCTCAAGAGCTTTCTCACGTCCAGGGGTCAGGAGCTTTCTCACGTCCAGAGCTCAAGAGCTTTCTCACATCCAGGGGTCAGGAGCTTTCTCACGTCCAGAGCTCAAGAGCTTTCTCACATCCAGGGCTCAGGAGCTTTCTCACGTCCAGAGCTCAAGAGCTTTCTCACATCCAGGGGTCAGGAGCTTTCTCACATCCAGGGCTCAAGAGCTTTCTCACGTCCAGGGCTCAGGAGCTTTCTCACATCCAGGGCTCAAGAGCTTTCTCACGTCCAGGGGTCAGGAGCTTTCTCACGTCCAGGGCTCAAGAGCTTTCTCACGTCCAGGAGTTAGGAGCTTTCTCACGTCCAGGAGTCAGGAGCTTTCTCACGTCCAGGGTTCAAGAGCTTTCTCACGTCCAGGGGTCAGGAGCTTTCTCACGTCCAGGGCTCAAGAGCTTTCTCACATCCAGTGGTTAGGAGCTTTCTCATGTCCAGGGCTCAGGAGCTTTCTCACGTCCAGGGCTCAAGAGCTTTCTCACATCCAGGGGTCAGGAGCTTTCTCACGTCCAGGGCTCAGGAGCTTTCTCACGTCCAGGAGTCAGGAGCTTTCTCACGTCCAGGAGTCAGGAGCTTTCTCACGTCCAGGGGTCCACTTTAGATGAAACCACTTAACAGGATTTCCAATTTATTTTCTTGGATATTTTTGAAAATGTCTTATTTATTTATTTGCAAACAGAGAGAGAGAGCACGGGCAAGTGAGCTAGGGCCTTTAGTTAGCTGCTGCAAACGAACTCCAGATACATGTGCCCCCGGCTTTTTAGATGGACACCAGGGACTCAAACACTGGTTGTTAGGCTTTGCAGGTATGCACTTTAACCACTGAGCCATCTCTCCAGCCTTTTCTTGGGTATTTTTTGAGAGTCATTGTAGCCGTTTCATTTCAGCTTATTTCTTACACTGCTTGAGAAGTTTAATCCTTCTCTATTACTTTTGAAGATATATGCTAATATTTCTCCATTTATATTTTCTACAAAGAAAACCAATGTTGCTTACTTCCATCTAGCCTACACAAAAGAGTTGAATTTCAAAAACATGTTGTTGACCTGTTTCTCTTATCACTAATTTCTGCTTTCATTTTTGCAAATGAACTATTTTTCTATGCTGAAACCCTTTAAAAATCTTCATTGAATAGGCTGAAGAGATGGTTTAGTGGTTAAGGCACTTGCCTGCAAAGCCTAAGGACCCAGGTTTGACCCTCCAGATCCCTCATTGCAGGGAGCCGTAAGCAGTCGCCATTACAAGATGGCGCTGGCTCCTCCATATTAGGCAGTGCCTTGGCGCCAACCGTATCTAAGGTATGCGCATGCGCTTGACGCAACCTGTCCCAAGCCTATCCCGTGACGCCTGGTGATGGCAAGCTGGTCGCAACCAATCAGTAAACACCTTGTAGCAGTACACTCTATAAAAGCAGCTGCAGATTTGGGCCCCGCCCCCCTTCGCCATCAGCTTTCCTGTTAACCAAGGGCTCTCCAATAAAGTGTGATACAAGAAGAATCCTCGTTTGTGGCCGTTCCTTTCCTGCTGGTCGGGAGGGACGCTGCAAAGTGGTGCCGAAAAACCCGGGACACCGGGTGTCTTGCGATCGCCAGGCGGGGGCTGAAGAGGATCCAGAACACTTGACACACGGAGAGGAAAGGCGCGGTAAGTCATCCCGGGCTTGTTTTACAAGTGGGGAATCACATAATAGGCCTAAAAAGAAACAGTTAGAAAAAATAGAACAAAAGAGACAAAAAAAGGAAAAAAGTCTAAAGGAAGAACTTGAGGAGATAGGCGAGGCTCATTCATGCCCGCCCCCTCGGAAGGGGCAGAGAGGCCCCGGAGGATCGTATCCTCCATTAGAGGAGACTTTAAATGTTTTGCCTCCTCATTTAAATAAAAACTCCGTCCCAAACTTCAACATCTCTTGTTCTTTTCTCTTTCCTCTCATTTTTGGGTTTTCGACAGACCGCTTCTGCGGTGCCGCCATTTTTGTCCTGCCCCATTTGAATGGGGGCGCCATCTTAGAAGCACCACGTGGGCAGACCTAAAAACGAAACTCACCACGTGGGCAGAGACTCACCACGTGGACAAACCTAAAAAAGAAACTCACCACGTGGGTAGACCTACAAAGAAAACTCACCACATGGACAAACCTAGAGGAGGCTCACTACGTGGGCAAACCTGGAGAACTCTCAAAGTGTCCTGCCCCCTAATTGGAGTGGGGGCGCCATCTTAAAAAAAAAAAAACTATTAAACAAAAAAACCTCCATGGCGCTTGGAACAAAACTTTCATTTTAGCCACATGGATTAATTCAGTCCTCCTTGCCTTAATTGCCAACCTTAAAGGCTCTTCCAGGGAAAAGTTCATTTTTGCCCTTAAAAACTGTAAGAAAAAACTAAAACTGACTTTTAAAATCTCCTTTCTCCCAAGGCCGCCACCCAAGCCGCCACCCGGCAGCTATCTTTTCAGCTCTTTTCAGCCCCTAACTACTGCCTAAGGCAAATGTGCTCAAACCCCTGGTGGAGGACAGCTCCTCCATGTAGCTTTCTATAAATGTAAACTATGATCAAATACAAACCGAGGTTAACTTTCCTCGCAGGCGTAAAAGACAAGTCACTGGTCCACAAAACAAAACTTGCGCGCTTTGAGCAGAGAGACAACAGCCAGGCTCCGCCGACATCCCTGAGGGATGCGGGCCGACCGAGTGGGATGGTCCTAAGCGGCGGCTCCAGCCCCGGCCCAAGCACTGCCCCGAGCCTCACTGGCTGCGCCTTGCCCGCACCTCCAGGCGTCACTTTTGGTCACTTTTGTCAAACAAACAAACAAACAAACAAAAAAAGGCCAACCGAACGGCAAGGAGGCAGATGGGCAGACTCCTAACTTGCTTTAAAAATATCTTAGGAACGGGCGGGCGGTCCGCCATGAGGCCATGAGGCGAGCTGCTGCCGTCTCCACCCCTTTTGCCTCTAGACGCTCCCTCTATGCTCTTAACTAAGTGTCCCACGGGGCCCAAAGTATTTACTTTTAAAAATTAAAAAAAACAGCTGGAGACATTCATATTGCCCTGCTAGAGGTAAAAAATCCTATTTTTCAAGTCTATATGGCTATATCCTACACACCATTGTCCCACCCTTCGCTGCCTTCCCATTAACATAAAGATAAAAAAATGCCTTAATTGTTAAACACTTGCCTGTAGAGCCTAAGGACCCTGATTCGAGGCTCAATTCTCCAGTACCCATGTAAACAGTGGCTGGAGGCAGATGATGAGAGTAGTTCAGAATCTAAATCACAACAGGAAGAGAAGATATTTAAAAAAAAAAAAAAGAAAAAGTTCAACCAGAGGTGATCCGCAGGGGCGGGGGCTGGCAGGCACATTTGTTGTCGCCGCGACGCCCTCTGCTGGGGATGAGTAAAGTTCTGTATACATAGATCACAAAGAAGGTCAAAAATGAGGTAGGGCTGGGTGTGGTGGCACACACCTTTAATCTTAGCCCTCAGGAGGCAGAAGTGAAAAGATCATTGTTCAAGGTCAGGCTGAGACTACTTTTCTGCCCTCCCCTCATGTGGGTGTTAATCCCCGAGGCCTCCGTCCTGGTGATCTTTGGCAAATGGATGTAACTCATCTCCCTGAGTTTGGAAGGTTGAAATATTTACATGTCTCAGTGGATACTTGCTCGGGAGTTATTTTCGCCTCGCCGTTGGCGGATGAAAAGGCTTCTCATGTAAAAACCCACTGTCTGGAAGCCTGGGCAACGTGGGGAAAGCCGCGCCATCTAAAAACTGATAATGGCCCGGCATATACATCTACTGGTTTTCGGGCCTTTTGTGCACAAATGCGAGTCGCCCACACCACTGGCCTGCCTTATAACCCACAAGGCCAAGGCATTGTGGAGAGAGCCAATAAGAATATCAAAGCCATCTTATTTAAACAAAAGAGGGGGATAGCAGAAGATGCAACCCCTAGAGAGAGGGTTTCCTTAGCCCTCTTCACCCTTAATTTTTTAATTTTGGACAATAATGATAAGTCTACAGCTAACAGGCACAGTCAAGATGTGGCCCAGGCACCCAGAAAAGTAATGATGTAAAAAGATGTCCTAGATAACAAATGAAAAGGACCGGATCTTATTATAATAAGATCCAGGGGAGCTGTTTGTGTTTTTCCACAGGACCAGGAGTCGCCCCACTGGGTTCCAAGCAGGTTGGTGAGAACAGTCCATCCTTCCTCAGGAGAAAGTTTGGAGATTCATAATCCAGATCTTGACACTCAGTAAAGCAGAGCAATTTTGTCAGCCTTCCCGAAGCCGATGCCAGTTCCTCATCAAGCGTCTGTGTTTCCACGTTTCTTCACCACGAATAAGGAACTAGGCCTCCCTTCCCTTCAGGAGGACCAACAGGTGGTCCCCATGGGGGAGTCCCGCTCCTTTGTTGAAAAAGGAACTCTTTGTTTTACTTTGCAGTGGAATCAGACTGATGACTCTTGTATAAGACTTCGTCAGCAGAGTTTTGCCTGGTTTGAAGGGGAACTCTGGCCATGGTCAGAGTGCCAGAGCACTTCGGTCGCCTGGGCTGATGCAAATCATCTCTTCACCATATCACCAGCTATGAGGGGTCCCCCGCCTAGGTCAGGGGCATGGTCGGAGGGACTCTTTCTTCAGGATTCCAGAATGAATCCTTTTTCAAAATGGATGGTGTGTGGGGTCAATGGTTCCTGTACGGATGTGTCTCCATTGGTTTTGCTGTTGGGGGAACAAATTGCTTGCAACAATGTGTCAGGGCATGAGACCTCAACGTCAAAAAAAAGAAGGAAAAAGCGGAGGGGGATTTCTCAGCGGACTGGAGCCTCCTGAATATCTCGGGGGGAGTTTTCACTCTGGGTCATCCTTGTGAACATTATGCTCGTAATCAGACATTCCCCCCTGCCCCGGTTTGTGTGCACCCCCCTTTTCTGCTTATTGCTATTAATTCCACAAGAGTGGATCTTAGTCTTGCACAGGGCCTTACTTCCTGGATCTCCTCTGCTTTTAATTTTTTTTAAGGAATGGGTTGGAGTGGGACTGTTTGCTGCCTGCTGTATAGGAGGATGTCTGCTGTGTCTATGGCTGATCTGCCGCCTGCGAGCCCAGACCAGGCGGGACAAGGTGGTCATTTCTCAGGCACTTGCTGCTTTGGAGTGTGGGTCCTCCCCCCAGATTTGGCTGTCGGCCCTAAAGAGCACCTAGTTTCCCCTGGCCCTTGCACCCTTAGGGCTTGAAGTGCCCATTGCACAAGGATGGGCAGAGGATAGGTGTTGGGAGCACAGCACTCATCACACTCAGGATGCGAGACAAAGTACTGCACGTGGGGCGAGCTCTTAGCAGCTTCATGGAGGGCATGTCTGATTGCATATGGGTTGGTACTGTAATCCCATCTCTGAGGAAAGGTACTGGACGGGTGTAACACCAGCCTGGCTGGCCACTAGGTCTGGGGTCATCACAATGTCCTCTCGAGCATCAGAGATCAGACCTCTACCCTCGCCTGTTGCGTTTAAACAAGAAGGGGGAACTGCAGGGAGCCGTAAGCAGTCGCCATTACAAGATGGCGCTGGCTCCTCCATATTAGGCAGTGCCTTGGCGCCAACCGTATCTAAGGTATGCGCATGTGCTTGACGCAACCTGTCCCAAGCCTATCCCGTGACGCCTGGTGATGACAAGCTGGTCGCAACCAATCAGTAAACGCCTTGTAGCAGTACACTCTATAAAAGCAGCTGCAGATTTGGGCCCCGCCCCCCTTCGCCATCAGCTTTCCTGTTAACCAAGGGCTCTCCAATAAAGTGTGATACAAGAAAAATCCTCGTTTGTGGCCGTTCCTTTCCTGCTGGTCGGGAGGATCGCTGCACCTCATAAGCCAGATGCACAAGGCCGCACATGTGCACAAGGTGGAGCATGCCTCCGGAGTTTGATTGCAGTGTTTGGAGGCCCTGATGTGCCAATCCTTTTTTTTTTTTCCTCTCTCTCTTTCTCTCTCTCCTTCTACTGCTCTCTCATAAAAAAAAAAAATCTGCATTGAATTCTCTTCTGATTATCTCATCCTAATTCATGACTTCCCCCACCTTTTTTTATATAGCAAATCTTGAGGTCCTTTTTGTTAGCTGCATATTTGGCAAGGTTAGGACAAGGATTTTGTTCTTTGATCCATTAATAAGATCAATGTTATCATATCCTTTTGCGAGTATACTAGTCATGAAACAGCTCTTGGCATCTTCACAAAGGACTGTAATAGGTACAGAGATTACCAGGCACTGTACGTGGTTTTGGTTGAGTGGTCTCTCAAGCTAATTTTCAAATCTCTGTTTGAGGGCAATGAAAAAGGATTAAACAAGCCTATATGGGTATATTAATCGCTAGGGTTTTTTTTGTTGTTGTTGTCGTTGTTGTTATCGTCTTTTAGAAGTAGGGTTTCACCCTAGCCCAGGCTGACCTGGAAATTTGCAGTTCCAGGCTGGTCTCACCTCTGCCCCTCAAATGCTGGGATTAAATGCATATGCCAACACACCCAGCTGGCTTGGTGTTTTTTATGGTTTGTATTTATTTATTTATTTATTTATTTATTTATTTATTTATTTGAGAGAGAGAGAGAGAGAATAAGCGACAGGGGCCTCCAGCCTCTGCAAAAGAATTCCAGACGCATGTGCCACATTGTGTATCTGGCTTACATGGGTCCTGGGGAATTGAACCTGGGTCCTTTAGCTTTGCAGGCAAGCACCTTAACCACTAAGCCATCTCTCAGCCCTGTTTTTTTTTAATTTTTATCTATATTCTTTTATCAGTGTAAAAAATAATGGGCTTAAAGGCTTGGAAGGTGGCTCAGTGGTTAAAGGTGTTTGCTTATAAAGCCTGTTGGCCCAGGTTCAATTTCTCAGTCCCCACGTAAAGCCAGATGCAGAAAGTGACACATGCATCTGGAGTTTGTATGCAATGGCAAGAGGCCTTGGTGTATCCATACTTTCTCTTTCTTTCAAAGAAATAAATAAAAATAATTTAAAATAATGTGTTTCATTATGACATTTTCATACATATACATAATGTGCTTGGCTCATTATCTCCTTTTCCCAAATAGTGCCACTTCGACCTTCATGTCTTTTATATACACATAGGTTTTAAATAGAGATTCCCCATGTATAAGAGAATCATCTGATATTTATCATTATGAATGTCCTACTTCCTTTTACATGATGATATCCATTTCCATCCATTTTTGTGTAAATGGCACAATTTCATTCTTTATGACAAAAGAAAACTGCATTGTGCATGTATGCTACATTTTATTTTTCCAGTCCTCTTTTGATGAATATCTAGGCTGCTCGTGTTTTGGTTGTTAGGAATAATGCTGAAATCTCTGTGAGATGCTAATTTAGATTCCTTTGGATACAACCACTAGAACTGGATTGTGTGGTAATTCTATTGTTAGTTTTTTTTTTAATTTATTTTATTTTATTTTATTTGGAGAGAGACACACACAGAGAGAGAGAGAGAGAGAGAGAGAGAGAGAGGGAGAGAGAGGGAGAGGAAGAGGAAGACTGATAGAGATGGGTGCGCCAGCAGTGTCTCAGCTGCTGAGAACGAAATTCAGATGCGTGCGCCCCCTTGTGGTCAAGTGCGGCATTGCACCCTTGCGTCACTGCATCTGGCTAAACGTGGGACCTGGAGATTGGAACCGCTGGAGATTGGAACCAGCGTTCTTAGGCTTAGGAGGCAGGCGCCTTAACCCCTAAGCCATCTCTCCAGCCCTCTATTGTTAGTTTTTAAGGGAACTCTACACTGATTTTCATAGTGGCTATACTTGTTTACATTCTCACCAACAGAGCATTAGGGTTCCACTTCCCCCACATTTGTATCAGCATTTGTTGCTTTTCTTTTCTTTATTTTTAGATGTAGTATATTCATTTAACGGAATGCTTATAATCCTCAAAATATGAAATGAGTTAGAAAAAGTATTTTATATATTGGCAAGTGAAAAATGACTGTCACATACTAATGGAAATTGTTAAAATATATTTTTGAAAGTGTAAAGCTATGAGTCTCATGCTGAAGATGTCTAACTTATCTTTTAAATTTTCTTTTTGTTTTGTTTTGTTTTGTTTTGTTTTCGAGGTAGGGTTTCACTCCAACCCAGGCTGACCTGGAATTCACTAGGAAGTCTCAGGGTGGCCTCAAACTCACATCTATCCTCCTACCTCTGCCTTCTGAGTGCTGGGATTAAAGGTGTGCACCACCACACCTGGCTAACTTTTTTGTTGTTGTTGTTGTTTTGAGGTAGGGTCTCACTCTAGTACAGGCTGACCTGGAATTCACTATGTAGTGTGAGGGTGGCCTTGAACTCATGGCGATCCTCCTACCTCTGCCAACCCGAGTGTTGGGATTAAAGGCATGCGCCACCACACCCAGCTTAACTTATTTTTATTTAATGAGATATTACAGATATTACAATCAATTTGAAGGAGAAGTTCAAGAACCACAATGTTTGCACAGAAGAAATGAATGCTGAAACAAATTTATACCTTGACACAGAGCTGGGTTTTTTTAATTTTTAATTTTTCTTATTTTTATGAGATAGCGAAACACACAGAGAGAGAGAGAGAGAGAGAGAGAGAGACAGACAGACAGACAGACAGACAGAGAGTATTAGCATGCCAGGGTATCTAACCACTGCAAGTGGACTCTAGATGCATGTACCATCTTGTGCTCATGTGTGACCTTGCATGCTTGTGTCACCTTGTGCATCTGGCTTATGTGGGATCTGGAGAGTCACACATGGCTTAGGCTTCACAGGCAAGTAGCTTAGCCACTAAGCCATCTCTCCATCCCAGAGCTGTATTTTTTAAATGCTATTTTTTATTTATTTTTGAAGCATAGAGAGAAATAGAAGAGATACAGAGAGAGAGAGAGAGAGAGAGAGAGGGAGAAGATGGGTGCACCAGGGCCTCCAGTTGCTGCAAATGAACTCCAGATGCATGCACCACTTTGTGCATCTGGCCTTACATGGGTACTGGGGAACCAAACTCTGATAGTTAGGCTTTTCAGACAAGCACCTTTACTGCTAGGCCATCTGTCCAGCATAGAGCTGGATTTTTAATATTTTTTAAATTTTTATTTATTTATTTGCAAGCAGAGGCAGATAGATAGAAGAGAGACAGGCAGAGAAAATGGGCATACCAGGGAATCTAGCCACTGCAAACGAACTCCAGATGCCTGTGCCCCTTGTGCATCTGGCTTATGTGGATCCTGGGGAATCGAGCCTAGGTCCTTTGGCTTTGTAAGCAAATGCCTTAACCACTAAGACATTTCTCCAGCCCCCAGAACTGGGTTTTTAACGGGGAGAGAGAGAGGCTGTCTCTTTAATGGACAGAAATCATTCCAAGGTCAGAGATAAGAACTACTTACATTTTCAATAATTAGTTATTCACAAAGTACAAAGTTGGAAAAATAACCCAAAGACAAAGGGCTATATCCTTGGGTCAGTGTTTTTATTTGTATTTTCACTTAAAAAAATTTATTTATTTATTTATTTGCAAGCAGAGAGAGAGATAGAAGAGAGTCAAACAGAAAGAGAATGGCCTCCAGCCACTGCAAACGAACTCCAGATGCATGCACCACCTTGTGCATCTGGCTTACGTGGGTCTTGGAGAATCAAACTAGGATCCTTTGGCTTTACAGGCAAACGCCTTAACCACTAAGCCATTTCTCCAGCCCTATTTGTACTTTCATTTTATGCCTTGCTAAAGATACTTTTTAGATGTTTATAGCTAATCCAAATTCAATAAGCAAATTGAAATTTTGTTGGGTACAAGTTGACCTTTGGAGGGCCACTAACCATTATAATAGCTAAAGATTTGTTTCTACCCCTCTTGATGGTAGTCATTCTGACGAGGGTGAGGCGGGATTTCATTGCAGTTTTGATCTATTGCCTCTGATGGCTGAAGATGTTGAACGCCTTTTCATACACTTGCTGGTCATTTGTAATTCATCTTTTGAGAAGCCTATTCAATTATTTGCTCGTTTATTGATAGAATGACCGAGGTTTGTGTACTTATTTGATTCCATGCATATAGTAACTATTAACTCCTTATCAGGTGGATAGCTGGCAAAGATCTCCTCATATTCTATAGGCTGTCTCTTCACCCTGTTGATTGGTTTATGAGGTGTATTAAAGATTCTAATTAGATGCAATTCAACTTGTCAATTCTTGCTATTATTTTCTGGGTTATTGGAAATCTTTTGCAGAAAGTCCTTTTCTACACCAATATCTAGAAGTTTCGCATTATACGTTCAGGTCTTGGGTCCATTTGAAATTGATTTTGTACAATATGAGACAGAGATATAGTTTTATTCTTTTATGGGCATCGTGATACATCCCATTGCAAACATTCCAGGACGGTATGACATACTGCATGCATAGGACGTGACTCAATAAAAATAGCTGCTTGGCAGAGCATGTGGGTCCTACCAGTGACTATACCATGTCTCTCATTCCCTCAGCCACCATTAATTGCCTTAGGGAGAGATGGAGGCATCAGGCCCTCCTCCGTCATCCCTGGCAAAATAATAATGGGCCTAATATTGTGTGGGTCTTGTACAGGTTATGACAGTTGGTGTGATACATGTTCTGATGATAATCCCCAGCTGTGCTCATGCACTCAATTCTAGCCAAACTCAGTGGGCCAATGCCCACATACAAGAAAATCAAATGAAACACAAAGAGAATGGGCAGGCATACATAATACTGCATCTCAGAGGAGATTAAATGGGCCACTATGAACTATCTGAAAAGACTATTCACTCAAACACCTTTTATTTGAGGGGGGAGTAGAGTCTCACTTTAGCCCAGGCTGGCTGGAATTCACTATGTAGTCTTAGGGTGGCCTTGAACTCACAGCAGTCCTCCTACTTCTGCCTCCCAAGTTCTGGGCTTAAAGGCATGTGCCACCATGACTAGCTTAGTTTTTTTCTTTTTTATTTGCAAGCAGAGAGAGAGAGAATGAAGAGAGAACTACAGAGAGAATGGGCATGTCAAGGTCTCCAGCCATTGCAAATGAACTCCAGATGCATGTGCCACCACACCAGGTTTCAAGGTGTACTTTTGAAAAAGGTGTCAGTCATCCAGGCACAGTGGCAAATACCTTTACTATACCAGCTGCTACAGTAATTAAGGCCAAAGGATCTCTGATTCAAGATCATCCTGGAAAACATAATGAATCATCTTCTCAAAAGAGAGGTTAAAAAAGCAGCAAAGCCGGGCATGGTGGCGCACGCCTTTAATCCCAGCACTCCGGAGGCAGAGGTAGGAGGATTGCCATGAGTTCGAGGCCACCCTGAGACTACATAGTGAATTCCAGGTCAGCCTGAGCTATAGCGAGACCCTACCTGGAAAAACCACAAAAAAAAAAAAAAAAAAAAAAAAGCAGCAAAGATAAGGTTGGAAAAATGGTTCAGTTTTTAAAAGCATTTGCTTGCAAAGCCAGATAGCCTCCCCCTGTTCAATTTCCCCAGTATCCACATAAAGCCAAATGCCAAATACCCAATGTGGCATGTTTGTAGCACCAGGACAGCAGGAGGCCCTAGTATGCCCATTCTCTCGCTCTCTCTCTCCCTCCCTCTTCTTATCTTTCTCTTAATTGATAATCAAGTAAATGCAGAGAAGAATAAAGGACACTGGTCATACTTGACTGAGGGTCTAACTCCTGCATGACCTCATGTTAATGATAACAACCTAACGTGTCTTATTTCTAACTATCCTCAACTTTGAGGTTCTGAGGATTAGGATTAAACCTTTCTTTTGGGGGGAATGTAGTTTAACCTATAAACAATCCACCCTTTGTCTTCTAGTACTTGTCCTTCCCCCATGCAAAATCTGCCTGTTCTATTCTAAAATCTTAAAAAGTCTATGGTATCCGCCCTTGGCTGTAGCTTAATAGTGTCAGTTAATTTCATGCACACGTCAGAATACAGTTGTGGGGAAAATTAGGATAGAAGTTCCTGTTGCAAATTATAAGAGAAAAATCAATTTATGTGCCCAAAGTATGCAGACTTCAGAAAGGTAATTCCATCCCATTCTAAAACTTAAAACAAATTCTCCATGTTCTCATGTTCTGTTCACTGGGCACACAGAGATGGTGGCCAAACCTCTAAATCACAGCAAATGAGTGATTTCTTTATGTAATGAGAGGTAGCAAGAATTTCTAAAATCAAAGAGAAGGCATCTATGACATCTGGGCCTGCGCTTCTGGGTTTTGGTGGAAGGGGCACCAGGTCTGCGGACATTTGCCCACACAGAGTCATCCTTCCTGTTCCAAATTCATGAATAATTCATCAAACATATTCACAAATAATTAACTCTGTCCAATTTCGGTCATACAGTTACAGAGGTGTGATAGCCTTATTTCATTTCACCCCCATATATGAAATGAAGTTCATGATTACTACACAAAATTTTTCCATATAGAAATGGTGGACTTAAGCCTGGAGGGAATGATAGATTTTATTGAAAATAGATTGGTTCCTGTGGCAGAGTTAGGACCAGAAAAGAAACCACCTACCCTAGGCCAATGATCTGTTTTAGAACTCCATGTTGGTTTCTGTCCCTATAGCATTTTCCTTCCCCTGAAGTTCTTAAATACTGGACAGAAGGGATAAGACAATAAAGTTTCTATCTGGAAGGCACCCCTGCCCCCAGCCACTGTAGCTGGTCCTCTGGTGTGTTTCTCTATGACTTTGTTTGACTCTCTTGCTAAAATGATAGACTTAATATGTAAGTGTATGAGATACTTGCTTCTGAAAGGAAGCAGAGAAGATAAAGAAAGAGATGGGGGGGGGAGAGAAGAGGAGGAGAAGGAACTTGAACCTAGTGCTACTGTGGACTTAGGACTGAGGGTACCAATATATCAGGAGCTTTCTATGGCCTGTTGGAATACATCTCTCCAAGCATTTCAGACATAGTTTCTGAAGCCCACTAGAAAAGGGCCAGAAGGGGCTTCGGAGTTGGCCTCAGGTAGTGTTGAAGGTGAATAGCAGACTTCCAGCACGCTGCATGTGTGTGGTGTACAGTGTGAGTGTGTGCGTGCATGTTGGCATGAGTGTGGGTGAGTTGTGTATGCCCAGGTGTATGCATGTGTGTGGAGAGTAGGTGATGTCTGGTGCCTTCCTCAATTGCTCTTCACCTTTTTTTTTTTTTTTTTTTTTTTTTTTTTTTTTTTTTTGAGACAGGGTCTTGAAACCTGCAGCTTCACTGATGTGGCAATATCACCTAGTCAGCAAGTCCCAGGGATCCTTCTGCCTCCACCTCCCCAGCACTGGGATTACAGGCATGCACTGTTGTGCCTGGCTCTTACCTGAATACCAGAAATCTGAACTCAAGTCCTCACGCTTGCCCAGCAAACATTTTACCAAAATGGATCATTTTCCAAGTCCCCACTAGATGCAGCATACGGCTCTGATTGCTATTATACATGGCTCTACAAGAATATTCTTTCCTTTTTATTTGATGCTGACAATTTTAGGGATGCCACCCAAGCCCTTAAACTTGTAGAAACCAAAAAATACCAGCAATCAAAAGCAAATTGTGCCAAAAATTACTTCTTTATTGAAAAGCACCTTGTTTAAGCAAAGTCCAAATTTAGAAAGCTGGAGGACACGAAAGGAAGCAGGTTGTACCATTCACGGAAGAGCACATAGGACCTCAAGGGAGCCGCATCTTGAAGATGTGACAGACCACACAAACCCAGTGACACCTAGGGGGAGAGAGAAGACAAGCACTGAAGACTAGAGCGCGTCTGACCCCCAGTCCCTTGTAACTCTATCTGAATCGATTTAAAGCCATTTGGGTACTAGCCGCTCCTTTTCACCAAGTTCATTGATTCTGTTGTTTTCCTTTTCTTCATGTAAAGGGTACTTTAATGCAGACATGCAGAGGACTTCATTTTCCTCCTTGAGCCTGTGATTTCTCTCCTGATACTTTAAATATCCAACTGGGGAACAGTGACTCCTCGCCCCGGTGCCTCCCTTTTAAGAACTCCTGCCTCAGCCGGGCGTGGTGGCGCACGCCTTTAATCCCAGCACTTGGGAGGCAGAGGTAGGAGGATTGCCGAGAGTTCGAGGCCACCCTGAGACTACATAGTTAATTCCAGGTCAGCCTGGACCAGAGTGAGACCCTACCTGGCAAAAACCAAAAAAAAAAAAACAAAAACAAAAACAAAACTCCTGCCTCACATACAAGAATTGCTCTTTAGAGACTGATTGAGAGGGGGAGGGGATATGATGGAGAATGAAGTTTCAAAGGGGAAAGTGGGGGGGGAGGGAGGGAAGTACCATGGGATATTGTCTACAATTAAAGAAGTTGTCAATAAAATTTTTTTAATAAAAAAAAGAAAAAAGAAAGGAGGGAAAGGATGATACCAACATGTGTTGTTACATACTAAGTATGTCCATAACTAATAAAAATAAATTTTAAAAAATAAAAAAATCGCTCTTTAAATTCATTTATCTCCTACATTTTTTTTTTTTTTTTTTTTTTTTTTTTTTTTTGTGGTTTTTCGAGGTAGGGTCTCACTCTGGTCCAGGCTGACCTGGAATTAACTATGTAGTCTCAGGGTGTCCTTGAACTCTCAGCGATCCTCCTACCTCTGCCTCCCGAGTGCTGGGATTAAAGGCGTGTGCCACCACACCCGGCTTTCCTACATTCTTAAAGAAGAGCAGCTACCATGGACCTGTGGTTTCTGAAGGATAGATGTAGCCTAACAGAGATAAAAGAATATTTGCTGGTATGCTAAAAAGAGAGAGAGAGAGAGAGAGAGAGCGACAGCTATATCCTTTATAACAACAAGAAATTGGACTTGACTAATCTAAAGTGTAAGAATGAACAAGAGCACGATGCAAACTATAACCCTGACTGCAGACACGGTCTGTGTTTCAAAAATTAATGGCCAGGTACGTGCAAAAGGAATCCATAGCAAATACTCACTAAGGAGAGGAATTCAAAGTAGCACAGGTAGCTTGCTCTGCCTCTACCAGGCATTCAGCCCACCAAGCAATAGTGCTGATCTCTAAAGAGCTTGTAACCCATCCCGGCTACTGGTGTAGGCATTCAGCATCAGTCCCATAATGGGTCCATGGAGTTCTCAGGACTCTCTTGTAAACATTGGGGTAGGCACTTACCTTAACATAGACCCTGGTCTTCAGCCAATCAGGGAATGATTTATGCCTCACTTTGAAATAGCTCTAATCCTCCCTTTGCATGGTGGCAGTGCTTGTCGACAGTGGCCCTCTTTAGGAATAGTAAGCATCTCAAGAGCATATGTGCGTTCTTTTTCGTCTTGGGCTGAGATTTCTCTTGCTGCATATTGGTCGAACCTGTGACCATATGGAAATTCTTCATGTTTATGAACTTGGTCCCTGTTCGGACTTTGCACTTGCTTATCTTGCTCAGAAATAACTTGTTGGGATGCTTGTCGTGCAAGGAAATGAATGCTTTCTTTCAGATCATTGTGATCCTGAGAGATACGTGTCTGTGGCAAGTTTGCAGCAACATCATAGTGGACGCGTTTAGTTTCCGAAAGTAAAATGGACTCGGGTGCCTCGAGGGGAGCGCCTTTGTACCTGTGAGGGAAACTATCTGTATGTTTAAATGCAAACTGGGATGGATCACTTGGAATGTAGCCTTTGGCCTCACCTGGTAACCAATAATAAAAATGTTTGAGTCACATCTCATCTGCGCAGCTCCTTTCCAAGGCTTGCCCCAGATTCGTCCTCATCAAATCATTGATGTTTCCACAAGGGGTGTGGATGTCAGTACAGTAGGGTTCAACTCCTATTAAGAAGACAGTCAGCCCATAGGTGGTTCTGCCCACTCCCCAAGTACGCTTCAGGACATTCCCCTAGCCACTTTTCTGCACACTTACCAGTGAATCCAATTGCAGCTACCTGGGCATCCAGAATGAAGAGCAGAGGAAGGGTGAAGAAGCTAGTGGAATTCATCGTTCCAGGACGGGTCTTCAGTGAGAGCTTAGTAAATCTTATTTATATACTCCCCAACTGGGCATGTCACAGGTGTGCATGACGTCATAAAAGGCACTGTCCCTTCTCGCTTATCTGTAATGTGAGCTTCCTTCTCTGTAGGGCATCATTGTTAATGTTCTAAGGGACAGGAACATGATATTGATCTTTTTCTTATCTCTACAAATCTGTGTCACCACTTAGAGAACATCACATGATCTCTATTTCCTTAATTTCCAGAAGAAATTCATGGCAGAAATAACAAACAAAGGCAACCAACCAGAGCCTGATCCAGTTTTCATTGTCCAAGCAGGGTGTGTCTCTCATGATGCCCTTATTCACATGTCACGTCACAGACAGTCTTACTGTGTTTCTACTTTTTTCAAAATGACGTGCATAGTCATTCTATTTCATCTGAAAAGAACCAATCATAGAGCTAAAAAGACATGGAAGACAGGTTTATGGAAGCCAAGGAAAGTTTTAAGAACAATCAATCTCAAAAATGTGCAAAATAGCCAGGCACGGTGGCACACACCTTATTCCCAGGACTGAGGAGGCAGAGGTAGGAGGATCACTGTGAGTGTGAGGCCAGCCTGAGACTACATAGTGAATTCCAGGTCAGCCTGGGCTAGAGCGAGACCCTACCTTGAAAAAAATGTGTAAAATGCATAACCTTAATACTGACTGATAAGAGGCCATAGCTTTCCAGTGTCTAGTTTCTGCTAGCAAGTTTGGTGAAAGAAGATTACTAGAGTTGTGGGTTACCAGCTAGAGGAGAGAGAATAGCAGCAATGTTTGCCTGAGGGCTGTATAGAGCAGAGTGAGAGTCAGGGCTGCACCTGAGATTGAGGTGAGTTATAGAGATGTTGTAAATTATGGGAGAAAGTTAACATGTTTGGATATTGACATGAATGACTTTTAGGAAAAGGAGGGAGAATACCATACTTATATAATTTTTAAAATCCTATGGAAAGCTGGGCGTGGTGGTGCACGCCTTTAATCCCAGCACTCAGGAGGCAGAGGTAGGAGGATCGCTAAGAGTTCGAGGCCATCCTGAGACTACATAGTTAATTCCAGGTCAGCCTGGACCAGAGTGAGACCCTACCTTGAAAAACCAAAAAAAAAAAAAAAAAAAAAAATCCTATGGAAATGATAAACAACTTCCAACAGGCCATTGGAATTATTTACTATAATTAATGACTGTATATTTTTATTTTATTATTTATTTATTTATTTATTTGAGAGAGAAGGGTGGGCAGATAGAGAAAGAGAGAGAATGGGTGCCCCAGGGTATTCAGCCACACTACAAAGGAACTCCAGACGAATGTGCCACCTTGTGCATCTGTCTTACATGGGTCCTAGGGAATCGAACCTGGGTCCTTGGGCTATGCAGGCAAACACCTTAACCACTAAGCCATCTCTCCAGCCCTAATGACTGTATTTTTAAAAGTATTTATTTATTTATGCATGCATGTGTATGTCACTGTAAAATATTTATTTATTTATACAGGTGTGTGTGTGTGTGTGTGTGTGTGTGTCACTGCAAACAGAGCATCATATGTTTGCACCACTTTACATGGATACTGGACAATTAAACCTGGGCCAGAAGGCTTTGCAAGTAAGTGCGCCTAACTGCTGAGCCATCTCACCAGTCCTGCTGAATGTATTAACATAGAAATAGTATTAATTGAGGCGTGATGCACAGGCAGCATTTCCACTTTATGTAGAAGTGTAGTTTCCTGTAATTATGAGAGCACTATGAGAGGCCCATAGAACAGTCCTTTCATTTGACTTAGGCAGACAGTGGTATGGAAAGTCCATGAAAGAAGGGAGCACTGCCTGTATTCATGAAGATCAGGATAGCATATGGGCCTAAGGAAAAGAGGGTTGGAAATATATTTTCAGGGCCTGGAGAGATGGCTTAGTGGTTAAGCACTTGCCTGTGAAGCCTAAGGACCCCGGTTCGAGGCTCGATTCCCCAGGACCCACGTAAGCCAGATGCACAAGGTGGTGCATGCATCTGGAGTTCATTCATTTGCAGTGGCTAGAGGCCCTTGCGCACCCATTCTCTCTCCCTCTCTCTCTATCTGCCTCTTTCTCTCTCTCTGTCTGTTGTTCTCAAATAAATAAATAATAAACAAAAAATTTAAAAATATCTTTTCAGTCATTCTGTCATAAAATGTTAATCTGGCGAAAGGCACACTGTATGGCATGGGATAAAGTAAATGCCACCCATGTGTTTACGGAAGAACAAAGAAATCAGTAAGTCATTAAGTAGAACACAAGTGTGCTTCGTGGTTTTCACGGGAGCCATGCTGAGCTCCTATAAAAGCATCTCTTTGTCCCAGGACAAATGATAACCTGATCCTCAGTAGAGATACCACTTGAACTTGAAATTACCTGAACTAAAATTACTTCCTGTGCCTGCTTATCTCTGTAATTCCCCCACCCACACATACAGTTCCTTTGATAAAATACCAACAGCTGCTCAATTCCAAGATTACTGGCAGAAGAATGGATCTAATAACATCGATCTTATCAGTGGATAAAAGAACAAGGTCCCTATCTAAGCCCGTACACAAAAGATACAGATAAAGTAAAAAGGCTCAGGGTATTCATCAAGAAAACCAGGGAAGGGCTGGAGAGATGGCTTAGCGGTTAAGGTGCCTGCCGGCTAGGCCTAAGAATGTCAGTTCCAATCTCTGGGTCCCACAGTTAGCCAGATGCAAAGTGACGCAAGGTTGCAATGCTGCACTTGACCACAAGGGGGCGCATGCATCTGGGGATCGTACACAGTGGCTGAGAGGCTGCTGGCACACCCATTCTCTCTCTCTCTCTCTCTCTCCCTGTCTCTCTCTCAAAAAAAAAAAAAAAAAAAAAAAAAAAAAAAAGGAAAAAAAGAAAACCAGGGAAAGTCAAACAAAAACTAGCAAGAGATGATGACATATGTATCAGAAGAGAATTCAGCATTTTATTACATGAATGGTGGCACTGAAAGAGATGAACCCATGATGTTACAGGAGCAAGAACAAGCCAAACCCCAAATTAATAGATTGAGATAAAAACTTTAAAAAAATATTTTTAAAAATTTATTTATTTATTTATTTGCAAGCAGAAAGAGAGATGGAAGAGAGGCAGACAGAGAGAATGGGCACACCAGGGCCTCCACCCACTGCAAAAGAACTCCAGATGCATTTGCCCTTTGTGCATCTGGCTTACGTGGGTCCTGGATAATCGAACTGGTATTCTTTGGCTTCTCAGACAAGTGCCTTAACTGCTAAGCCATTTCTCCAGCCCTGAGAGAAAATTTTAAAATCAAGTCAGTAACTGGTGAAATGAAGACTCAATAGAACAGAATTGACAGGAAAAAATTAAGAAGCCTGGGAGTCTCTTTGTGTCTAACCAAAACAAACCAAAGACAGAAGAACCCAAGTACTAGATAGTACTAGATAGGAACTAGATAGAGAGTTCCCAAAAGAAGAAATACAGATGGCATATAAACATCTAAAAAATGTTCTACATCCCTAGCCATCAGGGAAATGCACATTAAAAATACATTGAGGAAGGATCTGGAGAAACGGCTTAGCAGTTAAGTGTTTGCCTGTGAAGCCTAAGGACCCTGGTTCGAGGCTCAATTTCCCAGGACCCACGTTAGCCAGATGCACAAGGTGGCGCATGCATCTGGAGTTCATTTGCAGTGGCTGGAGGCCCTGGAACACCCATTCTCTCTCTATGTACCTGCCTCTTTCTCTCTCTGTCTGTCTGTTGCTCTCAAATAAATAAAAAATAAACAAAAAAGATTTAAAAATATGTTGAGGGCTGGAGAAATGGCTTAGTGGTTAAAGTGTTTGCCTGTGAAGCCAAAGGATCCTGGTTCTATTCTCCAGGACCCACGTAAGCCAGATGCACAAGGGGTACATTCACCTGGAGTTCGTTTGCAGTGGCTAGAGGCCCTGGAGTGCCCATTCTCTTTCTGTGTGCCTCTCTTCTCTCTCTCTCTCTCTCTCTCTCTCCTTGCAAATAAATAAATAAAAACAAAAATAATTTTTTTAACTACGTTGAGATTCCATCTCACTCCTGTCAGTTTAGCTACCATCATGAAAACAAATGACCATAAATGCTGGCAAGGATGCAGAAAAAGAGGAACCCTTCTACACTGTTGGTAGGAATGCAATCTGGTCCAGCCATTGTAGAAATAAGTGTGGAGGTTCCTGAGACAGCTAAAAATAGATCTACCATATGACCCAGCTATACGACTCCTAGGCATATATCCTATGGACTCATCTCACTACCTTAGAGATACTTGCTCGACCATGTTTATTGCCACTCTATTCACAATAGCTAGGAAATGGAACCAGCCTAGATGTCCCTCAACTGATGAGTGGATAATGAATATGTGACACATTTATATAATGGAGTTCTACTTAGCGGTAAAGAAAAATGAAGTTATGAAATTATACTAAGTAAGATAATCCAGGCCCAGAAAGCCAAATGTCACATGTTCTTTCTTATATGTGGATCCTAGCTACAAATGATTGGACTTCTATGTAAGTAGAAATAAAACTCAGTAGCAGAATCCAGTAAGCTAGAAAGGGGATATAAAGGGAGTGAGGGGGACTTAATAATATGGTATTATATATATGTAAGTAGAAGAACAGATTAATGGAGGTGAAAAGGCCTAAGTAACATCAGGGGAAGAGATTGAGTAAAGGAAAGATGGAGGGAGGGCTAATCAAAATCTAAGAGGATGTAAATAAGTCATATGAAGACCTACGTTTTTGGACAATAGAACACTCGGAAGAAATAGATTGTTACTAGAAAAATTTCAGTGCCAGGGATGGGATACTTTCCAGTGAGTTGTTGGCCAGGGAAATCACAGATACCCCCAAAACATTACAGACCACTGCCGAGGCCCTTGGTTTCCCACCAGGAATAGATGGTAAGACCCTGTTGCTGAAGATTCCACATACTTGGGCTGCAAGGTCACTGAGAAATCCTGCTGGAGCTAAGCTGAAAACCTCCTCCATGTAGACCAGCTGACAGAAAGCTGGAAAAAGCTATGCTGCATGCAGTTCAATGGGAAAGACAGAAATCACCAGTGGAGATACTCAATAGTGGACACGGAAAATCTTAAATTTGGCCAGCCAGGCCAAATGAGCCAACTGGTGCAATGGTGGCATGTCTGTTATGGGGGAAACCAACCACTCTAAATGGGAGGGAATAAATCCCTGATACTGAAGACCTACAACAGGGGTAGTCATGAGCCCTAGCGGTGTAACGTCCTCTGGTGTCTGGCTAAATGTATATACTATGCTCACCAAACTGCCCAGTAAGCATTTCTCTTAATGTCCACACCCATCTATTAATGCTACTGTCACTTTTGGCTAAAGAAGCGTCTCTTTTCAGATGGTGGTGACCTTGGGATGACTCAGAAGGCACTATGGTGCTGAGAAGAAGGGACAGAGGAGTGCTCAGCACTGAAACATCTCTAACACACTTTCCAAGGCTCAGAGTCCATTTTGGAAGAGGGGGGTGGAAAGAATGTAAGAGACAAAGGAAGAGTAGGACTCCTTACAACATGCTCCTCCAGACACAAAATGGCCTGGATATCCATGACCTCACAGTGCCTGACACTACCTACACAAGACCATCCTAATAGGAGGAAAAGATGATGACATCAAAATAAAAGAGACTGATTGAGAGGGGGAGGGGATATGATGGAGAGTGGAGTTTCAAAAGGGAAAATGGGGGGAAGGAGGGAAGTACCATGGGATATTGTCTACAATTATGAAAGTTTGTCAATAAAAAAAATAAATTAAATTTTTAAAAAGAAACCAAAAAGTAGAAGAGAGATTAGTTGGAAAGAAGAAGAGATTCAGTGGAGGGGGACTTTGAAGGGGGAAAGGGAGTTGGTGGGAAGGAATTATGGTCATGGCATATTGTCTATGTTTATAGAAATTGTCAATAAAAAGGTTTGGTTTTTTTCTAATTTGAAAAAAAAAAGCTCAGTCTTTTTTTTTTTTGTTGTTTGTTTGTTTTTCGAGGTAGGGTCTCATTCTAGCCCAGGCTGACCTGGAATTCACTCTGTATTCTCAGGGTGGCCTCAAATTCACGGTGATCCTCCTACCTCTGCCTCCCGAGTGCTGGGATTAAAGGTGTACACCACCACGCCCGGCAAAAAGCTCAGTCTTTATCCTTAGCAATAAATACTTCAAGTTGTTTTCCTGCAAGGGGAGGTGGGGGGAATAGCCCAAGTAATAAAATCAGAGCTGAAAAGGGGATGTTACTGCCAATTCCAAAGAAATTCAGGTGATCACTAGGGAATAGCTTGAAAACATACGCTTCAATAAATTGTGAAGATTCTAGACACAAATGACCGACCTAAAAAATACAACAGCCTAAACATCTCTGTGCTGAAGAAGGAAACTGAAGCAGTCAGTCTCCCCACAAAGAAAAGCCAAGGTCCAGAGAGCTTCATTACTGAATGTCACCAGAGCCCAGACCTCTCAGCAAGGCTAATGGCAGCCAATGGTTACAGGAAGAGAGGAGTCAGGGTCATCACTGGTGCAGCCAGTGGCAAGTTGCCCATTCCATAGTAATAACCTTTCATCTATGATCAGGCAAGCAACCTTAATTTAACTCAATGGATTAAAAAAGGCATAAAAGTAAGACTGTGGTTAATCGGGAAGAAGGATATCAATAGGAAGAGGAGGGGATAAGAGAGGGCAGTGGGGGGGGGAGATAAAATTGAAATGCATTATACATGTTTGAGAATGTGAAAAATGGGGAAAATAAAACTTTAGGAAATCTGATTTAGGACACAAAAAAGGAGGAGGAGGAAAAGAAAGAAAAGGAGGAGGAGAAAATAGAGAGGAGGAGGAGAAGGAAAAGAAGCAGAAAGAAGGAGGAGGAGGAGAAAAAACAACGGGGCTGGAGAGATGGCTTAGTGGTTAAGGTGCTTGCCTGCAAAGCCAAAGGACCCAGGTTTGATTTCCCAGGACCCACTTAAGCCAGATGCATAAGGTGGCACATGCGTCTGGAGTTTGTTTGCAGCAACATAAAGCCCTGGTGCACCCATTCTTTCTCTCCTGCACTCTCTCTCTCTCTCTCTCTCTCTCTCTCTTTCTCTCAAATAAAATAAATACAAAAAATTAAAAAAAAAAAAACTAACCCCAATGCTCCACAAACTACTCTAAAAAAAAAGAAGAGCAAGAATGCTAACAAACTCATTGTACAAAACTAATGTTACTCTGAAACAACAACTGAATCAAGACACAATACCTTAGAAAAAAACCATCTTCCCTGATGAACATAAACACAAAGATACTCAAAAAAGAGCTGGAGAGATGGCTCAGCAGTTAAAGGTGCTTGCTTGAAAAGTCTGGTAGCCTGTGTTCAAATCTCCAGTACTCAGTTAAGCCACATGCACAAAATGGTACATACATCTTGAGTTCATTTGCAGGGGCAAGAAGCCCTGGAACACCCATTTCCACACACTCTCTTTCTCTCTCTCCCTTTTTCTCTCTTTGTTTGCAAATAAATAACTAATTTTTTAAATCCTCAAACAACTTATAAAATGAACTCAACAGCACATTAAAAAGATTATACACCATGATCAAGTTTTCATACCAGAGATGCATGAATGATTCAATGAAACTAAATCAATAGGGCTCCTATCAATGGTAGAGAAAGCATGCCAGAGTTCATGGGAGACCAGTGAGCAGAAAGTGGAAGATTGTTCTAAATGTACACAAAGCAAAGCAGGGAGATAGTTCAGTCAGCAGAGTGCTTGCCATGCAAGCATGAGGGACCTGATCTCAACCACCAGAGCCCATGTTTTAAAATGCTGCTCTCGGGCTGGAGAGATGGCTTAGCCGTTAAGGCGCCTGCCTGCAAAGCCTATGAACACTTGTTCAAAATCTCCAGGTCCCACACTTAGCCAGGCACAAAAGTGATGCAAGCACGCAATTCCTTGCATGCCCACAAGGGGGCACACATGTCTGTAGTTCGTTCACAGGGGCTGAAAGGCCCTGGGGGCACATTGTCTCTCTGCTGCTTCCTTTCTCTTCTCTCTCTCTCTCTCAAATAAAAAAGTGCTGGTCTCCTGCAGCAAAGCAACAGTGAGACGCAGATACTAAAGACAATAGTTATATTCAATATTGGCTGTTTCCTAAGTTACAGTCTAAGAAAAAGGAGGGAAAAGCGGTAGTGACAAAAAAATTAAAAAGGGCTGGTAGCCTCTTTAAAACTTCTTAGAGTGTCGGGCATGGTGGCACATGCCTTTAATCCCAGCACTCAAGAGGCAGAGGTAGGAGGGCCAGAGTGAGACCCTACCTTGGAAAAAGCAAAAACAAAACAAAACAAAACAAAACAAAACAAAACAAAACAAAACAAAAACCTGCTAAGAGTAGGGCTGGGGATGGCAGAGGCTTAAGGATCCAGATTCCTCAGGACCCATATTAGGCACAAGGTGGCACATGTGTCTGGAGTCTGTTTGTAGTGCTGGAAGCCCTGGTGCAACCATTCTCTCTCTCTCTACCTCTCAAATTTTTTTTTTCGGGGGTTTTTAAAATTTTATTTCAAAAGCTTGGATAGCTTCAATATCCAGGTCGTGGCAAAATCAGGACACGTGTAAAATACCTTACAATACATTAGATTCCCAAAAGGTACCAAAAAGTACAGTAAAATTAACACTTCCATTACAGGAAATGTATGACACAAATAATATAAAATTAAAAGGTGAAAAAAGGTGACACTGGTTTCCTAAGATACAGTTTACTCTTTACAACCAGGGTCCCAGGTCCAGGCTGCAGAGCGGCAGCAGGAAGTAGACCCTCCTATCTGGTACTGGGTAACCTGGTAATAAAATCAGCCCCCGCTCTGGCCTCTGAGACACCACGCTGCCTAAAACAACTAGAGCTCTGGAAATAGTAAACAGGAGAGTGATTTCCAGGGGGGAATTTTTAAATAAGATGCACGTGGGACAGGCCATAGAAAGTTTGCCAAGTTAAATTTGGTACATAATTGTGTTCACTCCGTATCCAAACAAAGCGTGTGCGGTCGTCAGTTGGCCGCTCCTGCTGCTGCCTCAGTATGGCTTGTAGTTATTCTGATGGCCACCGCGTCGCTGGCTCTTCCCGTAATTTGTACTACCCTGACCTCCACCTCCACCACTGCCTCGGTTCCCTCGGTTGCGCTTTCCACGACCCCCAGAGCCATACTGCTGTTGCTGATAGACCTCTTTGGGCTGGGCAACCTTGATTTCACACTTGCTTCCACTGACAGTATGGAATTTTTTCTCCAGAACCTTCTTTACAGGGTCTTCTTCTTTAAAAGTAATAAAAACAAAGCCCCGCCTTTTGTTCAACTTGGGATCCATTGGAAGCTCAACAGCTTCAATCTCCCCAAACTCGCCAAAGAGGATTCAGGCCCCACAAAGATTTTCTTGGGTCCTTCTTCATAGCCATGGCCTTTTTAGGGTCAATGACACGGCCATCCAGCCTGTGCTCCTTCTGATCTAGGACCTTTTCTACGCTGGCAGAATCTTTGAAGAGGATAAACCCAAACCCTCTTGAACGTCCAGTGTTGGGATCCATTTTTATTGTACAATCAACAACCTCTCCAAATTTAGTAAAATAATCCTTTAAATCTTTTTGCTGGACCGAACATTTTCCCGCGTCCTCCTCGTTCTTGCTGGCGTTGATCTGGTCACCCTCGGCGCCGTTCTGGTTCCCGCTCGGGGCCGCCGGCGCTGCGGCGGCTGCTGTGGTTGCGGACGGCGGCGCGGGCCCGCTGCTGGCCTCGGCCGGCGAGTCCCCTTCGGGCGCGGCCTCGTGTCCGTTCTCGGTGGCGCCCGTCGTCTCCATGGGCTGCTCCTCACCCGCTTCCGACATGGCAGGCCGGGCCGCGGCGGCTCCTCGCCGCCGGGGACGCTCGGAGGGCCGCTGGGGGGCCGCACTGGCCGGGGAAGGCGCCGAGGGCTGGGCTGGGCTGGGCCGCGCTCGAGCACGAGCTGCCGCGGCGGAGAGCGCGACGCGTCGTCCGTGCGTCCGCCTGCGCTTCCTCCTCGGCCGCCGGCGCGCCAAGCCCACCGACGGACAGAGGGAGAGAAACACACAGAGGGAGAGGGAGAGGAAGACAGGTAGAGATGGGCGCACCAAGCAGCCTCTCAGCTGCTGCGAATGAAATCCAGATGTGTGCGCCCCCATGTGGTCAAGTGTGGCATTGCGCCCTTGCATCACTTTGCATCTGGCTAAACGTGGGACCTGGAGATTGGAACCAGCGTTCTTAGGCTTAGGAGGCAGGCGCCTTAACCGCTAGGCCATCTCTCCAGCCCTCAAATATTTTTTTAAATGCTGGTCTCATGGAGGGAGGAGGGGCCACAAGGTCCCACTCATCGCTGAGAATTTATACACAGGTAATTGGTGCTGGGAGAGGGAGAGAGATCTTCTTCAGTGGTGTAGCCACTGGTGAAGTGCCCATGCTTCTGTAAGCAGCCCTCATCCATACTCATGAACTCCTAACGTAAAAACGTCTAAAACAAAGACATGAAAGCATTAGGAGAACCAGTTGGGAAGAGAAAGGGGACTAGCAAATGTGGGAAATGGATAGAGAGGGTAATGGAGAAATATGATCAAAATACATTATGTACGTGTATGAGAATGTAATGAGGGCTGGAGAGATGGCTTAGCAGTTAAGGCACTTGCCTGTGAAACCTAAGGACCTAGGTTTGATCTCCCAGGACCCACGTAAGCCAGATGTACATGATGGTGCATGCATCCGGAGTTCATTTGCAGTGACTGAAGGCCCTGACATGTTTATTTTCTCTCTTTCTCTCTATTTGCCTCTTTCTCTCTCTCAGATAAATAAATAAAATATTTTTTGAAAAAGAAAATGAAAATGTAAAGAAGTCTATTATGTGTAATAAACATATAAAAATTTTAAGAGCCAGGTGTGGTGGTGTGCATTGTAATTCCAGCACTGTGGCTCACTGGCCAGCCAGTCTATTCTGCTTAACAAGCTCTGGGAAAGTGAGAGACTGTTTCAAAAAAAAAGGGGGGGGGGAATCCAGAGTCCAGAGTGGGTAGAAATACTCTGAGGCATAGTCATCCCATCCCCCCTTCCCTGCTACCCACAGGGCCTGACTGAGGCCTTCATGACCCCACAATGAATACTATAACCCCACTGAGGAGGGCCTCCAGGATAATAGGAGCACGGGACAGGAGATAAAAGAGTATAACTTATTATATATAAAATAAAATTGAAATTGAAAAAAAAAATGTCCCAGCACTCGGGAGGCAGAGGTAGGAGGATCGCCATGAATTCGAGGCCACCCTGAGAATACAGAGTAAATTCTAGGTCAGCCTGGGCTAAAGTGAGGCCCTACCTCGACAAACCTGGGACCTGGGATACCTAAACACTTTGTGGCCTACTACAGAGATACTTGCACATCCATTTTTATCACTGCTCTCTCACGATAGCGAGAAAATGGCACCAACCTAAATTCCACCAACAGAAAAACAGAAAGTGAAACTGTAGTATACATCTACACTGGAATGTTATTCAACCACAATGAAGAACTAATTTGTGAAATTTGCATAAAATGGATGGAACTAGAAAACATTATATTTAGCTAGCTATCCCAGGTCCAGAAATACAAATACGGTGTGTTCTCTCCCATGTGTATTCTTAGCTTCTAAGCGGTAAAAGTGTGAATGTCGGTGGGAATCAATGTGGATAAAGACCAAGGAATTAGAAAGGTGCCCGTGAGATTGGAGACACAAGGCTTTGAGGGAAAGGGGTGGGGGAGACAATAGACCCCCTGAGAGAAGAAAGGGGAAAGGGGGTACTGACTGGGGAACGGGTACTAAAGGGAAAGAGGGAGCAGCCAGATGAGAGGGTGGAGGAGCCACCAACCGAAACTAAGTATTATGAAAAGACCATAAGGAAACCCATCACTTTGTTAGCTAATTAAAAAAAAAAAAAGAACGTATGGTACCTGAGGAACACCTGAGCTTGTCCTGTGGCCTTCACACTCATGTGTACATACATGCAAAGGCATCACAAACGCATGTGCACCTGCACATATACAAACCTACACACACATGTGCACACACAAGTAAGTAAAAAAAAAATGCAAAGTAGAAAACACCTTCACCAGCCAGGATCCACCTCCTCAAGGCTTTCCAGCCTTCCCAAAGAGCACCACCAGCTGAGAAACAAACATTCAAATCAGGAGACTGTGGGACGCATTTAAGATTCAAACAGTCACATTCCACACTTGATCCCCCAAATCATAGCTCTATCATCATGCAAGGTGCATTTCAGTCCTACATCAAGAACCCCCGAAGTTTCCAACACAGTTCAAAAGTTTCTGCTAAGACCAGGCTGGAGAGATGGCTTAGCGGTTAAGGCGCCTGCCTCCTAAGCCTAAGAACGCTGGTTCCAATCTCCAGGTCCCACGTTTAGCCAGATGCAAAGTGACACAAGGACGCAATGCCGCACTTGCCCACAAGGGGGCGCACACATCTGGATTTCGTTGGCAGCAGCTGAGAGGCTGCTGGCACGCCCATCTCTATCTGTCTTCCTCTCCCTCTCTCTCTGTCTCTTTCTATGTCTCTCAAAAAAAAAAAAAAAAAAGTTTCTGCTAAGACCAACTGCTCTCTGCTTGGATTTGAGGCCCACGCCATGGAGGGAATCCTTGGCTGGTTCTGAAAACCAAATGAAAAGCTTATTGTGTGCTGGAGAGATATCTCAGTGGTTAAGGCAAAGCCTATGAACCTAGGTTCAATTCCCTAGTACCCAGATAAAGCCAAATGTACAAGGTGGAGCACACATCTGTAGTTTGTTTGCAGTGGCTGGAGGCCCTGGTGTGCCCATTCTCTCTCCCTCTCCCTCTTTCCCCATCTCTCTCTTACATAAATAAATGAATAAATAAATAAATAATTTTTTTAATTTAGAGAGAGACAGAGAGAGGGACAGTTGGCATGCCAGGGCCTCAGCCACTGCAATCGAAGTCCAGATGCTTGTGCCGCCTAGTGGGCATGTGCAACCTTACTGTTGCCTCTCCTTTGTGTGTCTGGCTTACATGGGATCTGGAGACTTGAACATGGGTCTTTAGGCTTTGCAGGCAAGCCCCTTAACCATTAAGCCATTTCTCCAGCCCTGAATAATTTTTTTAAAGCCTATGGCTGGGGAGATCATAAGCCCTGGAGGCAAAACTACCACTCTTGTGTGGCTAAATGAATCTATTATGTCCATCAACCTGCCCTCTAAATACTTATGCTTATGTCCATATATTAATACTTGTATTAATCAGGGTTCTCTAGAGGAACAGAACCAATAGAATGAATAGTATTGAAAAGGGAGTTTATGGCAGTCCAACAATAACAGTCTGCAGGCTTGAGCGTTAAGGAGCCCGGTAGCTGCTCAGTCCACGAGGCTGGATGCCTCAGCGGTCCCAATCCAGCACTGAAGGCCTGGAGGAGTCCTGGAGAGACGCTGCTCTTCAGTCCATGCTGGAAGGCTGAGGAGACTTGGTTCCAATGCAAGGAAGGACAGCCGAAGAGGGAAGATGCGCGTGGTAGTGAAGCACTCACCAGCAACAGCACAGGCAGCCGGGCTGGAGGAAGAGGCTCTTTTCTCCCAGAGCTTCCTCACATAAAGCCCCCCTCCAGGAGGGCTGCCCCCTCTGGTGAAAGGGCTTCCTCCTTCAATTCATCCTTCCTGGAAGCAACCTCAGAGAGCCACCCAAGAGGATTCCCAAACTGATTAAGTTAACAACAGAACTGAACCATCACACTGCTCTCCTTTTTGGCCAGAGAAGTTTCCGGGAGACTCAAAATTCATCAAAGTGCTGAGAAGTGACAGTGGGGTGTGCATCACTAAGTAAGACATCACTACCACACCTTCAACACCCAGGGGCCTTTGCAGAAGAGGTGGTGGAAAGAACCTAAGAGCCTAAAGAAGGGGAGGAGTGCTTACAGTGCTGTCCTCCAGACTCAAACCAGCCTTGATATTCATGACCTCACCAGGGCTGGTGCTACCTACACAAGACCTGCAAAGTAGGAGGGGAGAGCCAGGTGTGGTGGCAAACGCCTTTAATCCCAGCACTCGGGAGGCAGAGGTAGGAGGATGGCTGTGAGTTCAAGGCCACCCTGAGACTACAGAGGGAATTCCAGGTCAGCCTGAGCTAGAGTGAGGCCCTACCGGAAAAAAAAAAAAATAATAATAATAGAGGAGAGATTAGTTGGAGGATTTGGGAGGGTGGGAGGGGATTATAGTCATGGTATATTGTCTATATTTATGGAAGTTGTCAATAAAATATTTTTTAAAAATCAACATCAGCCAGGCGTGGTGGCGCATGCCTTTAATCCCAGCACTTGGGAGGCAGAGGTAGGAGGAGCCCTGTGAGTTCAAGGCCATCCTGAGAGTACAGAGTGAATTCCAGTTCAGCCTGAACTAGAGTGAGACTCTACCTCAAAAAAAAAAAAAAAAAAAAAAAAAATCAACATTAAAGATGATGGAGGACCCCGAAGCTATGACTTAAATTTCCACCTTAAACCCAGAACTATCCGAAAGAAGTTGATAAATATCACAACAAAACAAATTAAATAAGAACTAGAAAAACAATAGAGAAAATATAAAAAGCAAAATATTGATTCTTTGAAAGGGTCAAAAATCACATAGACTCTTTCATGGATTGACCATGAACAATGAAGACTCAAGTTCACAAATTCATAGATAAAACTGGACCTATGCCTGCATACTTCAAAGAAAGGGATTTTCAGAGAATATTTTGAGCAAGTATATAGCTCCATTGTGGATAACTTAAACATCATGGACAAATTCCTAGAAAGTTACTATCAAAATTGACCTAAAAATATGTGTTGTTTTTTTAAAGTGACAAATTTATTCCAGATAAAGAGATGGAATCATCGATTTAAACAAAACAAACAAACAAAAAACAAAAACAAAAAAAAAAAACCCTCCTGGTTAAGGGGAGACTGCTCAGTGATTAAAAGTGCTTGCTGGCAGGGTCTTTGGGCCTGGATTCAATTCTCCAGCACCCAGGTAAAGCCAGATGCACAAAGTGTTTCTTTGCTCCAACAGGAGCCTCTCTCTCCTCCACCCCCTCTCGCTCCTCACACATAAATAAATAAAAATATTTTTCACTCCTAGCTGATTGTACTCCACAGGCCCATTTGGTACTGACCTCACTCCCTGGTCTGTCCACCTAAACCTGATCCGATCTAAGCAGACAGCCCAAGGTCCACATGAGTACCCTCCCACCCCACCCACTACAACCCCAGGCCCGCTTCCCTAGGATTGGGAACCAGGCCCATTGCGGCTGACGTCACTACTGCCTGCGCCAAGCCTGATCTCGCTCCCCAGCCTCAGCACCGAGTAGGCCTCCTACCGTCCAGGTGAGTGTTCACCACGCTGCCGCAGGTACAACCCTTAAGTCAGGCTTGCTGGCACTGGGGATCAGGACCAATTTGGCGCTGACCTCACTCCCTATCCTGCCTAGCTGTGAGGACTGTAGGTCTGTAGCTCCTGAGTAGGCCCCATGGGGTTCGCGGAAAGTGAGAGCCTCCTGGTACACTCCAGACCCGAACTCACGGGGACTGGGGCTCAGGCCTGTTTGGCCCTGACCTCACTCATTCCTGTCTTTGTTTCCTTGAATGGGGATTCCTGAGTTGAAGGCACCCCACAGCCCCTGGCTAAGTAGGCCTCTGGGGGTCCAGATGAGCAATATAATACTGGTCCCACTGCGAGTTCCATGGGTTAAAGAGCAGGTCCATTTGACACTGGTCTTCCTGGCCTGCCTGCCTGCCTGCCTGCCTGCCCGGGAAGAAGGGACGACTCCAGAGCTGATCACACTTCTCAGCCCCCTGGCACCGAGTAAGCCTCTGGGTGTGGCGGGGGTCCAAGTGAGCAATATAGCCCGAGCCTCACTCCCACTCCCTTGGATTAAGGATCAGGCCCATTTCTGTGCTGACCTCATTTCCTGGTGCCTGCCTGCCTGCCTGCCTGCCTGCTTGTGCCCTTGGAGTAGGGACTCCAGTGCTGATAGCACTCCATAGTTCCTTCCCCACCGAGTAGGCCAGGCAGCTCAGGGTCCAGCCAAACCTTCCTGGAGTCTTCCCATGCAAGGAGGAGCATGCTCAGTTTCTGGTGTACCTGGCCCAGACATACAAATAGACCTCCATGCCACCACACGTGGATCGCGGCTGACCAGGCCACACGCAACAGAGGCCAGACAAGAGCTGATGTTGCCGTATTCTCAGCAAGACAAAAAGACTGTCTCTAGATAGGCTAACCCCAGTGCAGAATAAGTAACCCAGAAAAGATGTCCCCACCAAGAACGCCTCGTCCCACCGTGGAAGCCTCCAGTGAAAACTAATTAGAGTAAACTCCAGACACAGAATTCTAAGATGCAATTACAGTAAGCATATTTAACAAGCTTAATGAAATGGGAGAGAAACAACAAAAAGAACAAAAAGAACAACCCCAGTTTGATTCCTAGTGCCCACATAAAACCAGATGCACAAACTATGCACCCAGGGTTTATTTGCAGTGGTGTCCATATGTTCTCTTTCTCTCATAAATAAATAAATAAATAAATAAATAAATAAATAAATAAATAAATAAATATCTTTAAAACTCTAAACAAAAAGAGAGTACGAAAAGCTGTAAGAGAAAAACAGCTCGTTCTTTACAAAGCTAAGCCCATCAGAATTATGTCCAATTTTTTCAACGGAAACTCTAAAAAAGCCAGAAGGGCTTGGAATAGATGGCTGAATGAAATGGATGAGAGTAAAAACAAAACAAAAAAAAACAAAAAAAAAACCCACCTCAATGAGGACTGGGTCAAATGCAGGAATGAATTCCAAGAGACAATAAGAAAGCCAAATGAAGAAATGAAAATGTAATTCAATAAAGAGATGGCAATGCTGGAAAAAAAAAACTAACAGAACACAAAAGTGAAATAACTATTTTGTTGTTATTTTAGTTTTTTGAGGTAGGATCTCACGGTAGCCTAGACTCATTTGAAACTCACTATGTAGTCTCAGAGATGGCTTCGAACTCACAGCAATCCTCCTAGCTCTGCCTCCCCAGTGCTAGGATGAAATCCATGCACCACCACGCCTGGCTAAAGTGAAATAACTCTTTTAAAAGGCTCCCATGAAGGCCTCACCAACAAAATAGATCATATAGAGGACAAACTATCAGGGCTTCAGAGCAAGACAGAGGAGATAGATCAGGAGTCCAAAATCAATAACAAGATAATATATATATATATGTACATATATATACATATATATGTACATACACATACTATATACATATACATATACATATGTATACACACACACACACACACATATATATATACAGAACATGAGGGAAATGTGGGACACTTAAAAAGAGCAAACATTTGAGCCGGGCGTGGTGGCACACGCCTTTAATCCCAGCACTCGGGAGGCAGAGGTAGGAGGATCGCCGAGAGTTTGAGGCCACCCTGAGACTACATAGTTAATTCCAGGTCAGCCTGGGCCAGAGTGAGACCCTACCTCACAAAACCAAAAAAAAAAAAAAAAAAAAAAAAAAAAAAAAAGAGCAAACATTTGAATCATGGACATACAAGAAGAGGAAGAATTACAGGCTAAGGTCAGAGAGAATATCTTCAATAAAATTATGGAAGAAATCTTAAAAAGGTGAAGTCCATCCAGGTACAGGAGGCACACAGTACACCAAATAAACATGACCAGAGAGGAAGTTCCTATGTCACATTGTCGTTAAAACACTAAACATGGACTGAGGAGGTGGCTCAGAAGTTAAAGGCACTTGCTTACAAAGCCTGACAACCCCAGTTTGATTCCCTAGTGCCCACATAAAACCAGATGCACAAAGTATGCACCCGGGGTTTATTTGCAGTGGTGCCCATACGTTCTCTTTCTCTCTTAAATAAATAAATAAATAAATAAATAAATAAATAAATAAATAAATAAATCTTTAAAACTCTAAGCATGGGAAACAAAAAGAGAGTACTAAAAGCTGTAAGAGAAAAACAGCTCGTCCTTTACAAAGGTAAGCCCATCAGAATTATGTCCAATTTTTTCAACGGAAACTCTAAAAAAGCCAGAAGGGCTTGGAATGGAGTACTTCAAATTTTGAAAGACCATGGCTGCCAGCTCAAACTACTATACCCAGCAAAATTATCCATCATAATAGACGGTTAAAGCAAACCTTTCCATGATAAAAAGCCAGCTTTATGAATATATAAGCACTAAGTCAATCCTACTGAGACTACTGGATGGAATACTTCACACTGAAGAGAACAAGCATACTCAAGAGGCTTCCAGGGTGGGAGAACAACAATCAAAACCAGAGCAGACAAAGGACGTTAGAATCAGTCTTAGAGAGAGGGGGAACCAAGGAGGGATGAAAGAGGGGGACATTTCACAGGCAAGTAGAGGGACACAAAGGAAACAAACAAACAAACAGGGTAGTGCAATAAATAAATATTTGTTTTAAAACTCTATTTCCATATTTGCATATATATGTGTATATATATATATACATACATACACATATATATTCCACACATGAGAAAAAATGTGATAGTCTTGCTTACTCACTTAATATGATGATTTCCAATTCCATCTACTTTCCTATAAGTGATACACAATAAATGTTTATTCGGCCATAAAGAAAAAGGAAATTATGTCAAATGTTAATGATTTCTGTATGTTGGTTTTGTTTTCCAGGTACTTTGCTGATGGAGTATTCAAATTTTGAAAGTTATGGCTTCTTTGTATATATACTATACCCAGCAAAATTATCCATCATCACAACTTTAAAGCAAACTTTTCCAATTTGGATGTCCTTTATTTTTTTATGAATTTTTATTCTAGTCAGGACTTCTAGTCTTGGATGGAATAATGGGAAGGTTAGCATTCTTGTCTTATTCCAAATCTTAGAGTGAACAACAATCAAAACCAGATGCAGTTAGCTATTGACCTAATAATCAGTCTTATATTATGGGAACCAAGTTAATTTGAAATATTTATTATTATATTTAACAGGCAATTATGAGAAACAGAATACAGGGGGAGGAGGGTTTCACTCTGGTCCAGTCTTGACACAATGGTCCAGGTAAAGGGGAGAGGTCTCAGGGTGGTGCAGAGAGGACGGTGATCCTCCTACCTCTGTCTCCCCTGGCTGGGATTAAGTGGTCATCCTTCTATTTCCACAATGCATACATAATTATACAAAATATAGATGTGTATGGAACACCAGAGCATCTAGCTATATATTCCACACACCAGAAAAATGTGATAACCTTACTGCACATGTGATGATTTCCAATTCCATGCATCACCTTGTGCACACTGGTTGATGTGGGTTCTAAAGGGAGTTGAAATTGGGTCCGTTAATGATTTCTGTATGTTGGTTTTGTTAACCACTAAGCCATCTGATCTCTCCAGCCCAAGATGTTGAAATTTTTAAATGGATTTTTGGCATATAGATTTTCATCACACAATCATTGCCTGTAGTTTTCCAATTTTGTCCTTTATTTTTTCCTTTGGTTTTATTCTATCAGTGCAATGCTGGCCTATATGACATGAAATGGGGAAGGTTAGCATTCTTGTCTTATTCCAGATCTTAGAGTGAATACTTTTGGCTTTTCCTCACTTCATATGATGTTAGCTATTGACCTAATAGTTTGATTATATTATGTAGATACGTTAATTTGTTTGGCATATTTATTATTATATATTCATATATTATTATGAAGAAATATTGACAGGAGGATTAGATGTGCAAGGTAGGGTCTGGCTACATAGCAAGCTGAAAGCCAGTATTCACTATATAGTCTCATTTAAAAAAAGGCCTTGAACTATATTAGTTCTTTTTCCTATACCTCTGTCTCAGTGAAGGCTGGGATTAAAGGCATGTGCCACATTGCTGGGACTTAATTTTTTACCAGAAGCAGCTAATGGAAGGAAAAGGGTTTAGCCTCAGCTTAAGGTTTCAGGAACACCAGATGTGTGCAACCTTATGCACATGTGTGAGGGCATTTCATGCATGTCATCACCTTGTGGCATCTGGCTGAGTGAGGTTCTGGGAGTTGAACCTGACAAAACTCAACATTCACAGGTGCCTGGATGTCCCCAAGGCCAGTGTGCCAAGCCATCTCTCTCTCCAGCCCAAGATGTTGAAATTTTTAAATGCCTTTTTGGCATCCGTGGTTCAATTAGGACATCAAACCACCACACCATCTGTTGTTGTGTTCTCCTTTGGTTACAGCATCAGTGCTGATTCAATTTCGTAGAATCATCAGAAGGGTTTCCTTCCTCTTCTATTTCTGCAATATTTAATGTTTATTTTGCAATGTGCCCATGAATCTCATTTGTAGTGGGTTGTTCTGGCATGTTAGCATACAATTATTGATTTTCAGCAGACAGATTCAACAGGCATGGTGAACATGCAGACCAGGTCAGTTATGGAGAAGTGGAGACAGGAGGATTAGCTTACAGATCAAACTTGGCTAGAAGCAGCCTGCTCTGAAAGGCCAGGCAAGGGAGCAAAAGGGACCAGCCACCACAGCACACAGAGCAAAAAAAACTACAGCCAAAACAGCAACTTCAGGAACTCCTGCTAGACACATTTGCATATCTTTACAATGGAATCTCAAACCCATCACCACACCTTAAGACCGGGCCCCAGTGACCTTGCCTCTAGCAAGGTGATTGCACAAACTATAAACTAATAAAATACTGAATATGGGGGACATATATTCAAACTACCACATTCCGCCCCTGGCCCCCAATATATTTAGCTCCTGGTCAATAGATTTATAACTATCACACATTGTAAATTGTACTCAGTCAATTTCAAAGGTTCTCATCTTGATCAACTTAAGATAGCCAGTCCTGGGTCAAACAAGTTAAATACTTTCAACATGTAAAGGCACAGAGTAAACATTTTAACTGGTATAAGGCATAGCAAGGAGAGACTAGAATAATGCAAACTCAACCACCATCAGCAGTCATCAAACTTCTGCAGTTCAAGTTCAATATAACCAGAGACTGACAGTCTCAGGTTTTCCAATTTGCCCCTCCAGCTGGGCAGAGTCGCCAGGAAAACTTTCATCCCATGCCAACACTGCACTCCATGGTAGCCCTTATGCACAGTCCTGGTATATCCAAAACATCTTCAGGTCTCCATGCAAACCACGGTCCATCTTCCAAAAGGCTCTTCCAGCCTATTCCTCAGGGACTTCATGCCCTGCCTTCATGCTGCATCTCAGCAGCGGCTCCTGGAACCGTGTGCAACTCATGACCACTCCATGCATTTTTCATATTTCCAAAACTAATACCAGGTGTGCAGGACACAGCCATATTCTCAATCCAGGGACAAAATAAACCATAGCCTTGAAAAGCAGGTTCCCTCTCCAGTCAGCTCTTTCCAAGAATTTGCATTTTTAACAGTCTTTCCTCAGGCATCCTCTCCATTGTTTTAATGTAAATCAAGTCAGGCCACCTTCCTTCCACCTTCCTTAAGATTGCTAATGCGTTGACAATAGCAGCTCCAGTAACCTAAAACCAGTCTCAGTGCCTCTTTTTACCTTTTGAGGTTTTTTAAAATTTAAAATCTCAGTCCGATATCAGTTCATGCCCTTCAGGTTAGCTGAGATGAACTTCCAGACCAGGCACAGTTATGGAGGAAGGGATATTATTTGTGAAGCTTACAGATCCAGGGAAGTTCCATAAAGGCAGGAGAAGCAGCCTGCTCTTCACAGGACCAGGCAGAGAGCAAAAGCCAACCAGCCACCACAGCACACAGAGCAAACCCTATTCATCACATTCTTTAAAGATCCTGTCTGTGGTATCAGCTTCAATGTTTTTTTACTTCAAATTTCATTCATGCAGCTCTTTATCTACTTAGCCCAGAAAGGTTTGTTGGTTCTGGTTTTCTCCTATAAAACCAACTCTTCCATCCAGTAGTATTGTGTTTGTTTTTTTCTAGTCTCCCATCTCATTTACTTGATTCTCAGATCTTTCTTCTTTATACAAATTCCCCTATTAGAACTAATTTTGTTATATCTCAGGGTTAGGTATATTGTGTTTCCATCTTTATTGATTTCAAAACAAATTTTAAACAAGTTTTATTGATTTGAGAGAGAGAAAGGTGAGAAAGAGAGAGAGAATGGGCCAGGAACTTTTCCCACTGCATGTGTCACTTTGTGCATCTTTCTTTCTGTGAGTACTTGAAAATTGAACCTGACCCGCAGGCTCTGCAAGCAAGCACCTTTAACTGCTGAGCTATCTCCCCAGCACTCAAAATGTTTTTATAATTTCCATTTTAATTTCTGTCTTGGCCACCAATTGCTCAGGGTCTGTTTTTCATGTCCATGTATTTATAAAATTCTGAAGTTCTTATTTCTGATGATAAGAAAAAAATCTTTATATCACTTAAATCCTCTTATATTTGTGGTACTTGTTTTTGTACTAAAATATAATTTACCGTAGAGAATAGTGTATGCAGCTGAGAAGAATGTGTGTATTTTGCAGTGGTCAGTTAGGAAGTTCTGTAAATGTCTGTTAACTACACTGGGTATAGTGTGTGGCGTAAGTCCTATATTACTTTCTTGACCTTCTACTTCCGAAATTTTAATACATAGGGAAGCCCTTTATTATCATACTATAGCCTATCATTACTTACATGTTTATATTCGCTTTATATATACAGATGTTCCAAAATTACTGTGATATCATCTTGGTGAATTGATCCCATTATCACTAATTAATGGCCTTGTTTGTTTGTTTGTTTTTTGTTTTTGAGGTAGGGTCTCACTTTTGCCCAGGCTGACCTGGAATTCACTATGTAGTCTCAGGGTGGACTTGAACTCATGGCGATCCTCCTACCTCTGCGTCCCGAGTGCTGGGATTAAAGGTGTGTGCCACCCACCCGGTATCTTTTTATAGTTTTTGACCTAAATGTATTATTTCTCCTACATGTACAGCCTCTCTTGCACCACTATGGTGTCTGTTTGATTGGGCTATTATATTACTTTTCTTATTGCTATGAGCAAATACCTGGCAAGAAACAGTTTAAGGGAGAAATGGTTTCCTTTGCCTTACAGTCCTGGGGATACAGTCCATCATGGCGGCACAAGCATGGCCGCAGGGAGCTGGAAGATGTTCACATAGTACCCACAGTCAAGAAAAAGAGAAAATTGGACAGGAGAGATGGCTTAGTGGTTAAGGCGCTTGCCTGCAAAGCCAAAGGACCCAGGTTCGACTCCCCAGGACTCATGTAAGATGCACAAGGGAGTGCACACATCTGGAGTTCGTTTGCAGTGGCTGGAGGCCCTAGCACACCCATTCTCTCTCTCTCTCTCTCTTTATCTCTCTCTTTCTCTTTCTGCCTATTTCTGTATCTCTCTCTCAAATAAATAAAAATAAAATATTTTTTTTTAAAAAAAAGAAAAAGAAAATGCACAGGACATGGGGCCAGGCTATAAAGCCTCAAGGCCCACCCATAGTGACCCACACTCTCCAGTGTGACTTCACCTCCCAAAAGTTCCACAACCTTCCCAAACAGCAGCACCAGCTGAGAGCCAAGTGCTCAAACACATGAGTCTGTGAGGGCATTTCACAGTCACAACAGTTATTTTTTTCTCATCTCTTCTCTTTCATTGTTTATATTCTTGGGGATGAAATGATCTAATAAGGAGGATATCATTGGGTTTTGATTTATACCTATTCAGTAATGCTGTGTCTTCAGTAAGAGAATTTGACCTATTTGTGTCTAAAACAACTATTAATCAATAATGACTACTGTCATTTTGTTCATTACTTTCCAGGTTTTACAGATACTTTCTTATGCTCATAAACTCTTGGGCTAGAGAGATGGCTTATTGGTTAAGGCGCTTGCCTGCAAAGCCTAAGGACCCAGATTCCATTCCCTAATACCCACACAAGCCAGATATACATGTACCCACCTTCTGTCTCTCTAATAAATAAATTAAAAAATAAACGCTTTCTTTATAATTAAGCAATTTCAACTGTTACCATGTTCTGTTTCCTCATCTAATGCTTAGCACATCTATGAGAATTTTTTGTTTGTTTTTGTGAGGTATGGCCTTGCTTTAGCCCAGGCCGACCTGAAATTTGCTATGTAGTCTCAGGCTGACCTTGAATTTGCAGTGATCCAGGCAATAAATAAAAATAAAATATTTTTTTTAAAAAGAAAAAGATTATTTTACAAAAAGAAAAAGATTTGAAGGCACACCCATCAAAACACTCTTTTTTGTGACTCTTCTCTTTCAACTGTTTATATTCTTGGGAACAGCAGAGCTTTACTCCCAAAAGTCTTCCACACCTAAGGTCTTGTTGCAGCACCATTTGACAGCTGTCACAAAACAGTTACTTTTTTCTCAACAGTTATTTGGTTTTCACTCTTTCATTGTTTATATTCTTGGGATGAAATGATCTTTAAGGAGGATATCATTTTTTGACCAAGTTATACCTATTTATTAAGCTGGAGCTGGACAATACTATAGGAGGTCTGCTTTAAACTCTTGGGCCAAGAGAATTCTCTGACCTATTTGAGGTTGGTGGCATCTAAAAAACTATTAATCAATAATGACTACTGTCATTTTGTTTTACTTTCCAGGTTTTACAGTGTGTTCCACTAATCTTTTTTATGCTTATAAAACTCTTAGATATTACACATGTTAAAACCAACATCTGTAGCACATCTCTAATTTTTTGTTTGTTTTGGCTTGAAGAGGTATGAGAACAGATGTTCCAAAATTACTGTGATATCATCTTGGTGAATTGATCCCATTATCACTAATTAATGGCCTTGTTTGTTTGTTTGTTTGTTTTTTGTTTTTGAGGTAGGGTCTCACTTTTGCCCAGGCTGACCTGGAATTCACTATGTAGTCTCATACCAGACTTGAACTCAGCGATCCTCCTACCTCTGTCCCCAGTGCTGGGATTAAAGGTGTGTGCCACCCCGCCCGGTATCTTTTATAGATTTTGACCTAAATGTATTATTTGTTTTACATGTCTTGCACCACTATGGTGTCTGTTTGATTGGGCTATTATATTACTTTTCTTATTGCTATGAGCAAATACCTGGCAAGAAACAGTTTAAGGGAGAAATGGTTTCCTTTTGCCTTACAGTCCTGGGGATACAGTCCATCATGCTGGGAGCTGAAGATGTTCACATAGTACCCACAGTCAAGAAAAAAGAGAAAATTGGACAGGAGAGATGGCAGTGGTTAAGGCATAGTGACCTGCAAAGCCAGTTTGTTCCCAAAACTCCCCAGGACTCATGTACAGATGCAGCACACATTTTTTTTTTTTTTTTGAGGCCAAGTGCTTTGTGTCTTTTAGCACACCATTGTTCTTTCTCTTTCTCTCTTTATCTCTCTCTTTCTCTTTCTGCCTATTGAAATGATCTCTCAAATAAATAAAAATAAAATATTTTTTTTAAAAAAAGAAAAAGAAAATGCACAGGACATGGGGCCTTGAACCCACCATATAATGACCCACACTCTCAGTTTGACTTCACCTCCCAAAAGTTCCAGGTTTTCCCAAACAGCAGCAGCTGAGAGCCAAGTGGACACGAGTCTGTGAGGGCATTTCACAGTCACAACAGTTATTTTTTCTCATCTCTTCTCTTTCATTGTTTATATTCTTGGGGATGCAAAGCTGATCTAATAAGGAGGATATCATTGGGTTTTGATTTATACCTCAGTTTTATGCATCTGGTTTGTCCAGCCCAAGGCCATTCTTTTTAATAGAGAACATCTGTCAGATATTTTTGCCTCAATGGATGCCACTTAAAACAAGAACAAAAGGAGTTTTTATTAAACCATGCCATCAATTGTCCTCTTGAATATGCGTCTGTAGGTATAGAGTTGGATAACATGTTCCAAAAAGTGAAAATTTCTCTAGTGAGTCAACCTGTTTGCCTTTACCTTTACCTTTGAGAGTAAATGCTAAACCTTTTTCCAGTTGTTTGCTAGGCACTTCAGTAACCCTACAATTGAGGCAGTCCTTGTCAAGAAGACATATACACCTGCTCAACAATTTCATCAGAAACTAAGACCTGTCATTCAATTGGTAGCATCATCCTTGTCAAACATGACTAAGACTCTTCCTCATAATTTATTATGGCTTGATGTTGAAATGGCCCCACAAGCTCATATTTTGATGACTTGCTCTCCTGTCCGTGGTACCATTTAGGGAAGTGGTGGAGCCGTTTAGGAGGTGGAGCCTAGTTTGTATAAGTAGGTCAATAAAGGCCAACTTTTGAATGTTATTCTCAGCCCCCTGTTCCTTCTACTCTCTCTGCCTCTGGTCCTTTGTGATGTGAACAGTCTCACACATTCCTGTAAACAATTTTTCCCTGACAGAGGATGGATAATCCACCCACAGAAAGTATACATCTGCTAAGGTTGGAAAGTACATTAGTTTGGAATTCAGAGAGGCCAGCTCTTCCCAATCTACGTTTATTTTATTTTATTGTTTATTTATTTACTTGAGAGAGAGAGAGAAGGAAAGAGGCAGGAAGAGAGAAAGAGACACAGAGAGCGAGAGAGAACAGGCATGCCTGGGCCTCCAGCCACTGCAAATGAACTCCAGATGCATGTTGTACCTTGTGCATCTGGCCTATGTGGGTCCTGGGGAATCGAAACTAGGTCCTTTGGCTTTGCATGCAAGTGCCTTTATGCTAAACCATCTCTCCAGGCCATAATTTACATTTATTTATTTATTTTATTTTATTTATTTTTGGAGAGAGACAGACAGAGAGGGAGAGGGAGACAGATAGAGAATGGGCGCGCCAGCAGTCTCTCAGCTGCTGTGAACGAAATCCAGATGTGTGCGCCCCCTTGTGGGCAAGTGCAGCATTGCGCCCTTGCGTCACTTTGCATCTGGCTAAACGTGGGACCTGAAGATTGGAACCAGGGTTCTTAGGCTTAGCAGGCAGGTGCCTAAACCGCTAAGCCATCTCTCCAGCCCCATAATTTACATTATTTAAAGTTTATTTTTATTTATTAGAGAGAGAGAGAGAGAGAGAGAGAGAGAGGGAATGGGCGCACCAGAGCCTCTAGCCACTACAAATGAACTCCAGACACATGCGCCACCATATGCATGTGGCTTTCGTGGGACCTAGAGAATAGAACTGGGGTCCTTAGGCTTCACAGTCAAACGCCTTAACTGCTAAACCATCTCTTCAGCCCTACATTTTTATATATAGCATATCACTTAATTGTCATAGTAGTTAATTGTAGCAGTTTTGGTGTTTAATCCTAATGCTGAAGATATAAGTGATGTACTTGGATTGTGACTCTGGACTAGATGCTGTGTTTACTTCCACCAGCGAGTTCTGGGAGGGAGAAGTTTTCAGTTACTCAATATCTTCCTTTTTGTTCAACTTGACAAACTCCCTCCCTTTGGTATTTCTTGAAAAACAGGTCTGGTAGAGATGAAATCCCTCAGGGTTTTTTTCTGTCCAAGTTTGTATCTTATCTGTCCTTAATTTGTCAAGGAGAGTTCTGTTGGGTGAGTATTTTTGGTTTGCACTTTTTTTTTTTTAAGAAACATTTAATATGTTCTTGGGCTTTCTCCTGGCTGGTACAGTTTCTCGGGTAAGTCTTCCGTTAGTCGTGTTGGAATGTCCTTACGTGTGACTGGCTTCTTTCTCTTGTTGCTACAGGGCTCTCTCTTTATCTTATATCTTTGAAATTTTGATAATAGCATGTCATGGTGCAATCTCACTTGTGCTAAATCTGGACTTTGCAGAACTTTGACCTGAGTCTGAATATGTGCATCACTGCAAAGTTTTCTGGTATTGTTTCTTTCTTTCTTTTTAAATTAAGAACCTACTTTGGGGCTGGAGAAATGGCTTAGTGGTAAAGCTGTTTGCCTGCAAAGCCACAGGACTCAGGTTCAATTCCCCAGGACCCATATCAGCCAGATGCACAAGGGGCACATGCATCTGGAATTCATTTGCAGTGGCTAGAGGCCCTGGTGTGCCCATTCTCTCTCTATCTCTCTCTTTCTCTCTCTGCTTATAAATAAATAAAATTAAAAAAATAATTTAGCCAGGCATAGTGGTACATTCTTTAATCCCAGCACTCGGGAGGCAGAGGTAGGAGGATCGTCATGAGTTCAAGGCCATCCTGAGACTACATAGTGAATTCCAGGTCAGCCTGAGCTACAGTGAAACCCTATCTCTAAAAATAAAAAAAATAAAAATTTTTTTTTAAAGAACCTACTTTGTATGGACACATCATGTGTTGGTACCATCTTTCCCTCCTCCCTGCCCCTGCAGGGGGCTCTCCTCAGTGAGTTGCTGGTATTCCCCATGGGCTCGTGGGTTAAGTGTTGTGGGAGCACACTCAGTTATTGTGGGGAGGCAATGCCTCTGGGCATAACAACCCAGCATGTGACTCTTACAATCTTTTCGCCCCCTCTTCTGCAAAATTCCCTGAGCCTTGGTGGGTGTGGTTTCTTTTCTTTTTTTTTTCTTTTTTAATTGGCAACTTCCTTAATTGTAGACATTCAGTGATGAGCTCTTAGGAGCCGATGGATTTCTGCTTTGGTGTGTGTTGAGTGTCCTCAGGGTCTGTCTCCTTCACCCTGGCGCTGATTGTCAGGCTCACCACGGAAGCAGCACTCTTGCTCCTCTCCCCACTTCCTCTGTGGTTTCACCTGAGCCTTGACTGAGATGTGAGGGGTGGTTTATCTCCTCGGGTCTTGCTACCTTCTGAAAAAGAAAATCAGATTCTCCAAGAGAAAGTGAAGTCAGCTAGGGAGAGTTTGATGGATGTAGCCCCTCTTACAGACGAAGACTAGTGGGAATTTGACATTGGAGAGCATTATCTTTGTCTCCATAGGAGTCAGACCTGGTTCCTAGGTCCAGCTATGGGTCCCTTTCCACTGAGCAGATCTCTTAGCCAACCAGAAACCATTGGTTACCCACCAAGGCTGTGTGCCACCATTGCACATTGTCAGGCTGGTTGCTTCAGAGTAGCTTAGACCGCTGCTTGCTCACACCACTGTTGGCCATTTTCCCCCAGTAGCTCATGTCATGCTTTCCAGCACTAGATGGGCTGTCTGGGGACTGGCTGTCTTTTGGATTCCAGTCAGGTCTCTCCTTGTTCTGTGTCAATAGCATGTGGTGTCTTCAGCAATAGGAACTTACCTTTTACTTCAGGTGGATAATCAAGTGCTTTGACAGAAGCCTGTCTTGTTTTGGGGACTTCGTAGGTCTCTTTGATCAACAGCTTAATGTGGGTAGCACCTATTTCTGGTACTGCGAGTTACAGGGCAGAGCCAAAGTTTTTTTTTGTTGTTTTTTTGTTTTTTGTTTTTTTGTTTTTCGAAGTAGGGTCTCACTCTGGCCCAGGCTGACCTGGAATTAACTATGTAGTCTCAGGGTGGCCTTGAACTCACAGTGATCCTCCTACCTCTGCCTCTCTGGGCATACCTCCTACCTCTGCCTCCCTGGGATTAAAGGCGTGTACCACCACGCCCAGTGAGAGCCAAAGTTTTTTAAGGTTAGGCTTCATTCCACCCTCTCCAGGGTCCTTCTTTCCTGGCGTTCCCCCTTTGCTCCTGGTGAGGGCTATATCTTTTCGTCTGCCTTCAAGGAGAAAGGTTTCTATGGTACCAGTTCATTTTGGGTTTAGTTTTGTGTTTATTTCCCCCCTCCATCATCTTCTACTCCCTGCAAACCCTTCCATCCTTATTGTCTGGGATTGTTTCTTTAAAATTTACAATATAAGCAAGACATGGTGGCACAAGTTTTAATCTTAGCACTTGGGAGGCAGAGGTAGGAGGATCAATGTGGGTTCGAGGCCAGCCTGGGACAACAGAGTAAATTCCAGGTCAGCCTGGGCTAGAGAGACCCTACCTCAAAAAAAAAAAAAAAAACCAATAAAATATTTACAGTGTAAATGATTTGTTTCTCCCCTTTTCTCTCCTTTCTCTTTTATTCATTTACTATTTATTTATTTATGTATTTCAGAGAGAGACAGGGAGGGGGAGATAGAGAGAGATAGAGACAGAGATAGAATGGGTGCACCAGGGCCTCCAGCCACTGCAAACAAACTCCAGATGCATGCACCACCATGCGCATCTGGTTTACACGGGTTCTGGGGAGTTGAACCTGGGTCCTTTGGCTTTGCAGGCAAGTACCTTAACTGCTCAGCCATCTCTCCAACCCTCTCCTTTCTCTTGAATGCCAGTGACAAACATTTTCCTTTTCATGCTGCCCCATGAATCTCATAAACTTTCTTCTTTCTTTTCTTTTTTTGTTCCTTCTTCTACTATGACTATGTATCTTCAAGTCTTTATCTCTCTGCATTCACGGTTCTTTCATCTGCACCACCAGTTCTCCTGTAGGTGCTCTCTGTTACATATCATTCTATATAAGCACTTTCCAACTATGACAATTCTGTTTAGCTTTTGGAATCATGCCTTTAATCCCTCTGTTAAATTTCTCCAATAAATTTCAGAAATATTTCTCTGAAACTTTTAAAGTTCATTTAACTTCCTTAAAATAGTTGTTTTGAATTACTGTGGAGCTAACATTTTGCATCTCTTTACATTTAGTCTCTGGCACAGAGCAGGCAATGCTGTTTCCATGATTATCATTGACTCTTGTCCTGAACCCATGGTTTTTCTTTTCATTAATTTAATTTAATTTAATTTTTTTTTTCCGAGAGTGAGATAGAGGCAGAGGGAGGGAGTGGAGAAGATGGTGCACCAGGGCCTCCAGCCACTGCAAATGAACTCCAGATGCATGCACCACTTTGTGCATCTGGCTTTACACGGATACTGGGGAATCAAACCTGGGTCCTTGAGCTTCCCAGGCAAGCATTTTAACAGCCAGCTCTGAATGCATGTTTTGAATTTAAAAAACACTTATACCCCGGCTCTTTCCAAGCATGTCCTTCATAGTAAATGTGTCCCATAGCTCACTGCAGAATGTCAGCAGCGCTCCCTAGGCCTATGGCCACTGCAGCCACTGTGGTGCTGGGGACATCCTAAGCCTACAACTGCCATGGCTAGCACATCCAGGGATGACCACCCCTCCCCCATGGCCTCTGAGCCTGGCTCAGCAACATATTGAAATCCTGTTATCAAGACTGACGTGGCCCCAGAGCAGCCAAACCTCTAGGCCTGTTGCTGGGGTTTCTCAAAATCAAGGCTGCCACAGTCAGCCAGATGTGACATGAGTTGACACTTGGGCAGGGAGCAAATGTTCCCATCTAGCACTGAAGTAGTTCTAGACCTTCATGCCACATGCATGTATGGGCCAGAGTAAGAGGCCACAAGAGTCTGCCTTGTGCTGGATCTTACTGTTGTGGAGCCAGTACTGGAATGTGAGGTTACTCCCGTCCCCTTTCCAGAAGCAGGAGGTATCTATCCATGCTATGCTATGAGAGTGGGGAACAGTGTGCAGGTTATGTAACTGTCCTCATCCTACCCAGCACGTTTTTTTCTCTTAGAATAGTAGGTTTCATTATGTCTTTTCCATGCATTATATCATTGCACTTTGCTCATACATACCCCACGTTACCTGCTTCTATCTCATTCCCACTCATCCTATATCCCCTCTCAAATAGTTCCACATCTGCTTTCATGTCTTATGTAATTTTACATAAATTCCACATATGAAATAAAACTTTTTTTCTGTCTGAGTCTAACTTCCTTCACTTAATATTATGTTCTTAAGGCTGAAGAGATGGCTCAGCAGTGAAGGCACTTGCCTACAAAGCCTAACAACCTACATTCAGCTCTCCAGTACCCATATAAAGCCAGATGCACAAAGTGGCACATGCATCGGGAGTTTTCTTGCAGCAGCTAGAAGCCCTGGTGCACCCATTCTCTCCCTCTCTCTCCTCTCTCTCTCCCTCTCTCTCTCCTCATAAATAAATAAATAAAAGTATTTTTTTTAATATATTATGGGGCTGGAGAGATGGCATAGTGGTTAAGGCACTTATCTGCAAAGCCTAAGGACACATGTTCAACTCTCCAGATCTCACGTTAGCCAGACACACAAAGGCGAGGGAAGCGCAAAATCACACATGACCACTAGGTGGCACAAGCATCTGGCATTCGACTTTAGTGGCTGAGGCCCTGGCACGCCAATTCTCTCTCTCTCTCTCACTCTGAATCTCCCTGTTGCTCTCTCTAAAATATATATCAAATGTTCTCCAGTCCAAGGCAGCTCCTTGCAAATGACACAATAGCGTTCCTCTTCGTGAGCAAATACTCTTCATTGTGTGAACACAGCATCCATCTGTAGATACACATCCAGGCTGATTCAGGTCTGGCTATTCTGAATAGTTCCTCAGTAAATATGGGTGTGTGAGATCTGTGGTTTGCTGACTGGGATTACTGTAGGCATGTACCTAGGAGTAATATAGCTGTATCCTCCTTAATTCTGAGATTTGGAGAAAACTCCATACTGATCTCCATAGTGGTGGGTTTCACTGTCATTCCTACCAGTAGTGCATGAGAATTTAGCATTTGCTTCTTTTTATTCTTGATGATAGCCATTCTGATAAGATGGAAATTAAGTGTACTTTGGATTCACATGTCCCTGACCACTAAGGATTTTGAGCATTTCTTTTCATCTATTTATCAGTGACTTCTACAGCTTCTTTTGAGAACTGTTTGATCTGTCCATCTACCCATCATTAACTGTATAATTTGAGGGGTTTCGTTTCAGTTTTCAAGTTCTTTGTGTATTCTAGATATTAATCCTTGTCACATGCATAGCTGGCAAAGACTTTCGGTCTTTTTTTCGGTCACTCTGTTAACTCCTTTCCTTTGAAGTGTTGTTGTTGTTTTTTTTTTTTTAATTTGATGTAACTCCATTTGTCAGTACTTGTGTGCTGTTAATCTTGGCAGTCAATTTGATGGGATTTAGAATCTCCAAGGAAACAAATCTCTTAGAGTGTCCGTGAGGGATTGTTTAGATTAGGTTAATTGAAATGGGAAGACCTTAACTGTGGGCAGTACCATTCCATGGGCCAGGATCCCAGACTGAATAAAAAGGAACAAGTGAGGGCTGGAGAGATGGCTTAGCGGCTAAGGTGCCTGCCTGCTAAGCCTAAGAACTCTGGTTCCAATCTCCAGCGGTTCCAATTTCCAGGTCCCACGTTTAGCCAGATGCAAAGTGACTCAAGGGCGCAATGCCGTACTTGCCCACAAGAGGGCGCACACATCTGGATTTCGTTCACAGCAGCTGAGAGACTGCTGGCGCGCCCATCTCTATCTGTCTCCCTCTCCCTCTCTGTCTATCTCTCTCTGTCTCTCTCTCCAAAAATAAATAAAAAAATAATAAAATTTTTTTAAAAAGGAACAAGTGAGCTGAACACAAGCATTCATTTCCTTCTCTCTCTCTTTCCTGACTATGGATCCAGTGTGACTGTCTGCCTTCTGCCCCCCTCACTATGCCTTCCCTGCCTTGTTGAACTGTTTCCCCCCGGAGCTATAATATCCCTATCCCCAGCCCCACTTAAACCTATCCAGCTCTACTATTCCCTTCCTCTGCTCTCATGTCACATGTGTCCCACTGTCCCCTTCTTACTTCCTCTCACTCGTGGTCAATGTCTAGGATCCTGAAATCTACAGAGCTTCTTCATGGGTTATTGATTGCACCCTGTGAGTATTTTACTGAGATTTTTGCATCTGTGTTCAGCAAGGAAATAGTCTTTATTCTCCCTTTTTGCTATGCTCTTATCGGTTCTGGTAGCAGGGTAGTACTGGCTTTGTAGAGTGAGTTTGGCAATATTCCTTCCTTTCATATATTTTTTTTATTTATTGACAACAAAATATACTTACATACAATATGTGCATAGTATTTCCCTCCCCTCCCCCCATTCCCCTTAAGAACTCCACTCTCCATCATATCCCCTCCCTCTCTCCATTAGTCTCTTTTTTAATTTGATGTCATCATCTTTTACTTCTATTATGAGGGTCTTGCGGAGGTATTGCTAGGCACAGCAAGGTCATGGATATCAAGGCCAATTTCTATCTGGGCAGTTGCATTGTAAGGAGTCGTACCCTTCCTTTGGCTCTTCCATTCTATCCGCCCCCTCTTCCGCAATGATCCCTGAGCCTTGGAGGGTGTGGCAGAGGTGTTTCAGTGCTGGGCACGCCTCCATCCCTTCTTCTCGGCACTATTTTGCCTTTTGGATCATCCCAGTCTTCCTTTCATATTTTATTTGACATTTGAGGAGCACTGCCATACTTCTTAAAGACCTGGTAGAATTTGGCAGTGAAGCCATCTGCTGCTTTGGCTTTCTGTTACTGCTTGAAACTCTCATTCCTCCTTCAGTCCTCCATCTGGGTGCCTACTATAGGTCTGGTAAGTTGTTGATGCCCTCTTGGATTAATTTTGGCAGGTCATATGTGACTAGGAATTTGTCCATTTCTTCTAAAATTTTCAGTTTCATGTGATATAAATTCCCCAAGCCATTTCCTAATGGCAATATGGGTTTCCTCTGTATCTTTTTTTTTTTTTAAGATTTCATTTATTAGAGACAGAGAGAGGGAAAGAGAGAGAGTGAGAGTGAGAATGGTCACACCAGGGCCTCTAGCCACTCAAACAAACTCCAGATGCGTGCACCCCCTTGTGCATCTTGCTTACGTGGGACCTGGAGAATCAAACCTGGGTCCTTAGGCTTCGCAAGCATGCGCCTTAACCACTAAGCCATCTCTCCAACCCCTCTGTATCTTTTTATGGATGCATGGGTTGGAAAAGACCTCTTATTCTCCTGTATAGAGTAAGAATTAATAAGGGACCAACCATTACTTACACCCTGAGCAAAGAACAATCACACAGACCCCTGGGGTGTTATATCTAGAGGTTAATTCATAGTGTGTCTCCCTGGGGGTCAAGCTTACACACTTCTGCTCTTCTACCCTATGAGCCACAAGTCTCCCTGGTTGTGGGCCACCCGTAAAGCTTATCTAAAATGATCTGGTATCCATGTTTACCTACAGAGTTCTCCAGCGAGATGAAGCTGAGCTGCCTTTCTCTACTCACAGTGACCATCCTTCTTTGCTACAACATGGCTCAATCTGGAATGAGTAATAAACGTAAGGCACAGTGCTCTGGGGTCTGCTGGGGGAGGGGAACATTTCCTCTAAGAGTCCATGGAACCAACCAGCCTGAAGCCTTAAACAGCAGATCATCAGCGACCCAAATGTATTTTCCTTTTCTTTTTTTTTTTTTTTTAATGAAAGAGCAAAAGTGAGAGATGGAGAGAAAAAGAAGGAGAGAATTGGTGTGCCAGGGCCTCCAGACACATGAGCCATCTTGTGCTCATGTGCAGCCTTGCATGCTTGCATCACCTTGTGCATCTGGCTTAGGTGGGACCTGGAGAGTCAAACATGGGTCCTTAGACATCACGAGCAAGTGCCTTAACTGTTAAGCCATCTCTTCAGCCCTTCTTTTTCTTTTCTTAAAAGGCATGAGCTACTCCACCTGGATTTTTAAGAGATTGTAATGGACTTTTTTTTTTTAGCTTGTGTGCATGTGTGTGTGTGATGCATGTATGTGTGTGTGTGTTCATGTATGAGTACATGCACTTGGTCTGAGAACAACTTTCAGGAGTCAGTTCCCACTTTCTACTCTCTTTCGAGGTTATGCATCTCTTGTTGTTCAACCCATCATTTGCCAGGCTGGCTACCTCAGGCTTCTAGCAGATTCTCCTATATCCCCCTCCTTTTCCACCTCCCTTCTCCTGGGTGGGCTGGGATTACAGAGATCCACTATATACCCCACTTTACATGGGTGCTGGGAATCCGAACTCAGATCCTCGCCCTTGCACTATAAGCAAGCCCTCTCTCCAGAACTTCTGTGTCATTTTTCTGCAGCTCCTAAACCAAAACCTGGATATTGCCCAGAGTTTCCACTGTCCTGCCCTTTTGTCCTAATCCCCTTCTGCAAGTATGACAGAGGCTGCAAGGGGAACCAAAAGTGTTGCTTCTTCTACTGCCAGCACAAATGTGTGGAGCCATGGATGATTTCAGACGAGGTGGATCCATGGATAATTTCAGACGAGGTGAGCAGCCCCAGGCTCTGTGTTCTGTCTGGAACACTCATGTGGAAACCTTGACTGTGAGTGAAGCTCAGACCTTTGTACTCCTAGACACATCAGCTATCTGGACTTTGGAATTAAGGTTATCTACAGAGTGTCCCTTTCCTCGGAAAATATACCACTCGGGGCTGGAGAGATGGCTTAGTGGTTAAGGTACTTGCCTGAAAAGCCAAGGACCCAGGTTCAATTCTCCAAGACCTATGTAAGCCAGATGCACAAGGTGGTACATGTGTCTGGAGTTCATTTGCAGTGGATGGAGACCCTGGCACATCCATTCTCTCTCTCTCGCTCGCTCTCTCTCTCTCTCTCTCTCTCTCTCTCTCTCTCTCTGCTTCTTTCTCTCACACAAATAAATAAATTAAAAAAAAAAAAGAAAATGTACCACTCATTGCATGGATGGGTATTGCCTATTTCTATAAACAGGGATGTCTGCTCATGACTGTCTCTAAGATCCTTGATTGCTGCTAGATGTCTCTTATGCCTATTTTCAGTTGCTTCTCATGTCAGTGACACATTTTCTATTGCAATTCAAATTATGAAGGAAGGGATTATGAGATCACAATTTCTTTCTTCATTTACCTACAATTGCTGATGCTTGGCCCTTAATTCCTTGGCAGCACATCTCAGTGATCTTGGGAAAAGCATTATAAGGACTTAGTCCATAGTGACAAGAGACCAAAAATCATGTCCCCAGCACAGTTTGCATCTGTTTTTTTTATTTTATTTTATCTATTTATTTGAGAGAAAGAGAGAGAGAGATAGAAAGACAGAGAAAGACAGAGAGGCAAATGAAAGAAAGAGAGAGAGAGAGAGGGAGAATGGGCATGCCAGGGCCTCCAGCTGCTGTAAACAAACTCCAGAAGCATGCACCACCTTGTACATCTGGCTTATGTAGGTGCTGGGGAATTGAACCTGGGTCCTTTGGCTTTGCAGGCAAGTGCCTTAACCACTAAGCCATCCCTCCAGCCCTGCATCTGCTCATATCTCTGTTCTCTCTAGGTGGAAACCACTTCTTAGATAAACCTGAGAAGACACATGTGTTACAGTCTCAGAGTGGGACATCTGGGACTTCAGTTCTTCTGTGATTCCCATAGACCCTTCCTGTTATCAAGATTTCAGTGTTTTTTTAATAGAAAATAAAGCAAAAAAAAAATAAAGCTTGTGTATTAGTCCATTTTCTGTTAATATAAAAAACTATCCATGGCTGCCTTTTTTTTTTTCTTGTTTTGTTTTGTTCTTTTCAAGGTAGGATCTCACTCCAGCCCAGGCTGACCTGGAATTCACTATGTAGTCTCAGGGTGGCCTTGAACTCACAGCGATCCTCCTACCTCCACCTCCCAAGTGCTGGATTAAAGGCGTGCACCACCACGCCCGGCAGTAGCATTTTTTTTAAACAACAAAAGTTTACAAGTTAGTGCTGCAAAAGATAGTTAAAGGAATACTATATCCAGAGAAGACAGTTTCAAGCAAAACACAGCAAAGAGTACATTTCATGAGAGGAATCAATATATTAGTCATTTCTCTCCTTGTTGATCAAATACCTTACAAAACCAACTTAAAGAAGGAAATGTTTGTTTTAGAAGGTTCACGGTTTGAGGATGCCCTCTATCCATCATGGGGCTGGGGGGGGGAGGCATGGCGAGTAGAATAGTTGTAGCCGTGGGGTGGCCCAAGCATGAGGCAGCTGGTCACATTGCTTCCACGGTCAGGAAGCCGAAAGTGATGAATGTCCCTGCTCCATTCACTTTCTCCTTTTTAGTCAGGGACCTCTGGGACCTCACCCCATGAGGTGGTTCCATGCACACTCAGCCCAGGCTGACCTGGAATTCACTCTGTAGTCTCAGGGTGGCCTCGAAGTCATGGCGATCATCCTACCTACCTCTGCCTCCCGAGTGCTGGGATTAAAGGCATGCGCCACCACGCCTGGACTCTGAATCCCAAGGTGTGCCCCCGGTGATGTGCCTCTTCCTGTAGGGCTCTCACTTCCAAAGGCTCACCAGCTGAGGATTAAGTATGAAGCTTAATCACAAACACATGGGGCTTTGGGGAACATTTTACATTCAAATTACAATGGAAGAAGTGCCCATAGTTCATACTCACGAAAGCAAAATGTACAGTGGTGGTTTCTAGGGGCTAGAGGGCAGGAAAATGGGGAGTTGTTATTCAATGGGATTCTTACTATAATTTTTTAGAAACACAGTATTGATGAAAACTCAAAAGAACACATATGTCACAAGGATGCTTACATAAGGTTCCAAATCATGCACTCTTGAGCAGTCCATAAAGAAGGAAGAAACTTTTAAAGGAAAACATAAAAATGATGAGATGGCTTAGGGGTTAAGGCGCCTGCCTACTAAGCCTAAGAACGCTGGTTCCAATCTCCAGGTCCCACGTTTAGCCAGATGCCAAGTGATGCAAGGGTGCAATGCTGCACTTGACCACAAGGGGGTGCACGCATATAGATTTCGTTCTCATTAGCTGAGACACTGCTGGCGCGCCCATCTCTGTCTTCCTCTCCCTCTCTCTCTATCTCTGTGTCTCTCTCAAAAAAAAAATTAAAAATTAAAAAAATTTTAAAAAAAAAGATGAACATAATGTCTGCCTCTGGGCACAGTGATGGTAATGGTCTATTCCAATTTTATTATAAATGGAATTTTGTTATATATGCATAGATTGATAGTTGCTGTTCTCTTTTTTTATTAATTATTATTATTTTTATTGAACTTCTAAACTTACACACAAAAACACCTGATATTTCCCTCCCCTCCTCCCATTCCACTTTAGAACTCCAATCTCCATCATATCCCCTCCCTCTCTCCATTAGTCTCTCTTTTAATTTGATGTCATCATCTTTTTCTTCTATTTTGAGGGTCTTGCAAAGGTATTGCTCGGCACTGCGAGGTCATGGATATCGAGGCCAATTTCTGTGTGGACAGTCGCATTGTAAGAAGTCATACCCTTCCTTTGGCTCTTCCATTCTATCCGCCCCCTCTTCCGCAATGGTCCCTGAGCCTTGGAGGGTGTGACAGAGGTGTTTCAGTGCTGGGCACTCCTCCATCCCTTCTTCTCAGCACTATGTTGCCTTTTGGGTCATCCCAGTGGTCATCGCCATCTGAAAAGAGAAGCTTCTCTCGTTCCCTGAGCTGTGGAGAATAGTTGCTGCTTTCAAAGGATAAGTAAGGCTGGACAGATGACTCAGAGGTTAAAGGCACTTGTTTGCAAAACTTAGTGACAAAGTGGTGCATGTATCTAGAGTTCCATGGTAGCCACTAGAAGCCCTACTGTACCCATTCTCCCTCTCTTTCTCTCTCTCTCTGTTCATTGCTCTTTCTCTGCTTGCAAATAAATAAATAAGTAAATAAAAATCATTATAATCAGCTCTGTGCTGCCGAGATACGCTTCAAAGCCAGACACAGTTTATGGGATGAAGGGATTTATTGAAGCTTACAGATCCAGGGGAAGTTCCATAATGACAGAAGTTGTCCCCCTCTCACAGATGCATGCAGAGAGAAACACCACCACCGGCACCACAAGCAAGAGAAAAAAACAAAAAAAAACTGGCAGCCAAACAGCAGAGAATCCCTGGCAGAGCTCAAGCACTCTGAATTCCTTTAAGCTAGAAACAAACAGATCCATGTCCAGTAATCCCTTTGGGCTGGACCCAAGGAACCAACCCCAGTGATGCCTCTTTCAGCCAGGTGGCTGGAAATCCAAGTTTTAATGAAAACACCTGAGTCTACTGTGGAACACATAACGTTCAAACTACCACAAAAAAAATTTTGTAAAAAAGAAAAGGGGGGAAGTTAAGTAAGATTTTTTTTTTTTTTAAAGAAATAGCATCAAGGGTTAGGATATAGCTCAATCAGTGAAGCACTTACCTCATAGGCATGCATTTGAATCCTAGAACCCATGTGACTGTGCCAGACATGGTGGAAGTGCTTATAATCCCAGCACTAGGAAGGCAGAGACAGGGTTCACTGTCCAATCACTTTAGCCTACTTGGCAGGTGAATGAGAGACCCCCCCCTCTCAAAAAAGGTGGATAGGGGCTAGAGGGATGGCTTGGTGGTTAAGGCACTTGCCCAGAAGGCCAAAGGAGCCAGGTTCAATTCCCTGGGACCCAAATAAGCCAGATGCACAAGGCGGTGCATGCATCTGGAGTTCATTTGCAGTGGCTGGAGGCCCTGGAGTGCCCCTTCTCTCTTGTTTTCTCTCTCTCTATTCTCTCTCTCTCTCTCAAATAAATAAAAGATGATGACATCAAAAAAAAAGATGGATACCACCTGAGGAAAGATTGTTCTCTGGTCTCCACACACATGTACCTGCACACATGAACCTGTGTGTATACACATGAACATGCACACATAACACACAGAGAAAATTAGGATCAAAAATCACCTACAAAGGTATTTGGGAGACAGGAAAACTTAAATAGGAACTATATGTGATGGTTTCTATTGTCAATTTGACAGGACCTAGAAGCACCTGGGAGGGATTATGTAGATTAGGTCAGCCTCTGGGCATGCCTGTGAGGGATGATCTTGATAAAGTTAATTGTGGTGGGCACAACCACCTTAACTGTGGGCAGATCTATTCCATGGGCTGGGGTCCTGGTCTGTATAAAAGGAGAGAGATGGGCTGGAGAGATAGCTTAGCAGTTAAGGTACTTGTCTACAAAGTCAAAGGACACAGGTTCCATTCCCCAGGACCTACATAAGCCAGATGCACAAGGTGGTACATGTGTCTGGAGTTTGTTTGCAGTGGATGGAGGCCCTGGCATGCTCATTCTCTTTTCTCTCTCCCCGCTCCTCTCTCCTTCTGCTTGTAAATTAATTAAGTTAGTTTAATTTTAAAAAGGAGGGAGCTGGCTGAGCAGCACTGTTCATCGCTCTCTGCTTCCTCACTGTGCTGAATGTGACCAGCCGCCTCAAGTCCTGCTGTCCCGCCTTCCTAGCCATGATGGACTGTAACCTCAAGTAAACCTGTCCTCCCTTAAACTCATTTTTAAAAAAATATTACTTATTTATTTGTAAGCAGAGATAGAGAGAAAAGAGAGAGAAAGAGAATGGGTGCACCAGGGTCTCCAGCTGCTGCAAATGAGCTCCAGACACATGCATATTTGTGCATTTGGGTTTATATGGGCACTGGGGAATCAAACCCTGATCCTTAGGCTTGAAGGAAAGAGCCTGCACCACTAAGCCATCTCTCCAGGCCCCCTTAAACTCATTTTTGTCACACATTTTGTCCTAGCAACAAGAAGGATGGGGGAGGCTTAATAAAAAATTAAGAGAGTGGGCTGGAGAGATGGCTTAGTAGTTAAGGCGTTCATCTACAAAGCCAAAGGATCCCAGTTCAATTCTCCAAGACCCACGTAAGCCAGATGCACAAGAGGGCACTTGCATCTGGAGTTTGGTTGCAGTGGCTGGAGGCCCTGGCGTGCCCATTCTCTCTCTCTCTCTTTCTCTGCCTCTTTGTCTCTCTCAAATAAATAAATAAAAGACATTAAAATATTTTTTTTTTAATTTAAGACGGTAGGGCTGGAGAATTGGCTTAGCGGTTAAGGCGCATGCCTGTGAAGCCTAAGGACCCTAGCTCTGGTGTACAAATGATCTGGGACCAAAGACACACTGGTGAGCCAAGCACCAGTGACTCATCACCCAAATAAGGAACGGGTTCTCTTCCTGGCACAAAGGAATCCTCCCTCCCTCCACTTGACCTCAAATAAATCCCTTCCTAACTTCAGGGTGTAGAAACATACCAGTCTCCAATCTCCACCTTACCCTAAACTTCTGTTGGCAAATTCCAGAAAACCAATTCAGACCAGCTTGGACAGAAAGGTAGGTTTTGGAAAGGAAAAAAAAAAAGCCATGTGTGGTGGCACATGCCTTTAATCCTAGCAAGGTAAGGTTTGGAGTAGGGTTTCACTTGAAACCCTACCTCAAAAAGAAGGAGGAGAGGAAGGAGGAAGAGGAGGAGGAGGAGGAAAGAAAAAAGAAAAGGAAGGGAAAGGAAAGGAAAGGAAAGAAAGGAAAGGAAAGGAGAAGGAAGAGAAGAGGAGAGAGAAGAGAAGAGAAGAGAAGAGAAGAGAAGAGAAGAGAAGAGAAGAGAAGAGAAGAGAAGAGAAGAGAAGAGAAGAGAAGAGAAGAAAGGTAAGTTTTGGGAGAGGTAACCTAACCCTGAATAACACAGAGATGGAGCTGAGCCCAGAAAAAAAAATTAAGGAAGGACTCCATTTCCTCGAAATAACCTGTCCATCGTTCATTTCTTATTAGCAATTTAGTCTCACCCTTTCAGAGTTTCTGGACTTGTAATCAGCAATTTTTCACAACCTCCTTCCATTAGCAAGCCTCCAGGCCCCGCCCAGGGCCACACCCCGCAGCAGGACCAGTAGAGAGTCAGGCTCCGCCCTGGCTCCTGGACACCCTGCAACATGAAGTCAGACAGCTTGCTGGTCCTCGCGGTGCTCCTCGTTTTCGTGAACCTGGTAGCTGGAGATGGAGTCAAAGCGGGTGAATGGATATGATGGGAGTGGACAGGCCTGGGCTGAGGAGGGACCCAAGGGGTCCGTTTGGGGCTGGAGCCTTCACCTCATCTAGCGGCTTCCTGCAGCATCTAAAGAGAAGTGGGGAGTTTGCCCAGCACACAATGTGCACTGCGCTGGGACCCGCCTCCGGTTTTGCGGGACAGACAGTGACTGTAAGGGGATAATGAAGTGCTGTTTCTTTCGCTGTGTCTTCAAGTGTGTGATCCCCGTAGAGACACTGGAGGAAGGTAAGGAGCCCCTGTCCCTAGACATGGCTCTCCCACTTGCCCGCTGCCCTGACACCCTCGGGAAGCAGCTCTTAGAGCAGAGGTGCAGGGAGGGGTGGTTAAGGTCCAGCAGGCCCTCGGAGCTCTCTGGCCCTGAGCTCCTCCATGAACAAAGGAGCAAACGGGGATGAAGCTGTGTCCTGGGCACCCTCCAGAACCAAGGTGAGAGCCCAGCCTCGAGGTTCATCCCCTCCACCAAGAGTCCTCACAGATGATGCCCCATTGATCCTCACGGTCCCTTCCCACCTGTCCTGAGGCTTGGAATGGCATGCTGTGGGAAGCCGGATCCTGGCGTCTTTGTCTCCAAAGAGAGAGGACCCTTGGAGTCCAGACCCCAGCGTGGGTCTTTCCTTCTCTATAGGTGGTCTTTTCCCATCCTCGTGAGTGGAGCCCCATGCACAGTGTCATGTCATAAGAGGTCCTAGAGAGCTGCCTGCCCTTCCGCCATGTGAGGACACAGCAAGAAGACACGAAGGCCAGAAGCAAGTCCTCGCCTGACACTGACTGCTGGCCCCAAAACTCTGACAAATAAATGCCTGTGCTTAAGCCACCTAGTCTATGGTAATTTGTTAAAGGGGCCCAAACAGACCAAGACAACTGAATAGTTTTAAATTTCCTGTTCAACACCATCAAGTGCATAAAATATAAAATATATGCAGATAAACATTTCAAGAATTATACAGAAATGGCCAGGTGTGGTGGCGTACACCTTTAATCCCAGCACTTGGGAGGCAGAGGTAGGAGGATCGCTATGAGTTTGAGGCCAGCCTGGAACTATAGAGTGAGTTCCAGGTCAGCCTGAGCTAGAGTGAGACCCTAGCTCAATATATATGTATATATGAGTGTGTGTGTGTGTTTTCTGAAAAAAAATCTACAAAATTTTATTAAATGACATTTTAAAAGATCTGGACAGGGCTAGGAAGATGCTCAGAGTGACTTGCTGTGCAGGTTTATAAGGGCCTAAGATTTCATCAGTAACATAAACATCTAGGCGTGGTCATGCACGCCTGTAACCCTAGTCCTGTGCTGAACAGAGATGGAAGATTCAGAAGAATCACTGGGACTTGTGGGTCAGCCAGACTGATCCAAAACAGCAGCTCCAAGGGCCAGGGAGATGGCTCAGCAGTTACATGTGCTTGCTTCGAAAGCCTGCCAGCCTGGGTTCAATTTCCCAGTACCCACATAAAGCCAGACACACAAAACACTAGCTCCAGGTTCAGTGAGACTCTGTCTCAAGGAAACATGGTGTTGATAGAGGAAGACAGCCAGCACAGTCCTCTGGCCTCCCCATGCACGTGCACATCTGCCCATGAACACCACACATACTACACACACAAATACAGACGCATGCAAAAAAAATTCTAGATAAATAAAATAAAATAAAATTGTCCATAATCAGTATAGGCTCTTCCTCAAACAGAAGCTTCCATAAGACAAATATGTCCAACCTGCTGGCGGTAATTTATGCACAACTAAAATCAAAACCCTTTGGAATTTGCAACCCCCTAATTGAATCGTTGATTCAAACGATGATCATCCACAGCTTCCGAGTTTTTACAGGATGCCATTTCATCATCCCAGGGTGTATCTGCTGTTCTTGAGTGGAAAAGCATGGCTTTACAATGGGAAGCTTGAGCTGCACCATCTAAAACGCATCCATCTTCAAAACGTTAAAATGGGTGAGCCTGGCTTGCACTCCTGGACCAAGAAGCACCCATCACCCACAGAGGTTCTCTCCGAGACGTTCGAGCGCACACCTCATCAAGTTTCTAGAGCTACACTTGTCAACAGAAATAGAAGGATGGGGAAGAGATGATGGGATGTGCTAACACATCTGTCTTGTTCAATAGGAAATAACAGAAAGGAAGAAGGGGGAGATGAAAGGGAGGGCAGAAAGGAGCTGGAATGATTGTTTGAAATTAAAAGAAATATCAGACTGGCATGATGGTACATACCTTTAATCCCAGCCGGGAGGCAGAGAAAGGAGGACCACTATGAGTTCAAAGCCGGCCTTAGAGTACATAGTGAATTCCAGGTCAGCCTGGGCTAGAGCAAGACCCTACCTCAAAAAACCAAAAAAATAAAAATAAAAAATAAAAATAAATTTCAAAAAAGGAGAGGAAAGAAATATCAAAGGGGCTGGAGGGATTGTTTTGGGGTTAAGCACATTTCCTGAGGAGGCCTGAGAGACGGCTCAAATTCAGTCCCCAGGATCCATATAAACAGCTGAGCACACACACATCTATAGCTCCAGTCCTGCAGGGGCGCAGAGCCGGCAATAGAAGGCAGCTCCAAGATCAGTGAGACTCCAGCTCAAAGACGAACAGGCCGAAGAGATCTGATGGAGTGGGACACCTGACATGCCGCTCAGGTCACCACAGGTGAATGTAGCCCTCCCCCAACACTGCAGGCAAGCACACGGGGAGCCAAAAGGGCGCTTACACATACATACACCACACACAAAAAGGAGGAGGAGGAAAACAAGAGGAAGAAGGAGGAAGAGGAGAAGGATCAAGGAAATTACAACCATGTGAGCACACTCTGGGTGGATTTTGACTTAAACAACTACACAAAGTCATTTTAAGACAATAATAAAAATACCAAACATAGAAGTAGATGATTAGGTACACCAAGGGTGAGATTATTATTTTTTTTAATCCTTATTTCCTTTTTTTTTTTTTTTTTTTGGTTTTGCAAGGTAGGGTCTCACTCTGGTCCAGGCTGACCTGGAATTAACTATGTTGTCTCAGGGTGGCCTCGAACTCTCGGCAATCCTCCTACCTCTGCCTCCCGAGTGCTGGGATTAAAGGCGTGCGCCACCACGCCCGGCTCCTTATTTTTTTTTTCTTGAGATGAGGTCTTGTATGTAGTCCAGCCTGACCTTGAACTTACAATCCTCTTAACTTCACATCCTGAGTGCTGGGATTCTACTACCACATCCTGCATAAACATGTCCTTACTTCTTGCAGATCTACACTGAAGTATTTAAGGGTAAATAGAAGATGATTTGGGTTTACTTCAGCATTCTTCAGCCAGGGGCTGTACAGATGGCTCAGCAGTTAGGCACTTGCTTGCAAAGCCTAACGACCTGGGTTCTACTCCCCAATGCCCATGTAAAGCCAGACGCACAAAGTTGTGCATTTAGCTGGAGTTCATTTGCAGATACAACCATTCATTCTTTCTCTTTCTCTCTCTCTCTCTCTCTCTCTCTCCTTGAAAATAAATAAAATACTTAAAAAAAATTTAGAGCTGGAGAGATGGCTTAGTGGTTAAGGTGCTTGCCTGCAAAGCCACAGGACCTAGGCTGATCCCTCAGAACCCATGTTAGCCAGATGCACAAGGTGGCACATGTGTCACTGTAACATGTTACAGTGAGTGAAGAATTTATAGGATCTGTCCTCCAGGTTTGCGTCCACAGTGCAGCTATATTTCAAGTTGCAATACAAAGAATTAGATTAGAAAAGTAAAAACTAAGAATGGTTGCATATGTGTGGCAAAAAAAAAAAGTGGGGGCAGGAGAAGGGATGTGTGTGCGTGTGGTGTATGCATGTGTGTGTGCCTGTGGAGTATGCACATGTGTGTGCATATGAAGGCCAGAAGAGATCAGTGTTCTCCTTTGTCACTCCTCCACCATATTGCCATGAGACACAGTCTCTCACTGAGCCTGGAGCTCCCTGTTTTTCCATTAGACTGGCTGATCAGAGAGCCCCAGTGATCCTCCTGTCTTTGCCCTGCTCAGCACTGAGGCTGCAGGCATGTATCCATGCCCAGCTTTTCATGTAGACACTGGGGATTGAACCCAGGTCCTTATGCTTGTGTAGCAAGTGCTCTTCCCAACTGAGCCACACTCCCACCCTCCCGGTCTCAAATCTTGTTCCTAGTTTCTTGGTCCTCTTTTGGGTTAGTGTTCAATGGAACAAACAGGTTAGGGAAGCAGAAATAGATTTTCTATATCTAGCCTCTTTACTCCACTTCGTCTTCAACTTGGGTCTGCTTCCACTTCCCCTTCCTCAGCTTCACCACTCTGGCCAGAGCTCCACCATCTTGTCTTTTCTTGCTGTGGCTTCTGTACACTGTGGCTGAGAGATGAGCAAGTGTGCGGAAGCACTGTCACTAGCAAGGGAATAGCTGTGACATTGGCAGGAACCTCCACATTGCTGCATGGTTCTTAGATTTCTCTCTCCGAGCGGGGTATCGAGAAGGGGAGCCAGTTCTATGTACCAGATTATTGAGGATCTACGTAAGAACGTCCAATGCCTGCTCCCCAGTCTCCTACCATGAAGTAACCCAGCGCCTTCCCCTGCCAGACTCCTCAGGGAATGGGATTTAGCTTTGCAGTTCTCATGATCCAGTGGGTCAAAGTTGTCTGATTCTCCAGTACCTGCCAGAGCGTACACGTGGATGTGACATGCAGCGAGGTAATGGATACAATGGAAGGCCTCTCAGCGCTCTCTCCAGCTGATGCAAGCCCATGATTCCTGAGAATAAGAACCTTGTTTTTAGGCCTCAGATTCTTCTGAATCAAAACTCTTACCTGCTCATTAACCAGAATGGGATGACCATCATGATAAGCCACCTCTCCAAGGGAAATTGCCTTCAGGGAGATTGGCAAGAGTCTACATTTCATGCCTGGGACTTTACCCCCTGCTGGTGTCTACAATATACATTCAGCATCTGGCTATGCAACATAAATCACAGAATGTAATGTGAAGCCAGCTTGATTTGCTCCCAAGTCAGTACTTCCGCAATCCACTAAATCACCTTGCAGATTGACCTTCACCAAGCTCCACAGTAGAGATCAAAAAGTGTGATGAGGAAGTGTCCCAGCTTGGAGTTCTCTCTCTGGCCGGGATATGACTATAGAAGAGTCGAGACCACCCAGATATCTGGCAGTTTATAAAATGCTGCCAATTTATAGCACAATCATTTCTCCTTTTGTCATACCCATGACATCCGAGCCTTTAAAGTCATTCACAGGAGCCACCACACAAAGACTGGTGTATAAGGCAGCCATTTCTCCATGTAGACCTGCTAGGTAGACATTCAGTGCATTATGAAATCTATAGGTCATGAAATCTAGTCAGCTGCAATGCCAATAGTCCTGTGGGATCCTTCCCTTCCTTCCTTCCTTCCTTCCTTCCTTCCTTCCTTCCTTCCTTCCTTCCCTCCCTCCCTCCCTCCCCCTCCCTCCCCTTTCTTTCTTTCTTTCTTTCTTTCTTTCTTTCTTTCTTTCTTTCTTTCTTTCTTTTTCTTTTTTTCCTTCTATGTAGGGTCTTGCTCTAACCTAGGCTGACCTGGAATTGACCATATATTCTCAGGCAGGCCTTGAACTTATGGTGCTCCTCCTACCTCTACCTCCCAAGTGCTGAATTGCTCTTGTATCATAGCTTCTAATTCTTTTTCTTTTTCTTTTTTCGAGAGAGAGAGATGGGCAGACAGAAACAGAGAGAGGAAGAGGCAGAGAGAGAGAGAGAGAGAGAGACTGGGCTCACCAGGGCCATTTCAGCTGCTGTGAACAAACTCCAGATGCATGTGTTCCCTTGTGGGCAAGCGCGGCATTGCGCCCTTGTGTCACTTTTTGCGTCTGGCTAAACGTGGGACCTGGAGAATCGAACAGGCTTTCTTAGGCTTGGCAGGCAGGTGCCCTGACCTCTAAGCCATCTCTCCAGCCCATAGATTCTAATTCTTCATAGAAGGTGGGATTTTCTAGATTCATGGGCATCTTCATCTGCTTCTCCATCATACTGAAGTCCTGATGAAAACCTGGTGCCATGTGCCTGCCCCCAAAGTATCCTGAATTGTTCTCATCTGCTCTGTCAAAGTACTTCTCCTTGTAGGGGGTTTTGGTTTGGGGTGGTCAGGTCACCACTGTTGCCTGAGTATTCATGCACAATCTTTCCTTAGCATAGAGTCGTGCCCCACCACCTCCAGGCTGGTTCCTCCAGCTCCTGTGATTAATATATCTCATAACTATGGTGGTTTGAATGTAAAATGTCTCCCATAGCCTCATGTGTTTGAATACTTAACCCAGTTGGTGACTGTTTGGGAAACTTGGGGAGCCTTTAGAAGGTAGAGGCTTGCCAAAAGAAGTGTGACCTTGAGGGAGAATGAGTACTCCAGGGCCGGTAGCCACTGCAAACAACTCCAGATGCACCACCTTATATACACCTGGCTTTATGTGGGTAGTGGAGAATCGAACCCCAGGTCCTTAGGCTTTGTAGGCAAACGTCTTAATCGCTGAGTCATCTCTCCAGCCCCAGGCCTTGAGGTTTTATAGTCAAGTCCCGTTTGCTTTCTCTCTCTTAGTTCTTCCCAGCCACCATGATGACTTCCCAGTCCTGTCATGCTTTTCCTGCAATGACAGACTCTTCCCTCTGGAATTGTAAGCTGAATTAAACCCTTTTCCTTCCATAGCAGCTTCTGATCAGGTATTTTGTTCTAGCAATGAAAAAGTAACTGATTTTGGGCTGGAGAGATGGCTTAGGGGTTAAGGTGCCTGCCTCCTAAGCCTAAGAACACTGGTTCCAATCTCCAGCGGTTCCAATCTCCAGGTCCCACGTTTAGCCAGATGCAAAGTGACACAAGGGCACAATGCCGCACTTGACCACAAGGGGGCGCACGCATCTGGATTTCGTTCTCAGCAGCTGAGACACTGCTGGCGCACCCATCTCTGTCTTCCTCTCTCTCTCTTTCTCTCTCTCTCTGTCTATCTCTCTCTCTCTCTGTCTCTCTCTCTGTGTCTCTCTCCAAAAAAATAATAAAAAATTTTAAAAAGTAACTGATTTTGTGTGTGTGTGTGTGTGTGTGTGTGTGTGTGTGTGTTACCTAATGGAGTATCATTCAGGTGTAAAGGCTGAAATTATGTCATTTACAGGAAGGTATAATAATGTTAAGTGAAATAAGCCAGTTTTCCAAAGATAGGAATCAGACATTGCATAAAAGTAAAAGGGGGTATTGGAAGTATGGAAGGGAAATGTCATAATGAAACCCCTTACTTTGTACAATTAAAAAAGATAAATATAGGGATCTGGAGAGATGGCTGGGCAGTTAAAGATGCTAGCTTGGCAAAGTCAGATGGCCTGGGTTTAATTCCCCAATACCCACGTAAAGCTAAATGCACAAAGTGGCTCATGTGTCTGGAGTTCATTTATAGCGGCAAGAGGCCCTGGGGTGCCCATAAATTCTATCTCTCTCTGTCTCTCTCAAATAAATAATAATATTTTAAAATATAAAGTAAAAGTGAAACTATTTTAAAAAGAGAGAAATAAAGCTGGGTGTGGTGCCCCATGCCTTTAATCCCAGCATTTGGGAGGCAGAGGTAGGAAGATCACCATGAGTTCAAGGCCACCCTGAGACTACATAGTGAATTTCAGGTCAGCCTGGGCTAGAGTGAAACCCTACCTTGAAAAACCAATTTTAAAAAAGAGAGAAATAGGGCTAGAGAAATGGCTTAGTGGCTAAGGCACTGGCTTGCAAAGCCTAAAGACCCAGGTTTGATTCCCCAGTACCCATGTAAAGCCCGATGCACAAGGTGACATGTGTCTGGAGTTCATTTGCAGTGGCTGGAGGCCCTGGTGCACCCATTCTCTGTCTCTCTACAACTCTTTCTGTCTCTGAAAGAAAGAATGAATGAAAGAAAGAAAATACATAGATTAGATAGATAGATAGATAGATAGAGAGATAGAATTTCAGCTCTAGGGAGGCTGAGGCAAGAAAATTGACAAGAGTTTGAGACATGACATCTGGGCTACAGATTGAGTTCCAGATGAACCTGGGCTAAACCCCACCCCCCAAAATAAAAATATATATAAATTATCTATATCTATATATATCTATAAATTAAAGGAATAAATGTAAGTGAAAAGGGTGTTTTAACTACTTTAAAATTTGATATGTTGGTACAAAGCCAAAAAAGGAAAAAGTATTTGGGACACATAATTTAAACAAACAATTATTAAGACCATTCAGTACTCAGAACTCTTATAAAACATGTATTATTTCTATCTGTTTTATAGAAAATAAACTTGGCTTAGCAAAGTTAAAATCATGCAACTAGGACTTGGTGGCACTTAGATTCAAAATCAGATGTGTCTGGCCCCAGCACACATCTACTGAACACTTTATTACTTCTTAATGCATAACAAGTTCATAACATCCTTATATATAAACAGCTCTTATAATAAAAATATTTTGTTTTTAATATTGCTCAACTATAAAAATAAGAAGACATTCAGCAAAAATTAGTGAAAATTAAAACAGACCTTTCACAAAGGAAAAACAGTCAGTATAAACACGTGAAGAAATGGTTACTCTCACCAGTAGTCAGAGGATGGCAAATTAAAATGAGAGTTTTCCATTAGCGAAGGTTTTATTGAGTCATTTTTAATATCCTGCAGTGGGCGAGCGTGTTCATTTGGGATCTCTGGGAGACAGCAGTAATGGAACCATGCCCTGTGCCCTTCAGAGCACACTCTTTCTCCGTAAAGGACTCAAAAGGAGAAGTGGGCCAGTGGCCAGTGGGTCTCACTCGGACATGTGCCCTCGACTAGAATGGAAGAAGTATGGGGTGAGTGCAACCAGCCAGAGATACGAGAGATGAGGGCAGTGGCTCCAGCGAGGAAAGACACACTGGGCGCACGGGGTAGCGACACGTCTTAATGCAGGGCAGGCGGAAGTTCCTATCTTCCCATTTACTTCTGAAACGCACACAGGGTAGCGACATGTCTTAACGCAGGGCAGGCGGAAGTTCCTATCTTCCCATTTACTTCTGAAACACTGACCAGGTACATCCTAAGCCTGAAAAAAATCCATCATACAATTAGAGCTAAAATCTTTTTTTTTCTCTTCCAGGTAGGGTCTCACTGTAGTCCAGGTTGACCTGGAATTCACTATGTGGTCTCTCCCGGTGGCCTTGAACTCATAGCAAATCCTCCTACCTCTGCCTCCCGAGTGTTGGGATTAAAGGCGTGTGTCACCACGTCCGGCTGAAAATCTTTTTTTTAACAATTTATTGCTTCTTGACATATGTGTACATATATAAATGTATTTTGATCATACATGACTCCCTCCTTCCACTGAGCCCATCCTCCTTCCCAGCTAGTCCCACGTCTGCTTTGATGCCTGGTTTGTTTTTCCTTGTTTGTTCAGGGCGCCTGCGTGAGCGTGGGTGGGAACTTACTTACTGGAGTCCAGACAACTTACCAGCGTCTACACCACTGAAGAAGGTTTGCTCTAACTTTTCTACTTTGGAAAAGTTAAGAAAACCGTCAGAGGAGTGACTCCAAAATCGTGTGCTAGGATCCTTAATCAAGGCTTTCTTTATGAAAGTGAAGAACTGGAAACCTTCCATTCTCACAATAGACAGCAGATCATGTGTGTCCATCCTATCTATCACACAAGATATGATGCTGCCATCAGAAACCATGCTTAGAGAACAGTTCACACCATAGGAGAATGAGCACATCTTAACCGGAAAAGCATTTCTTTATTTTTTCATTTTTTTATTTTAGAGAGACAGAGAGAGAGAGAATTGGCACACCAGGGCCAAGCTGCTGCAATCGAACTCCAGACACTTATGCCACCTACTGGGCATGTGCGACCTTGCACTTGTCTCACTTTTGTGTGTCTGGCTTATGTGGGATCTGGAGAGAGATTGAGTATGGGTCTTTAGGCTTCACAAGCAAGCGTTTTAACCACTAAGCCATCTCTCCAGCCCCGGAAAAGCATTTCTTCAGTTAACATGTCTGTGGTAGCTTGAATGTGCTAGTGTAAATACATGGCCCCATAGACTGATTCCTGCTGGGGAGTGCGGGGTATGTCACTGGGGAGGGGAGTGCGGATCTGAATTCCAACCCAAAAGTGTGGAGAGAACAGCTTGAGTACTGGCGTTCCTGCTTGCTGCTTTTGGTGTTTGCTGGCTGGCTGTTTCTCTCTGCTTGGACCTGTGAAAAGGAGCCAGCTTCTTCTACCATTGATGGAACTTCCCCTGGATCTGTAAGCCTGAAATAAATCCTTTCCTCCCATAAACTGAATCTGTTTGGAAGTTCATCCCAGCAATGTGGAGCTGACTACAACAATGTGTGTGTGTGTGTGTGTGTGTTTCACATAGGCTGACTTGAAATTCACTATGTAGTCTCAGGGTGGCCACGAGCTCACAGTGATCCTCCTACCTCTGCCTCCCGAGTGCTGGGATTAAAGGCGTGTGTCACCACACCCAACAATATATAATTTATAATCAGGAAAAATACAGCCCACAAAAATTTTCCTCCATAACAGCTGACAGTGATGTGCCAGAATTCCCAAAATAACATCAGCTCATAAATCCCTGCTTTTTCTCAGGGCTTAGAAGACGGATTCAAATTAAAACCAGGGACATCTTCTTGCCTGGGCTAGAATGATTGAGTTAGGCAAGCCCTGGAATGTCACCTTCCTTTCCCAGGGTCAGATGAAGCATTCCTCTGCTTTCAACACCCAGGAACTAGGGAGGCAATAACAGAAATCCCAGCTTAGTCTGGGTGTGTGTCATTGGGCCAGTCTTCTCCCCTTACTGGCTCATCTCTGGTTCCTCGACTTGCCAATGGGCAAGCTGAGAAGAAGCCTTCTTCTTCCCATGCTGAGGGTGCACCGTTTCTGTCTGTGTCCCCATGGATGTCCGGCCTCAGCTGATCTCTCCTACCAAATGCAGAGCCTGTAACATCACAGATGTAAAGGGTGGGGGTCCCTCTATAAGAGGACATTATAAAAAAATATTTTATTTATTTATTTTCGAGAGGAAGAGGCAGAGAGAGAGAGGGGGAGAGAGAATAAGGGTGCCAGAGCCTCCAGCCACTGCAAAGGAACTCCAGATGCATGTGCCTTCTGGTGCTTCTGGCTTACATGGGTCCTGGAAAGTCAAACTGGGATCCTTTGGCTTTGCAGGCAAATGCCTTAACTGCTAAGCCATCTCTCCAGCCCTAGAGGACATTTTTGCTCAGGATTCCTTGAGGGCAAGGAGAGAGTCTTATTGACAACTATATCTGCTCAGGCCAGGGAATTAAACCAAACCATAGCCACCTTCTATCTATCCCAGCCAGCCCAGGCACAGGGAAATTTCACACCGCCTGCTTTTGGAAGTGACCTTCCCAAAGACAGCCAATCTTCCCTGTCAACAGGGATCCAAGATGAGAAGCCAGGGTTGACATGTCTCTCATCATGCCGGTCAGAGCCAGCTTCTCCCTGGCAGACAACTGTGACCTTGGCTATAACACTAACCCCCTTCGTTGGCCAGAATTCTACAAAGCCCTCCTTGGTATTTGAAACTGATTTCTGCCTCCTGCCTAAGACATCATTAGAGCCTCAAGACCTTAGAGATCAAGGAAAATAAGGATCTGACTCAAGCATCACGCTGCATGCTGAGGATCAACCCAAACTTAGAAACTTCAAGAACATAAAGGACTTTATTTGGAGTCTTAGAAATTGTGATCCAGGAGACACAGGTTCAGAGAACTCTGACTCTGTGTTCTGAAGAAGGCAGGCAAAGCAGCTTAAACAGACAAGCAGAGCCAACTTATTATTACAAAGCAGTAAAAATCTCTTGGTAAGAAATGTCTACTGAATGCTAAAAAAAGAGAAAAAAAATGAGTGGTTGTATCCAGCCTGATGGTGAAGGCTTGCAATCCCAGCAACTTGGTAAACTGAGACAAGAAGATCATACATTCAAGTACTGCCTGGGCTATACAAAGCAAGTTCAAGATCAACCTAAGAAACTTAACAAGGTCCTGTTCCAAAATACAAAAGTTAGGGCTGGAGAGATGGCACAGCAGTTAAGACATTTGCCTGCAAAGTCTAACGACTGGAATTCCATTCCCCAGTACCCACGTAAAGCCAGATGCACAAAGTGGCGCATATATCTGGAGTTCATTTGCAGTGGCTAGCAGCCCTTATATTCTCCCTCCCTCTCCCCTCTCTCTGCTTGCAAATAAATAAAAATAAAAATAAATTTAAAAATACAAAACTAAGCCTGGGGAGATGGCTTAGTGGTTAAGGTATTTGCCTGCCAAGACTGAAGACCTAGATTTTATTCCCCAGAACCCACATAAACCAGAAGCACTTGGTGGCTCATGTGTCTGGAATTTGTTTGTAGCAGCTAGAGGCCCTGGCATGCCCATTCTCTCTCCTCCTCTTTTTCTCTCCCTCTTTCTGTCTCTCAAATAAATAAAATAACATAAAAAATTTTAAAATACAAAAGTCAAAAATAACAGTGGGTGTCTGGGGATGTAACTCAGTGACAGAGCACAGAGAACTTGCCTGGTATGTGTGTGAAGCTCTAAGTTTAATCCCCAGGATGTGGGAAGGGCAGGCTATATGACCAAAAAAAAAAAATCAATGAAGAAAGTATATATTTGGTTTAAAAAAGTCCACAAAATAAGTTGGATGCCCTCTTGCGATGCATCTTCAGTTTCTGGGCACAATGTTTTGGCCTGGTTGATACAGATGTCCCAGATGCCTATGGTTATAGTGAGGAGGTGAGCAAAGCTCCCATGCCCAGGCAGAGCTTGAGAAAGGCAGAGGCCTAGCTGCTTTCATGGAAAATCTTTCACTGAGACCCCCTCTGACTCACCACCGCACAGATGAGAAAAACCAGTCTCCAAAGAAGGACAGTACTTGCCAGTCATCACAGCCTGAGTCGGCAATACAGGCAGAACTGGATCTCAGTCCCCAACACCCAGCATCTGTACCACCCTATCTTCAATTCTTGCACAAGTGCCCTTCTCCCAGAGGCCCTCGGGCAGGGTGGAGCCAAGATCATGAAGACACAAGCCACACTACCCACCCTCTCTTCCTCTTCCTCTGACTCAACTGCTCCCTGGGGCAGCAGGTGATAACCTGGGGCCTCTGGGCCTCGGTCATATTAGCAGAAATATGAGTATCCGGAGCTTGTTCGTGCTGGTGGCTCTCCTAACTTTGGGGACCCAGCTGCCCGTGGCCTTGGGCAGGAAGAAGGAAGGTGAGTGTCAGAGATCCCTCTGCTCTGTGATCTCTTCCTTCCTCTCTAGGAAGAGTGAGGGTTTGGGGGATGGCCAGTGATGGAGAGAGAGAAAGAGGAAATGGGTGGGGGGAACTGTGTGTACACACATGCACACAGGAACTGTTCTGGGTTCCAGGACACTGCATTTGTATCTGCTTACCTGCACATCCTTGTGGCTGGCCACATGCTCATGCCTTCCTCTGTAAATGAACTTTCTGCCAATTTCGCTGTGCTTATCTGGCCCTGTCTTCCCATCTGAGCATTTTTAGGGGCACACACGTTCCTGTCTCCATGTACTTGTGTCTAAGTGGCTGACTGTGTGAACGTCTTCCTGCACACATCCTTAGCATGCCTGAGCTTAGGTCCATGTGTGCCACTGGACCTCTGGACACGCAGGAGACATAGCCACCGTTCTGTGGTTGTATCCAGTGAACCTTCTCTGGTCCCAGTTACCTGCAGTAGGGACTTGGGAGTCAAGTAAGAATGTGACTCCCGGGCCTGGGGTCTGCTGGGAGGAACCTCTGTCCCTCTCTTTTCTTCCTCCCATTCTCACCCGTACAAGGCTCTCAGACTGGCACATTGACTGTGAGGGAGGCACAGATGCTCAAGCCACGCAGGTGCCTCCCAGTGTGGATAAGGCCAACTCCTCCATCCCCCTCTGAGACTGGGACACTCTGACCTGCACTTAATTCCACAGCCCTGGCCCTGTCTTAGGGGAAAGGGACAGTAATGGATAAAGGTCCCTCTCCTTCACAGAGCCCTATAGAGCCTAAAGATGGATTTCTACATCCTACCTGTCTCTCTTAGCCTATGTCTTCCTCTGAGTCACTGATCTCCTCTGGGACATGAGGCAGTATGAGAAGGATGGTGCTCAAGTTCCCAGGCCAAGGAAGGAAGGATGCTAGTAGGTTCCAAGGCCAAACCTTGCGTTGACTGTGATTCATGCAGCCTTACAAACAACTCCTCAATGAAAGGTGATGAGCCAGCACTCTCTTTATCCCCATTTTGCAGATGAGAAAACCGAGGCACAGTGGGAAACCACCTGCCCAAGGCCAATGACTCTGAGTTAGTATCAAGTGCGGCATCTGATTGCACTTCTTTGAAATCAGAAAGGTTCACCTCACCAACTTAGTCCCCAAGAAGTGGGGCCCACACCTCCCTCTCAGGAGTGCCTTGAAACATAAATGCCACATATACAGTAAGTGCAGCATAAGTGGGTGACTCAGTCCAGCAACTGGGAGCCCAAGAGGGCACGCCAAGATACAAGCTGCTCAGAGTGGCATTTGGCACCAACAGAGCCTGGGCCTATTCTGTATGACCAGGCATGACACACTTGTCTCCACCAGTTCATGGTGTCCCATCCTTCCCTGGCTTCTCTCTTGTGCTAGCGGCAGAAGGTCAGACAGTGGAACAAGGTGACGGGGCCGAGGGAAGGGAAGTCTCAGTTTGTCTAGCAGAAGCCCCGGTGTTTCCAAGACCCTCCTTCCCTTCACTCAAATGTCAGATGTCCCTGGTGGAAAGGCAGTAAGTGCCTAATTAAGCATATTTAATGGTTATATGCCTGAGTAGTTCTGTGCATGTGATTGTGTATATGCAACTGTAAATGCATATGTCTGTGTCTATTCATATACATATTTTATATATGTGTACACATACATTATATATTTATATTCATGTGTGTTTGAATGTATATATGTGTGTGTGTGTAAATATATATATATATTTTTATATAGTGTGTGTGTAGGCACGAATATATGACAATATGTTTGTATATTTAACTGTATGTCCCAGATCAAATGAACATAGAGGACCGCCTATGTTTATGTATGTAGATGTTAAACTGTCTCATGCAGGTCTGAGATCATGTGTGTTAGGTTGAACCATGCTGTTTTCATAGATCACAAAAAGTTGTCTGCCAGCATTTTCAGACTAGATCTAGGTGGGCTGGCCCACTTGCCATGTCTGTCTGTGTGTCTACATGTGATTCCATGAATATATCTATTTAACCACATCTACGTATGGTCATTTGCTCTCTGAATCTGCATGTTGACTATGGAATGTGTGTCTAGAGGACGGGTCAGCATGTGTGTCTGTGTCACTCACACAGCATCCGTCAGCGAGTGAGGAACCTGGATGTGGAGGGAAGGTCAGGAAGGAAGACAAGACCCCAGGCTGTGTACTCCAGGCTTTTCTTCCCTGCTCCACTCTGCCTGTCTCTACACAGTTCTTCCAGTTGAACCAACTTTTAGCCCAGTCGAAACAACTTTTAGCCCCTCTCTCTTTTTAAAGATTCATTTATTTGATTTAATTTTTATTTATTTATACAGAGAGGGAGAGAGAGAGAAAAAAATGGGCACAGGGCCTCTTGCCAACGAACTCCAGACTCATACGCCACCATGTGCACCTGGCTTACGTGGGACCTAGAGAATCGAACCTGGGTTCTTAGGCTTCACAGGCAAGCGCCTTAACCACTAAACCTTCTCTCCAGCCCTCAGCCCCTCTCTCTATCAGTCTATTCCTCGAAGTCCAGTCCCATACCCCTCCCCACAAAGCTCTTCCTGCCTCCATCCACTGACCCACCCTGCATGGGCTCCCCCAGCCCACAGGCAGCTCCTGCTTTCCTGCCTGGAGTTCATGCAGCTCCATTTGATTGACTGAAGCCTGAGCTCCTTTGTCCTGGGCTGTGAGTTTAGGACAAAACCCTGGGCCTAAGTCTCCTAAAAGCCCCTCCCTCCCTTTTTCCTCCTCCCAAACCCCCACAACCTACTTCTGAGATGATGCTCATCATCAGAGGGGATGCTTCCTCCCAAACTAGGACACATATTCTCCAGCAGGGGGCAGCAGTTCAACTTAAACCAACCCAGTCCAGGGGCTGAATCTGACCCAAGGTATTCAACTGTGTAAGGGGCCACCTACTGTGTGTGCAGCCAGCACCAAAGCAGGGACAGAGGGTAAGGGTGACACAGAGGTAGCGTCACAGCCCTGGATCCAACTGTACCTTCCCTTCTGTTACACTGAATTGATGTCTGGGACCAGCCCCATCCCTACAGCTCAAAAGCAGCCCGAGCAGGTCAAGGTCAGAAGAACCCAGACTCAGGGAGTTTTAGTCCAAGCTTGTGTGTTGCTGGTCTGTCTGGTCATTTCCCTTTTCAGACCTTGAATCCCCCACCCCAAATGGAGGAAGGTCCTGATTTCCAAGCTTTTGTGTGAAATCCCAACAAGAAGAGTTGTCAGGTAAAGTCCAGGGCAGAACATTCTAGAGTTGTTTGGAGGAACGTCTCACAGTCAAAACCAATACCTGTACCTGAAACCATGCCGTTTGCAACAGTGACCTACATAACAATGCAGCCGTGGCCGGTCATGGCTGTGTGACAGTGCGTCAGCTGATACACGTGCAACACTGGGTCTCCCTTCAAACCCCTTTCTTTCCAAGAGTCACTGAACCCCTAGCCTTGTGCCCCAAGTGCTGTGCTGAAGGTGAGCAGAATAGGCAGGGCGACAGGTCTCAGCCCTAGATGAGAGGGACAGACAGCTACAGTCACACTCTTGAGTGGCTGACTGGGGTCTTCTGAGGAAGTGATGTTTCAGCTGAGTCCAGTGAGCTGACCAGGTGACCAGGTTAGGAGACCATACCAGGTAAAAGGGTGTGGCCGAAGCTAGAGCCTTGCAGAGAGAGCTGGTTTGCAGAGCTCAGGAGCCAGGAAGCAGCAGAGAAGTGACAGACTATGAGACGGGAAGACGAGCCAGCTCCAGACCAAGCATGACTTTCTGGGCTGGGTGGAGATTTTGAACTTCGTTTTTTCTTATCTGTTATTCTGTCTGAATCTCAAACCAGCCCTTGGAGTGGAGGCTGTGGGTAGACTTCTGATCTTTTGATTCCCAAGTCAGTGCTTATTATTATTTTTTTATTATTATTAATTTTTATACCTGATATGAGCTGCCTCTGGCTTCAGGATGTGGGGGTTCTCTTACAGAGAAGCTGGGGGGCTGTCCACCAGATGATGGACCCTGCCTCTTGTCGGTGCCGGATCAGTGCATGAGTGACCGCCAATGTCCCTCATCCTTGAAGTGCTGCTACCGAGCTTGCTTCCGCCAGTGCGTCCCTAGGGTCTCGGGTGAGTGTCCCCTCCACTTGTGCTGGTTATGCAAGCCCCACGCTCCAGGCCGGGTGAGCGTGAGCGAGGCTCACCCTGTCCCTGCATTACAGTGAAGCTGGGCAGCTGTCCTGAGGATCGGCTGTGCTGCCTCAGCCCCAAAAAACACACGTGTAACCAGGATGCAGACTGCAAAGGCAGGAAGCGGTGCTGCCCCAGCGCGTGCGGCCGGGACTGCCGAGACCCCTACAAAGGTACCATATTCCTTCTGGCCAGGGATGGTGCCTCCCCTTCCAGCCCCAGCTCGGGGATTTCCTTCCAGACCAACAAGCTCAGCAGGTGACCTCCCCAGTAGCCAGCGCCCCCCCCCCATGTACATGGCTGGAGAAATGGGTGGGATGCAAGGGGTCTTGTTGGGATGGTAGAGGAACTGGGGGTTCTCAGTTCTCTCACCGGATGTGCTCTGTCACCTGGACCTGCCCTGGCCATCTGTTTGCCCCTGTGAAGGAGGCTGAGTTTTTGTGTTGTTTTGTTTTTGTTTTTGTTTTTGTTTTTTCGAGGTAGGGTCTCACTCTGGTCCAGGCTGACCTGAAATTTACTCTGTAGTCTCAGGGTGACCTCGAACTCACGGTGATCCTCTTACCTCTGCCTCCTGAGTGCTGGGATTAAAGGCATGTGCCACCACGCCCTGCTGGTTTTTGGGTTTTTTTTTTTTTTTTTTTTTTTTTGAGGTAGGGTTTCACTCTAGCTCAGGCTGACCTGGAATTCACTATGTAATCTCAGGGTGGTCTTGACCTCATAGCAATCCTCCTACCTCTACCTCCCAAATTCTGGGATTAAAGGTGTGCGCCACCACGCCCAGCTGTGTATTGTCTTAATAGTGACCAGAGCTGGACTGATGACGCCTGGAGACACAGGGCACTAACCCAGAACCCAGGGCCCTGATATGGAAAAGGGGTTAACCCTTTCTTTATCTCTCCTCAGGCTAATTCTGGCTTAGGATCCATGGTCCTGCAGCTCAGGTGGGGTCCGTCAGGAAGAGACGATGATGGTGGCCCTGGGATCCTGCAGCCCAGACCATCTGTGCCAGGGACAGTTCCAACATCTGATAAACACTTAACCTGCTATCACTTCCCTACATCCCGGGTGTCAAGGTTCATAGCCTGACTTCAAAAGTACTTGTCACCCCAGCACGTCGTACTGCCACGCAGAACCTTCCATCCTGCCGAGTATTCACTTTCACATGTCTCTCACCTAAAATATCCAACTCAGGCAAGACCCTCTTTATGGAGCCCTGAACCTACCCCCAGACAGCTCTACCCCCAAAATGCATGTCTAGCAGAATTTCCTGAACATCTGTTCATCCACAACCTTTTTCACAATTTTCACCTTAGCTGCAGAATAATATCGTGACGTTATGTGTTGCTAGCATAACCATTTACCTAATGTCTTCCTTTAAATAACTCACTCTTATAGGTAACAATTAATTTCAAGAGAAAAGAAACTTGATGTCATTATTATAAGTGAGGCATTATTATCAGCATAATAAGCAAGATCACTGGCCAGAGACAGAATGGCATTGTGAAATCAAATGCAATGAAAACAGCAGTTCCATTAAATTAATTCATGTTCAATTTAAATAATATTATTAAACTCTAGGTAGATAAGGCCACCTGCCAAGACTGGGCCTGAAACCTGCTCTCTGTGTCCGTTGAATAAATGGAGATTAGCAAGGGTTAAAGAGATGTCACAGACAGAGCTCTACACTGACACTGGCTAGTCAGGATTGACTCCAGGAGTCAATGTCGTGTCATGTTGCATCCAAGTGCTCAGCAAGAACCATTTCGGATTGCCCCACATTTGGGGAAATGGTGCTCAGCAGTTGGAGTGTCCTTTTTAGAGCAGATCCGTCTCCATTGTTAGGCTACAGCGCATTCCCCTCCATTGCCCCAGGGCCCAGTCTGTAGTCTGGGCCTACTGAGTTTCTCTGGAGCAGGGTCAATGAGGGTCTGTTTTTTCACCCAGATAGCTAGATTCCGGATTCTCCCTTCTCCCCTGGACTTGCTTGGAAAGGGGAAGGAGGCAGGTATGCCTCCCTTGTTTTCCCTGCTGTGCCTTCTTTTATGTGCTAGACTCAGACCAGTCTGTGGAGGTGAACCCCAGAACCCTGGATCCTCTTTCCCTGTTCTCTTAACCTTGCAATGTGATCCCAGGTGAGTCCTTCACCACTCCAGGCTTGGAAAGAATCCACTTCCGGCTCCACGCCCTTTTCACTGGATTCAAATGCCAGAGCTGTTGACACTCGAGAACAAATGCTAATCACACAGACCCAAGGTGATGCCCAGGGACGAAGGAAAATGCTCTCTGGGACTCATGGCAATTGTATGACCTCTGCTGCTTCTGTGCATCCTCTGAGCCTCAGTTTCCCCATCCATTACCTCAGGGAATTAACACAAATAACACAGGGACTGTATTATTGGCCCACAACAGTTCTTTCCCTTTCATAGCTTCCCTAGGGGACAGTGTACTTCCCCTCCCCAGGGATTTGAGACTTAGTGAGGACCTTGCTTTGGCTAATGGATGTGGGTAGAAATGACAGGTTTAGACAAAGCATCTTTGTGCCTGGAACGTCCGCCCTCTGTTTTGAGAAGAGCTCACCAGAAGCCGCTGATCTCATCATGAGAGACATACAGGGCAGACCTAAAGCTGACCTGTCCCAGCCAAGCCTCAGACTAGAGAGAGAAAAATAAATCTTTATGGTAGGAAGCCAGGGGACTTGTGGGTCTGTTGGTGACAGATTTATTGCAGAAAGGGCCTAAGTCAGATGTTGACTGTTATCCATAGTGAATGCCCATCTTGTGCCTCTCACTTTTTAAACTGTAATGTCTTTTTGACAATTTTATGCATGTATATAATGTTTGATCATACCCCCCCCCACCCCGTTACCTTTTCTTGTCCCCTTCCTCTTCTGGTTAAACACCGTCCTCTTCCCAACTAGTCCCACTTCAACCTTGATATCTTTATTTTTCTTGTGACCCTCTGAGTTTAAATTAGGGTTGCTTGTATGTGCATGGGTAAGGGTTATTTACTTGAGCATGGACAACCTACCAGTGGCTACATCACTGAAGAAAATGGGTTCCCCTCTCCCAATAACCATGACCTCTCAGGGAGAGGCGGGATATGAGCTCCTTTCCTATCCACCACAGAATGGGGTGGGGTGGAGAAGCCCAGTCTTCGCGCAGGTAACCACAGTCGCTGCAAGTTCCTGAGTGTGGTGGCCATGTCGTATCAGAACGACAAGGTTCCGCAGCCCTCCTTCCCATCCTCTAACTCTTCTATTGGGTTGGTTCCACTTCTTCAGTGTTCACCGAGCCTTGGAGGAATGATGTAGATGGGTTAGGGTTAGGGATGAGCACTCTACAGTCACTCGGTCTCAGCACTTTGACTAGTTTTGATGCCCCTCCCTACTTTAAAATATTATTTATTGGGCTGGAGAGATGGCTTAGCACTTAAGGCACTTGCCTGCAAAGCCTAAGGATCCAGGTTCAATTCTCCAGGTCCCATGTAAGCCAGATGTACATGGTGGCACATGCATCTGGAGTTTGTTTGCAGTGGCTAGAGGCCCTGGTGCGCCCATTGTCACTTTCTCTCTCTTCCTCTCTCTCTCTCTCTGTCCTTCTCTCTGACTCTAATAAATGAATAAATAAATAATCAGAAAAAAAACCATTTATAAATGTTATTTATTTATTTGAGAGTGTGTGTGAGAGAGAGAGAGAGAGAAAGAGAGAGAGAGAGAAAAGAGGCATATAGAGGGAGAGAGGATGTGCATGCCAGGGCCTTCAGCCGCTGCAAACAAACTCCAGATACATGCGCCGCCTTGTGCATCTGGCTTACATGGGATCTGGGGAATCAAACCTGGGTCCTTAGGCTTTACAGGCAAGAGCTTTAACTGCTAAACCATCTCTCCAGCCTGCCCTCCCCACTTTAAAACACCATTTCATTCATCCATCCCATCACCAAGGAAAGTGGACATCATTATTCCCACTTGCTCAGTAGCAGCTTTGAGACAAGTGACTTGCCATGACCTTCAGGTAGGAGGTAATATAACAAGAATTAAACTATACCATTTTCTTCCTTAGATAGCAAGAAAACCAGCCAAGAGTTAAACACCACAGAGTACCGACCCTGTGTCAGGTGTCCCTTTAGTCATATGATAATTACATTAAATCCCCACAACCTTACTAGGTTTATCATTTTATTAATTTTCCCATTTTACATAGGAGGAAAACTGAGGCACAGAGAGGTTAATTTGGTCAAGGTCAAACAACTTCTACATTGCAGAACTAAGATTCAATCCCAAACAGTTGGACACCAACCCTTATATCCTTATTAACTATAATTACATTATGTCTTGGAAAATTCCTCTCAGCTCTCACCACAGTTTCCATATCAGAAAAATCAGGATCACATAGCCCCAAAGAGGTTAAGTGAGCAAGCTCAAGTGTAAATATCTGGAAAGCAAGCCTGTTTGTACATAGCTCATTGCCTTGGGTTTCTCCTGGAAGGAAGGGGATGAGGATGAAAATTCACGGGTGCCAGACAGAAGTTCCCAGGTAAACCAGCGATTTGGTTGCTAAGGTCCTATGGCTTCCCTGGCATCCTGATTTCTGAGCTAGGCCCTTGGAGTGGCAGGTCACAGGCTGTGGCTTCTCTGGTGATAGGAAAAGCATCTGCTCAGCCCATCATCTCTGCTCCCTGGCTAACTCACTGTCTACCCCATGGAGTCTGTGCTTGTCTACACACAGTGCCAGCTCTGTCCTCAGCTACCAAACCCCAACCCATTCTACTGTGATCACTGCCCATCTCCACCGCCCCTCCTGGAAAGAAAGTCTCCTGTGATGCTAAGTGCCTGATTACACCACAGACTCCAACTTTGCCTTCCCCTGCACTCATTCAATGAATGTTTGCTGAGCACTTAAAGACGACAGGCTGTGCCTCACAGAAATCATGCTCCAGTGAGGAAGATAAAGCCCTGGTCAGCAGTCCACACGATACACATCAGGCTGAAAAGGCCTAAGAGGCTCCCAAGGCCCCAAGGAACCTAACTCAGCCTGGAAACCAGAGAATGCTTCCTGGAGGATATCCAAGCCAAAACCCCGAGTTTCAGCAGGTGCTAGTAAGTAGGACATTGCTAAGCATCCATCCTTCCCTTCTTCCTTACCAACAGACATAAAACTCCCACCCCTCAGCTACTGAAGCGCTCATAACATTCCATATCTTGCCCTGGGCAACTGCTACATGGATGCAGAAATCTGCAAAACATGAATTCAGCCACAGCTAAATATCTGTGTACTTTGCTATAATAATTTTCTCTGCCAATTTTATTTATTTATTTATTTATTTATTTATTTATTTATTTATGAGAGAAAGAGAGAGACTGGGCACGTCAGGGCCTCTAAACTGCTGCAAATGAACTCCAGATGCATGCACCATTATGTGCATCTGGCTTACGTGGGTCCTGGAGAGTTGAACTTGGGCCTCACAGGCAAATGCCTTAACCGCTAAGCCATCTCTCTAGCCCTCTATGCTAATTCTAAGAGGTAAAGTAACTCTTTATTAAAATATTTATTTTTCAGCACAGAGAAAGAGAGAGGAAAAAATAGACATGCCAGGGCCTCTTGCCATTGCAAACAAACTCCAGATGCATACACCAATTTGGGCATCTGTCATTGCCTGAGTATTGAGGAATTGGACCCTCGCCAGCAGGCTTTGTAAGCAAGTGCCATTTAATCACTGAGCCATCTCCTCAGCCTTAGATTAACCTTTTAAAAATTTGCTTCATCTGGGGCTGCCTTGCAGCCAGGGATGGCCATGTGATCCAAGACTGGCCAATCAGAAATAGAAGCTAGTCCACTGGGAGGAACTGCCTGGAAAGCTTTTGTTTTTCTAATTAATTAGAGCCTTTGTTTTGTTTTGTTTTGTTTTGTTTTGTTTTGTTTTGTTTTGTTTTGTTTTGTTTGTTTTGTCTTGAGCTAAGGTCTCCCTTTAGCATAGGCTGACCTGGAATTCACTATGAAGTCTCAGGCTGGCCTTGAACTCACAGTGATCCTCCTACCTCAGCCTCAGTGCTGGGAAAGTCAGCCTTTTTCTCCTCATCCATCTAGCCTCCACTCTTCCTGAAAGAAGACTGTGAAACATACAGGCTGGAGGACCTTCTTGGCTGGGCTTCCCCAGAGCTAATCTTGGCAGGAAGAGTCACATGATGGTGCCTATTTGGAAGTTTCCAGGAGCAGTGGGTCCTGGAGAAGAAGAGTGCAGCAGGAAGGGAGGAGGCTAGCAAGAGTGTGACAGCAAGTGAGGCCCACAGGTCTGTTCTAGACACAAGTGGGGGTACACAAATGCCCAGGCGCTTCCAGCTTTCCTGGTGGGTAGCGTGGCACGCTCTGGCAGCTGCAGACAGTAGCTGTCTGGAGAGACATATACCAGGAGCCAGTGTGCACAGAAGGGTCAAGGATCTCCAAAGGGGTTGTGCACAGAGCATTAGCACCCTCCACCAGTGATGGAAGAGGAAGTCAGAGGAGCCTGACCTTCAGTGCCATTCATGTGCAGCTGCACCTGATGCGTGCATCCTACTGAAACACAGTGGCTCTTCTCTAGGGAAGCCCCTGTGAATCCATTTCTCCTCTTGCAGCCAATTTAAACCTCCATAGCCTGGGAAAAGAAGGGGCAGAAGGAAAAAGAACAGTTGGGGCTGGAGAGATGGCTTAGCACTTAAGGCACTTGTCTGCAAAGCCAAAGGACCCAGGTTCCATTCTCCAGTACCAATGTAAGCCAGACACATAAGGCACTCTTTCTCTCTCAAATAAGTAAATAGATAAAAAATTTTTAAAAAGAAAGAAAGAAAAGAAAGAGAAAAGCACACGATAACCCTTCCCACAATCCTGAAAGGGAAGCACTGTTGGTATTTGTGGAAGATAAGTATCGAGAGGCCCAGGGTCACATAGGGATTCAGTGACAAAGGCAGGACGAGAACTCCACGTATTAGTTATCTATCACTGTGGAATGGGTTAAATAACATGCATTTATTAGCTCACAGTTTCTGCAGGTCAAGAATCCCAGCACATGGGCTGGAGAGATGGCTCAATAGTTAAGGCACTTGCCTGCAATGCCTGGCAGGTCAGGTTTGAATTCCCAGTACCCACGTAAAGCCAGATACACGAGGTGGTACATGCATCTGGAGTTCATCTGCAGTGGCTGGAGGCCCTGGTGCACCCATTCATCTCTTCTTACTCTTCCCTCCCCCCTCTCTCTCCTTGAAAGTAAATAAATAAAAATTAAAAATAAATTCCAGCACAGCTTACTGGGGCCTTTTGCTTTGAGGACATTGCTTCACAAGGCTGCCGCCAAGGTGTCACTCAGGATGGGAGTCTCATCCGAGCCTCAAGTTCACCTGGTTGTTGGCAGAAGTTCAGTTCTTTGAGGACTAATGGACTAAATACCACAGATGCTAGCTGGCTGTTGGCCGGAAGTCACTGGCATTTCCTCGACCTTGTGGTATGGCCACTTACTTCATCAATGTCAACAGAAGTCACAACCTTAAATAACCCAATCACAAAGTGACATGTCATCACTGGTAGCATATTTTAGAAGCAAATCAATCACACACACACACACACACACACACACACGCACGCACGTGCAGAGGGATTTCACAAGGAGATGAATGTCAGGAGGCAGTTATCATTGCAAGACATCTTAGAAGCTGCCTGACACACCCCCATCTACTTTATTCCAAAATTTCCTACCACATGAAGCTTCCTACTAGGTAAAATTCCACGGGTTCAGATATCCCTCTTTGGCCATGAACTCAAGGAGACTTTGAGAGACAACTCATTCACGAAATGTAAAGGGAGGAGGTACCAGTATTAGCCACACTTCCCACTCACAAGTTCATGGCGAACTTTATTTGCACTGGAGTGAAACCCGATCCTGGTTCCATGCTTTCTGCCTGACCTTTCTCCTTTTGGAAATCACACCTCCTCCTCCAAGGAGAACCCTTGAGTTCTAAGGGTAGTGAGGATGGGAAACCTGCTGCTCTGCAGCTCTGCCTCAGTTTCTCTGATAGTTAAGTGAGGGAACTGTGGGGCGAGATGATCACTGAATGGTTTCCTTCTCTAACTTCTTGTGATGAGGAGGAAGCTGGAGAGACACGGTCAGAGCTGGGCTGTCCACTTGGCATAGCGGGCTACTGAACACATTGGGTGTGACTAGTACGAAAGCAGATCTGCTATAGGTGGGTGTAGCAGGTGAAATTCTAAGATGACCCCAATGACCCTCACCCGAGACCCTCTTGGAGTATCAGTGGAACTGTGAGTGTGGATTTTTTTTTTAATGTTTTTATGTGTATTTAGTTATTTGAGAAAGTCAGAAAAAGAGGCAGATAGAGAGAATGGGCACCCCAGGGCCTCTAGCCACTGCAAATGAGCTCTAGACTCATGTGCCATCTTGTGCATCTGGCTTAAGTGGGTACTGGGGAATGGAACCTAAGTCCTTAGGTTTAGCAGGCAAGTGCCTTAACCGCTAAGCTATCTTTCCAGCCCAAATGTGGGGTTTGTAGCACAAAGAAGACTGTCCTGGATAGTCTAATCAGGCAAGGCCTTTTTGAAAACAGCTAGTTTCTTTGTTGGTTACAGAAGAGGTTAGCCCTCTGGCTTGCCTGAGATTAAGAAAGCATCAATGGGCTGGAGAGTTGGCTTAGTGGTTAAGGCGCCTGCCTCCTAAGCCTAAGAACACTGGTTCCAATCTCCAGCGGTTCCAATCTCCAGGTCCCACGTTTAGCCAGACGCAAAGTGATGCAAGGGTACAATGCCGCACTTGACCACAAGGGGGCACACGCGTCTGGATTTCGTTTGCTGCAGCTGAGAGGCTACTGGCACACCCATCTCTATCTGTCTTCCTCTCCCTCTCTCTCTCTCTGTCTCTCTCAAAAAAAAAATAATAAAATAAAATAAAAAAATTAAAATAAAAAAAAAGCATCAATGATGTGAACTAGCTGTGGGGCCACACAGCAAGGGAGTTCAGGTAGCCTCAAGGATCTGAGGCCAGTGGACAGCAGACAGCTAGCAGCAAAGGGGGTGGTGAATTCTGCCAGCAATGGGTGGGTTTTGGAAGAGAGTCTGGAACCCAGATGAGAGCATCAACCCTGACTGCCACCTTAGCTTCAGCCTGTTGAGACGGTGAGGGGAGAATCCAGCTGTGCCATGTCTCAACCTCTGATCTGGAGAAATGGCGAGATGTTAAGTGTGCTGGGATGGAAGCTGCTGAAGTTATGGTCATTAGTGACTCGGCAGTAAAAATAATAAATAAATAAAAATGTTAAAAGCCAGTGTGCTAGATTGCTATATTCTGAAGACTTACCCCAGAAGTGATATGGAAAACATCTCGCTAATAATAATTTCTTCATTGAAGTCATGTTGAAATGACAGTATCTTGGATATATTAGGTAAAATAAAATGCTTTATTAAGAACAACCTCATTTGTTTTTTTTCACTTTTTAAAAATGTTATCAGAATTTTTTAGATATAATCTTTTTATTGATAAGTTCCATAATTATAGACAATAAACTATGATAAGTCCCTCCCTACCTCATGTTCCCCTTTGCAACTCCACTCTCCATCATATCCCCTCCCCCTCTTAATTAGCCTCTCTTTTATTTTGATGTCATCATCTTTTCCTCCTATTATGAGGGTCTTGTGTAGGTAGTGCCAGGCACTGTGAGGTCATGGGTATCCAAGCCATTTTGTGTCTGGAGGAGCACATTGTAAGGAGTCCTGCCCTTCCTTTGGCTCTTACATTCTTTCCGCCCCCTCTTCCACAATGGACCATGAGCCTTGGAAAGTGTGATAGAGATGTTTCAGTGCTGAACACTCCTCTGTCACTTCCCAGCACTATGGTGCCTTTTGAGTCATCCCAGAGGTCACCGCCATCTGAAAAGAGAAGCTCCTCTAAACAAAAGTGAGAGTAGCATTCATATGTGGGTATGGACATTAAGAGAAATTATCCGAATTTTTTTGAGACAGGGTTTCATGTAGATTAAGCTGGCTTCAAATTCACTATTTGCCAAAAATGGCCTTGAACTTCTTATCCTCCAGTCTCCACTTCCTAAATGTTAGGAATACAGGCATGGGCCGCCATGTCCAGTTTATGCAATGCTAGGGCTGACCCAAGGCTCTGTGCATTTTTGCTAGGCAAGCACTCTACCAAGTGAGCTACATCCCAGCCCAGACATTTTAAATGACATAGGTGGCTCACATCCTATCTACTGTACAGTGCTGCTGCTGTAAGGGACTCCGAAGTCAGCCATATGACCAGAGGCAAGTCAGTCATTCCCTCTATCTGTGAGGAATATTCCCCAACCCCAGATGCATCTGCACTGTGAATGAGATGAGGCCGTACTGACTCACAGCAAGTGCTGTATCAATGCCCGTGATTACTGCTCTACGCACAGCATTTGTAAAGCCTCCCACCCACCGTGGGCCTGTCTCTCAACCGCGCGCAGCGCTCTCCCCAACCAGGCACAGAGCAGCCGCTGCTGCGGAAGCGAGCGCTATAGGACCACACGCATCTGCTCATCTCTTCCGCACAGTTCTCTTTTACATCCAGGGCTCTGAGAAGGTGAGAATTCAGGATTCCCTGCTAGGTGGGGACCTCAAGGACAGAAATGATGGGTTGGGGGTTTCATAACCCACCTGGCAAGAGCAGGATTTGAGCCTGCTTAAGAACAGCTTCCCCAACTCCCTAAGAAGCCTGCTAGTCTGAGCAAACACTTGGGTGTCACCTGTAAAATACAGAACACAGGTGCTTGTCTCTGCCAAGTCTGTGTCAAGAATGACTGGCCGAAGTGACCCGAAACCGCCTAGCACATACTAAACACTAAATTAAGCAAACTGATTCCTGGTCCAGGGGCTGAATGGCCCATCCTTCCAGACCCCTGACTTGGGGAGATGCCCCAGCTTTTGGGTCCAGACTTCAGTCACCACCACCCCACCCCTCCTCCAGCCTCCATCCGAAGCAGGAATAGAAACCACCACCGCCTCCGGCTGCCCGGCGGCCTCCCTCCCTCCCTCCCTCCCCCGGCGGCAGCGATCGATGCGGCCTCAGCCGCGGGGGACGGAGGAACACAGGGAAGGAGGGGGCCGCGGGGCCTCCGCCGCAGCGAGCCGAGGCGCGGCAGGGACCAGCTCCCCGGCTCCAGCGCCCTTGGGACCCGCACGCTGGGCTCCCTGCAGCCCGTAAGGGGCCGGGACAGGTAAGGACCCTCCCTCTGGGAGGGGGGGGTGGTGGTAGCGGGGGGGGGAGTCTTGGGGCTAGCAGAGTGGGAGGCGGGCACTGATTGAGATGCCTCGTGTTTTGAGTCCCCCTGTTGGAGACTCGGCTGGTCCTGTTTGCACATCTGTAAAATGGGATTAGACAGAGCCTCCCTGCCTGGATGGTGCGGGAGGAAAACGGAGTGCTTGGGGCGGGGACGGGGACGCGGGCGCGGGGAGCTCAGAGAAGTGATCAGCAGGTAGGAGGTGTACCAAGAGAGAACTGAATCGGAAAGTCTCAGAGGGCTACAGGCTACCTGGTGATCCTGAGCAAGCCACTCAATCTTTCTTTCTGACACTCAGATCCTTGTCGGAAGATATTTGTTGAATTAATTATCCCATTCCATAGAGCAAGAAAGTGAATACCGGAAAGATGAAGGGTTTGCCTAAGGCCGTGCTTCTACTGGGTGGTGCACAAGTGGATTAGACAATCTTTTTGCTGCCAAATCCATTGGAGGTGAGTGGAGTTGTGCGGCTTACACACATCTACTGTGCGCCAGTTATGCGCCTGGAACGACTCTGACAATAAACACCCTGCATCATTTAATCCTCGTAGCCTCTAGTGCAAAGAACGTTAACCAACTTGCAGATGAGGAAACAAACTCCGAGAAGGCAGTGGCTCCACTCAAGGTCAACAGCAAGGAAGTGGCCGACTCAGCCAAAAGTCTGAACTCAGGTCTGACCAAAAGCAAGGACCACAGGTTGATGTTTACGGTCCAGGAACTTTGCCTACATAGTTAACAGTTCATCCAAAGTGCCACGGCCCCCATCCGAGGGTAAGAGAGCTAAAGGCCAGAACCAGGAGACTGGTGAGGTTGCAGAGGAATCAGAGCTGGGATGGAATCCTAATCTATTTAATGCCAAGCCCGGGGTTCTGAAGGGCAACTGGGGTCTGGTGCTTGGTGTGTGCTCCCTCTCTGGTCCTCCCTGGCAGAAGACATTCCTGAACCCACAGTGCAGATGACATGATGTGGGTCAGGAGTTGAGCAGCCAGCACTCAGTTCCAGCAGGATCAGGAGTCAGTGAGCAGTGGGTGGATCTAACATTTCCAAAGATAAAACCAAGGAGTTTCCATAAACTACCTTAGCCCTCCAGCCACCGATAGGGGTGCATGTTGTAGTTCACATTGTGCATTCTTCAGGAAACCAAGACCTGGGAAAGAAGCACCTTACTTAAGGCCCAGGTACGTCAAGGGTAAATAAACTCCCCTTGCCTAACTCCAGAGACAGTGAGGTGGAAGGGTATTTTAACAAACTCCTTTGTGTGAGCCAGGCCTAAAAAGGATATATAAGGTCATATAGTCATTTTAAACATACTTTCAAGTAGATTTTTATCTCGATTGGAACAGAGAGATAATGTGACTTTCCTAAGGTCACGCACAGAACCAAGGCCTAAGATCAGATCTGAAGGACACTACGGATGTGTCACAGAGTCTTAACCCAGTAGCTCTTAAACCTGTCCATGTATCAGAGTCACCTGCCAGGTTTCTTAAAAAACATTGGCCAGGGGCTGGAGATGACTCAGTAGTTAAGGCACTTGCCTGTAAAGCCTAAAGACCCAAGTTCAATTTGCCAATACCCACATAATGCCAGATGTACAAGGTGATGCATGCATATGGAGTTAGTTTGCAGGGACTAGAGGCCCAGGCACACCCATTCTCTCTCTTTCTATTTGTCTCTTTTGCTTTCTCTCTCTCTCTGTCATAATTCTCTTTTAAAAGGGGGGGGGGCTTGAAAGATGGCTCAGTGGTTAAGGTGCTTGCTTGTGAAGCCTAAGGACCCATGTTTAATATCTTTTCAGATTCCACATAAGCCAGACGCACTAAGGTGACACAAGTACAAGGTCACACATGTGCACTAGGTGGTACAAGTGTCTGGAGTTTGATTGCAGTGGCTGAGGCCCTGGTGCACCAATTCCCTCTCTCTTAAAAAAAAAAAAAAAAGACTGGCCAGGTACATTGGTGCATACCTGAAATCCCAGCCTTCAGGAGACTGAGGCAGAAGGATCCCAGCCAAACTGAGGCAAAAGGATCAAAAGGTTTGTGAGGCCAGGCATGGTGGCATACACCTTTAATCCCAGCACACAGGAGGCAGAGGTAGGAGGATCACCATGAGTTGGAAGCCACCCTGAGACTGCATAGTGAATTCCATGTCAGTCTGGGCTAGAGTGAGAACTACCCCCCCTCCAAAAAAAATGTCTGTGAGTGGCTGAAAAGATGGCTTAGCCATTAAGGGGCTTGCCTGCAAAGCTTGAGAACACATGTCCACTCTCCAGGTCCCACAAAGCCAGACTCAAGGTGACACAAGCATGCCATGTCATACATACCTACAAGGCGGCGCACGCATCTGGAGTTCACAGCGGGTGAAAAGGCCCTGGCGCACCCATTCTCTCTCTCTCTCTCTCTCTCTCTCTCTCTCTCTCTCAATAAGTAAAGTAATTTTTAAAAACTCTGTGAGGCTAGCCTGGGCTATGTAGCAAGATCCTGTCTCAAAAAAAAAAAAAAAAAAAAACCAGAGCTAGAGAGATGGCTTAACGGTTAAGGCGCTTGCTTGCAAAGCCAAAGAACTCAGATTCGATTCCTCAGTACCCACATAAAGCCAGATGCATGCGTCTGGAGTTCATTTGCAGTGGCTAGAGGCCCTGATGTGCCCATTTATACATAATATAAAAAATAACAAAACACAACCCCCTCACACCCAGGTGCAAGTCCCGACCTCAGAGTTCAGGTGAGCCAAAAGTAGGGCAGACCTGAGAATCTGAACTTTGGAAATCCCGTGGTCCAGAGAACACACTTTGAGAATCACAAGTCTCAACTGATTTTCCTGTAATTCTAGGTGATAAGCATTACAGTCCCCATTTGCAAAGCAGATCCTGAAATCCAGAGTGCTGGCTGTTAAGGATCCCATGCTGTTCCTAAGTCCAACCTTGTCCAGAAAAAGGAGACATCCCACATGAGCTCCCAGCAGATACCAGGCCATCGTGCCCTCCCATCACTTTTGTAGTCTTGCAAGGTAGGGTTCCCCATTTGTTGCCCCCAGGAGGAAATGAACCAAGTGTGAGCAGGAACAGTGATTTGACCAAAGAGGCTTAGTGGGGTGGGGGGAGGAGGGATAGAGAGCAGTCAACCCCAGGTCTAACTTGAGTTGAGCATTTAACATCTGAGCGCCTACTGCATACGAGGTGCATCTCGCTTCTCCAGCACCCTGACTGGTGGGTGGAGCGAAGGTGGTAGTGGTGGTGATGGCGATGGTGATGGTGTTGGATCGTAACCCACCCGAGTCTTCTGGATGCGCGCAGGGCGGGACGCTGTAGCCATGGTGAGCGAGTCGCCCGGGCCGGGCGCGGGGATCCCGTGGAGGCGAAGAGACGAGGCGCTGCAAGTGAACGTGGGCGGCGTGCGGCGTCGTCTGAGCGCGCAGGCCTTGGCTCGGTTTCCCGGTACCCGTCTGGGTCGCCTGCAGGCCGCTGCATCCGAAGAGCAGGCGCGGCGCCTGTGCGACGACTACGACGCGGTGGCGCGCGAGTTCTACTTCGACCGCCACCCGGGCTTCTTCCTGGGCTTGTTGCATTTCTACCGCACGGGCCACCTGCACGTGCTGGACGAGCTGTGCGTGTTCGCCTTTGGCCAGGAGGCCGACTACTGGGGACTGGGCGAGAACGCGCTGGCCGCGTGCTGCCGTGCGCGGTACCTGGAGCGGCGCGTGACGCGGCCGCGCGCCTGGGACGAGGACAGCGACACGCCGAGCAGCGTGGACCCGTGCCCGGACGAGATCTCCGACGTGCAACGCGAGCTGGCCAGGTACGGCGCGGCCCGCTGCGGACGTCTGCGCCGCCGCCTGTGGCTCACCATGGAGAACCCGGGCTACTCGCTGCCCAGCAAGCTCTTCAGCTGCGTCTCCATCGGCGTGGTGCTCGCCTCCATCGCCGCCATGTGCATCCACAGCCTACCCGAGTACCAGGCCCGAGAGGCGGCCGCTGCCGTGGCCGCCGTGGCCGCGGGACGCAGCGCCGAGGAAGCGCGCGACGACCCGGTGCTGCGGCGCCTGGAGTACTTCTGCATCGCCTGGTTCAGCTTCGAGGTGTCGTCGCGCCTTCTGCTGGCGCCCAGCACGCGCAACTTCTTTTGCCACCCGCTCAACCTCATCGACATCGTGTCCGTGCTGCCTTTCTATCTCACGCTGCTGGCCGGTGCTGCGCTGGGCGGCCGGGGAGGCGGCGGTGGCAGCGGCGAGGAGCTCGGAGACCTGGGCAAAGTGGTGCAGGTGTTCCGCCTCATGCGCATCTTTCGCGTGCTCAAGTTGGCGCGTCACTCCACCGGGCTCCGCTCGCTGGGAGCCACCCTCAAGGTAGGATGGCATGAGGCCCAGGTTGGGGCAGAGGGAGGCGAGTGTACCGTTGGCACAAGTTAGCAGGTGAATCTGGGAGCCTGCCATGTCTAGGTGCACGTTAACTGAGAAGCTATTCGTTGGGCCCTGGGGCACCAGGCTACATGGCGGGTGTATATTCAGATGCAGTCTGACCTTCCCAGTAGTCCTGCTACCTGTATTTACCTGGGGAAAAAAATGGAGCCATTACTTTGCTGGATGGGGGGACGGAGGGAGGAAGGGAGAGAAGGAAGAAGGAAAAGGTTTTTTAAAAAAATATTTGTGACAGGGCTGGAGATGGCTTAGGGGTTAAGGTGCCTGCCTGCTAAGCCTAAGAATGCTGGTTCCAATCTCCAGGTCCCACGTTTAGCCAGATGCAAAGTGACGCAAGGGCGCAATGCCGCACTTGACCACAAGGGGGTGCACACATCTGGATTTCGTTCACAGCAGCTGAGAGACTGCTGGCGCGCCCATCTCTGTCTCCCTCTCCCTCTCTCTCCTCTGTCTGTCTCTCCAATAAAATAAAATAAAGTAAAAATTAAAAAATATATATTTGTGACAGAGAAAGAGAGGGGGGAAAGAGAAAGAAAGAGAGAGAAAAGCAAAGTGAGTATGGGCGTGCCAGAGCTTCCTGCCACTGCAAATAAACTCCAGACACACGCGCCACTTAGTGCATCTGGCTCTACATGGGTACCGAGGAACCAAACCTATGCCGTCAGGCTTTGCAAGCAAGCGCCTTTAACCACTGAACCATCTCTCCAGCCCAAAAGGTTACTTTTAATGTCTCTGTCAAACATCTAATAATACATAGCACAAAAATAGGCAAAGCCAAAAAAAAAAAAAAAAAAAAAAAAAAAAAAGCAAAGCAGAACGGTAACTGGCTTATTCACCAGTCTTTCTTCACACATTATCAGCAGGCACAGGTAGTCACAGGTCACCCTTAATTGGCCGAGTCTAGGAATAGCCTGGATCTAACACTTCCTGAGCACAGAATCTGTATTCTATGCCAATTTCACATCCATTATAGATTAGTCCCTAGGACAGCTTCCTCTGGAAGATGGTGTTTTTGTTTTCTTCCCTTGCATGAAGGTTCTGAGGTCACAGGGCTGAGTTTTGTAAGCATGGTTGCAGTTTATTAAGCCCAGGAGGTGAAAGGAGCCGGATCTGAGGAGGGAGGCAATGTGAACAACTCGCACCAAGGTCTGATAAGGAGACAGTGAGGAGGCAACACGGAGAGAAGGGGGTGCCAAGAAACGCTGCAGGAGAGGTGCATGGGTCAGGATACTGAAGGTATTAACTCTTGGTCCTTGCTTTTTTATTTATTTTATTTTATTTTTTACTTGACCCTGAGGGCACAGAGGAGCTTAAGTAGGAGCAAGTGTCATCACTACTTTGCAGGTGTGGAAACTGAGGCTCCAAGAGGTGTGACAGGACTTGTGAAAGGTCCCTCAGTAAGTGGCAGAGCCCAGAGAATAATCCAACTGTGCCCAATCCCAGCACTTCAGACTTTCCACTAAAGCCCTTGGCAAACCTGTGAGGGATTCCTGGAAGACACTCAAAGGTCCCTTCGACCCTGGGCTTAGTAAAGCCTCTTGCATGTCCTCAAAGCGGGGCAACCAGGATACCAGGCACCAGCAAGTGCCCCAGGCAGAATGCTAGGGCCCTGGGCAGGTACAGGGAATTCTGGTAGCCAGATCCCTTCAGTTTAGCATCTCCCTAGGAAAGACCCTCATACCCCAGGCCCCTGCTTTGCCTCCACAATACCCAGAGTCAGAGCTTGAGGCTCCTAGCTTCGTCTGCAAGGAGGGAGAAGAGTAATAAATAATGAGGCTGGGCATGGTGGTGCATGCCTTTAATCCCAGCACTCGGAAGGCAGAGGTAGGAGGATCGCCATGAGTTCGAGGCCACCCTGAGACTACAGAGTGAATTCCAGGTCAGCCTGGACCAGAGTGAGACCCTACCTTGAAAAAGCAAGCAAACAAACAAACAAACAAACAAACAAAAATAATAATGAGGGCTGTGAGGGTCAAGACACAGAAGGGACTGCACGTGAGGGTCCTGCTACTCAGTAAGGCCGCAGATTCCTCAACGCCTGGAAGTTTGCTAGAAAGAATGAATCTCAGACCCAACCTCAGACCTGTGTAACTGGGTTCCTACTTTTTTGTTTGTTTGTTTGTTTGTTTTGTTTTTTTGAGGTAGGATCTCACTGTAGCCCAGGCTGACCTGGAATTCACTATGTAGTCTCAGAGTGGCCTTAACCTCATGGTGATCCTCCTCCTACCTCTCCCTCCCAAGTGCTGGGCTTAAAGGCGTGCACCTCCATGCCCCGCTGAGTTCCTACTTTTAAACAAGCTCCCCATGTCCTCCACACATTACAGTTTGAGAGACCCTGCTGTAGACTAAAGGTCTCAGCCTGGGGGCGAGGGGGGACTGTGCATGAAGTCATCCCAGCACGTAGCATATCTGTCCTCACTATGGTGACCAAAAATGTGTCTAGAAATTTCCACATGTCCTGTGGGATTGAGAGAGAGAGAGACGTCATCCTGTTTGAAAACTGCTGCCTTAGGGGTTGACCTCAGCAAAAAAGAAAGCATTGGCATTCATAAACAAGTACATTCTTTGGATGGTCTGGGGACTCACACGCTCTCAGTCTCCTTGAGGGGCAGACAGTATTTCTGTACTTTCCACAAATGTAATAGATCACTCAAAAGTATATGGAACCAATAGTTAGCATTATGAAATGTAAACTGTGGGACTCTTGGTTTTGCAAGAGTATAAAAACCACCAAGAGGGCTGGACAGATTGCCTGCAAAGCCTAACAAATGGATTTGATCCCCCAGTACCCATGTAAAGCCAGATGCACAAACTGGTGCATGCATGTGGAGTTCACCTGCAGCAGCTGGAGGCTCTGGCATATCGATTCTCTCTCTGTATCTTTTCTCTTCCTGCTTGCAAATAAATAAAAACTAAAATAAAATAAACATATTTAAGGAGCTGGAAAGAGGGATCAGCAGTTAAGGTGCTTGCCTGCAAAGCCTAATGACCCAAGTTTGATTCCCCAGTACCCGCGTAAAGCCAGATGCACAAAGTGATGCATGCATCTGGAGTTTGGTATACACCCCCCCATATATATATCTTTTAAACTCCCAGTGAGAAGAAATGTGTGGCCAAGCAGGTGCCCTGTATAACAGAAATTGGGGGCTAGAGGGATGGCTTAGCAGTTAAGGTACATGCCTGCACAGCCTAAGGACCCAGGTTTGATTCTCTAGGTCCCACATAAGCTAGATGCACATGGTGGCGCATGTGTCTGGAGTTCATTTGCAATGGCTAGAGGCCCTGGCATGCCCATTCTCACTCTCTCTCTCTCCCCACTGTCTCTGATAAATAAATAAAAATAAATCTTAAAAAAAAAAAAAGAATTTGGGCCTGTGTTGAATCCCAAGGAATGTTGTTGCGTCATATAATTGCAGTCATGGTACATGGGTCTTGGCATCAGCTTTATGTTGTGACTTTGGGCTGTGTCCCCTTTATTCTCTGAGCCTCCTTCCATGTTTGCACTTGCTCAAGTATGAAGCCCATAAACCCAGATAGCTCTGACGTAGGTTTCTATATTCTTCTTCCAGCACAGCTACCGTGAAGTGGGCATCTTGCTGCTGTACCTGGCCGTGGGTGTGTCGGTGTTCTCTGGCGTGGCCTACACAGCAGAAGAGGAGAACGTGGGCTTTGACACCATCCCAGCCTGCTGGTGGTGGGGCACAGTGAGCATGACCACAGTGGGCTACGGAGATGTGGTTCCAGAGACGGTGGCTGGCAAGCTGGCAGCCTCAGGATGTATCCTGGGGGGCATCCTGGTGGTCGCCCTCCCTATCACCATCATCTTCAACAAGTTCTCCCACTTCTACCGGCGCCAGAAGGCTCTGGAGGCAGCTGTGCGCAGCAGCGGCCAGCGGGAGTTTGAGGACTTGCTAAGCAGCGTGGACGGAGTATCGGAGGCGTCTCTGGAGACATCCCGAGAGACCTCTCAGGAAGGGCGTTTTGCAGACCTGGAAACCCGGCCTCCACGTGAACCTGCACATTCTCACAGTTATTAAAACCAGAGCTCTGCATCCCGCTTCCCACAGCCCTAGTCAGTTAACACAGAGCAGAGCCCTTCCCTGCTTAGGTTTGCCAAGGGAATCGTGTACCTGAGAAATGAGAAGATGCAGCCAGCCTTTCTCTAAAGGTCCAGGGCAGGATAACGGTACCCAAGATGCCGCAATCTTACACAGCACCCAGGCATGAGGGAGAAAGAAGATTTTCGGCGCCTTCTGTAGGCTGGCCATGTTTTTCCATGAGTAGTACGGGAGGTGAGAATTGCCTCCATTGCACAGATGAGGAAACTCAGAGAGTAGCAGTGACCCAAAAGTCTTGAGCTCAGTAGCAGCTGTGGAGTCAGCTCTGGACTCCATGTTTGTGGTCTGGGAGACAAATATTCCATCCACTCTTGTTTCTGCTTTTTCTCAGTTTGCCTGTGGTTTGGGGGGTTGTGGATCCCCCACGTTGGTTCATAGGGTGAGAACCCTCTGTCAGGGTGAAGGAGAGGTGATGGGATTTGAACGTGGGCATCCTGGGCCTCGGCTCTATTTCTCTTCCAGGAGCTTCGGGAAAGAGTCAGCTCTTAAAAGTGAGTCCTGGGGGCTCAGCAGTTAAAGGTGCTGGATTGCAAAGCCTATCGGCCCTGGGTTCAATTCCCCAGTCACCCACGTAAGCCAGATGCAGAAAGTGGTGCAGGTAACTCATATTCCTTTACGGTATCAAGAGGCTCTGGCACACGTGTGCGAGCGCATACACACACTCATACATACTTTTTTTTTTTTAATGAGCACTAGGAGGAAGGAGTAGGTAGCTGACTCCTAAGCTGGTCTGCAGGACTTGCTGAGCAATCGTCTCCTGTAGCTCCTTCCTAGGAGAGAATATCTGAAGAGGCTCTTTCCAGGCCTAGACCCAGCTCTGTACCTGCTGCAGGAAGTGGCCCAGCCCCTGCCTCAGGTCTAGATCCCAGCCCATCTGTTGATGGTCATAATGTGTGACCCAGAGTGAGCTAGAGGCCAAATTGAGCTTAAGAAGGTACTGACCTAAAGCCCGCTATCTCTGAAACACTGGTGGCAGAGCACTGTCTTGCATGACGCCTATACCAACCTCGGAAGCTTCCTTCTGCCCACCATATTAGCCCTGCCTTGGGTAGCCATCCAGGCAAACGTTTGAGACTCGTGGATCTGGCTCTGGCCCAGCCATCATTGCTGGAGGAAAACCTTTCACATTCTCCTGCTGAAATCTCTGTCTCCTTGCTGAGCAAGGTTCCGTGGCCCCTTTTCACCTCTTGTAGCTACAGTACCTCTCACTCTCTGACGTCATAGCCTCCCTGAGGTCCTGTCCATTCTATCCCGCTGAGCCTCACGGAGAAAGGCACAGTGTGGCTCACCTCCAACCTAAGGGCAGGTGGGTGTTCAGTGCAGGTTGCCTAGATTAGCCAATTCCTGAAGCTTGCTCCATGCCCGACACTGGGAGGTCAGTGGGGCAAGGGAGAAAAACTAGCCAGCGAGAAAGCTTGCCCTTGAAAACGTGAGACAAGACTGAAAAGGAGACCCATTCAGCAACCCTGCCCCGCCATGCTTGGTTGGGAGTCATAAGTTCTTGACTCACTCACTTAATGTCATTATCGGAAGAGTCCTGAGACGGTAAGTCTTCACGTGTGGTCTGGAGACATGTTTTCTTCAGCTGAATGGTAACTTCAGTAGATCGTAAGTTTCTGAATGCATTTGGAGGACCCTGGTACTCTCGTTCTATGCAGCATCTCCCCTGTCCTCCATACAGATACATAAGCCTCCACAGTCAATGCATCAGATTAACTACCACCAGGTCTCTGAATTATTGATGCTTTCTAGGCTCCAGAAGTAACAGTAAGAAAAACAGATATCCCTATGCTAATGAAGGGAACTCATAGGGGAGACAGAATAATGCAATAGTCAGAAAAAAAATACATGCTTGTCAACTTTACTAACGGGGAACTAGAAGCATGTATGATATACCAGGACCCATTACCTAAGAGGGAAGGCTTTCCTGAGTGAGGGTTGATCCAGCCTGACATAATAAGGATAATTAGCAGCTAGGCAAAAGGGGTCCCAATATTCCAAGCAGAGCAAGCAGCATGTGAGCCGCATACACTGGGCGCCCAACACACACGAGGATTCCGAGTCTCCAGACTGCAGCAGAGGCAGGAGCTAAGCCAAAGGGTTTTTTAGGAACACACCACCCCTACTACGCACTCCCCTTTCAACATCTGGGCCCAGCTGTGCCCAGGTTGGGGACCAGGTTGGAGAGCTTCCTGCATCCCTCCTCTGGTCTTGCCTAGTACTCCATAAAACTAGATGGCTTCCAGATTTTCTGATCCTGCAAACAAGCCCCTAAAGCTGGTGTGGAGATGCTCGGAGGCGAACCGTCTGGCCTGAGTCCATCTCCAGGTCGTGTGTGATCCCAGCAGAAACGCAACAGCTCACTCCCACTCTGGTGTACCCACAAAACCATTATGTAAATAAAGGAGTCATACCCAGGGACCTGCTTCTGCCAGCATGGGGTGGTTTCCTAATGTGTTCCTTGAGTGGGGCGGGTGGGTGATACATAGCACGACTTGGAATCCACATCCTCTGCTTCCAGTCTTGGGCTCCATACCAACTTTGTCTGTGGTTGAACCAACCGGAACAGGTTGCAAATGACAGAAACCCTGTTGGATGGAGTTAACTTTGTCAGAAATGGCAACTTGCCAGGCTTGGTGGTCCAGGCCTTTTAAGCCCAGTTACTTGGGAAGCTAAGACAGGAGTCCAAAAGTTCAAGGCCAGCCCAATTAACTTAATGAGACCCTGTCTCAAAATGGAAAATAAAAGTGGGCTAGAGAGATTGCTTAGTGGTTATGGCTTTTGCCTGGAAAGTGTAAGAACCCATGTTTAACTCTCAGATCCCACATAAGCCAGACACACAACATGGTGCAAGCACACAAGGTTGCACATGTGCATAAGTTGGCACACACATCTGGAGTTCAAGTGCAGTGGCTGGAGGCCCTGGCACGCCAATTTTGTTTGCTTGTTTGTCTTTGTTTTTCAAAGTAGGGTTTCACTCTAGCCCAGGCTGACTTGGAATTCACCATGTAGTCTCAGGGTGGCCTCGAACTCACAGCAATCCTCCTACCTTTGCCTCCCGAGTGCTGGGATTAAAGGTGTGTGCCACCATGCCTGGCTAGCACGCCAGTTCTTGACCTCTCACTCTTTCTCTCTGTCTCTCATAAAAAAAATTACAGGCACTCGGGAGGCAGAGGTAGGAGGATCACTGTGAGTTCGAGGCCAGCCTGAGACTACATAGTTAATTCCAGGTCAGCCTGAGCTAAAGTGAGACCCTACCTCGAAAAACAAAAAAAAATAAAATAAAATAAAATTACAGGACTGGAGAGATGGCTTAGCAGTTAAGGCCCTTGCCTGCAAAGCCTAAGGACCCATGTTTGACTGTCCAGATCCCACGTAAGCCAGACACGCAAAGGTGAGGCAAGTGCAAGGTTGCACATGTCCACTAGGTGGCACAAGCATCTGGAGTTCTATTGCAGTGGCTGAGCCCTGGTGCACCAATTTTCTCTCTCTCAAATAATAAATAAAATTACAAAAAAAAAGTACTGATGAGAAGCTAAGATAGGACTGCCGAGTCTGAGGACAGCCTGGCTACTCACAAAAAAAGGAGAGGTCTAGGGAGATGGCACCATGTTTGTAAAGCCTGCTGGCCTGGGTTCAATTCCCCAACACCACATAACGCCAGAAGCAAAATGGCTGCAGTTCATTTGCAGAGGCAAGAGCACACACACACACACACACACACACACACACACACACACACACACACACAATTTTTTTAAAGAGCACTGCTTGGGGCTGGAGAGATGGCTTAGCGGTTAAGACACCTGCCTGCTAAGCCTAAGAACCTGGTTCCAATCTCCAGGTCCCATGTTTAGCCAGATGCCAAGTGACACAAGGGTGCAATGCTGCATGTGACCACAAGGGGGTGCACACACCTGGATTTCGTTCACAACAGCTGAGAGACTGCTGGTGCACCCATCTCTATCTGTCTCCCTCTCTGTCTCTCTCTGTGTCTCTCTCCAAAAATAAATAAAAGAATAATTTAAAAAATTTAAAAAAAAAAAAAAAGAGCACTGCTTGGTGATAGAGCTCAGTGGTAGAGCACTTGTGTAGCGTGAATGAAACCCTCGGTCCAGTTGTGTCCTCTTCATGAATCCAGATGAGTTCATTCTGCCCTTGGTGTCTCTCATCCTGCCTCAGGATTCTATAAACAGTAAGTGTTAACTGTCTCCAATGAGACTGGAAGAAAGCAGACAAAAGACACGGCCGTGAGGAAGACAGGCCTTTGCTGCTTCCTCCGCGCTGCAAAGCTCAGAGGGCTTCAAACTGCATCTCTGCTGTGTGTTCACCTGCCTTTGGCTGGCACTTCAGTTGGTTGGGAGTCTCTGCTTACTGCGGTGACCAGACCCTTTATTCCTAGGGAGTCTGAGCCCTTGGTAGTGCTGAAGCCAAGGAGATATTCCAGGGAGCCCCCTGGCTTTATTTGTACTCCTCCTGCCTTTGTGTAGCAGTGGCCCTATTTCCTCTGGATAGTATAGTCTAGTTGGTTACCACAGACAGCACTGTAACTCCCTTTATGTTTCCAGTCTAAGGATAAGAAGCTGGGTAGCACGTTCAGAATCTGACAGCAGTAGAACCAGCAAAATCCAGCTGGCATTTTACTTTGGTTTGTGGAGGTGAAGTAGTAAGGAATGGCCATGTCTTCCCTTTGCAAGAAACATCTCTAAATGGACCAGACTATGGGACACTTAAGAAACCTCGCTCAGGTGCACTGGGACTTAGCTCCCTGTGAAAGGCACATCCGTGTCCCACGGCTGAAGTAGCTGCTCCATTTTGCATTTTAGGCCCTGTTGGTGTGGTTTAATTGACCAAAAAAAAAAAAAAAAAAAAAAAAAAATCAGTTTGAGGTCTGGAATAGGGATGCTATTCCAGAGGTTTGAAGAGACAGATACCAAGGTTTGAACAATAAAGGAAAGTTGTTATCCCTTCAGGTAGTAGCAAAAGGCTTCCCGTGGTTCCTCAGAATATAGGATGAAACCAAGAGATGCAGATTAGCTCAGGGACTGGAACAAAGGAGCAAACAAAGAGCCAGGATTGGAATTACCACCTGATTAATTCCCTGTCCTTTTCCAAGATGCATCTCATTTTTATAAAACAGAAAATGGTGTGGGTTTTTTCTTTTTTAAAAAAATTTTTTGTTTATTTTTTATTATTTATTTGAAAGTGACAGACAGACGGAGAGAGAAAGAAGCAGATAGATAGGGAGAGAATGGGTGCACCAGGGCCTCCATCCACTGCAAACGAACTCCAGATGCATGTGCCACCTTGTGCATCTGGCTTAGGTGGGTCCTGAGGAATTGAGCCTCAAACCGGGGTCCTTAAGCTTCACAGGCAAGCACTTAACCAATAAGCCATCTCTCCAGACCCTGTTTTTTTTTTTTTTTGTTGTTTGTTTGTTTGTTTTTAAGAGAGAGCGACACAGAGGGAGAGAGGGAGAGAATTTAGGGCCTCAGCCACTAAAATCAAATGCCAACTGCTTGCATCACCTGGCTGGCATGTGCAACCTTGCGCTTACCTCACCTTTGTGCCTCTGGTTTATGTGGGATCTGGAGAATCAAACATGGGTCCTTAGGCTTCACAGGCAAGCACCTTGACTGCTAAGCCATCCCTCCAGCCCAGAAAATGGTATTTTTTTAAAAATTTTATTTATTTATTTGATAGAGAGATAGGGCGAGAAAGAGAGCTAGAGAGAATGGACGCAACAGGGCCTCCAGCCACTGCAATCAAACTCCAGATGCATGTGCCCCCTTGTGCATCTGGCTAACGTGGGTCCTGGGGAATCGAACCTGGGTACTTTGGCTTTGCAGGCAAATGCCTTAACCACTAAGCCATCCCTCCAGCCCGAAAATGGTATTTTGATAGGATTCATCACCTGAAAAGGCTTTAATAAAGGAACTAATTTCTAAAGCATCCCCCAAAGATATGGTACCACTGTTGATTTTTCTATTTTAAAGCAGTTGCTCACTTGAATTTTTAAAATATTTTTATTTTATTTATTTATTTATTTATTTGAAAGAGAGAGAGAATGAGGCAAAGGGAGAGAGAAAGAGAAAATGGGCATGCCAGGGCCTCCAGCTACTGCAAAAGAACTCCAGATGCATGTGCTACCATGTGCCTCTGGTTTGTGTGGGTCCCAGGTAATCGAACCAAGGTCCTTTGGCTTTGCAGGAAAGCACCTTAACCACTAAGCCATCTCTCTAGCCCTCAATTGGATTTTGTTCACTTTTTTTTTTTTTTCGAGGCAGGCTTTCACTTTAGCTCAGGCTGACCTTGAATTAATTATGTAGTCTTAGGGTGGCCTCGAACTCTCCACAATCCTCCTACTTTGCCTCCCAAGTGCTGGGATTAAAGGCATGCATCACCACGTCCAGCTTGCTTGCCTTTTTATTTATTTATTTATTTTTTTGGAGTTTTTCGAGGTAGGGTCTCACTCTAGCCCAGGCTGACCTGGAATTCACTATGCAGTCTCAGGGTGGCCTCGAACTCATGGCGATCCTCCTACCTCTGTCTCCCAAGTGCTGGGATTAAAGGCGTTTGCTACCACGCCTGGCTTGCTTGCCTTTTAAAAATAGTTTATTTATTTGCGAGAGAGAGAATGAGCACACCAGCGCCTCTAGCCACTGCAAATGAATTCCAGATGAATTCACCGCCTTGTGTATCTGGCTTACGTGGGTTCTGGGAAATTGAACCTGGGTCCTTAGGCTTCACAGGCAGTCACCTTAACTGCTAAGCCATCTTCCAACCCCCACTTTAAATATATATATATGTATGTATGTATAATATATATGTGCATGTGCATGCACACACACACACACACACCATAATGGACGTTACTATACCAGTTAGTGAGCCAATGTGGAGATCTTTTTCAATAACCACCCATAAAGTAGAGATATAGGTTTAGGATTCCACTAGGCCTCTAATGACACAAATAAAAGTTGAAATATCATTTTTCTTTTTTTTTTCTTTTTTTTTTAAAAATATTTTATTATTTATTTATTTGAGAGAGAGAAGATACAGAAATTGGCAGGGAGAGAGAGAGAGAGAGGGAGGGAGAGAATGGGTTTCCAGCCACTGCAAACGAACCATCTGGCTTATGTGGGTCCTCGAGCCTTGAATGTCCTCGGTCTCACAAATAAAAGCCATCTCTTGAAATATCATTTTTCTGATGGACCCATAAGTGTGCATATCATATAACTCTCAGACCCAAGACACTGGCGTTAGCTCTGTGTTTTCATCTGAGGTTTCTTTTTTTTTTTTTTTTTTTTTTTTTTTTTCGAGGTAGGGTCTCACTCTGGTCCAGGCTGTTTCTCATCTGAACTCTCGGCGATCCTTTCTGCCTAGTGCTGGGATTAAAGGCGTGCGCCACCACGCCCGGCTCCATCTGAGGTTTCTTAAAGGGCTGCGCAGTTTCCTTCTTCCAGGGCCCAGTTACCCTCTGCAATAGTTACTTTCTCTTTCTGTGTCCAAAACTTGGACCGGAAGCAATTTCAGGAAGTTTATTTAAGCTTACAACTGAGGTTACAATCCATCATGGTGGGAAAGGCAGCTGCTCACATCCAGTCCACAGTGAGGAAGCAGGGAGTGATGAATATTGGTACTCAGCCAGCTCCCTCCTCTTTTTCAAAAAAATTTTTTAAAAATATTTTTATTTTTTATTCTTTTAAAAGATTTTATCATTTTTTATTCATTTATTAGAGACAGAGACAGGGAGAGAGAGAACGGCAGAGAGAGAGAGAGAGAGAGAGAGAGAGAGAGAGAGAGAGAGAGAGAGAAGAGGCATACTAGAACCTCTATCCACTGTAAATGAATTCCAAATGCAGGTGTTACCATGTGCATCTGGCTTACGTGGGACCTGGAGAATTGAACCTGGGTCCTTAGGCTTCGCAGGTATGCACCTTAACTGCTAAGCCACCTCTCCAGCTCTATTTTTATTTTTTTTATTTGAGAAATAGAAAGAGGCAGAAGAGAAAAAGAGAGATAGAAAGAATGTGTGCCCCAAGGTGTCTATCCACTACAAACGAACTCCAGATGCATGCTCCTCCTTGTGCATCTGGCTAATGTGGGTCCTGGGGAATCAAACCTGGGTCTTTTGGCTTTGCACACAAGTGCATTAACCACTAAGCCATCTCTCCAGCCCAACTCTCTCCTTTTTATACAGTCCAGGACCCCAGCCCTTGGAATGGTGCTGCCCACAGTTGAGTCTTGCCACTTAAACCTAAACAAGTTAATATCTTTCAGGCATACTAGGTCTCTTAGGTGATTCTGGGTCCTGTTGAGTTAACAGTATAAACCAATATACCCAATACACCCTGGAAAATGACCACACATCTTTTTTTTTGAGAGAGAGAGAGAATGGGCACGCCAGTGGCCTCTCAGCCACTGTGAACGAACTCCAGATGCATGCGCCCCCTTGTGGGCAAGTGCAGTATGGCACCCTTGTGTCACTTTTTGTGTCTAGCTAAACATGGGACCTGGAGAATCGAACAGGCATTCTTAGGCTTGGTAGGCAGGTGCTTTAACCACTAAGCCATCTCTCCAGCCCTCACACATCCTTTTGAAAACACAAAAGAAATATTCATATTGCACTAGTCCTAGTACACCAGAGTTCTTCCTCAAGGGCAAGGAGAGTGTCTTTCCAGAATAGGCTCCAGATGAATAACTGAAGCTCAGGTGTTAGAGCTTATCTGGAACCATCAGGACTTAAAGTCAGGAAGTTTTTTTTTTGAGGGGGTTGGGGGGAGGTACATATGCACTATTTGGGGATTTCGTTTTCCTTTATTATAATGGTTATACAACTCAAGTGGGTTCCTTTTGAGATTTTAGGGCCGCCCCACCCCGTGAACTCTTGCCTCATGCACAGCCTGATGAGTGTCACGATAACCATTGCCACTTAATTTCCGAGGATTAAATGTTAATACTGGGCTTCCTCCCCCGCTCTTCCTTCCCTCTGGGCAGCAACTCAGCCCAGCATTCCTGATCTAGACTTTCTTCAAAGCAAGGGCAAAAGACATGCCGGGTTCACTGGAGGCCACGGTCAGTGGTATTTATGGGAAGAAGGCACAAAATAAATCCAGCCCAGCATCCCGTCTTCAGAAATCTCTTATTCCTTTCCTCTACAGGAAACCCAGGGATTTGGATCCCCTAAATTCCAACTCATGTGGGCTAGCATTGGTCCAAGTTTTATTAGCCAACTCAATCAACTGCTAGCGCCAGCCAGCTGCTGGGGCTGGCAGAGGGAGGACAGCATGCCTGGTAAGTGCATCCATCTCAAGACCAGCCCATCTCTGCTGGATGGAGCACCACACATATCCATTTCCACAAATGTCCCCTGCAGTTCTGTATGTGTCCAACATTCTTCCCGGCTCAGCTTCCCTGCTTGGGCAGAACTGACCACCGCCCCCTCCCAGCTAAGCAGGCTTGAAAAATACAGAACATTGTGAGCTTTCTCCACTAGGGAAGGTCATGAGCTGTTTGCACCAGTGTTTTAGAGCCTTGGATTCCTCCTGTGTCTCCCACTGCCGAATTCCACAAAAGTGTGACTTCAGCAACGTGCAAGTGAACATCTTTGACATTTGGAAAACAGCCCCACTGCAAGTCCTACAAGAGGCTCTTTACCAGGTCATAAAAGTGCTCTTTAAGGCTGGGCGTGGTGGCGCACGCCTTTAATCCCAGCACTCGGGAGGCAGAGGTAGGAGGATTGCTGTGAGTTCAAGGCCACCCTGAGACTACATAGTTAATTCCAGGTCAGCCTGGGCCAGACCCTACCTTGAAAAACCAAAAAAAAAAAAAAAAAAAGTGCTCTTTATTTTGTGCCCCCCCAAAGCAACACGACGTGGGTTTGCTTTACTGACTCTCCTTTTACCTTATTCTAGGCAGTTAGAAACAAAAGTCATACAAGAAGGGCTCCATGTTGCCGTGTGCCCTGTCTGCTGCTGCTTTGCCAGGCTGGAGCATTTTGTTTTGTCTCCTTCACAGCTCAGTCATTTTTGAATACCTCGCATTACTGGAGGATGTGTTGCCTACAACTCAAGTCCAATCCTGGCTCCTGTTATGTTAAGAATATCTGGTTGTGGGCTGGAGAGATGGCTTAGTGGTTAAGGCATTTGCCTGTGAAGCCTATGGATCCAGGTTTGATTCTCCAGGTCCCACGTAAGCCAGATGCACAAGGTGGCGCATTCATTTGAAGTTCGTTTGCAGTGGCTAGAGGCCTTGGTGCACCCATTCATTCTCTCTCTCTCTCTCTCTCTCTAATAAATAAATTTTAAAAATGAAAATAGAAGGGTATGACCTCTTACAATGCCCAGACAGAAATTGGCCTCGATATCCATGACCTTGCAGTGCCTAGCAATACCTTCGCAAGACCCTCAAAATAGAAGAAAAAGATGATGTCATCAAATTAAAAGAGAGACTAATAGAGAGAGGGAGGGGATATGATGGAGACTGGAGTTCTAAAGTGGAATGGGGGAGGGGAGGGAAATATCAGGTGGGGTTTTTTTGTATGTAAGTATAAAAGTCAATAAAAAACAATAATTAAAAAAAAACAAAAAAATGAAAATAAAGAATATCTGGTTGTGCTAGGTGTGGTGGCGCAACGCCTTTAATCCCAGCCCTCGGGAGGCAGAAGTAGGAGGATCACCATGAGTTCAAAGCCACCCTGAGACTACACTGAATTCCAGGTCGGCCTGGGCTAGAGTAAGACCCTACCTTGAAAAACCAACAACACAAAAAGAATATCTGGTTGTAAACAACAAAATGATTGCATGGATAGATAAGTAGAATTAAATGATTAGGCGGTAAGAAAGAAAGGAATAGGGGCAGGCAAGATGGCTCAGTGGTTAGCAGGCACTTGCTTGCAAAGCCTACTGGCCTGGATTCAATTCCCAAGTTACCCACATAAAGCTGGAAACAAAAAGTGTCAAATGAATCTGACACTCATTTTCAACAACACACACACGTATATAAAGATTTCTTAAAGGAATAAAGGCAACAAAAGGACCAAAGTTATCGGAACTCATGACTCATTTCTTTAGGCCACTGTCATTAACACACCTTAGTGTTAGAAATGCCTCTATCCCATGGATCACTCTGCTCGTTCCCTACAGGTTGAGTCTAGCTGGGCTGAGTTGATATCATGCCCCTTGGATGACTTGAGGGAAGGATGTTCCAGAAGAACTATCACAGACGTTCCCACCAGGATGTGGACAGCAGAGAGGAAAGGTGAATCCTTTTATTAAAATGAAGGCAAGACATCCCAGGGAGGCAAAACCAAAACACACCTTTTAGAGTACTAGGTGAGAGTGGTAGCAATGTGTCTCAGTTCAACAGCAACAGAAATAACAATAGCTGGGCTGGAGAGATGGCTTAGCGGTTAAGCGCTTGCCTGTGAAGCCTAAGGACCCCAGTTTGAGGCTTGATTCCCCAGTACCCATGTAAGCCAGATGCACAAAGAGGCATGTGCATCTGGAGTTTGTTTGCAGTGGCTGGAGGTCCTGGTGTGCCCATTCTCTCTCTCAAATAAATAAGTAAAAAGAAAAAAAAAAGAAAAAAGAAATAACAATAGCTGTTATTATTTAAAAACTATTATTATTTAGAACCCCGAGAGATTGGTTTCTGCACCACATAGTAAACATACTGTTACCAGCATCTCCCAGTCATACATCTTGTATCACCTCCATCGAGAACTTCCCAGTTTTTTTCAGTGAGGTGCACTGGACCTCTTTAAAGGGGTTGACTGGGCAGCTGCCATGGAACAGTAGGTCTGGTGTGGGAGTCAACAGCTCCCAGTGGAGAAAGGAAGTACTGGAAGGATCCCACAGCTACTCTTTCTCTTGGGCATCAACTTCATCTGCAAAATGAAGAGATGGGAGCTGGAGAGATGCTTAGCAGTTAAGGCACTTGCCTGCAAAGCCAAAGGACCCAGGTTTGATTCCCCAGGACCCATGTTAGCCAGATGCACAAGGGGGCGCATGCATCTGGAGTTCGTCTGCAGTGGCTGGAGGCCCTGGCATGCCCATTTTGCTCGCTCTCCCTCTTTCTCTGTCAAATAAATAAATAAATATTAAATATTTTAAAAAAAGATTAAAGAGGACTAAGGATATAGCTCAGTGGTAGAGCGTTTGCCTAGCTTTTATGAGACCCTGGGTTCAGTCCCCAGCATTGGAGGGAGGGAGGAAGGCGGAGAAAAGAAGAAGGAATAATGTGACTATGAATATGCTTGTATATGTTTTTTTTTTTTTTTTTTTCTTAAAGTAGATACAAACTTCTGCTGAACTACCTAGACATGCTGGTCACAGGTGTACTCGTGAGTATTCAAGAATATTCCACATCCTCACCAACACAGTCATTCCAGTAAACCTGTTTTAGCTGCTATGGTAAGTGTATATTGCTAGCGCATCATAGTTTTAATTGCTACTTTCCTGGTTAAAGTTGGTACTCTCTCATAGACACAGTAAAAGCATCAATCTGTTCACAGCAGTCCCTTCACTGATGTCCATCTTCTGATGACCATCTCACTATGAGTAACACCTACTCCTCTCCCATGGACCACAGGCCCTGCACTTGATCTCACTTACCTGCTTCAGCTCCAGCAGTCACCCTTCCATCCTCCCAGCAAGTGCAGCTCCCTCCACAAAGCTCCTTACAAGAGAACTATCAGTTCTCTGCATTCCTACTTCACTCTTGTAAAATCAATAGAACAACCTCAAAGTACTTTACACGTACTTGTAAATGAGGTTTGGTTTAGCCTTGGACATTTATAAACAAGTTAAAAAATTTTTTTGAGCCGGGCGTGGTGGCGCACGCCTTTAATCCCAGCACTCGGGAGGCAGAGGTAGGAGGATCGCCGAGAGTTCAAGACCACCCTGAGACTACATAGTTAATTCCAGGTCAGCCTGGACCAGAGTGAGACCCTACCTCGCAAAAACAAAAAACAAAAAAAAAAAAAAAAAAAAAAAATTTTTTTTGAAGCAAGCCCAATAGCCTGGCCTTTTTAAATTTTATATGCGAGAGAGTGAGAGAGAATTGGCACACCTGGGCCTCCAGTCACTACACTTGAATTCCAGATGCATGTGCCACCTTGCGTGCATGCGCAACCCTGCGTGCTTGCATCACCTTGTATGTCTGGCTTACATGAGATCTGCAGAGTACAACATGAGTCCTTAGACTTTGTAGGCAAGTGCCTTAACTGCTAAGCCATCTCTCCAGCCCAAGCTTTGTTTTTTGTTTTTGTTTTTTTTTAAGGTAGGGTCTCATGCAAGCCCAGGCTGAACAGCAAACTCACTCTGTAGCCTCAGGCGATCCTGGAACTTACAAAGATCCCCCTACTGTACCTTCCAAGTGTTGGGATTAAAGGGTGGGCACCTATTAAACAAGGTTTTACTCAAACACTTGAGTGTTGTACTAGACATCCAGCCAATCTGCCCCTGCCCGTGAGATACTACCACTCAAAAGCAATTGCACACATTTCCAAAACGCACCCTGGCAGGCAGTTCTGCACCCTGAGAACACAACTACAGGAAGGAAACACTGCTGTGCACCACAGGTGTGTGTACAAGAGGAGGTATCTGGAAAGCCCTGCGTGGTGTCTGCCGTACAGTTAGGTGCTTAATAAATGTAAACATCCTTCGTGGTTTACATCTTCCATCAACTCTGGCAACAGTAAGAAAGGCACACTTACACTGTCAGGTGAAGTGACTACATTAGACACCAATAAACACACCCATCAACCCATACCAAGAACGCTGGCAGATTAGCATGACAGTGGTTCACACTACACAATTGTAACGTTGAATGTTCTAGAACAATCTGACTTGAGAGGTCTACCCTTGCTTTTTGCGTAAGCACCACTGTGTCACTGGACACAGTGTAACTCTGCCCTCTCTGCTGCCAGGCAACCTTTTTGGATGACACAGAGCCAGGGTCTCTCAGGCTATGGGATTACTCCTGGATGAGGACAGGCCACCAAAGGGCAGGACCCCGTGCTCCACTCAGAATGCTGGCCAATGCCTGGCCTTGGCTTTATGCAACAGCAGACAGAAATGGTGGATTCCAAAGTGATCCTTCTTCAGGCTGTCGGGAAGGTCCCTTTTCCATGGTGCCTTCATCCCTTCGCTTCCCCTCTGCTGCACCGAGTGTTCCTGGGGAAGAACACCCGTCTTACTTGTAGGACCGTGGACGACTCAAAAGCAAATGCTTGGGTGGAAAAAACCCACCCCAGCATGGGCCGGTGACTCACCAAAGCTGCCTCCCTGGAACTCCCTGTGTGACGCAGGCGGCTTGGCTGGCAGGACGGAGTCTATTCTCAAGCAGGTCTTACCCCTTATATAACGTTGGGGAGGAGCCTTGTGGATCTTGTTAAGACTTATGAGGTGTATAATTCTGAGCCTGGGGAGCTTAGGGAACGTTCTAGGTCTTAACAGCTTAGGGTTTCATTTAATTTGGATGAAATGTTTCAGTTAGGAGGAAATTGCTATACACTCCCCACCCCTTTCACCGACCTGGTCATCTCTTTATTTCTCAAGATTCAGGATGCATTTTGCATTTCCTCTCCAGGAGTTCCCTGGAACTTTAGCAGCACTGTTACCCTTCTGTACTGCAGGCCATTGCAGGCCTCAATGCTCTGCAAGAACCACGTCTAATTCCTCCTTCTTTTTTTTTTTTTTTTTTTTTTGTTTTTGGTTTTTCGAGGTAGGGTCTCACTCTGGCCCAGGCTGACTTGGAATTCACTATGTAGTCTCAGGGTGGCCTCGAATTCATGGCGATCCTCCTACTTCTGCCTCCCGAGTGCTGGGACTAAAGGCGTGCGCCACCACCCCTGGCCAATTCCTCCTTCTAATCCTCACCAACTAGCTCTGCCCCAAGTACCCAACAAGTTTACTGTCCTTCCTCGGCTCTGGATACTACACTGTACACTAGGACAACGTCAAGGTATTTGTGCTCCATCTTCCCTGAGACAGAGTCTCTAGCTGCTGTGAATGAACTGCCTGACTGCAAACACAGGTCAGTCCTCCTGCCTCCACCTCCCATCGCACTGTTGTCAGGCACACTGGGCTCACAGCTGTGTGGGGAAGTACTGGAAGGATCCCACAGCTACTCTTTCTCTTGGGCATCAACTTCATCTGCAAAATGAAGAGATGGGAGCTGGAGAGATGCTTAGCAGTTAAGGCACTTGCCTGCAAAGCCAAAGGACCCAGGTTTGATTCCCCAGGACCCATGTTAGCCAGATGCACAAGGGGGCGCATGCATCTGGAGTTCGTCTGCAGTGGCTGGAGGCCCTGGCAGGCCCATTTTGCTCGCTCTCCCTCTTTCTCTGTCAAATAAATAAATAAATATTAAATATTTTAAAAAAAGATTAAAGAGGACTAAGGATATAGCTCAGTGGTAGAGCATTTGCCTAGCTTATATGAGACCCTGGGTTCAGTCCCCAGCATTGGAGGGAGGGAGGAAGGCGGAGAAAAGAAGAAGGAATAATGTGACTATGAATATGCTTGTATATGTCTTTTTTTTTTTTTTTCTTAAAGTAGATACAAACTTCTGCTGAACTACCTAGACATGCTGGTCACAGGTGTACTCGTGAGTATTCAAGAATATTCCACATCCTCACCAACACAGTCATTCCAGTAAACCTGTTTTAGCTGCTATGGTAAGTGTATATTGCTAGCGCATCATAGTTTTAATTGCTACTTTCCTGGTTAAAGTTGGTACTCTCTCATAGACACAGTAAAAGCATCAATCTGTTCACAGCAGTCCCTTCACTGATGTCCATCTTCTGATGACCATCTCACTATGAGTAACACCTACTCCTCTCCCATGGACCACAGGCCCTGCACACTTGATCTCACTTACCTGCTTCAGCTCCAGCAGTCACCCTTCCATCCTCCCAGCAAGTGCAGCTCCCTCCACAAAGCTCCTTACAAGAGAACTATCAGTTCTCTGCATTCCTACTTCACTCTTGTAAAATCAATAGAACAACCTCAAAGTACTTTACACGTACTTGTAAATGAGGTTTGGTTTAGCCTTGGACATTTATAAACAAGTTAAAAAATTTTTTTGAGCCGGGCGTGGTGGCGCACGCCTTTAATCCCAGCACTCGGGAGGCAGAGGTAGGAGGATCGCCGAGAGTTCAAGGCCACCCTGAGACTACATAGTTAATTCCAGGTCAGCCTGGACCAGAGTGAGACCCTACCTCGCAAAAACAAAAAACAAAAAAAAAAAAAAAAATTTTTTTTGAAGCAAGCCCAATAGCCTGGCCTTTTTAAATTTTATATGCAAGAGAGTGAGAGAGAATTGGCACACCTGGGCCTCCAGTCACTACACTTGAATTCCAGATGCATGTGCCACCTTGCGTGCGTGCGCAACCCTGCGTGCTTGCATCACCTTGTATGTCTGGCTTACGTGAGATCTGCAGAGTACAACATGAGTCCTTAGACTTTGTAGGCAAGTGCCTTAACTGCTAAGCCATCTCTCCAGCCCAAGCTTTGTTTTTTGTTTTTGTTTTTTTTTAAGGTAGGGTCTCATGCAAGCCCAGGCTGAACAGCAAACTCACTCTGTAGCCTCAGGCGATCCTGGAACTTACAAAGATCCCCCTACTGTACCTTCCAAGTGTTGGGATTAAAGGGTGGGCACCTATTAAACAAGGTTTTACTCAAACACTTGAGTGTTGTACTAGACATCCAGCCAATCTGCCCCTGCCCGTGAGATACTACCACTCAAAAGCAATTGCACACATTTCCAAAACGCACCCTGGCAGGCAGTTCTGCACCCTGAGAACACAACTACAGGAAGGAAACACTGCTGTGCACCACAGGTGTGTGTACAAGAGGAGGTATCTGGAAAGCCCTGCGTGGTGTCTGCCGTACAGTTAAGTGCTTAATAAATGTAAACATCCTTCGTGGTTTACATCTTCCATCAACTCTGGCAACAGTAAGAAAGGCACACTTACACTGTCAGGTGAAGTGACTACATTAGACACCAATAAACACACCCATCAACCCATACCAAGAACGCTGGCAGATTAGCATGACAGTGGTTCACACTACACAATTGTAACGTTGAATGTTCTAGAACAATCTGACTTGAGAGGTCTACCCTTGCTTTTTGCGTAAGCACCACTGTGTCACTGGACACAGTGTAACTCTGCCCTCTCTGCTGCCAGGCAACCTTTTTGGATGACACAGAGCCAGGGTCTCTCAGGCTATGGGATTACTCCTGGATGAGGACAGGCCACCAAAGGGCAGGACCCCGTGCTCCACTCAGAATGTTGGCCAATGCCTGGCCTTGGCTTTATGCAACAGCAGACAGAAATGGTGGATTCCAAAGTGATCCTTCTTCAGGCTGTCGGGAAGGTCCCTTTTCCATGGTGCCTTCATCCCTTCGCTTCCCCTCTGCTGCACCGAGTGTTCCTGGGGAAGAACACCCGTCTTACTTGTAGGACCGTGGACGACTCAAAAGCAAATGCTTGGGTGGAAAAAACCCACCCCAGCATGGGCCGGTGACTCACGAAAGCTGCCTCCCTGGAACTCCCTGTGTGACGCAGGCGGCTTGGCTGGCAGGACGGAGTCTATTCTCAAGCAGGTCTTACCCCTTATATAACGTTGGGGAGGAGCCTTGTGGATCTTGTTAAGACTTATGAGGTGTATAATTCTGAGCCTGGGGAGCTTAGGGAACGTTCTAGGTCTTAACAGCTTAGGGTTTCATTTAATTTGGATGAAATGTTTCAGTTAGGAGGAAATTGCTATACACTCCCCACCCTTTCACCGACCTGGTCATCTCTTTATTTCTCAAGATTCAGGATGCATTTTGCATTTCCTCTCCAGGAGTTCCCTGGAACTTTAGCAGCACTGTTACCCTTCTGTGTACTGCAGGCCATCTATTTCCTCAATGCTCTGCAAGAACCACGTCTAATTCCTCCTTTTTTTTTTTTTTTTTGTTTTTTTGTTTTTGGTTTTTCGAGGTAGGGTCTCACTCTGGCCCAGGCTGACCTGGAATTCACTATGTAGTCTCAGGGTGGCCTCGAATTCATGGCGATCCTCCTACTTCTGCCTCCCGAGTGCTGGGACTAAAGGCGTGCGCCACCACCCCTGGCCAATTCCTCCTTCTAATCCTCACCAACTAGCTCTGCCCCAAGTACCCAACAAGTTTACTGTCCTTCCTCGGCTCTGGATACTACACTGTACACTAGGACAACGTCAAGGTATTTGTGCTCCATCTTCCCTGAGACAGAGTCTCTAGCTGCTGTGAATGAACTGCCTGACTGCAAACACAGGTCAGTCCTCCCTGCCTCCACCTCCCATCGCACTGTTGTCAGGCACACTGGGCTCACAGCTGTGTGGGTCATTTTGCATCTGGCTAAGGATCTGAGTTTGGTTCTCCAGTACCCACGTAAGCCAGCTGCACAAGGTGGCACGTGCATCTGGAGTCTGTTTGCAGTGGCTGGAGGCCCTGGCGCACCCATTCTCTCTCTTACTCTATTTGCCTGTTTCTCTCTCGCTCAAATAAATTAATTAAAATGGGATACGCGGGCTGGAGAGATGGCTTAGCGGTTAAACGCTTGCCTGTGAAGCCTAAGGACCCCAGTTCAAGGCTTGATTCTCCAGACCCATGTAAGCCAGATGCACAAGGGGACGCACACATCTGGAGTTCGTTTGCAGTGGCTGGAGGCCCTGGCACGCCCATTCTCTATCTGTCTGCCTATTTCTGTATCTCTCTCTCTCTCCCTCTCAAATAAATAAATAATAAAATATTTTTAAAAAGCAAAAAGAAAAAAAGGGGATACGCTGTGATCCAAAGAATAGTTTATTTAAAACAAAGGTGACAGGGTAAAGGAAGGAGAGAAGAGGAAGAACAAGTCTAACATAAAAGCACACAGAAAGTATCTCAACTTTTTAAAAAATGGCAGTGGAAGAAGCTGTCTTCTACATATACAAACTGCTGACCTCAAGTGAGTATTTACATCCAAACCTTACAAAAGAGCATTTCAAGTCAGCACTTTAAGCCAGTGTTGTTAGTTTTTGTTACAAAAAAGTAAAGCTACAAATTTCACATTTTTAAATTGTACATCAGCAACAGCATTTACGCTTTTCTTTATTCCCAAGTTGGTCTGAGTGCAAGCTGGTGGGAGAGAATTCTTTTCCCCTAACAAGAACATGGATTGCAAAGACAATGAATGGACTGACTGAATCCTGACACAAACACACAGTGCTTAAAACGAGGGGGGGGGGTCAGGGGTGTGGTTTGGGCAGAAACAGTTTCCCCCAAAGAGGAGCTGCGATCTTTAGAGGCAACATGGTATGTTAGGAAGGACAGTGGAGTAAGAGCCAGGGAAACCAGGCTGGAGTCCTGACCGCTACATTCTAGTGACATGACCTTGAGGAACAGAGTTGACCTCTCTAGGCCTCAGTTTCCTTATCTGTAAAATGAGGTCAGTAACACCTGCATCTCTCGGAGCTATGGCTGCAGTAGGTCAAGGGCTATTCTGCTTCTTGAGTAATTTTCCAGCTATGTGTCCATTTAAGCTTTTACCTTATTAGCATGAAGCTAGTCATAATATTGTGACTAGTCTTTTAAAATCTTAAGATCTACCATGATGTCATCTCTCATTGCTGATGTCAGGTATACTGAGTTTTAAATAGTAAAAAGTTAATTTCTAACATCTGGTAGGTGCTAACCTACAGTCTCCAGGAGTTCAGGCTACTTTTCTGAAATTGCTGCTATTTATCCATGCCACCCACCTTTCTCCTCACCCCAGCTAGCCAAATTCTCACCCTCAGTTGGTGGTTGAGGAAAGAAATACAGGAGAAATAACTAGAACTATGCTTCAAATTTACAAATGGGAGAACAGCTAAGATATTTTTAGACACTATGAGAGTTTTAAAAATCACAAGGAGTAAAAAAAAAAAAAAAAATTTAAAAAATAGGGTTGGAGAGATGGCTTAGCAGTTAAGGCGTTTGCTTACAAAGCCAAAGGACCCAGGTTCAACTCTCCAGTACCTATGGTAAGCCAGATGTACAAGGTGGTGCATGTATGCGGAATTGGATTGCAGTAGCTGGAGGCCCTGGTGTGCCCATTCTCTATGTGCCCCCCCTCAAATAAATTTAATTTTTTTTTTTAAATTCAAAACCAAAAAAGTCCCAATGAGGTGTGACTTGTGGTTTCTTGGAAGCAGCAGCCACCGCTTTCCTTGGAAGCCTGAGTTGCACATGCTCAAGCGTAAGGGAAGCAGGCTGAAGGATCCTGGGTTTAGCATTCAAGGTTGAAAGAGTGGGACTTGCTCCTTGGACTTTGCATCACCAGAAAACAAACATTTCTTGTAGGAAATTGATCGGATCCAAAACAAACCGGGTCACTTTGGCTGGAGTGATGGACTGCAGGACCAACCTGTTAGGCATACACGTGCCCAAAGCAACATAAGCTCCAGACCTAGGTTTGTGGTCTAAGAAGACTTGTGGGAAATGAAATGAATCTTTCCTATCCTTGACTCTGGCTTAAGAAAGAAAAGGTCTTTCTCTTCCTGTCTGGCTAAGCCCAGAGTTCTTTGCTTCAAGAGTTTGAAAAAGGCCGAGGCAGAACCAGAACAGCAAATGGTGTGCAGGTACGCAGGCGCAGGGCTTTGGTTTAGAAAACTTCCTTGGCTGTCAAACTGCCTATCAAAGCAGCTGATTTCCAACCTAAAAATGTCACTTAGTGTTAGTTAGTCTGCACAAGAGATGATGGCTGCTTGATTTTAAACAGATTTAGGACTTTGCTGTTCCCTGAAAATACTGGCTCTGTAAAGATGCCACGGATCCTGACTCTTGCTTGCTGCACTGCTGTGGGGGGATCAATGAATGCCAGCTGCCATTGGTCATTCCAGCAAGGTTCTATAATTGCCCTGCTTTTCCTACCTGCCACATAACTACTGCATTAGCTAGCTCTGAAGCCAACTGCTCATCTTTAAAAACATACTTGAATTGCAAAAGCAGAATCTGGTCAGAGAAGAGGAACATTCCTTGCCTTGCTAATGATCCTCAGGTTTAGGGAGCAATTATGGAATCAAATTTATGGTATCCTCAGGTACAACCCAGTCATGGCCCTCACCTGAGACCAGATAGAAGAAAATGAAAAGACAACTGTCTTCCCCAGTTGTCCTCAAACAGCAGCTTTGAGCCAAAGTTGCAGGAGGAGCTCCATGGTGCCTTTTGCAAAGCCCTCTGACCTCTTCAGGCCCACAATCTGCCTCACAGTACCTGTCTGCACCTGCAGACACTGCAGAGTTCACGTCTGCTGAAACAGGATGACGGGGTTCCGAGAATCTTGCCACAGCAGGCCAGCTACTGCAGAGCACGCCAAGTGCAAGTTTCTGTGAGAGGGTTCCCTGAGACAACCTGATGAAAACTGAGCTTCTTCCTTTAGCAAAGGGTCAGTGGCCCCAGGAAAGGAGCACAGAGTTCCAATCCCCACTCTTACTCTAACTCCATTTGTGATGTTGGCCTTGTCACTTGCCCCCTCCCCCCTCAGAGCCTCAATTTACCATCTAACAACACAGGGTCAGACCACATGATCACTATGGTTCCCGCCAGCGCTGGCACTCTATGTGTCCAAGCAAGCCTCCCAGGAACAAACCTCAGTCTGGTGTTCATTTATCTGTCCCAGACCCCTCAACAGTAAATGGAGAAAGAAAAGTCACATATTTGAATGTGAATCACAAAAGCAATGCCCTCTGCCATGTCTGTGAGGACACAGAGCAAAATGCCACATTGTGGGATTTTTTCAAATGAACAGTGAGAGCTTCAAAGCCCTTTCCTTTTTGTGGATGGATTACAGCCCAGTCTGCTGAAGACTTCTTGATAGGCCGGCCCCTTCACCAGACCACGTCTCCTCTTAAGGCACTGGGCAGCATCTGTGATGTGACCTTAGGCAGTTGGTCGAGTGGAGATGGGTGAAAGGCATTGGAACAGCAAAGGTCATTTGCAAAGAGGGCACCAGGCTTCTCCTGGGACTTGAAGAGCAAACTCAAGTTCTCCAGGCTTTCCCAGGCATCAGTGACAGCCAAGGATAAGCACACAAGAACTCTGCTGACAGAGCTGTCCCAAGCCTCTTTTTTTTTTTTTTTTTTTGGTTTTCAGAGGTAGGGTTTCACTCTGGCTCAGGCTGACCTGGAATTCACTCTGTAGTCTCAGGGTGGCCTCGAACTCTCAGCGATCCTCCTACCTCTGCCTCCCGAGTGCTGGGATTAAAGGCGTGCACCACCACGCCCGGCTCCATGCCTCTTTTTTTAAAATGCAGTCCTGCAAAGGGTGAGGCTGCCTCCTGGGGTTCAATGACCCCCCTAAGAGCCTCCCAGGGTCTTCTGCCCTCTTGTTCCACAGTACCATAATCTACATAAAAGAGGCAAAATGTTCAAAACTGTACCTGTACAGAGATGCCACCACACTGAGTGGGGAATCTATTTATAATTTATATATGTGCATATTTATATATCTTTTTTAAAAAGTCTCCAGAAAGAGCAATCAAAAGCTACTCGAAGAAGAAAACCAAAAAGACCATGTCAAATTTCCCAGCTATTATTCAACTAGGAGCCTCTGTTCCTGGGGTGTACAACTCTGAGTTAAAAGCGCCAATATAAATCTTTTGAAAGAATGCGCCTGGCCAATGTAAATACACACATCAAGAAAGCGCAGCGAGGGTGAAGGCAGCCCTGCCCCCGGCGCTCGTTCCTGAGTTCACAAAACTTCTATGGAGAAGTGACAGCGCAGACCACTGGCTACAGAGGAGACTGACGACGCAGACGCCACCTCAGGCCTGAGCTAGCCACTCAGAAGTTCTGCTGCCTCCTCTTCTTAGCCTCAATGGCATCCAGGATTGGCTGCCGCTTGGACTGGTACTTCTGCCGGATCTCTTCGATCTCTTGCTCCATCATGGGGTCCAGGGCCAGGAGCCTCTTCTGAAGGTCCTCCACAGTCCATGTCTTGAGCTAGAAGAGAAGTGGGATGCACAGGTCAGGACAAAGCCTAAGCCAGTGGCAGGATGCTAGCCTCCTCGGGCACCCGGGAAGGAGGAAGGGAGGATGGAGGGTACTATGATCAGAGAGGGCGTGGCTGGCAGTGGCTAGAGTGAGACAATTCTTTCTAATGAGTGGCACACCACAAGCTATTCTGAGACGATTTAATCCCTGAAAGTTCTAAGAACTGTTTTGAATCAGTGTCTTGACTGTAAACTCAGTGACTATTTTCACTTCCTCCCTTCTTTTTACATTAGTAAAACATACACTCATCACTAGTAAACTATGGGTTCATTGTGCAAAGCAACTGACTGTATAAAAACTAATGGCCGCCTCTCAACCAACTGCTCCATAATTGGACTGAAGGCCCTCTCTACGGGAGGGAATACATACCTGGTACTGAAAAACCTAAGCAAAGTCTATGGTAGGTAAGGACATGAGCCTTAGGGGTATAAAGCATGCTCTTGTCTAAATGTATATACTATTCCCACCAAGCTGCCCAGAAAATACTACACTTAATGCTCATATTCACATATTAATGCTACTCTCACTTCTGGTTAGAGAAGCTTCTCTTTTCAGATGGCGATGACCACTGGGATGATCCAAAAGGCAACATAGTCCCGAGAAGAAGGGATGGAGGAGTGCCCAGCACTGAAACACCTCTGTCACACAAGGCTCAGGGATCATTGCGGAAGAGGGGGCGGATAGAATGGAAGAGCCAAAGGAAGGGTACGACTCCTTACAATGCAACTGCCCAGACAGAAATTGGCCTTGATATCCATGACCTTGCTGTGCCTAGCAATACCTCTGCAAGACCCTCATAATAGAAGTAAAAGATGATGACATCAAATTAAAAAAGAGACTAATGGAGAGAGGGAGGGGATATGATGGAGAGAGGAGTTCTTAAGGGAATGGGGGGAGGGGAGGGAAATACTATGCACCTTTTGTATGTAAGTATATTTTGTTGTCAATTAAAAAAATATATTAAAAAAAAAAAAACAAAAAACTAATGGCCGCCTCTCATTCCAGCCATCCAGGAAGGAGCAGGAGTCAATGGCCACCTCTCTCTGTGGACCAGTACAGCAGAAAACATGCTCGCTGTGGGTGAGACGCTCTCCCTAGCCTACCTTCCCCTCAAGGTCCTGGCACTGTCCTACTCGTCACCATGCACGCGTCCTGGGGGAGAAGAGTAAACCGGGCACTTCTCTAAGCACTGCCTGTGGGTTATCTACTCGTGGTTCCTGGACTTACGCACAACCTGAGTGAGGGGTGGAGAAACCCTGAAACTTCAAGATTAACTTTATATAAACAGAAACAAGGACTCAAAACATAAATCAGTAATAACAGACAGCACTCACACAGTACTCTCTGTACCCCAGACACTAAGTGTTCTACACACGTTGATTCGTGTAATCCTGCTAACAAATGATACGAGTGCATCAGCACCCTCAGGCCACAGACGGGCAAACCAGAGAAGACCTGCCCACATCTGCCAGCGAGTCACCGTGCGACCCTGCAGGCATGGCCCAGAGTCCATGCTCTTGACCAGCTCTGCAGAAGGGCAGACTAGCAAAGCACAGGCTGCAGTGCAAAATCTGTGTTTTAGACATGACTCTTGCAAATGCCACGAGACCCGACAAATTACAGCTCTCAAGCTGGGCATGGTGGCACACACCTATAATCCCAGCACTAGAGAGGCTGACAAAGGAGGATCACTGCAAACACCAGGACAGCCTGGTCTTCACAGCAAGTTCCAGACCAGCCAGGGCTACATCACCTGACCCTACCTAAAGATGGACAGGAGTGAGGGGGCGGGGAGGATGGGAGAGAAGGACTGATAACATGGCTAAGCACCTGTCCCGTGAGAGTGAAGACTTGAATCTGGATGCCAGCACCCCTGTGAGTGCCACATGTCATGGCGTGTACCTGCAATCCCAGTGCTTGGGATACAGAGCCTGCACCTGTCCCAGTGAAGACTTGAATCTGGGACCCCAACATGTCATGGTGTGTGCCTGCAATCCCAGTGCTTGGGATACAGAGACAGGTGGATTCCTGGGACAGGCTGGCTAGCCAGATTAGCCAGATCAGTGGGCTCTGAGTTCAGTGAGATGCCCTGTCTTAATAAATAAGGTGGCTAAGAACAATAGCTAATGTCAACCTTTGGCCTCTGTATGCACATGCACAAGCACCCCCCATGACATATACACACATGCATGCATACCATACACACAGAGGAAAAAAGGAGAAAGTTACCAACTTTCCTAGACTTTTCACATCTATAAAGTGGGACCGATGGCTAGTCATGTCTATCCCAAGAACTCAATGAGATCTGAGGCCACACATGTGGAGTGTCACTGATTCTGAGCAAGGCCAGTCTGGGCTGGCAGAAGGTGTGAACGAATGCCGACATTATTCACAGTGGGCAGTGATACTCGCGTAACTAGTTAAAAGTACAGTGTTTCACCCAAATCTCACAAGAGATCTCCTGTGCCCACATTTATAAAAGCATCATATCCCTTAGTGGCCCTCCCCCTCCCCGCCTGAACAGGAAAGTGTTATGGAAGGTGGGGTGGGGTATGAATGAATGCTGGGTTAGTGTGACCTGTCACCATGGGAACTTGGGAACTTCCTGGGTTGGTTTCAGGGAGGCGGTCTGAGAAGTGAGAAAAACCTAAGGTTGAGGACGACTGGGTCTTTGTGATGGAAGGATGGAAAGATTGGAGTATAGGGAAATGATGGAAAGTTGAGCTGGGGAGAAAAGCACTTTCTTCCAGGCTGTGGTTTTATACAACCTGGGAGGTTGATGTTCTTGGACCAGGACACCCCACAGTGATGCATTTTCAATTCCTCCTCTACACCCCACACCCAACACTGCATGTTATCGGTAGCTGAAAACTTAATTTTTAGTATCACAGGTCTGAGTGTCTACTGCTATGTAAAATGAAGTAATAAATTCATGTCCTGTGCTTCAGTCTCTTCCTGGAAACACAGACAATCCTAGCTCCTCCCCCCCTTGGGCTACAATGAGACTCAGATAAGATCATGGCTGAGTCATTCTTAGCTCAGAATTTCCTATAGTATGTTTTGACAAATAGTAAACATTAATTCAATAAATGGATAAATTTCTGTTGCTGTTATTATTGTTGTTGATATTGTTGGAAAGTAAAATCTCCCATAAACAAGCTACTGATTCAAGCACAAACAAGTAAGAAAGGAAAACATTCTACTTTGCTCTGTGCCAGCAAGGCCTAAGAGCTGGTATAGTCCCTGGTACTGTCCTACAATGCCAGTATTTAGTTAGAGTATAACAACAAAAATTTCATCCATCCCATTTATGAAATGTTCACTGGACTCTTCCTATGGGTCAGGTACTATTTGAGACATGCAAGATACTTCAGTGAAACAAAGCAACAAAAGCCATTGGCCTTGTGAAGTTTATGTTTTAGTGAAGCAAGACAAACAACTAATAAACAGTGAATCAAGAAATTATTCTCGGGCCAAAGAGATGGCTTAGCTGCAAGCAGACAAGCCCAGTGTGCCTCAGCTTCCACCATAAGAGAAAGTGGAATAGATGGACTTGGATGTCCTTCCAAACTCAATGTTTCTTAATGTCTGGAGCTAGGTGATCTGACAACAAGAAGCATGTGAGAAAAGTAAAGAATCCTGAATGTCAATTCAGAACTACTTAATCAGACTTCGGGAGAGGTGAGGAATTTCAAATATTTTATTTACTTATTAACTCCAGACATGTGCACCCCACTTGTGCATCTGGCTAACATGGGTCCTGGAACTGAACCTGGGTTTTTGGCTTTGCAGGCAAATGCCTTAACCTTTAAGCCCTTCCTCCAGCCCGAGGTGAGGAATTTTAAATCAGCTAGTCAAGTATTTTTTATAAGTGCTTAAACTTGATAAATAACTTATTAGCAAAATCCTCAAAAAATAATTGATTCTTGGTCCAAAGCTTTTCTGAGGTTTATAAGGTGTTTTGTTTTTTTGCATGTAGGATGTATTGTGTATGCACACGGATGTGCAGAGGTGCACAATTGCGCATGCGTGGAGGCCAGAGGAGCCTGGCAGGTGTCCTCCTCTATTGCTTATCCATACATTTCCTTGAGATGGAGTCTCTCTGAATGTGGAGCTGCAGGTCTTGTGAGGCCCCACAGGCCTGGAATTATAGTCCCAGATGTTTACATGGGTTCTGAGGAATCAAACTCAGGTGATCTCAGGCCCTCGTGCTTGCAACAAGCACTCTTACCTGCCGGGCTATCTCCCCAACCAGAGGTTTCTAACTGCTAAGCAGTTTTGCTGTGCTGAATTCTAATCTGAGGGCAATGAGCACTCTTGCTTTGTCTCAGCCAGCCTGTCTAGACTCGGTCTAAATCTCAGTTGCCTTAGGGTCCTCTGGGGCTTAAGTTACACCTGACCTATTAGAACACAGCCAGCCAGGCATAGAGGACTTGATCCCACCTCCAGATATAGATTTTTCTGAAAAATAAGCTCAGGCAATGGTTTTATGGCGCCACCTTCCTGGTCCTTGATGACAGATAAATGTCAAATGAGCATCTTGCAGTGAAGTTACTGGTTCTGCAGTTGTGCTACAACCAGCCTCCAGAGGAATTTCTCAAACCAGCTACCTGGGAAGCTTGTGCTGTTTTCACTAAGCAAGGGGAGTTCACCATGTCACAGTCCCTAGACTCCACACATCCTCTGTATACTGTGGCTCCCACACTTTCTATAGCTCAGAATCTTCCTCTGAACTTTTGACTCACAGCCAGATCCGATCGTCCTGGTTATCCTAGTCCCTGAGGTCCACAGGAACCTGCAACTTACATCTAAGACAAAACACTTGAGTCTCATCTCCATCTCCCACCTGCAAACCTCTTCTTACTTCCCTATCTTTCCTAGCTGAGGAATGATACAACCATCTTCTCAGGAGCCCGACTCACCAGCTTCTTTGTCTTCCCTCATCACCCTCCTGACCACACCCAAGCTTCACCAGTCCTATTAAGCTCATCTCTGACATGCTGGCATGACTGGAACACAGCCAAGGCTCTTTCTGCCTCCAGCCTCTCAGCCCAAGCCATGGTCACACTCACAGCAGCTTCACACCTACATCCACACAAATAAATCAGGTCACATTGCCTTTGTGCTCTACACTCAGAACAAAATCCAATTCACCAGGGTCTACAAGACCCCACATTTCTGGTCCCCACATCCCACTCTAGTTTCAAACCTACCCAGTTCCCTCTAGGGACACTTCAAGTCCTTAAATAAGCCATGCCTTTTCGGGCCTCAATGACCTGCACTCAGCTCACTGGCTCCCGGGCCAGCCACTCCAAGGTGAGCAAGCCTTTCTGACCACCTTACCTAGAAGGGCCACCACCATCACTTTTGCTAACATTATAGTTCAATGAACTTGAGAAGGGAGGGGGGTCTAAGTGATTAGATTAATTTGTAAGAAATCTATTGAGGTACAAAAAAATTTAAGCCATTCAACTACTTTTTTTTTTTGTTGTTGTTTTTGGTTTTTCGAGGTAGGGTCTCACTCTAGCTCAGGCTGACCTGGAATTAACTATGTAGTCTCAGGGTGGCCTTGAACTCACGGCAATCCTCCTACCTCTGCCTCCCGAGTGCTGGGATTAAAGGCGTGCGCCACCACGCCTGGCTCCCCATTCAACTACTTTTGTTAGGTAATAAACTTAGTTCCTGAATTCCAACTTTTTTCTATCTTATTACCTGACTTCTTGGCCAAATCCACACTGATGTAATTACATGTCTCCTCTTTAAATATGTCTGTACGTCTTACTTTTACTTCTGTTACTTGTTGTTTTTAGTAGGACATGACTTCGGAGGAAATGAAAGGGCTTTGTCTGTCCTGTTCATTACGCTAAACACACAGTGGTTCAGGAACGAGGAATATCCGCCCTTCATCTCCCGTCAGACAACGGAAGCCACCGAAGCTGATGAAGCAGGCTCACACTGAGCACACCACGCAAACAAGGGTCTGAGCTGCCAGCTGAGAGGTCTTCGCACGGAGTTAAGAAGTGCGAGTCTGTCCCTGAGGATCAGTTTGATGTCCTCCATGTTGTCATTTTTGTCAGTATGCCAAGATACTGAGCTAGTCTCATGGTTTCAGGGATTTGAGTCCACTGTGATCTGGCCCCATCTCTGCAGAACAAGACTGAAGCTCCTAGTGAGGAGTGTACAGCACAGCCAAGCAGATTACCTTATGGTGCCCATGAAGCTGAGACTGAGAGAGGACAAGAGTTTAGGAACAAGACATTCCCTTCAAAAGCATAACTCCTATTGACCCAATTCCTCCAACTAGGTCCCACTCCTAATAGCCAACTGATGAAGTCAGCACCCTCATGAGCCAATCCCCTCAAAAGCACCACCAGCTGGGAACCAAGCCTTAACCGGTGGTGGTGGGAAGGATTCATATCCAACTGTAACATTAGCAATGGTCTTTTGAAATCAAACAAAATCTCAGCAGCTTTACTAGCTCAGGAATGCTGTTGGGCAGCAAACATAAAGAGCAAGCTTTGGGGCTGGAGAGATGGATCAATGGTTAAGGTGCTTGCTTGTAAAGCCAAAAGACCCAGGTTTGACTCCCCAGTACCCATGAAAGCCAGATGCACAAGGTGGTGCGTGTGTCTGGAGTTCATCTGCAGTGGCTGGAGGCCCTGATGCGCCCATGTTCTCTCTCTCAAATAAACAAACAAATAAATATAATTTTTTAAATAAAAAAGAGCAAAGTATATACCAGAGAAGCAGCTAAACTTAGGGGCAGAGCACTGGCTCTTCTGAGCTTGGTCCTTGATAACACCACACTGACAGGCGTGCCAACCACCTCTGTGTGCCTACCAGCCACCTACTGTGTGCCTACTCCCTCATTTTTTTTTTTTTTGGAACAGATTTGTTTGGCTGGAGAGATGGCTCAGTGGTTAGGCACTTGCCTACAAGGCCTAATGACCTTGGCCTATTTTTCTTTTTTTGAGAAAGAGAGAGGGAGGGAGGAGGGAGGGGCAGAGAGAGAAAGGATGGGCGCCCCAGGGCCTTTCAGTAGCTGTGAACAAACTCCAGACACATGCACTCCCTTGTGGACATGTTTCACATTGCACACTTGCATCACTTTTGCATCTGGCTATACGTGGGACCCAGAGATTTGCATAAGCGTTCTTAGGCTTCACAGGCAAGCACCTGAACCACTAAGCCATCTCTCCAGCCCCATTCCCTCATTTTTAATAGAGGACAACAGTATTTGTGCTACAAGAAAAGCTGTTAAGTATTGGCAAAGTATGTACAATAATGTCCAGTGCATAGCAAAAAATGAGCACCAGCCAGGCGTGGTGGTGCATGCCTTTCATCCCAGCACTCAGAAGACAGAGGCAGAAGGATTGCTGTGAGTTCAAGGCCATCCTGAGACTACATAGTGAATTCCAGGTCAGTCTGAATTACAATGAGGTCCTACCTCGAAAAAGAAACAAACAAACAAGAATGAGCACATAGATAGGAGCTACCACCTTACATCCTTTTGGAAATGGAGGAAATTAGGACTGTTACCAGTGGCTGTGGTAAGAAGGGCTCACGCACAATCTGCTGCAGAGCTAAGACCACACGCACAGGCTTCTCCAGTGAGCTCAGGAGGTAAAGCCCCACATCACATGGATCTGGCTTGTAAAATCCAGATCCCAGCATTGGCAGGAATACAGAATCACTGCTTCTCAAGTAGCAACTCTGATTATGATATTCTGAATCACAGCATGTCAATGTCATTGCACATCCTGGCTTAGACCAAATAAAGCTCTAGCCGATGCCTCATCACAAGAAATAATTTACAGGAATCACACCAACAATTAGCTTCTCTTGAATCAGCAGAGACAGGATAAACTAAATACCTAAGAGCTTCATCCTGCCCTGGCAACAAGCCCCACAGGGAACAAACAGGCCTGGCCCATCCAGATCCCAGTACAGAATCCCAGGGCTCTGTTCCTCTACTTCTAGAAGCTTGCACCTCTTCAGTACACTGTGCACACAGTATTAGATGTTCTGAGACGTGAAGGACAGATGTCCCAGGTGAACTGCCATTTCATGTATGCCATACTTAAACACTGACAGCTTTTCCACTTCTGAGTGGGCAAGTCACGTTGATCCCATTACAGGGGATATTTTATAATAGACAAGAATGAGGAAAGAACACCTTTGGAGTTTAGTGAGATGGCAGGGATGCTTAACAGAAGCTAAAGTTGGGCTGCAGAGATGGCTTAGTGGTTAAGACTCTTAAAGTAAGCCTGTAAAGCCTAAGACCCAGGTTTGACTCCCCAGAACCCATGTAAGCCAGGTGCACAGGGTGACAGCACATTCATCTAGACTTTGTTTGCAATGGCTGGAGGCCCTGGCATACCCATCGCACCCTCCGCCCCCGTTGAATTTTTGTTGCAAATAGTAATAGTAGTCATGGAAAATGATGCTTTCATCAATCCCTATAAAAATCTTCCTAAGAGCCAGGCATGGTGGCGCACGCCTTTAATCCCAGCACTCGGGAGGCAGAGGTAGGAGGATCGCCGTGAGTTCAAGGCCACCCTGAGACTACATAGTTAATTTCTGGTCAGCCTGGGCCAGAGTGAGACCCTACCTCAAAAACCAAAAAAAAAAAAAAAAAAAAAAAAAAAAAATCTTCCTAAGGGCTGGAGAGATGGTTTAGCAGTTAAGGTGCTTGCTTGCAAAGCCTAAGGACCCAGGTTCAATTCCCCATTACCTACATAAGTCAGATGCATAAGGTGGTGCATGCATCTGGAGTTTGTTTGCAGTGGCTAGAGGCCCTGGCGTGCCCATTCTCTATCTATCTTCCTCTTTCTCTCAATAAATAAATAAATAAATAAATAAATAAATAAATAAATAAATAAATAAATAATGAATAAATTTTAAAACTTGAAAAGCAAATCTTCCTAATGCCCTGGGTAGTGGCCCACACTTGCAACTACAAGAACTGGGAGGCTGACAGAGGAGGACTGAGAGTTGGAGGCCAGTTTGGCTTATGTAGCTGGATCCTGTGTCAAAGGAGAGACAAAATGCTGAGTATGGGAGCACATTAGATTATGAGATTACACACCCATCAGAAGTCCATCCTGAGCTAGAATGAGATCATCTCAGACAAGATATACAAATAAAAATGGCTAAAGATATGAAAAGGCTTTTGGTCAGTATTACTAAAAACTTGTGCAAGTCCATGCTCCTGAAGAATACTACCATCCGCCTAGGGGAATGTCCACCCAGCCTTCCAGGCCAGTCAGGCTCCGACTTCTTTCCCTCCCTTTGCTAATGTGAGAGCTACCTGAGAGTAGGGAACGTGTCTAATATAGTTTTGGAGAGATGGGCCAGGAGAAAAGAGTTCTCAATAAAAATTCAATAAAGAAACATATCCTTGATTTTCAAATCTTTGCTTGAACATGATACTGACTTTTTACTGGATTCCCTCAAGCTTAGAAGACACTGGGCTTTTCAAGACATCTGAAATTATGTGATCAATACATAAGCCTAGGAGAACAATATAAGTTTGTTAAATAAGTTTATATCAATTAGTCATATTGACTCACGCTTTCTAAAATCAAAATGAACAGCTCATCTAATGTCCCAAATGAACTAAATTATAAGAAAAAAATGGACATGAAAATTCACTCAGAGCCAGGCATGGTGATCCCAGCACTTGGGAGGCAGATGCAGGAGAATCACTGTAAGTATGAGGCCACTCTGTGACTACATAGTGAATGCCAAGTCAGCCTGGGCTAGAGCAAGACCCTACCTCAAACCCTCCCCACCAAAAAAAAAAAAAAAAAAAAATCACTCTAGTCCTATCTGCTTAGGATTGTTCTTAAGAAAAAAAAATCTATTTTGAGTAGTTTTAATTTGGTGCATGAATCTCACATGTAAGGAAGAGGAAACCCTTGAGGAAGTGAATAAACACATGAGCCTGCTAGAAGAACTGCAAATGCCTACAGAGGATGAGGAACAAGCAGGAGGAGAAGCACCAAAGGAGACACTGCAAGTAACGTCATCCTTGCACATATTAATCTTTCAGAAGATGGGAAAAACAAACACCAAGAGCAAGAACCTGCTGTTTTAATGCAGCTTAATAATTCAGGAAAAGAGTTGGCTAATCAAGTAAAAATCTCTGAAAGCTATACGCCTTTGTATGCTTTCCTGTGCTGGAAAATTCCGAGAGAACAAAATGGTCAAAATGCTTCTTCGCTCTTCCTGCCCAATAAAAGAAGCCCAAAGGATCCCAAACCAAACCCAAATGTTTAGATGCAAACTGAAGCTATGACAATGCCTGTAATCACAGAATTTTGGAGACAGAGGCAGGATGAGTTCAAGACTATCTTGGGCTACATAGTGAGGTCCTGTCTCAAAAAATTAAAACTAAAAACAAACAAAAATGTCAGTTCACCTTGCTTTAATATATGTAGTCTTTAATATATGTCTTTATATATGTAATTTATGTAGTCTTAAAAAACATCTTCAAGATGGACATGGTGGTGCACGCCTTTAATCCAGCCCTTGGGAGGCAAAAGTAGGAGGATCGCCATGAGTTCAAGGCCATCCTGAGACTACATAGTAAGTTCCATGTCAGCCTGGGCTACTGTGAGACCCTACCTCAAAAAAAAAAAAAAAGCATCTTCAGGGGGCTTAGCGGTTAAGCGCTTGCCTGAGAAGCCTAAGGACCCCAGTTCGAGGCTTGATTCCCCGGGACCCACCTAAGCCAGATGCACAAGGTGGCATATGTATCTGGAGTTCATTTACAGTGGCTAGAGGCCCTGGCATGCCCATTCTCTCTCTGTCTGTCTGTCTCTCTCTCTCTCTCTCTCTGCTTGCAAATAAGTAAATAAATAAAAAAATTTTTAAGTTTTTTAAAAAGGCATCTTCAGCCAGGCATAGTGGCGCACACCTTTAATCCCAGCACTCAGGAGGCTGAGGTAAGGAGGATCACCATGAGTTTGAGGCCACCCTGAGAATATAGAGTGAATTCCAGGTCAGCCTGGAATTCTAGGTCTAGCCTGGGCTAGAGTGAGACCCTACCTCAAAAAAACAAACAAAAAAAAAGCATCTTCAGACTAAATAAGACCCAACTTTAAATATACTAAAAGAACAAAATTTTGGACTGGAGAGATGGCTTAGAGGTTAAGGCACTTGCCTGCAAAGCCTAAAGACGCATGTTTGACTCTTCAGATCCCACATAAGCCAGATGCACAAAGGTAAGGCAAGTGCAAGGTCACATATGCCCACTAGCTGGTGCAAGCATCTGGAATTCAATTTCAGTGGCTGAGGCCCTGGCATGCCAATTCTCTCTCTTTCTCTCTAAAATTTAAAAAAAAAAAAAAAAAAAAAAAAAAAAAAGAACAACATGCTTACAGAAAACTAGTCAAGAAGGTTTTAAAAGCTGGATATGGTGGTGCATGCCTTTAATCCCAGCACTCAGGATCACTGTGAGTTTGAGGCCACCCTGAGAATTCAGAGTGAATTCCAGGTCAGCCTGAGCTAGAGAGAGACCCTACCTTGGAAAACCAAAAAAAAAAAAAAAAAAAAAGGTTTTAAAGCCAGATTACTTGTGTATCCTGCAATCCCAGGTCCAGAGAGGCTGAAGCAGGAAGACAGCAAGCTCAAGGACAGCCTGGACAACTTAGTGAGACCAGGTCTCAAAAGTAAGAATTGGGCAGATGGCTCGATAACTACTACCTAGGAGTCTTTGTCAGTTAAGCATGATGCCCTTTTAGGAAGAGACCAGTTTGACTCCCCATAACCCATTTAAAAAAAGCTGGGTGTAGCCATGCACTTTTGTAATGGGGGAGAGGGGGCAGATAGAAAGAGAGAGAATGGGCATACCAAGGCCTCTAGCCACTGCAAATGAACTCCAGATGCATGTTGTGTAGCTGGCTTACATGGGTCCTGAGGAATCAAACCTGGGGTCCTTTGACTTTACCAGCAAGTTCCTTAACCAGAGTCATCTCTCCAACCCTCATATAATCTTTTAAAAAATATATATTTATTTATTTGAGAGAAAAAGAGGAAGACAGAGTAGAGAGAGAATGAGCACGTCAGGGTCTCTAGCCAGTGCAAATGAACTCCAGACGCATGTGCCACCTTGTGCATCTAGCTTATGTGGGTACTGGGGAATCGAACCTAGGTCCTTAGGCTTTGCAGGCAAGCATCTTAACTGCTAAGCCATCTCTCCAGCCTGCCCCTCCCCAATATAATTTTTGAATATGGATTTTGGGCTGGAGAGATGGCTGATTAATTAAAAGTACTTGCTTGAATATAGATTTTTATCATTTTTCTGGTTTAAGTATCTGGAAAAATTGGTTTAGTTCTTAAATCTATAAAAGCATTAGCATACTAATGTTCCAGGTATTTTGGAATAGTGCTTCATTCTTTTCCATAAGTTTTTAATTGGTCTAATCAAATGTGGCTTAATTTATGCCACGGTAATACTTTCAAATGGGCCTAAGTTCACACACACACATAATAAATAAATAACATAAATAGTTTTAAAAGAATTTTTGAGGCAGGGTCTTACTATGGAGTCAAGCCTAGCCTCAAACTTGTAACACTCCTCCTGTGTCCACCTCAAGTGTTAGTATTACAGATGGACACTCAACCAACTGCTGAATGGCCATTACAGGAGTAGTGACACTGCTCATTACAGATAGTCAGATATTGCTTCACATGTAGTAATTTCACTTGATCTTGACTACATTTTAAAACTAACAATATTCACCTACTTCTACAGATGAGGAATCTGAGGTCGGCCTGAGATTACAGTCAGCCAGTGGTAAAGACAAAACTTGAAAGAGCCGGCTGTGGTGGCACACACCTTTAATCCCAGGACTCTGGAGGCAGAGGTAAAAGGATCGGTGAGTTTGAGGCCACCCTGAGACTACATAGTGAATGCCAGGTCAGCCTGGACTACAGCAAGAACCTATCCAGAAAAATCAAAAAAAAAAAAAAAAAGGACAAAACTTGAATCTGTTTCTGAGTCTAGTGCCTGCACCTTTGGTGAACTTTGACCTGACACCTTCTCTTGAGTCTTCACCTTCAGCACTCAGTGGGAGGCAGAGTGAAGTGCAGGCACCAACAAAGCCCACAGGCTGAGCATCACTGGCTACAGAAGCTGTGATTTAGATGCTGACCTTGGTAACAGGGAGCTAGCAGAAGGCAGCCAAACTTGATGCAAACCAACGTACCACTAGGTTTAGTGGTTAGGGCAAGAGACAGTAGCATTTTCCAATGAAAAATTCATATAATCTCAGCTAACCTGCAGCGTTTATGAGAAATAATAAAAATTTCATGGATCGAAGCTCCCTGGGGATAAATTTTGCTTTTAAAAAACACCTTGCAATATCTGTATATGCCAAGGCCTCTTGCCACTGTAAACAACCCCCACACTTGCGTTAGTTTATATGAGTGACTTGAGAATTAAACCTGGGCCAACAGGTCTTACAAGTAAGTCCCTTTAACTGCTAAGCCATCTTCTCAGCTTTAAAAAAAAAAATTATTTATTTGCCTATCTATTTATTTATTATTTTCAAAGGGAGAGCTAGATGGATAGAGAGAGACAGACACAGAGACAGACAGACAGTCAGACACAGAGAATGAAAGTGAGTCCCAGCACGGTGGAGCACCCTTCTAGTTCCAGCACTCAGGAGGCTAAGGTAGGAGGGATCACCCTGAGTTTGAGGCAGCCTGGGTCTACAGAGTGCATTCCAAGTCAACCTGGGCTAAAGTGAGACCCTGCCTCGAAACAACAAACAAATACAGTATCTACAGAGCTCCTGAGCAACGATACGGCTGAGCTCCCAGCTCGAGAAGTTCTCTCTCTCAAGAAAACAATGCATGGTGCCTGTATCAGCAAACAGGAGCAGGAACACACATACCTTTTTTGGGGGGTGGGGGGTAGGGTTTCACTCTAGTCCAGGCTGACCTGGAATTCCCTATGTAGTCTCAGGGTGGCCTCAAACTTGTGGCGATCCTCCTACCTCTGTCTCCCGAGTGCGGGTATCAAAGTCGTGTGCCCCCACACCCGCCTGCCCTTTTAACCCTGAACTAGAAAGCTATCATTGTCAGATGCAGTGTTGGAATAGCTAACTGGGGAGGGCGATAGCTCCTGGGAAGACAAATGCCTATCTGTCACCTGTGCTCCGCGTGAAGCCAGAGGGACCTGACTTTTAGATGATCTCTAGGGCCCAAGGTGCCAAGACACTTGTTTGCAGTTCTTAGGGTTCATTTCTGAGCCAGCCTGGACTGAGCTCTTTGACTCACTATGTACCTGTGATTAAAATTCCTCTTTTTAGCATCAGAGGACAACAGGCCTTTAGAATGATGTGAACTTGACAAAGCCACCAGGCAGCCGTGGAACCAGATGGCCTGAGAACCAAAGAAAGGAATTGAAAAATGTCAAGCTGGCATCTTTTTCCTTGTTGTTTTGTGTGTGTGTGTGTGTGTGTGTGTGTGTGTGTGTGTCGCACACGCGCCTGTGTGTGATGCACCCACATGTGTATACAGATGCATGCACTCCATATGTATGCATGCTGGGGCCAGAGAACCACCTCAGATGTCCTTGGTCACTCTTTTGCCTTGTTCTCCTGAGACAGTCCCCCACTGGACCTGGAACTCACCATGTTTTGGTTAGGCGGGCTAACCCGTGAGCCCCGGCGATCGTCCTGTCTCCGCCTCTGACAGTGCTGCATCACAGACAGGCATGGCCATGCTCAGCTCTTTACCTGGGCACCAGGGATTGAGCGGGGCCCTCACACTTGTGCAACAAGCACTCACCCACGGAGACTCCTCCACAGCTCCCTTTTGCGTTGTAAGTGAGCTCTTGGGGTCACAAACTACAAGCATTCATGTCTTACTCTTAGTGCCATTTTAGTAACTGTTAAATCCAGGCTCAGACCAGCTGGCGTGATCTGCCAGCAGAACCAGGCTACTGTGGGCTCTGAAACAAAGGTGACATTCATTTGCCTTGTGCTTTCTCAGAAAGCATATCTACACAGCAGGTTTTCCTGGCAGTTTTGGATACATATGTCTTTTTCAGACTGCTATTTCTGGCTGGTTTTCTCAAAGTAAAGAGCACAAGATCTCATTATGTTCCGAAGTACAAATGAATACAGTCTCAACATACTTCAAGCTCGGCTTTACAGTAAAAACAAGAAGCTGAAACACAAATAAGGTGCTCTGTCAAGAACAAATTTAGGACAGTCTCCTCACCAGAACCTACTCAGCATGATTACCTCTCAGCAAAGACCCATTACCATGCAACCAGTGTTGACCCTGGCTGGCTCCTGGGCACACCTGGCATCACTGGGCAGAGACTTAAATGCTAATCATAGCCTTCATTCATTCACCTACTTTCTAGCACAGGGACATGAGAAAACAAAAAACTTACCTGAAAAAAGCAGGAGAGCAAACAAACATGGAGTTTGTTCTGAGAGGGGGTGTGGTGGGTAGAGTTCGAAAGCACAGGGCCTGACAGTTAAAATCTTGGCTTAAAGCCAGGCGTGGTGGCGCACGCCTTTAATCCCAGCCTTGGGAGGCAGAGGTAGGAGGACGGCCGTGAGCTCGAGGCCACCCTGAGATGACATAGTGAATTCCAGGTCAGCCTGGGCTACAGTGAGACCCTACCTCGAAGAACCAAAAAAAAAAAAAAAAAAAAAAAAATTCCTGGCTTCATTCACACATTGACAATAAAGCCAGCACAAAGGTACAACTCTTAACGCACTCTAATGATCTAAACTCCCACCCAACTCTAATATACCAAACACATACAGAAGCTGATTAAGTCTATCAAAATAATGTAACGTGATGGCAATTATATGGCAATCAAAAAATAAATGTGGTAAGGTAGGCATGCTGGTACCTACATAAAATCCCAACACGTGGGAGGTTGGCTGGAGTTCAGTACTAGAGCCTGTCCCAAAATTTTTTTAGAAAATGGTTTTATAAATGTTTTTAATGAGACAATTAAATATTTGGGCTATGTTAAGTGAAAAAACTCAAACTATATTAAGCATTCAGGATGATCTTGGCTCTGTAACATTACACGCATAAAAACTGGAAGGAAATACATAAAATGTAAATTATGATTATTGCTGGGGTTGGCAGAATCACAGGAGACATTTTCTTCTTTAAGCTTTTCTTGGATTTCTAAATTTTCTGAAGTGGGCATGTAGGCTTTTTAAAATTAGGAGGGAAAAAATAGCATTGGTGTAGTAGACAGCTTCAGGTTGCTGAGATGAACTTCCAAACCAGGCACAGTTATAGAGGAAAGGGTTTATTTGAAAAGCACAGATCCAGGGCATAGTGGCAGAAGAAGCTGGCCCCTTTCACAGCCCAAGCAGAGAGAGACCAACACCATCACCTGCAGAAGCAAGCGCACTTCAGACGTCCAGGCAGAGCTCAGGCACTTCGCATATCCTCAGACTGGAATTCCAAATCCACCCCCACACCTTAGGGCTGGATCCTAGGAGCCGCCCAGTGACACCTCCTCCAGCCAGGTGACTGCAGATCTGAATTACAAACGAATAAAATCCTGAATATATTGGGGGCCATCCATTCAAACTACCACACCTGATAACTTCCTAGAAGAGCAAACTAACACTAAAAACAAGAAGGGGGCTGGAGAGACGGCTTAGAGGTTAAGGTGTTTGCCTATGAAGCCGAAGGACAAGGTTGATTCCCCAGGACCCACATAAGCCAGATGTACAAAGTGGCACATGCATCTGGAGTTCGTTTGCAGCAGCAGAAGGCCCTGGAACACTCATATTTATTCTCTCCCTCTCTCAAATAAATAATTTAATTAAAAAAAAAAGAAAGAAGGAGCCAGGCATGGTGGCACATGTCTTCAATCCCAGCACTCGGGAGGCAGAGGTAGGAGGATAGCCATGAGCTTGAGGCCACCTGAGAATACAGAGTGAATTCCAGGTCAGCCTGGGCTAGAGTGAAACCCTACCTTGAGAAACCAAAATAAATAAATAAATTAATTAATTAAAATAAAATAGAAGGAAAATAGGGCTGGAGAGATGGCTTAGAAGTTAAGGCGCCTGCCTGCCTGCAAAGCCTAAGAATGCTTGTTCAAATCTCCACATCCCACGTTTAGCCAGTCGCAAAAGTGACGCAAGTGCACAATGTTGCACATGTGCACAAAGGGGCGTACACATCTGGAGTTTGTTCACAGTGCCTGAAAAGGCCCTGGTGTGCCCATTCTCTCTCTGCCTCTTCCTCTCTATATCTATCTCTCTCTCTCTCTCAAAAAAAAAAAAAAAGGAAAGTATTGTCAAATCTTTACTGCAGGCGGGAGCTCCCATATGCTTTACACACACTATATATATATATACATACATATATATCATGTGATACTACAAGTCCTACAAGTGATTGTTATTCATGTTGGACTGTTACTGAAATGGAAGGATGGACAGGCGACACAGCAGGTGATAAAGATGGTCGTGGAACCCTCGTAGGACTCCAGCGTTTAACCACTGTGTGTACTGGCCTTCAGCACAGTGGCATGCTCCATCTCCCTGCCTACAAGCCTGACTGGATGATAAGCCTCAGGAATAAAGTCTAGCCTGAAAGGCACTGTAAAACTTCAGAGACTGACCACAATAGAGGAATCTACAAAGATCTTGAGACACTCAGACAAGTTGTCACACTGAGGAAGTAAACACTCTTCTAACCAAAACTACAAACAGATTGGGCTGGAGAGATGGCTTGGCGGTTAAGTGCTTGCCTGTGAAGCCTAAGGACCACGGTTCAAGGCTCGATTCCCCAGGACCCACATAAGCCAGATACACAAGGTGGTGCATGCATCTGGAGTTTGTTTGCAGTGACTGGAGGCCCTCGTGCACCCATTCTCTCCCTCTCCCAAATAAATAAACAAACAAACAAAACTACAAACAGAATCTGCATCATAAAGCAAGGCATCACCATCTGCCAAACATGTGGTCATAACCCAACCCACAGGTAAACGACGCCAGACCAGAGGAAACCAGAAATGGCTGTCCAAAGAAAGACATTTAAACACACAATTACTAGAACTTGGACAGCAAGTGTTCCCCAGCAACAAGAGGCGTGGACCACTGGACCTAAAAGCAAGATAAAAGGTATTGTATGGGCTGAAGAGATGGCCCAGCAGTTAAGGTGTTTGCCTACAAAACCTAATGACCCAGGTTCAAGTCCCCAGTACCTATGTAAAGCCAGACACAAAAACAGCATGTGTCTGGAGTTCGTCTGCAGTTGCTAGAGGCCCTAGTGTACTCATTCTCTTCCCCCACCCCTGTCTCTCTTTTGTCTGTCTCTCTCTGCTTTCAAATAAATAAATAAATAAATAAATAAATAAATAAATAAATAAATAAATAAAATATTTTAAAAGGCATTGCATTCAACACCAAATTATATCATTTGCACCCAGCTTAGGAAGCCCTCCTTGCTTTTTTCAGTTTAGCACCGAGGGCCTTTGGGCTAGAAATAATCAATTTTATTTGGCAAAAAGGCATCAAGTCACAGAAGTGCTTTGGATCAAATTCTGTAGACTCAGCATTTGTGCTGCATTAAAGTCAGTGCCAAAGCCAAGATGGTGCTGGGCTCACAGTTCCTTTCTAGAGGTTTAAAGGCAGAAAAATATTGAAACTCAGTCTGAAGTGGAAATTTCTATCTGTAAAAACAAGCCCACTTTTAGATACAAAAATTATAAAGATCTGATTATATGCATACCAAAGAATTGTCTTAAAGTAAATATCTTTATGATTTATTATTTAAAAAGAAGTTATCAGGCTGGAGAGATGGCTTAGCAGTTAAGCGCTTGCCTGTGAAGCCTAAGGACCCCAGTTCGAGGCTCAATTCCCCAGTACCCACATAAGCCAGATGCACAAGGTGGCACATGTGTCTGGAGTTCATTTGTAGTGGCTGGAGGCCCTGGTGCACCCATTCATTCTTTCTCTCTCTCTCTCTCTGCCTCTTTCTCTGTCTGTTGCTCTCAAATAAATAAATAAAAATAAACAAAAAAAAATTTTAAACTAGTAAAATTATTTATTAAAAAAAAAAAAAGTTATCACAGGCACCTTTAATCCCAGCACTCGAGAGGCAGAGGTAGGAGGATCACTGAGTATGAGGCCAGCCTGAGACAACATAGTGAGTTGCAAATCAGCCTGGGCTAGCATGAGATCCCACCTCAAAAAACAGAAGAAAAACAAAGTTATCAAGATCTGATAATTCCAAATTGACAATATTATTTTGAAAATCCTTGTCAGCAAAAGAAGCTAAGAAAAATACAAGCAGGGCTTCTACCTTACTCTTTGTATCAACATAAATTCCAGGTAGATTACATATTGAAAAAGAAAAAAATCTAAAGAAAGGTAGGAATTAATATTTTTGTAATCTTAGGATATGAGACTTTTTTCTAAATATGATAAGAAATTCTAGAAACAATAAAGAAAGTTACTAAATTAAAATACATAGAATTTTTGGGCTGGAGAGATGGCTTAGTGGTTAAGGCACTTGCCTGCAAAGCCAAAGGACCCAGATTCGATTCCCCAGGACCCACATGAGCCAGATGCACAAGGTGGCACATGTGTCTGGAGTTTGTTTGCCAGTAACTAGAGGCCCTGGTGAGCCCATTTTCTCTCTCTCCCTCAAATAAATAAATAGAAAATAAAAATATTTTCAAAAATACATAGAACTTTAAAATGCACTAACTGTTAAGACACTAAAAATAAAGCTTTAAAATTGAGAAGATGTCTTTATCACATATGCAAAAGTGTCCACTCTTTTTTTGTTCCCTGAAGTAGGGTCTCGCTGTAGCCCAGGCTGACCTAGAACACACTCTGTGATCCCAGGCTGGCCTCGAACTCATAGCAATCCTCCTACCTCTGCCTCCAGAGTGCTGGGATTAAAGGCATGCACTGCCACATCCAGCAAGAGTTCACTCTTTTAAAAAATTGTTAATTTGCACATGTACAGGTATGTGTGTACATGTGTGTGTGTGCACACGTGGAGGCCAGGGACAACCCTGAGGTGTGTATGCTCCACCTTCTTTGAAACAGGGTCTCCTGCCTTCTGAGTCTCCTGGCGATGCCTTGCCTCAAACATGTGTCACCTTGCATCTAGCTTTACATGGGTACTGGGGAATCTCACCCAGGCTGAAAGGCTTTGCAAACAAGTGCCTTTAACTACTGACCCATCTCTCCAACCCCAGAATCCACCCTTCCTTCCTTCCCTCCCTCCTTTCCTCCCTCCCTCCCTCCCTCCCTCCTTCCTTCCTTCTTTCTTTCTTGTTTTGAAAGATTTATTTTAAGAGAAAGTAGAAACAGGAGAGAAGAAAAGCACCCAAAGCACTCCCTGGGGAAACCCAGGGAAAATTCCGTGACATATGCTCATCTTGAAAATTAAGGCAAACCTGAATTCCATTAAAAATCAGGTAATACAAACTAGCAATTCATGTACCAAAACAGAGAAATTTGATAATTCTACATTTTCAAATGTATACTTTGACCCAGTAATTTCACCTGCAGGACTTTATGAGGTGTAACATGCAAAAAGGCTTGTTAAAACAATGTTTACTAATATTGAAAAGCTAGAAGTCATGCAGCAGGTCCATGGATTAGTTGGGCTTTAGTTAAATCACAGGTCATAAACACAAATGATCAGGGTCTAGCACAAGCAAGAGCTCAACAGGTCAGTTAAGGTGACACACAGGAAATGTGTTTAGGGTGAACTAGAGAGCCCGTATCTGTCAGTAATTCAAGTTACACACTTCTATGTGCCATGGGCAAACTGGCTCTCCCTTCCTCAGCCTCCAGTACCCCTGGGTATGGGTGTATAATCTATGGCCCCAGGCTAAGTGCCACTGCTTGGTCCTGTGCCAACAGCCTCACGGGACCCCTTTACTCTGGAGGCTGAATGCTAAATACGGTCTAGCCTATCCTATCTAAGCTACAAGAACTCATGGATGTGGTATCACAGATCCTCAGGATTCATCGTGCTCAGAAGATGTTTTCCTTGAGACTACACTCTTTCAACCTTGTCCCAGCCCAGATAAAGAACTTGAGAAGGGAGGGGAAGAAAACAGAGTCAGGAATGAGGGTCAGGCCAGGTTCTCTTGTTGGGATTTTCATTTTCCATAGAAAAACCTGAGTTGTGCCAGGTATGGCGGCTCACTCCTTTAATCCCAGCACTCAAGAGCCTGAGGTAGGAGGATGACCATGAGCTTGAGGTCAGCCTGGGCTACAGAGTGAGTTCCAGGCGAACCTGGGCTAGAGTGAGATCCTGACTCAAAGAAAAAAAACTGAGTTGGGAAGGAGGGTGGGAGTCTTGTGTAGCTTCCATAAGTGAATGTAAAACTCACATGATGAAATGCCTCAAACTCAAGCATCATCCCATCTAGATGCTAAATTCATAGTACCCTTGTTAAACATTCCTTTAGCAATAAACTTCGGGGCACCTGATACTCCCATTAACCAGCTGGCTCAGGGAAGGGTTGCCACAGATAATGTGACAGATTGTATATGGTATTTTTATTGCAAGATCTTAATTCATCCCAGGAACTGTTTTAAATTAATCCTAGAATGGCTGTAGTTTATAATTACAGCCTTAACAGTACTTCAAAAGTGGAAAACCTCCACTGGATCTGGAATGGAACGTTTCTTCCCAACATGTGAAAATAACCTTATGCTTGGTCCTGCCATATCTGGGAATAGAGCACTTGGGAATGCGTAGGAAATTTCCTGACTTTACTTCTTTTTGAATACCACTCCCCTAAGATATTTTAAAGTCAAACTAGGCACATCCACACTTGAAGGCTATAAAATCCTAGAATAGTTTTTGCCATGATTTTCCTAAAGAAAGAGCAAATGGGTGAGTCTGCAAAGTGGAGCTGAGTCTGGTTACCTCGATCCAGTGCTGGGCACAAGAACTCAGCCACACACATGGAGCAGCTCTGAGTCTACCCCACACACACACACACACACACACACACACACACACACACACACACACAGGGCATTCAAGAGAAACTGCCCTGATAAGCAGAGGAAGCCACCATGACCCCATCACATCTGCAGTGGGGATCACTGAGTCAGAGAGAGATGTATTTAACTAGAGCTTCCCTCAATAGATGGATTGACCAGATGCTCTTAGCCACCCTGCCTCCTTTGTTCATTTTAATGTTTAGCACCTTCCTGCACTTTAAAGGACACTAAGAAAACCTTATAAATACTAAGCCTTTTTTACATGCTTTATACTCGCCAGCTCTTTCAGGATCCTATAATGGTTATGAAAAATACACTAGCTCCATTCTAAATCAAACTGGCAAACAGAGACCAAGAGAACCTGAGAGTGCTTGAAGACTTTTTCACTTCATTTTTAGCAGACTAAGAAATAGCCAAAGAAAGATCAGGTGGCCTGATTAAGATACACAAAACTAAACCGGGCTTGGTGGCGCACGCCTTTAATCCCAGCACTTGGGAGATAGAGGTAGGAGGATTGCCTTGAGTTCGAGGCCACCCTGAGACTACATATTGAATTCCAGGTCAGCCTGAGCTAGAGTGAGACTCTACCTCGAAAAACCAAAAAGGAAAAGAAAAAGATACACAAAGCTGATTACCATCACCCTTGATACCTGCACTACTCTCCGTATATGTAAGCCTAACTCTAGAAAGGAACCCACATATTAATAATAGAGTAGGAATGCCAGGCACTTTGCTAAATGCTTAATATGCTTTATCCAACTTCAATCTAGGGACTCCCAACACTGCATTTTCAAACAATGTTTCATATTAAGGTTTTTATCAAAGGGAGAGGAAAAACCCTACATTCCACACCTGTCATGTTTGTACTCTAACACATTCCTATAAACACAGATGAGCAGATAATAGAAACTGAGAATCTGGAAAAAAATACGGACATTTCTAAAAAGAATGTCCAATGGGTTCAGATGACATCAATAACACACTCTGAGCACCTGCATGCTGTGGCTATTTGCCAAGAGCTGGCTGGGCACACTGGAGAAAGAAATGGGCAGCACCTGAGTTACACAAGTGTTCACAGTTTCTCCTGCAGAAACTGAGTTATATGAAGAAACACAGTGAGCTTGACATCAGAAAATGTAAGGCCTAACTTCATCACTTCCTAATCATGAGCTGTGGATGGGCCATGTCACTGAGTATTTCCAAGCCTTTTTGCCAAATGAGTGGGGATGAGAGTTACTGTGCAGCTGTGTGACAAGATGGTGTGAGAAACAAATGGGACATTTACAGTGGCAGACACACAGAGCATTAGACACCTGCCATTTTCATCCCAAACTCTACCACATAGCCTTAAGAAGCTAGTAAATAAAGTAAGACAAGAAAAAGATGACAAACTCTTATGGATATTGTTAAAAACATTCAGTATCTGTTATTTGGCTAAAAATGGATACAGTATGCCCACCAAATTGCCTGCTAAATATTTATACTTATGTCCATATATTAGTGCTGCTCTCACTTTTGGTCAGAGATGCTTCTCTTTTCAGACAGCGGTTGACTACTGGGGAGACTCAAACTCATCAAAGTGCTGAGAAGTGACAATGGAGCGTTCAGCACTGAGACATCTCTATCACACCCTCTAAGGCTCAAAGACCATTGCAGAAGAGGTGGTGGAAAAATGTAAGAGCCAAAGGAAAAAGAGGAGGATGTTGCAACACTGTCTTCCAGACACAAAGTGGCTGCGTGGCATTCGTGATCTCATATGGGGTGTAAAATGATGACATCAAAATAGAAGAGGGACCAGTTGGAAAGAAGGGGTTCCGTAAAGGAAGTAGGAGGGACAAGGGGGTGATGGGGATTGTGATCAGGGTGCATGGTATATGTAAGTATATGTATAAAGACACTGCCAAAAAAAGTTTAAAAAATATTCAGTATCTACTACTGGTATGAGGGCGGGAGGCAAATTAACAGAAAAACCTAAGTGATTAGGTAAGAGTGTGAGAAAAAAATTAAGGAGCAAAGTCCTAAACGGGACTGGCAAGCACGTCATGACAAAGGTAGTACCAGAAGATGCATCGTGTGCACACGTGGAGGCCAGGGACAACCCTGAGGTGTGTATGCTCCACCTTCTTTGAAACAGGGTCTCCTGCCTTCTGAGTCTCCTGGCGATGCCTTGCCTCAAACATGTGTCACCTTGCATCTAGCTTTACATGGGTACTGGGGAATCTCACCCAGGCTGAAAGGCTTTGCAAACAAGTGCCTTTAACTACTGACCCATCTCTCCAACCCAAGAATCCACCCTTCCTTCCTTCCCTCCCTCCTTTCCTCCCTCCCTCCTTCCTTCCTTCTTTCTTTCTTGTTTTGAAAGATTTATTTTAAGAGAAAGTAGAAACAGGAGAGAAGAAAAGCACCCAAAGCACTCCCTGGGGAAACCCAGGGAAAATTCCGTGACATATGCTCATCTTGAAAATTAAGGCAAACCTGAATTCCATTAAAAATCAGGTAATACAAACTAGCAATTCATGTACCAAAACAGAGAAATTTGATAATTCTACATTTTCAAATGTATACTTTGACCCAGTAATTTCACCTGCAGGACTTTATGAGGTGTAACATGCAAAAGGGCTTGTTAAAACAATGTTTACTAATATTGAAAAGCTAGAAGTCATGCAGCAGGTCCATGGATTAGAGGGGCTTTAGTTAAATCACAGGTCATAAACACAAATGATCAGGGTCTAGCACAAGCAAGAGCTCAACAGGTCAGTTAAGGTGACACACAGGAAATGTGTTTAGGGTGAACTAGAGAGCCCGTATCTGTCAGTAATTCAAGTTACACACTTCTATGTGCCATGGGCAAACTGGCTCTCCCTTCCTCAGCCTCCAGTACCCCTGGGTATGGGTGTATAATCTATGGCCCCAGGCTAAGTGCCACTGCTTGGTCCTGTGCCAACAGCCTCACGGGACCCCTTTACTCTGGAGGCTGAATGCTAAATACGGTCTAGTCTATCCTATCTAAGCTACAAGAACTCATGGATGTGGTATCACAGATCCTCAGGATCTGTGATGTTTTCCTTGAGACTACACTCTTTCAACCTTGTCCCAGCCCAGATAAAGAACTTGAGAAGGGAGGGGAAGAAAACAGAGTCAGGAATGAGGGTTAGGCCAGGTTCTCTGGTTGGGATTTTCATTTTCCATAGAAAAACCTGAGTTGTGCCAGGTATGGCGGCTCACTCCTTTAATCCCAGCACTCAAGAGCCTGAGGTAGGAGGATGACCATGAGCTTGAGGTCAGCCTGGGCTACAGAGTGAGTTCCAGGCGAACCTGGGCTAGAGTGAGATCCTGACTCAAAGAAAAAAAACTGAGTTGGGAAGGAGGGTGGGAGTCTTGTGTAGCTTCCATAAGTGAATGTAAAACTCACATGATGAAATGCCTCAAACTCAAGCATCATCCCATCTAGATGCTAAATTCATAGTACCCTTGTTAAACATTCCTTTAGCAATAAACTTCGGGGCACCTGATACTCCCATTAACCAGCTGGCTCAGGGAAGGGTTGCCACAGATAATGTGACAGATTGTATATGGTATTTTTATTGCAAGATCTTAATTCATCCCAGGAACTGTTTTAAATTAATCCTAGAATGGCTGTAGTTTATAATTACAGCCTTAACAGTACTTCCAAAAGTGGAAAACCTCCACTGGATCTGGAATGGAACGTTTCTTCCCAACATGTGAAAATAACCTTATGCTTGGTCCTGCCATATCTGGGAATAGAGCACTTGGGAATGCGTAGGAAATTTCCTGACTTTACTTCTTTTTGAATACCACTCCCCTAAGATATTTTAAAGTCAAACTAGGCACATCCACACTTGAAGGCTATAAAATCCTAGAATAGTTTTTGCCATGATTTTCCTAAAGAAAGAGCAAATGGGTGAGTCTGCAAAGTGGAGCTGAGTCTGGTTACCTCGATCCAGTGCTGGGCACAAGAACTCAGCCGCACACATGGAGCAGCTCTGAGTCTACCCCAACACACACACACACACACACACGGCATTCAAGAGAAACTGCCCTGATAAGCAGAGGAAGCCACCACGACCCCATCACATCTGCAGTGGGGATCACTGAGTCAGAGAGATGTATTTAACTAGAGCTTCCCTCAATAGATGAAGTGACCAGATGCTCTTAGCCACCCTGCCTCCTTTGTTCATTTTAATGTTTAGCACCTTCCTGCACTTTAAAGGACACTAAGAAAACCTTATAAATACTAAGCCTTTTTTACATGCTTTATACTCGCCAGCTCTTTCAGGATCCTATAATGGTTATGAAAAATACACTAGCTCCATTCTAAATCAAACTGGCAAACAGAGACCAAGAGAACCTGAGAGTGCTTGAAGACTTTTTCACTTCATTTTTTGCAGACTAAGAAATAGCCAAAGAAAGATCAGGTGGCCTGATTAAGATACACAAAACTAAACCGGGCTTGGTGGCGCACGCCTTTAATCCCAGCACTTGGGAGATAGAGGTAGGAGGATTGCCTTGAGTTCGAGGCCACCCTGAGACTACATATTGAATTCCAGGTCAGCCTGAGCTAGAGTGAGACTCTACCTCGAAAAACCAAAAAGGAAAAGAAAAAGATACACAAAGCTGATTACCATCACCCTTGATACCTGCACTACTCTCCGTATATGTAAGCCTAACTCTAGAAAGGAACCCACATATTAATAATAGAGTAGGAATGCCAGGCACTTTGCTAAATGCTTAATATGCTTTATCCAACTTCAATCTAGGGGACTCCCAACACTGCATTTTCAAACAATGTTTCATATTAAGGTTTTTATCAAAGGGAGAGGAAAAACCCTACATTCCACACCTGTCATGTTTGTACTCTAACACATTCCTATAAACACAGATGAGCAGATAATAGAAACTGAGAATCTGGAAAAAAATACGGACATTTCTAAAAAGAATGTCCAATGGGTTCAGATGACATCAATAACACACTCTGAGCACCTGCATGCTGTGGCTATTTGCCAAGAGCTGGCTGGGCACACTGGAGAAAGAAATGGGCAGCACCTGAGTTACACAAGTGTTCACAGTTTCTCCTGCAGAAACTGAGTTATATGAAGAAACACAGTGAGCTTGACATCAGAAAATGTAAGGCCTAACTTCATCACTTCCTAATCATGAGCTGTGGATGGGCCATGTCACCGAGTATTTCCAAGCCTTGTTGCCAAATGAGTGGGGATGAGAGTTACTGTGCAGCTGTGTGACAAGATGGTGTGAGAAACAAATGGGACACTTACAGTGGCAGACACACAGAGCATTAGACACCTGCCATTTTCATCCCAAACTCTACCACATAGCCTTAAGAAGCTAGTAAATAAAGTAAGACAAGAAAAAGATGACAAACCCTTATGGATATTGTTAAAAACATTCAGTATCTGTTATTTGGCTAAAAATGGATACAGTATGCCCACCAAATTGCCTGCTAAATATTTATACTTATGTCCATATATTAGTGCTGCTCTCACTTTTGGTCAGAGATGCTTCTCTTTTCAGACAGCGGTTGACTACTGGGGAGACTCAAACTCATCAAAGTGCTGAGAAGTGACAATGGAGCGTTCAGCACTGAGACATCTCTATCACACCCTCTAAGGCTCAAAGACCATTGCAGAAGAGGTGGTGGAAAAATGTAAGAGCCAAAGGAAAAAGAGGAGGATGTTGCAACACTGTCTTCCAGACACAAAGTGGCTGCGTGGCATTCGTGATCTCATATGAGGGTGTAAAATGATGACATCAAAATAGAAGAGGGACCAGTTGGAAAGAAGGGGTTCCGTAAAGGAAGTAGGAGGGACAAGGGGGTGATGGGGGATTGTGATCAGGGTGCATGGTATATGTAAGTATATGTATAAAGACACTGCCAAAAAAAAAGTTTAAAAAATATTCAGTATCTACTACTGGTATGAGGGCGAGGAGGCAAATTAACAGAAAAACCTAAGTGATTAGGTAAGAGTGTGAGAAAAAAAATTAAGGAGCAAAGTCCTAAACGGGACTGGCAAGCACGTCATGACAAAGGTAGTACCAGAAGATGCATCAAATCTTTGTTGCAGCCATTAATACTGCCCTAAAACACACACTTTTCTTCTGACAAGGTCATACTGGGTCAAAACCAAAAGTATGCTTAAAAATAATCATGCCTTTTTAATTAGTATGACATTTTCTTCTTTTGTTTGGGGGGGGGGGTTCAGAGGCAGGGTCTTGCTCTAGCTCAGACTGACCTGGAATTCCCTATGTAGTCTCAAGGTGGCCTCAAACTCATGGTGATCCTCCTACCTCTGTCTCCCAAGTGCTGGGATTAAAGGTGTGCACCACCATGCCCAGCTAGCATAACATTTTCTGACAACAAAATTATTGAAAATAATGAAGAATAACAGAAGATTGTCCCAACATGCAGAATTATTTACCAAGACAAAATGCTGAAATTTTGTCAACCTGTGTTGTATTCTGAGTGAGCATGAAAAGCACACTTTTGAGTCAATAATAAACGCTCCTCTAAAGTCACACAAATCTCAGCGGGACAAAAGAAACCTGACCCCAATCTCCCTAGTTATTCTAGTCTCTATCACATATTATTCTAAAAACTACTCTTGGGGGCTGGAAAGATGGCTTAGCGGTTAAGGCGTTTGCCTGCAAAGCCAAAGGACCCAGGTTCAATTCCCCAGGACCCACGTAAGCCAGATGTACAAGGGGGCACATGCATCTGGAGTTCGTGTGCAGTGGCTAGAGGCCCTGACACACCATTCTGTCTTTATCTCCTCTATCACTCTCTCTCTTTCTCTCTCTCTCTCTGCCCTTGCAAATAAATAAATTAAGTTTTAAAAAAAAACTACTCGGGGACTGGAAGGATGGATTCGTGGTTAAGACACTTTCCTGGAAAGCCAAAGGTCCCAGGTTGAATTCCCCAGGATCCATGTAAGACAGATGCATAAGGTGGCGCATGCATCTGGAGTTTGATTCTAGCAGCTGGAGGCCTTGGTGTGCCCATTCTCTGTCTCATTCTTTCTGTACCTCTATCTCTCAAATAAATAAAATAAAATAAACTACTCTTGAGGGCTGGAGAGATGGACCAGTGGTTAAGACATCTGCCTGCAAAACCTAACAGCCCAAGTTCAATTTCCCAGGATGCACATAATGCCAGATGCACAAAGTGGTGCATGCATCTGGAGTACATTTGCAGTGTATGGCGGACCCGGTGTACCCATTTTCTCTGTCTCTCTTCTCTCCCTCTGCTTGCAAATAAATAAATAAAAATATTTTTTAAGGGCTAGAAGGCTGGCTTAGTGGTTAATGCACTAGCTTGCAAAGGCAAAGGACCCAAGTTTGATTTCCCATGTAAGCCCATGCACAAGACTGCGCATGCTTCGGGAGCTCATTTGCAGTGGCTGAAGGCCCTGGCGTGCCACCCATTCTATCCCTCTCAAGTTAATTAATTTAAAAATTATTTTTAAGAACCTACTCTTAGGGGAGGGAATATTCATAGTTTATTGTCTGTAAGTATGGAAGTTGTTAATGCCAAAAAAAAAAACTACTCTTTTTTTTCCCCCCTCTGGCTTAATAAAACAAACAACATGTCTAGCATGGGCTCATCCAGGAGTGGAGAGATGGCTCAGCAGTTAAGAACAATTCCTATGCACACATGAGGGCTGAAGAAGTCCTGAGAGACTGCTTGAGTTTGAATCCCAGGACCCACATAAACAGCTGGGAATGGACACACATGTATGTATCCACAGTCACACAAGGGAGCAAAAATCTGGGAAACACAGAAGCTCGCAAAAATAGCAGCAAGCTCTGGAATCAGTAAGACTTCAACTCAAATAAGAATGTATGGGGGGCTGGAGGGATGGCTTAGCAGTTAAGGCATTTGCCTGCAAAGCCAAAGGACCCTGGTTCAATTCCCCAGGACCCACATACACCAGATGCACAAGGTGGCACAAGTGTCTGAAGTTCTTTTGCAGTGGCTGGAGGCTCTGGTGCGCCCATTCTCTCCCCCCCCCCGACTCTCCCAAATAAATAAAACCAAAATAAATAAATAAATAAATAAACAAACTTTTTAAAAAAGAACAGATGGAAGAACAATGGAACAGGACACCCCACATTCTGCTCCAATCACTGCAGGTGAACATACCCCATCACAGATGAGTGCATGGGGTGCTACACAGGTACACATGCATGCAATACACACACACATACGCACGCAAAAAAAAATTCTAAAGAGTTAACATAAACAGGCAATTTGGGTTACAGACCTGATTCTGGCATTAAGTGACAAAGCTGTCTTTTAAAAAATTTCTGGACTTCCATGTCTCAAAATATTAAAAAGGATAGGAAATTCTACCTCATCTCTAACTGGAAAAGAAACAAATAACTTTTTGTTTTTGCTTTGGTGTATGTGGTTTGTGTACCCTTTTGTGGCAACCTACATGCTCTCCTGGAGTGGGGTGCATTTGCCTGCAGGGGCTGGAGATAAGCTGACCATTGGGAGTGCCAACCCATAGCTTCTTTACCCAGTCTTGTTTGAGCCAGAGTCTCTTACTGATCCCAGAGCTTGCCTTATCTTTTCTCTGGAGATTTAAACTCAGGCGGTCTTGGGACCTCTCAGGCCCTCATGCTTGTGCAGGAAGCTCACTTAACCACTAAGCCATCTCTCCAGCCCATGGCTGTACTTTTAACCACATTAAATGTATTTTAACTGTATTAAATGTTATCTATTAAGGGATGATCACATTACTACCATCAGCAAACGAGAGGGAGCATGCTGCATGTCTGTTCTTGCTACCTTGGCCTTTCTCTGCATGTGCATTACTTGTCATCAAAGTACTCATGATGTTTTATGAGCACAAAATAAAATATAAAAGTGGCAATAAAATAAGTAACAGTACTTAATAAACAGCCCCAAGCAAGCATCTACAGATTATATATATATATATTGCTAGCCTGCAAAGCCTAAGGACCCAGGTTCAATTCCCCAGGACCCACATAAGCCAGACACACAAGACGGTACATGCATCTGGAGTTCATTTACAGTGGCTAGAGGCCCTGGTGTGCCCATTCTCTCCCTACTCTATCTGCACCCCTCTCTCTCAAATAAGCAAATTAATTAAATATAGTTTTTTAAAAAATTATTTTTCAAGGCAGAGTCTCCTTCTAGCACAGGCTGACCTAGAACTCACTCTGTAGCTCCAGGCTGACCTCAAACTCATGGTGATCCTCCTACCTCAGCCTCTCAAGTGCTGAGATTAAAGGTGTACACCACCAGGTCCAGCCCCTTATGATTCTATATTAATAGAATTTCACCATGGTGCTGAAAGTAAATTTGATTCAAGTAGCCCAGGCAACATTTCATTTGATCCTTTCTTCAGCCCTACAGGGAAAGCAGGAAGGTGATATCATGCTTGATTTTTACAGACCACAAACCTGAAATTCAAAGAGGAGAGCCACTCACCTAAGATCCCAGATAGGGCTATGGTGTTTATGCCTCTTCTCATGTGATCTGATGCTGACTCTATTGTATTATGACCTCTTTTCAAGGGAAGTAACCTCATACAATGCCAAATTGTGAGGCTAGTAAATTGATTTTATCATTCACTGTGCATAGCCAGCAACTCTCTCTGCCATAAGGATATTGCACACAAGAAGAAAAGAGCGACATCTACTGGCCAAAGTGTGCTGTTGCAATGAGAGTATTTACATCAACCCTTTATTAAGAGGTGGGTAGAAAAGAGTACCATATAGGGAAGAAAGGGAAGGAAAGAGGGAGAAGAAGAGAGGAAAGAAGTGAAGGAAACACATACAAAAATTAAAAAAAAAATTAAAGAGTTTCTTAAAAAAAATGTGGCTGTTTCCACATTCAGTACAGGAAATGGGCAAGATGAACCCGGGCTACTTCATCATCCCAGAAGGCGGGAAGCTCTGGGAAACTACAGGAGCTGTGTAAATCATATCCCAACAGACGAAATTCTTTTTTTTTTTTTTGGGGGCAGATAGACACAGAGAGAGACAGAGAGAGAGAGGGAGACAGATAGAGATGAGCGCGCCAGCAGCCTCTCAGCTGCTGAGAATGAAATCCAGATGTGTGCGCCCCCTTGTGGTCAAGTGCAGCATTGCACCCTTGCGTCACTTTGCATCTGGCTAAACGTGGGACCTGGAGATTGGAACCGCTGGAGGTTGGAACCAGCATTCTTAGGCTTAGCAGGCAGGCACCTTAACCGCTAAGCCATCTCTCCAGCCCTGAAATGGTTTTAAAAGTGAGTGAAATGAAAATTTTTAACTTTTAACTGAAAGCACTGAAATACATCAAGTATTTGTAAATCCATGAATTCACAATAATACAAAAAAACTCGTGAGTCTGGGCTATGAATATAGTTCACGGCAGACCATTTGCCTTAGCATCCATGAGGCCACACCAGACATGAAGCCGCTGGGTCGATTCCCAGCATGGCTCAGAAGTGGAAGAGAGGGGCTGGAAAGACTTGGTTCGGTGGTTAAAGGACTTTCTTACAAAACATGAAAGCCGGGTTCAGTTCCCAGCTAGCCTTTATTTGCAGAAGCAAGAAATCCCGGCACAGCCTTACACACTAGGCAAGTGCCACAGCCATATACACTCTAACACATACATGAACAAATGAACACATGGGCGAGGATTTTAAATTAAGGAAAAGGAAGAAGAGGGCTGGGGAGGTAGCTCATTTGGTATCCCTAGAACCTATACAAATCCTTAACTGTTGCGCTCCAAGCAAATGAGAGACCTTGTCTTTAAAAAAAAAAAAAAAAAAAAGGCAGGTGTGTTGGCACACCTTAATCCCTGCACTCAAGAGGCAGAGGTTCAAGAAGGATCAGTGTGAGTTCAAGGAGGATTGCTGTGAGTTCAAGACCAGCCTGGACCCACAAAGTGAGTTCCAGGTCAGCCTTGGCTAGGGTGACACCCTGCCTCCAAACAGAAAAGGCAGCTGTTGTTCCTGAGGAATGACACCTGAGGCTGTTCGCTGGCCTCTGCATGCATGCACACTAGCACACACATGCATTTAAAAAGGAAGAGGGAGAGGGCTGGGGAGATGGCTTAGTGGTTAAGGTACTTGCCTGCAAACCCAAAGGACCCAGGTTCAATTCCCCAGGACCCACATAAGCCAGATGCACAAGGTGGTGCATGCATGTGGAGTTTGTTTGCAGTGGCTGGAGGCTCTGGCATGCCCATTCTCTTTCCCCCTCCCTCCCTCCCTCCTCTTCTCAAATAAATAAAAATTTAAAATTTCTTTTAAAAAAAAAAAAAAAGGAAGAAGAGGGAGCTCAGTGGATCAAGTACTTTCCAAGGAAGCATAAGTACCCAAGTTCAATACCTCAGAATCCACATAAAAAGCTAGAAACTTTTGAAAAGGGAGGCAGAAACAGGAGAAGCTGCCAGAAGCTGGAGGCTAGCTGGCAGCAATGAGACTATAAATCATCATAAATGGGCTAATGAACTGAATAGACGGTTCTCAAAGGAAGACATGCAAATAGTCAAATATTCAACATCCTTAGCCATCAGAAAAATGCAAATTAAAACTGCTTTGAGGGCTGGAGAGATGGCCTAGTGGTTAAGGCACTTGCCTACAAAGCCTAAGGACCCAGGTTTGATTCCCCAACACCCACCTAAGCCAGATGCACAAGGTGATGTATGCATCTGGAGTTCATTCGCAGGGGTTAGAGGCCCTAGCACACCCATTCTCTCTATATATATCTGCTTCTTTCGCACTCTATCTCTCAATCTCAAATAAATAAATAGATAATTTTTAAATGGAAAAAAAAAACTGCTTTGAGGGTTGGAGAGATGGCTAAGCAGTTAAATGCCTTGCTAGCAAAGCCTGATGGTCTGGGTTCAATTCCCCAGTACCCACGTAAAGCCAGAAGCACAAAGTTCATTTGTTTAGCAAGAGGCCCTGGAATGCTCATTCCCTCTCTCTCATTCTCTTTTCCCTCCGTCCCCTTGCAAATAAATAAATAAGAATATTTAAAGTTGCTTTGAGATTATATCTCACCCTAGTGAGAATGGCTCTCATAGGCAAACAAACAACTGCTGGTGAGGTGAAGTGAGGACGTGGACTGAGAACCTTCCGCTGTTGGTGGGAATGAAAACTGCTGCTTCCATTATGAAACCAGTACAGAGGTTCCTTAAGAGAGTAAAATAAAGCCAGGCGTGGCGGCGCACGCCTTTAATCCCAGCACTCGGGAGGCAGAGGTAGGAGGATCGCCATGAGTTCGAGGCCATCCTGAGACTACATAGTGAATTCCAGGTCAGGCTGAGCTACAGTGAAACCCTACCTCGGAAAACCGAAAAAAAGAAAGAAAGAAGGTAAGTAAAATAAATAGGGTGCAGTGGTACATCCAGGAGGTTGAAGCAGGAGGACGGTCACAAGTTCAAGGCCAGCCTAGACTAAAGTAAGATCCTAGAAGGGGAACTAGTTGAGAACAAGAAAGGCCTAGTAGGTATGGGAGGAGGGCAGGAGAGGAGGGGATAGGATTAAAATGGATTATATACATGAATGAAATTGTCAAGGAAAAAATTTAAACTAAAAATGGAATTATCAGGAATAGAGAGATAGCTTAGCAGTTAAACACTTGCCTGTAAAGCCTAAAGACCCTGGTTCAAGGCTCGATTCCCCAGTACCCACGTAAGCCAGACGCACAAGGTGGCCATGTATCTGGAGTTCATTTACAATGGCTAGAGGCCCTGGTATGCCCATTCTCTCTTTCTCTCTCTCACTCTCTTTCTGTCGCTCTTAAATAAATAAATAAACAAATGGAACCATCATCTGGCCCAGCTATACCACTCCTGGGTGTATACCCAAAGAAGTCCAAGTCAGCACCCCAAAGAAACACACTTATCACTACACTCTCCACAACTAGCCTACATGCTAACCAGCACTGGGCTATATAAAGAAAATGTGGTATACATACAACAATGGAATTTTATTCAGCTATAAGTAAGAATAAAATTATGACATTTGCAGGAAAATGGTTGAACCTGGAGATCATTATATTACGTGGAATAAGCCAGAGAAGTATAGATATGTATGATGTGAAAGCAGAGTGGACCATGAGGGAGGACGTGGGAAGGGGCAGGAGAGGGGAGAACAGGGAATGGTAAAGGAAGATGCGATGTGAAAGCAGAAGGGTGCTATGTACAGGGAAGGGATCAGCGCGAGGGTGGGAGGGGAAGCGGAATGAAGCAGGAAAGGAAGGCAAACATGAAAATATAATGGGCTGGAGAGGTGGCTGAGCAGTTAAGGCCTAAGGACCCAAGTTCAATTCCCCAGGACCCACGTAAGCCAGATGCACAAGGGGGCACACACATCTGGAGTCCATTTGCAGTGGCTAGAGGCCCTGGTGCACCCATTCTCTCCATCTCTCTCTCTCACTCTCAAATAAAAAAATTTACAAATTCTTTTATTCTTTTTTAAAATAAGAATTCTTACCGGCCGTGGTGGCGCACGCCTTTAATCCCAGCACTCAGGAGGCAGAGGTAGGAGGATCGCTGTGAGTTCAAGGCCAGCCTGAGACCCTACCTCGAAAAACAAAAAAAACAAAAAAAAATTATTTGGCTGGAGAGATGGTCTAGTGGTTAAGGTGCTTGCCTGTAAAGCCAAAGGACCCAGGTTCAATTCCACAGGACCCATGTAAGCCATATGCACAATGGGGCGCATGCATCTGGAGTTCATTTGCAATGGCTGGAGGCCCTAGCACACCCATTCTCATTCTCCTTCTCTCTGCTTTCTCTCTGTCTCTCAAATAAATAAAGTTAAGTTAATATTTAAAAAATAAGACTTCTTAAATTTGGTTTAATTTTGTTTATTTGTTCATTCATTCATTCATTTGGAGGGATCAAACCAAGGGCCTCATCCTTGCTAGGCAAAGGCTCTCCCTCTAAGATAGAATCCCAGTCCCATCAGTTGGAATTTTCACTTCAGTGAATAACAGACATACCCAAATAAGAGCCTTTTGCAAGCTTCAGCAATATTGTGTGAAGGGGTTCTGGGAACTCCCACTTTACACTAAATGATCACCTGGTATGAAATTTGAGGATCATATTGACCAGCATCGTGGAGATGTCTTAACACTACTGAGCCCGAGGAACAACTGGTTTCCTCAACAGTATCACAAAGTATGTGAGCACAGGGACTATGAACGATCAACTGCCATGTACGAATCTTAGACAAACAAAAAAAAAAAAAGGTGTAAGTGAGGAAAACTGGAATAGTGACAAGTATTTTGTGGCATTAAAGAATTACTCCTGGAACCAGAATGGACCAAGCCTTGCTGCTACCTTGCTGAACACGTAATTCCATTCTCAGACACCATGTAAAAAGCCAGAAGCCAAGGCAGCCTCCGTAAACCCAGCACTCTGAGACCGAGATGGGACGTACAGAAAGGAGAATTTACTAGAGGCTGTTGACCACAGCAGAGTGAGACCCACAGAAACCCTACCTCAAATGTATTGGGAGGGGTACAAAGCAAAAGTTGTCCTGTGACCTCCACATGCACACTGTGGGGTGTATGCCCACACCCATACAAGTGAACAATAACAAAGAAAAACCTGGGTAAAGGTGAGTCATGCTTATAATCTCAGCAGGGCAAGATCGATATTGCTTATAATATTAGCGCTTGGGAGACTAAGGTTGGAGGACTGCCACGAGTTCAAGGCCAGACTAGGTTACACAGTCAACAGATCAGAGTGAGACCCTGTCTCAAAAAAATAGGAACTTGAGAGACAGAGGGCTGTTCTTAATTTTAGAGCTATATTAAATACATGACATTTAAAGAAATCTTTAATTTTTTATAGATACATATAAAATATTTAAAAGAGTATATGCCTGCCTTTGATTTACTTCAAAACAAGGAATGCATGAGGGTGGGATATGGTAAAGGTAGGCGATTAAATGACAGCAGTCATTATCTGATGACTGTTGTAGCTGAGTGAGGAGAACTTCATTAGACTCTATCTTACCACGGTGCTGGCATATTAAATGACACAGACTAATTTTTTAATACTCATTTAGAAATGGACAGAAAATTTAAGGAATGTTTTTGGAGTTTTTCCTCCATAAAGGGGCAGGTTAGGTTGCAGGTGCCTAGCTTCTCAGAAAACATGAAGACACACCCTTGAGTACTAAGTGAAGCATTCTGCTACAAAGGCCTACTTGATTTAAGTGATAATGAAAGAGTACTCCGTCTCCCAGCAGATGCTAATTTCTAGAGTAGATAGATAGTCAAAAACAAAAGGCACATCTAAATGAAGAATGAGTAACTCTTCTGACAATCCAGAAAAACTTCTTTATAAAAACCCAAAGAAGCCGGGCGTGGTGGCGCACGCCTTTAATCCCAGCACTGGGGAGGCAGAGGTAGGAGGATCGCGAGAGTTCAAGGCCACCCTGAGACTACAGAGTTAATTCCAGGTCAGCCTGGACCAGAGTGAGACCCTACCTTGCAAAACCAAAAAAAAAAAAAAAACCCAAAGAAATCTCAACTTACTATGAGGCACAGAGTCCTGATCTAAGTGAGAATGTTAAGATAAAGTTTCAAGAAATCGTTGTTGTTAGCCTCCTGGGGAAAACTAAAGGCTAAAATTTATCCTTGTCTCCCACAAACAAGCCATCTTAATGGCTTATAATTGCCCAGGGAATTGACCAATCAATCTGGTTCAGATTCTGGTACTTTCATCAAATTAATTTTGAATTAACATTCTGGTGTTTTACACCCTGATGGACCCATTATCACGTAACTGCAGAGGGATAGTAGCTCTCTGTGCTGCATTAAGATTCTATTTTTAATCTTTCCAATAAACCCAAAGTACTAAAATTTCTAGAAAAAAAATGGTATGCTGGGAACTAATTTACTTCAGCTGCAGCTCTTTCTTTAAGCTCCCCTCCTGCTTGCTCACACCCCACACTGAGTCCCCAAGGCCTTCCCACATCACAAACTGGTGTCATCAGACAAACTTCCTTCTCTCTTTCCTATTCCTTTCCCTCCTCTGGCAGGAGAATTCCCATTGTCTTTCAAAACACACTTCAAAGTAGGAGGGGGACTAGCAGGGGAGAAGAAGGGGTTCAGCAGGAGTGGGGAGAGGGATAAGAGAGGGTAAGAGGAGTGTGAATTTGATCAAAATGCATTGTATCTATGTATGAAATTATAAAAATATAAATACATATACTCCAGGGGCTGGAGAGAAAGCTTAGCAGTTAAAGGAGCTTGCTTACAAAACCTGCCAGCCCAGATCAATTTCCCAGCCCCCACATAAAGCCACTAGGTCTCTTGCAGACCTAGCGGGCCTTTACACTTAAACACACACATAAGTAAATAATTTTTAAAAAATACTCCTGGCTGGGTGTGGTGGTGCATGCCTTTAATGCCAGCACTTAGAAGGCAGAGGTAGGAGAATCGCCGAGAGTTCAAGGCCACCCTGAGACTACATAGTTAATTCCAGGTCAGCCTGGACCAGAGTGAAACCCTACCTTGCAAAACAAAAAAAAAAAAAAAAAAAAAAAAAACAAACAAACAAAAAAAAAATACTCCTTATTGGGTGTGGTAGTACATACCTATAATCCCAGCACATGGAAGGCTGAGGCAGGAGAATCACGAGTTCAAGACTAGCCAGGGCTACATAAGAAGCAAGACCTTGTCACCAGAAACAAGGTGGGTAGGGGAGCTCCACTTCAAATGGGACCTCTGGACACCCTCCCAGTTCTTGCTAAGGTTCTCCAGCTACCCACCTACCACATTTTCTTGCTTTTTTTCAGATAAGGTCTTGCTACGTGGTCCAGGCTGACTTCCAACTCAACTTACCTGCCTCAGCTTCCCATTTGCTGGGATTACAACCATGCGCCACCAAGCACTTTCCCACAGCACTTTCCTTCATTTTTTGTTTGTTTTGTTTGTGGTGCTGGAGACTGAGCCCAGGTTCTTGTGCACGCTCAGGGAGATGAAGATGAAGCAAGGGTTTCACCATGCGCTGCAGCCCCAGGCCATGCACCGCACTGTTTATACACAGTTGATGAACATAACTTACTAGAAAAGCCTAGAGAGAGACCATGTAGTTCATAGACGGCTAAGAGGATAGACTTTGGTTTAACCCCTTGGTTTGCTACTATCCAGGTCATCTTTAATTTAAAAGTCAAGTCCTTCTAACAAAACAGCTTTTGTTTTTACTGACCAATTTTTTTCCTACATCATTAAACTGTGCTTTTATTTTTATCCTATTTATAGCTTTTAGTTATAATCTTTTTTGTACCCCAAAATTATAAATCTTCCAGACTGCCCACTGTTCGCTGTTGCAGTCCAACAATGATGGGAATCTGAATTTTGTATCAGTTTAAAAGTTCTACACTGATTTTTATCTTTAAAGCAAGAATTATTTAGGGATATACTTTTACATTTCCAGTAGGATAATGTGGTTTTCACTACTTTCTTAATGTAAATGCCTAAATATATCGAGTTACAACCAGTAGAATATTGCCTGTATGACGCTATGCTAAATAATATTTCTTTTTAAAAACTTTTAAAAACTTTTTAAAACTTAGCCAAGTTTTATAAATATTGTTTTTAAAGTTTAATGCTTATTTTTCTTATGGGCTATAACTGCTGTAAATTGGGTTGGTTTTGGTGCTTGGCTTGAGCCTGAGGCCTTCATGTACATTAAGTATGCACTCTACCACTAAGCTACATCTCTATCCTGAAATGTCTGTGGTTCTTTAATTTTATTTTATTAATTTAAAAGAGGGAGAGGAAAAGAGGTAGAGAGAGACATGGGGCGGGGGGAATGGGCACACCAGGGCCTTCAGCCGCTGCAAATAAACTCCAGACACATGTGCCACCTTGCACATCTGGCTTAGGTGGGTACCTAAGGTTTTGCAGGCAAATACTTTAACCGGGATGGGAAAATGGCTTAATGGTTAAGGCATTTGCCTGTGAAGCCTAAGGACCCCAGTTCAATTCCCCAGGACCCACGTAAGCCAGATAACACAAGGGAGCACATGCATCTGGAGTTCGTTTGCAGTGGACGGAGGCCCTGGCGTGCCCATCTCTCTTTCTCTCTGCCTCTTCCTCTCTCTCTCTCAAATAAATAAAAATAAATATTTTTAAAAATACCTTAACCACTAAGCCATCTCTCCAGCCCTGAAATGTCCATTTTTGAAAGAATATTTAAGTCATTAACTATGACCACAGCTTTCTTGTTCCTTGCATTTGTACAATTGTATGTTGTAACTGGATAAATGCACATGCTTCTTATAGTCTCATGGCTTTGATCTTCTAGATCAAGCATACGTTTTAGCAATGTAAGACACATATTCGTCCCACAAAACACTCTGCCGTCTGGAATTCTATTTCATTTTGCTGCTACTGCTGCTTGTTTCTTGTTTCTTGTTTTTGTGCTGGCCAGCTGACGCCTCTCACCTCAGTCTCGCAAGTAGCTGGTTTCTATTTTAGCTTTAGTGAGTGTTTGCCTGGTATCTCTTCTTCCACTTCTACTTTAAACTGTTTGATGATAGTACATTTTAGATATTATACCTCCTCTAACCAGCAGGCACACTTAGCAATTTTTACTGAAGGTGTCTTTGAGCGGTATGTCAAATGACTCAGATTCACTGTGATTATTCCAGCCACTATGGACTTCTTTCCTTCCTGTACACTCCGGCTAAGCATGGTGCGTCTGCACATTGCTTCCTCTGCCTTCCTCTGACTCAGTGTTCTTCATCTGTGTCTTAGCTGAATGTTCTGTTTCTACACAGGCCTCCTCACCTATGTTCTCTGTCCATGCGTTTTGACAATAGCTGCAATTATACCTAAACTGATTTACTTATTGGATTACTGAGTTAATATCTGTTTCTTTCATTATATACTCCATGAGAATAAGGGCCTTGTTTTCCTGTTCATCCACTGTGGCATGTGAGCCATCTTCAACTGAAATATTACAGGGTGGGGGCTGGAGAGATGGCTTAGTGGTTAAGCGCTTGCCTGTGAAGCCTAAGGATCCCGGTTTAGGCTCTATTCCCCAGTACCCATGTAAGCCAGATGCACAAGGGGGTGCATGCATCTGGAGTTCGTTTGTAGTGGCTGGAGGCCCTGGTGTGCTCATTCTCTCTCCCTCTATCTCTCTGCCTCTTTCTCTCTCTGTCTGCTGCTCTCAAATAAATAAATAAATAAAAATCAACAAAAAAATAAATAGAATATTACAGGGTGGAATTCTTTTTTTTTGAAGATTCATAAACTAAATTGGATTTAAATTTAAAGATTTTTGTGGCATTAGGAATGGCAAAATGAGAATGTCTGAATCCTCACAAAAGGAATATTCCTTTCTAAAACTGTGATCTATTTGTAGAACATGAAATACCAGTGTTAGAGACTTGCGTTTTCAAGCATTCTTTTTCACTTTAATTGCTGCATGTCTGAAAAACTAAAGAGAATTGTTGAGGCTCTTTTTCAAGTTGGCAAATAAGACAATTCAATTTTAGAAATGGGCTAAGTATTTGGTTTCAGATCAAAATAAGGTTTTTTTCATCAGTATCAAATTCTGCCACTTCTGATTAAATTATTTCCTATTTCCCCTTTTAGGCAAAAAGTTCACTTCCAAATAGCAGTAGGAGGCTAAATGTGATGGTGTACACCTTTAATCCCTGCACTCAGGAGGTAGAGGTAGGAGGATCACAGTGGGTTCCAGGTCAGCCTGGGCTATATAGTGAGACCCTATCTTGAAAAACAAAACAAACAAACAAACAAAAGCACAGCAAAATAGCAAAAGGAAAGATAAATACTGCTTGTGGAATCAGAGCACCTTTCTATGAAGCTGTAAACAAAAACATGTTAGCTAATCTGACACACACCCTTAGCAGAGATTATTCAACACTTTTTTCACTGAATGGAAGAGAGTTCATTGTTACCACTTATAGATGCATATTCTCCATGCTCCATGTACTTCCTTGACACCTCCAATACAAGTACAGAAGACTCAAAAGTGGAAATAAAACTAAATTTTAAAAACCAAACAAGGCTGGGCGTGGTGGCGCACGCCTTTAATCACAGCACTCGGGAGGGAGAGGTAGGAGGATCGCCATGAGTTTGAGGCCACCCTGAGACTACATAGTAAATTCCAGGTCAGCCTGAACTAGAGTGAGACCCTACCTCAAAAAACAAACAAACAAAAACAACAACAACAAAAAAAAAAAACAAGGGGCAAGAGGGATGGCTTAGCTATTAATGCGCTTGCCTACAAAGCCAAAGGACCCAGGTTCAATTCCCTACTACCTACGTAAGCCAGATGCATAGGGTAGCGCACGCATTTGAAGTTCGTTTACAGTGGCTGGAGGCCCTGGTGTGCCCATTCTCTCTCTCTCACCCAAATAAATAAATTAAAATTTTTAAATTAAAAAAAAAAAGCCAGGGGCTGGAGAGATGGCTTAGGGGTTAAGGCGCCTGCCTCCTAAGCCTAAGAACACTGGTTCCAATCTCCAGCGGTTCCAATCTTCAGGTCCCACGTTTAGCCAGATGCAAGGTGACGCAAGGGTGCAATGCCACACTTGACCACAAGGGGGCGCACACATCTGGATTTCGTTCGCAGCAGCTGAGACACTTCTGGCGTGCCCATTCTCTATCTGTCTTCCTCTCCCTCTCTCTCTCTCTCTCCAAAAAATAATACAAAAAAAAAAGCCAGATGTGGATGCTCACACCTTTAATTACAGCCCTAAGGAGGCTGAGATAGGATTGCCCAGTTCAAGCCCGGTCTGGCCTAGAGTGAGAAATCCCTCAAAAAAAAAAAAAAAAAAAAAAAAAAAAAAAAAAAAAAAAGGAAATCAGAGCTAGAGAGATGGCTCAGCAGTTAAGACACTTGCCTGCAAAACTTATTGACCTGAGTTGGATTTCCCAGTACCCACATAAAGCCGGATGCCAAAAAGTGGCACATGCATTTGGAGTCCATTTGCAGCAGCCAGAAGCCCTGGCATACCCATTCTCTCTTAAATAAATAAATAAATAAATAAATGAATAAATAAGATATTTAAAAAGAGAGAGAGAACCCCAGTAGCAAAATGCTGTAAGCACAAGATAGGTCAGACTACTAGTTCAGAAGAGTGAAGCAGCCAGATGAGGTGAAGAACTGGCGATATATCCAAAGAGGGCAACTGCTTCTGGGCCCCAGAAAACCCTCATCTGACACTATAAGACACTGTGGCCAGATCTTGCAAGTTCATGTAAAAATCTTATGGGGCTGGGCGTGGTGGTGCACGCCTTTAATCCCAGCACTTGGGAGGCAGAGGTAGGAGGATCACCTTGAGTTCAAGGCCACCCTGAGACTACAGAGTGAATTCCAGGACAGCCTGGGCCAGAGTGAGACCCTAACCTCGAAAAACAAAAACAAACAAAAAATCTTATGGGTTTTTAACAGGCAACTAATGTTAAATTTTGTTTTTTTAACTTTTTTATTTATTTATTTATTTATTTATTTATTTATTTATTTATTTATTTGAGAGCAACAGAGACAGAAAGATAGAGAGAATGGAGGCCTCCAGCCACTGCAAACAAACTCCAGATACATGTGCTACCTGTGTATCTGTCTTATGTGGATACTGGAGAATTGAGCTTTGAACCGGGTCCTTAGGCTTCACAGGCAAGCGCTTAATCATTAAGCCATCTCTCCAGCCCAACTTTTTAAAATTTAGTTATTAGACAGAGAAAGAGAGAGAATGGGCACATCTAGGCTTCCAGCCACTGCAGACAAACTCCAGATGCATGCACCACCATGTGCATCTAGCTTATGAGGGTTCTAGGGGAACTGAACCTGGGTCCTTAGGCTTCACAGGCAAGTGCCTTAACTGCCAAGCCATCTCTCCAGTACGTTTTTTCGTTTTGTTTTGAATTTCTTTTAATATATTTTATTTATTTATTTATTTATTTATTTATTTATTTGAGAGAAAGAGGTGGGGTGGGGAAAGAACAGGCACGCCAGGGCCTCCAGCCATTGCAAATGGACTCCAGACGCATGTGCCCCCTTGGGTATCTGGCTTATGTGGGTCCTGGAGAATCAAATGGGATTCTTTGGCTTTGCAGGCAAACGCCTAAGCCATCTCTCCAGCCCTGTTTTTAAATTTTTAAATATTATATAGAATACACAAAAAGGTTTATGGGCTGGGTGCTGGCAGTTTATGGCCTCTAGTTTAGAAGGATGTCTCAGGTAGAATACAGAACACAGATTAGGAATTATGTGAACGCATTCACTCATCGGCCCAACTTCCTCTAAAGTCACCTTCCAAAATGGAAAGCACTCGGTACAGGCCTATGGGAAGGTCTTTCTACAAACAGCTTGCCCATCAAAATATGTTCTCTGCCAATGACCTCGGTGTGGGAAAATGAGGACAGAGAGAAATGAACTCTTCACACACTGGAGCAACTGATCTAAGCATAATGAATGGTGAGCAGTAATGTCACGGGAATTCCAGGATGACTAATCCTGTAACATGTTTTACAAAGGAAGAAAACAGTCGTAGGAGTAAAGATGTAAGGTTCTTAAGCATTGCATAACAATAATGATGCAGTTTTGTAACTGAAATTTCAACGGCTTTGCCTAAAGATTCATAAAACTAAGAAAATTGGTTCTTAGGAATATGTTCTAGACAACTCTACAAGCAACATGGAACAGCAAGCGCAGTGATTCAAATCCGGTACTTCTACTCTGACGTCATGGTGGCAGCACAGGAGCACTGTATTAAGAGGATTCTCGGGGCTGGAGAGATGGCTTAGAGGTTAAGGCGTTTGCCTGCAAAGACAAAGAATCCTGGTTCGACTCTCCAGGACCCACATAAGACAGATGCACAAAGGGGCACATGCGTCTGGAGTTCATTTGCTGTGGCTGGAGGCCCTGGTGTGCCCCTTCTCTCTCTCTCTCTCCCTCTCCCTCTTTCTCTCTCTCAAATAAATAAATAAAATATATTTAAAAAAAGGATTCTCCATCCATTCAGTGGGAAAGAACTGGGGAGAGGAGCAGTGGTGGACATGCCCCAGATATGGCCTCCTCTGTATAGTAGAGAAAAATACTGTACCTATGTTCAGAAAATTGATGGTCTTCCTGCACAAAGTTAACAGACCTATGAGAATAATTCTTTAAAACCATAAGCAGGCTGGGCGTGGCAGTGCAGGCCTTTAATCCCAGTACTCGGGGGCAGAGGCAGGAGGATCACCATGAGTTCGAGGCCACCCTGAGACTACATAGTAAATTCCAGGTCAGCCTGGGCTAGAGTAAAACCCTACCTCGAAAAACCAAACCAAAACAAACAAACAAACAAAAACCCATAAGCAGGATCAAGTCACCTCTTGCCAACAGTTTTCCATTCATTCCAGGAGAAGCTAAAGTCCTTATTAGGTGCAGCGCTATCTGGCTTTGTATTACACTATGTCTCATTTCCGACTTCAGTCCTGATGCCATTCCACACATACCTCATCTTTACTCTTCTGAAACACACCAAGCAAGCCCCTGCCTCGAGAACGGTGTGTCTGCTAATCTCACAGCCTCAAAAGCTTTTCCTCTGGACATTTATACAGCTCATGTCCTCATTGTCTTCATTACAATAGCTTCCTTTATATTTCTTAATAACTACTTTATTTTTAAAAAACAAAGACAGACACACACACATCTCTCCTCTAACTTCCCTTTGGTTTATATTTTCTGTAATACTGCCACATGACATACTAAGTATTTTACTTCTAGAATAAAACCTCCATGAGGGATGGTCTTTTGCCTATTCTGTTTTCTACCATATCCCTATAATAGTGTGAAGGGCATGACTGGGTTCAAGACATTCCAAGTAATGAGCAAATCAACAATAAAGTAAATGAGCCTGGGATCTAGCTCAGGTCAAGTGCCTTATCAGTTAAATAAACTCAGGTGAGTCACTGAGGTCCTCAACCTCTGCCTATAGTTATGTAAGAGCCAGAGCATGCAGAGGTGGACCATGGCGGGCAGGCGGGCAGGCATGCATGCTGTTGTTGAGGCATGACAAGGCCATTGCATTCATGACCTTACAGTAATAGTCATGACCTGCACTATTAATACTGAGTGCATCAACATGCTGTCACGGATGATGGAGGGCAGGAGGCCCCCATCCCTCCTTGAGAGAGTCAGTGTTGGCTGGGAGATGTTTTCTGCTGTGGTGTATCCCCTGGTGGGATCCACGTGCTCTGGTAAATACTCTCCCACACTTAACCATAATTAAACCTAGTGGGTCACACCTACACACAAGCCAAAAACAGAAGAAAAAAAAAACACATCAGAATAGAAGAGACGAATGAGAAGGAGAAGGTCAGTGGAGGGGGATAAAGGACATCAAGAGAAGGTAATGGGAGAGGATTTTGATCAAAATTCATTATATATAAGTAAAAAATTTTTCAGTAAAAAATAAATTAAAAAGAAGAAAAAACTCTACCCTAAATTACAGCATTTTACAACCATGCAAATTTAATTACAGAAGAATGACAACACTTCCTCTCAGCCAGTGAGGAGGAAAGTGGAAAGCAAGGAGGACACAGGCTTCCCAGAATTCCAATCCAACACCCACACTAAGCTCTTTTTTTATAAGCATCAACGGTTGCAAGAGCTGAACAGCACACTTCAGAAGTTAAGAATAAAAAGAAAAAATTTCTTCACAGAAAAGTCTTTTCTAGAAATATTCACAAAAGAAATATGGACTCTGTAGCTTAACTTACTTTTTCCCAATATTTTGTATTGCCTCTACTTATTAAGTCTCTGCAAACATTAATAAGTGTCTACAGCTGCAAGAGAATGTTCCATAAGCAAAGGATGGAAAAACACACCCAGTTTTTCCTAAGAAACTTTTGAATGATTTAATATTCATCTTCTGGAAGGACTTAGAATAATCCTCTTGGCCTACGATTAGGAGAATGCTAGCAAGCAACAAGGCCCAACAGGAGTGTCAACCAGCCTCCAATCTGATTCCTAAATATAAAATCACAATCCCAAATAAACTATTAAAGACAGCTGCACCCTCATTTGGTGACCAAGTATTTTACCACTAACCATTTCAAGCTAGACAAAATAAATAGAAAAATGGCAAGTTAAGGATTTTTAAAGGAAAAAAAATGCTACTAACCAAGGACCCAAGAATGGCTTAAATTTCAGTAAAACTGTCTCAAACTCAAGAGGGTCTTGGCCCTGAAGCTGTTGCCAGGAGCTGTTACAGAAAGCTCAAACTGCCTAAGAAAATGTTCCATGGTCACACACTGTCGTGACATGACAGGACTGGGTGTGTGATAGTGCTCAGATAACTTTTCCCCAGAGATATCACCATTTAATTCCAGCACTACTCACAAACTCATAGTCTCCATCCTGTGGTACTTTCCAATCTGAAGAATTTTTCAGAGGACCAGGTATGCTCTTGCCAAAGCTGTTGATCTGGTTTTCCTTTTCTTTCTGTTCGAAGTATTCAAGGAATGATGGCTTTGCAGGCTGCATGGTCTCGTCTCTTCCTAAAAACCAAGAAAATAAATGTTGAAAAAGAACACTAATAAGCCGGGCGTGGCGGTGCACACCTTTAATCCCAGCACTCAGGAGGCAGAGGTAGGAGGATCGCCGTGAGTTCGAGGCCACCCTGAGACTACAGAGTGAATTCCACGTCAGCCTGAGCTAGAGTAAGACCCTACCTCGAAAAAAAACAAAAACAAAAACAAGAACACTAATATTTTAGGTTAAGTTTAGTAAATGGATTTCCAGATCAATAGTTCTGTTGGATAGGAAGTTTTTTTTTTTTTTAATTTAAAAACTTTAATGAGGAGCCGGGAGTGGTGGCGCACACCTTTAATCCCAGTACTCGGGATGCAGAGGTAGGAGTATCGCTGAGTTCGATGCCACGCTGAAACTACAGAGTGAATTCCAGGTCAGCCCGGGCTAGAGTGAAACCCTACCTCGAAAAACAACAACAACAAAAAAAAACTTTAATGAGAGCTAGAGAGATGGCTTAGTGGTGAAGGTGCCAGGCATGGTGGCACACACCTTTGGTAGTTGGATCACTGTGAGTTCAAGGCCATCCTGAGACTACATAGTGAATTCCAAGTCAATCTGGGCTAGAGTATAAGACCCTACCTTGAGACCACCTGCCCCCCAAAATTGGCACTCCAGCACCAATGAGCACACTAATATAGATAATGTGCCTCCAACTATCAAGTTCTGCTAAAAGGAAAGAGAGTTTAAAAGAAATGGCTAATTCTAGGAGTAGGGAAGAAAAATTATGAAGTGGGCTCAGAACATCTTTTTGTACAACCTCTCTCCCTTGCCCCCCAAAAAAGAGTAAGTATTAAAAACTGGGTGCTGGAGGTGCCTAGCTGATCGTATCCTGGGCTCTGCATCCCTACCCTGGTCTTACAGCTGCAAGTCTCTACATGGGGCACAGAGAGGGCTGCATCACCATGGCCTGGAGGAGGAGAACAGCAAGGCAAACGCCTGCCTACCTCAGTGTCCAGGCCACCACCCTGAGCTGGGCATCCTTTCCTCCACTCTCTCTTCCCCCAGCAGCATGGGGAGCACCAACTCTGCTCCTTCTCCCTAGAGACTTCCCTGGCTGGGCTCAACGGACCTAATTCTCCACTGAGAACGGAACCAGGCAGGTGGGACCTTACTCAGTAGTAGCCCCTGCCAACCAGCTCCACCAGTACCTACAGCTGAGACCCCAAAATATGTTATCAGATTAAATGTTCTTAAGACTTCCCTTGGTTTCTTTGTGACTTGACTGTGAGTGTGAAACTGTCCTATAAGCCAACAGTAATAATGTGTTGTCTCTAAGTAGTACCCAACACCTACTCATTTTTAGAAAACAGTATTTAGGGCCTTAGCAACTGGGAATTCCATCAAGTATGCTCTTTGCAACTTCATAAATGCTAACTATGTCACTGTGGGGGTTGTGTGATTTTTTTTTAAGTAGGTACTCAAAACTTGCTAAACTGGGCTGTTATTTTTAAATCTTGTATATTTATGTAAGCCCTGAGGCATGTATATCTTGTATTCTAAAAGATTACTAATGCAATAAACTAAAATTATCCTATCGGTTAAATATGTATTTAAAAAAAAAACTAGCCGGGCATGGTGGCACACACCTTTAATCCCAGCACTCGGGAGGCAGAAGTAGGAGGATCACCATGAGTTCAAGGCCACCCTGAGACTACATAGTGAATTCCAGGTCATCCTGAGCTAGAGTGAGACCCTACCTCAAAAGAAAAAAAAATAGGGCTGGAGAGATGGCTTAGTGGTTAAACGCTTGCCTGTGAAGCCTAAGGATCCTGGTTCGAGGCTCGATTCTCCAGGACCCACGTAAGCCAGATGCATAAGGGGGCACATGCATGTGGAGTTTGTTTGCAGTGGCTAGAGGCCCTGGCATGCCCATTCTCTCTCTCTCTCTCTTCCTGCCTATTTCTGTATCTTTCTCTCTCAAATAAATAAATAAATAAAAATAAAATATTTAAAAATAAAATAAAAAAACTAATAGGCACCTTTCAAAGGGGCTTAAGAGGCAAATTTTGGGAAACTTTAAACACCAAAAACACTGATTTGAGGGCTGGAGAGATAGCTTAGCAGTTAAGGCACTTGCCTGCAAAGCCTAAGGACGTAGGGGTTCGATTCCCCAGTATCCACACGGTGGTGCATGCTCGCTGCTCTGTTGGCCAGGCTAGCTGGTCCATGAGATTCTGGGAAATTGCCCTGTCTCCACCTCCCTTCTTGGCCTAGGCTTGCTGGGATTACTGAAGCTTTTGTGTAGGTGCTGGAGATCCAAACACACGTCTTAATGCTTGTGCGGAAAGTGCTTTACCACTGAGCCATCACCGCAGCCTTCTACACATTCCTAGCCACTTAAGATTTCTAGTATTTTTGGAGCTAAAATACACAACTGTTTTTTGTCTTTGTCAACAACTAAGAATTATAAATAAGAAATTCTATCTAAAATGTCTTTGCTTTCAACTTCCAGTATATCAGGGATGTGACTATACCTGACATTTATTAGAATGCAAAGTTCCCCAAACTATGTATTTAGGAGTTAAGAGAACTTCTTTAGTTTTAAATTTTATCACATATTGATAAGCTGGAAGTCACTAAATGATTAGTTAAATGCTTATATATAGCCAGGCATGGTGGCACACGCCTTTAATCTCAGCACTCAGGAGGCAGAGGTAGGAGGATCGCTGTGAGTTCAAGGATACCCTGAGACTACAAAGTGAATTCCAGGTCAGCCTGGGATAGAGTGAGACCCTACCTTGAAAAAACACCAAAAAAAAAAAAAAAAAAAAAAAAAAAAAAAAAAAAAAAAAAAAAAAACCACCTTACATATAAACTGGGTGTGAGGCTACACACCTTTAATTCCAGACACTGAGGAAGGACTGTCATGAGTTCAAGACCAGTCTAAGCTACATTGAGTTCCAGGTCAGCCTGAGCTAGAGCGAAACCCAGCCTAGAAAAAAACAAAACAAACAAAAATCTGACATATATGTGTGTGTGTGTCAGATTATCAAAAAGCTAAAGATAAAAAAAAGCTAAAGATGATTTTGAGGGGACGTGTTGTTTTTGCATAGTCGGGGTTGAACCCAGGGCCTCGTGGGTACTAAGCAAGCACTCTACTAACTAAACTACATTCCCAGCCCCTAAAGATGATTTTTGGAAGCAACACAACAAACAAATTGCTATCTGCTATTTGTAGTTGATAATGATTTGTTTTAGAAATTGCGGAAAATTTTTCCCATCCTGGGGAAGGGGATCCAATGACTTACTTTCTGATCCTATCATAGTCAGTAGATTTTCGAATTCTTCTGTATTCTACTAAGGTGTAATAAACTTCAGTAAACACCTATATGTAAAATACTGTATGGAGGGCCCTCGTCAACAGATGCCTTAGCTGAGCCCTTCATCAATCAGCGAGCCCCAGGTGCTACTGTACCAGCTGACCAGACCAGACCAGAAGAAATGGCAGGGTGAGGGAAATTTTCTTTCAACCTACAGAATCATGGATTAAATAAAATGGCTGCCACTTTAAGCCACGATATGTTAAGAGTTCTTTGTAAAGCAGTGAAAGCTAAGTGACTCAACAGTCTTGCTGACTATCCCCTGAATCCTCACTCACACACCACCCTCTAGCCACAAAAAGATCCTTCCTTTAGGAACACAGGTTCAGGCGCTGGGGAGATGGCTCAGCAGTCAAAGGTGCTTACTTGCAAACCTGCCAACCCGAGCTTGATCTTCCTCAGTGTCCACATGAAGCAGGAAGCAAAGTGGCACACACATCTATAATCCCAACATGACTACAACAATCTCAAGTGCAGGCAGGAAAATCTGAAATCTTGCAAGCAATGGTGGCCAGAGACCCCCATCTCAAAAAGAAGGTGGAGGGCTGGAGAGGTGGCTTAGTGGTTGAGAAACTTGCCTGTGAAGTCTAAGGACCCAGGTTCAGTTCCCCAGTACACATGCAAGCCAGATGCACAGGTGGCACATGTATCTGGAGTTTGTGTGCAGTGGCTAGAGGCCCTGTCATGCCCATTCTCTCTCTACCTGCCTCTTCTCTGCCACCTCAAATAAATAAAAAAGAAATATTAAAAAAAAAAAAAAAGGTGAAAGGAAAGGAGAAACACCTCCAGGTTGTGCCCTAACCTCCACATGCACACCATGGCATGCACACCCATACACATACATACCATACACACAAGTAAGTAATAAAAATAGAAAAAGGCCCCCAAGAACAAACTCAACTACCGCTGATTTACTGACTCCATTCTGGACTTCCCGTTTCTACTGGTGCTCTTTCACGTGACGCTCACCTCTGAGCTTCCCAACCACCACACGAGTCAGGGAGGAAGAAGACGTGCACATATATTAAGTACCACCAAGCAACGAAGAATGGTTTTCACGGGGCCCCCACAGGCTCGTGTAAGGTATATGTTATCATTCCCATTTCATAGATGAGACGTTTGTCTAAGATTTCACAGCTATGACCAACACGGAGAGTTGAATGCCAGCTGTCAGGCTTTAAGCCTGGTGAGCTGTCTCTCATATTGTGAGTTCTCTAAAATCAAAATGAAGATTCTTGACATGTCGGTACTGCCATTAAGTTGAGTGTAGAAAGAGTGAGGGGATGGAATTTTCCCAGGAACAGTATCTCTGGACCTTTCTTTCAGCATCCTTTTAGATGTTCAAACGCTGGACAGCAGCCTGGCGGGCTGAAAAGCTAGAGAATCCTGTCAACCTGATTAAAGGCGAGCAGTGTTCCCCTCTCCCTTAAGGGAACCTTTGTTTCAACTTGAGAGTATTTTTTTCTGTTCTGTCCCACGAATGAAAACATTCGGGCAAATAATACAGGAAACCTGAAGCCAAAGGGAGAATGGGCCAAGTAAACCATGAAAGCACCACATTTTTCTCTGAGTCTTGTATCTGATGCAAGAAACTCATGAAATCCTATACTTACTAGCCAGTGTTTCTCTGTAAGCCTCATCTGTTGAGCTAAACTGACAAAACCCACAAAAGAGTAAAATGACAAACACCTATAACTTCTCTATTTTTCTTGTAAAAATGCCATGTTAAAAAAAAAAAGCAGGAAAACATGGTCCAAATATCCACCAAACTGATAAAAAGATAAATTAAAAATGACATATATGGGGCTGGAGAGATGGCTTAGCAGTTAAGGTATTTGCCTACAAAGCCAAAGGACTTCCGTTCAATTCTCCAGGACCCACGTAAGCCAGATGCACAAGGGGCACATGCATCTGGAGTTCATTTGCAGTGGCTGGAGGCCCTGGTGCATCCATTCTCTCTTTCTATGCCTCTTTCTCTCTCATAAATAAATAAATAAATTAATTAATTAATTTAAAAAAACTGACATGTATATAGTGGAATAATATTCAATAATACAAATTTAAAATATATATATGTTAAAATATAAACCATAAAAAGTCATACAAAAATTTTAAAAGCCAGACATAAGAGGTAACAGGTTGTCTAATTTCATTTACATAAAATATCCAGAATAGGAAAATTCAGAGAGAGAAAACAAATCAATGGTTGTCTGTAGAAAAGGGAGACTAAGAAATGACTGAAAGGCTGGAAAAATGGCTCTACAGTCAAAGGCACTTGCTTACAAAGCCTGCCAGCCTGGGTTCAACTCCCCAGTACCAACATAAAAGCCAGACCCAAAGTGTGATATATGTATCCTGCATTCATTTCCAGCAGCAAGATTCCCTGGCATACTCTATACACACACACACATACACACACTTGCAAATAAATATTTTTTAAAGTCACTGATAAGATTTAGAGTTTCTTAAAAATGTCTGAACATCAATAGTAATTACAATTATACTACCCTGTTAATATTATAAAAACTTACTGAATGGTATACTTTAAAATGGTAAATATGACTGGATGTGGTGGCACACACCTTTAATTCCGGCACTTGGGAGGCAGAGGTAGGAGAATCACCATGAGTTCAAGGCCACCCTGAGACTACATAGTGAATTCCAGGTCAGCCTGGGCTCTAGCAAGACCCTACCTCAAAAAACAAACCAAAAAAAAAAAAGGTAAATTTTATGACATATTAGTTATGTCCCAATCTAAAATAAAAATTTTTAATTATATTATGGTGATGGTTGTACAACTCTGTGACTGTATTTAAAGAAATCACTGAAGGGGCTGGAAAGATGGCTTAGCGGTTAAGACGTCTGCCTGCAAAGCCAAAGGATCCTGGTTCAATTCTCCAGGACCCATGTAAGCCAGATGCACAAGGGGGCACATGCATCTGGAATTTGTTTGCAGTGGCTGAAGGCCCTGGCATGCCCATTCTCTCTCTCTTTCTCTCTCTCAAATAAATAAATAAATAATTTTTTTAAGTCACTGAAGGGGACTGGAGAGATGGTTAGTGGTTAAGGCACTTATCTGCAAAGCCAAAGGACCCAGGTTCAATTCCCTAGTGCCTACATGAGGTGGCATATGTGTCTTGAGTTCATTTGTAGCTGCTAGATGCCCTGGTGTGCCAATTTTATCTCTCTCTCTCTCTTTCTCTACCTACCTCTTTCTCTCTCTCAAATAAATAATTTTTTTTTTTTTTTTTTGGTTTTCGAGGTAGGGTTTCACTCTAGTCCAGGCTAACCTGGAATTGTAGTCTCAGGCTGGCCTCGAACTCTCGGCAATCCTCCCACCTCTGCCTCCCAAGTGCTGGGATTAAAGGCGTGCGCCACCATGCCCGGCACAAATAAATAACTTTTTTTTTTAATCACTGAAGGACTAGGGAAATGCTCTGTGCAAATGTGATGGCCTGAGTTCAATCCCCAGTGCCCACGTACAATGCCAGGCACAGCCACAGACAGCTATAAGCCCAGCCCTGAAGGGTGGAGACAGGAGGATCACTAGGCTTCACTGGTCACCCCGTCTAACTGAAAAACGGTGAGCACCAGTTTTAGTGAGAGAGCCTGTCTCATGGCGAAGGACACCTAACATCTTCCCTGGCCTCTGCACGTGTGTGCATGGGATAGGCATCTGCATACCCATGACACAAACACTGGACTGTATACCAAGTGAGTAAATCCTATGGCTCGTGACTTACATGTCAGTAATTCAATTATAAACTAATACAACGAGACCCGTTTCTTCTCTGTACCCTCATTTCTGGACTTGTGTCAATGGTGCCAGGCCAGTCATAACTGAAAGGAGCTTGACCAAAGAAACAAAGTCTCCTTTTCCATTGGAATGACCCTCTAGGTTTATGACTCTTCCATTTCAAATCTTCATTTTTCAAACTGTCACTAAGTAAACCACAATGGTCAGCCTTTAATTCCTACAATAACTCTCCTTTACTTAAATGGTAATTAATTCTGTCCAAAGTAGAGAATGGGGGGAGAGCCCACATTTTCTTCTTAGCTTCATATATAAATATTTGTAAGAAAAAACACTCCAGAAATTCCTCAAGGTTTCCTTTTGTTTTAGAATATGTATAACATAAGCTTCTTATCACAGGGTTTTTGTTTTGTTTTTAAATCTAACATTTATTATACACGTGGTTTCTGGTTTTGTTTCTATTACAGGCACCAAAGCGCTTACATGCATCATCTCATTTGCTTGCACAAGTTGTTAGCCATAAATATTCCTTTGAGTGTTCTTGAAACCAGCAGGAACTTCCACCATCAAAGGTCACAAGAGGGCCTGGAGGCCAGACAAGCTCTCTTCAATTAAGTACTTTTAGAGTAGCCACCTCTAAGTGAACTGACCTGACTTCTGGGCAGTAATTTACAAACTATCTTAATGCTAGTGAACTGCAATATTTCTACACAGAAATCTGGATCGGAAACTTCAAAGGGTTACTGACAAGCAATAGGGACAACAATCTAAGAGCCTGCGAAAGTTCTTGTTGGCTCTTCACCTCTCCAGAGCTTCCAGGTTCCTGCTCAAGTAAGTGCTCCTCGTGTCAGCCTGGGATCGCTGTGAGTTCAAGGACAGCCTGAGACTACATAGTGAATTCCAGGTCAGCCTGGGCTGGAGCAAGACCATGCCTTGAAATGGATGAATGAATGAATGAATGAATGAATGAACGAACAAACGGGAGGGAGGGAGGGAAGGAGGGGAAGAGAGAGAGAGGAAGGGAAGGGAGGAAGAAAAGAGAAGGGGAGGGGGGAAGAAGAGGGGAGGAGACATGCAAAATACCTGTGAGAATGAGCCATAACCTGATCATTGCCAGGATTCCCATACTGGCCTCACGTTTTACAGTTGTTTTTTTCTTTTCTTTTTTTTAAAAATATTTTATTTATTTGAGAAAGAGAGACAGAGAGAAAGAGAAAGAGAGATTGGGTGCACCAGGGCCTCCAGCCACTACAAGTGAATTCCAGGTGCATGTGCTCCCCCTTGTGCATCTGGCTTACGTGGGTCCTGGAGAGTCGAACCAGAATCCTTTAGCTTTGCAGACAAACGCCTTAACTGCTAAACCATCTCAACAGCCCACGTTTACAGTTTTTTGAAACTCCCTACTTTGCTGGTCAAAGTGTCTTCATATACTGTTTGCCAGTGGAATCAAGCTCAGGTTCCTCATATACAAAGAGGGGCTGGAGAGATGGCTTAGCGGTTAAGGATTTGCCTGCAAAGCCAAAGGATCCGGGTTCGATTCCCCAGGACCCATGTAAGCCAGATGTACAAGGGGGCACATGCATTTGGAGTTCATTTGCACTGGCTGGAGGCCCTGGTGTGCCCATTCTCTCCCTCCCTCTCTTTCTCTCAAATAAATAAATAAATAAAATCGATTTTTTAAAAAAGACCTAGAAAGAATACTTATAGCATGCCATAAATATTATGTAATGATAAATGCCCTTTTTTGGGGGAGGGGGTGAGGTAGTGTCTCCCTCTAGCTCAGGCAGACCTGGAATTCACTATATAGTCTCAGGGTGGTTTCGAACTCATGGCGATCCTCCTACCTCTGCCTCCCGAGTGCTGGGATTAAAGGCGGCCATCACCGTTTTAACCTTTAAGTTCCTTCTCACCAATAAATGTCCCATCTGGTTTTTGTACACAACACAGTAGTATTGTATAGTGACTACCTTCACGGTTGACATTAAGTATTTTTCTATTTCTTTTTATTTTAGAAAGCGAGAGAGATAGAGAGAATTGGTGCACCAGGGCCTTAGCCACTGAAATTGAACTCCAGACACTTGTACCATCTAGTGGGCATGTGCGACCTTATGCTTGCCTCACCTTTGAGCATCTGGCTTACATGGGCTCTGGAGAGTCAAACATGGGTCCTTAGACTTCACAGGCAAAAGCCTTAACTGCTAAACCATCTCTCCAGTGCCAAATATTTATTTATTCATTTGGTTTTTTTTTTTTTTTTTTGAGATAGGGTCTCACTCTGGCTCAGGCTGACCTGGAATTCACTATGTAGTCTCAGGGTAGCCTCGAACTCACAGCGATCCTCCTACCTTTGCCTCCTGAGTGCTGGGATTAAAGGCAGGTGCCACCACGCCCGGCTTAAATTTTTTGTTTTTTTTTTTTTTTTTTTTTTTTTTTTTTTGGTTTTTCAAGACAGGGTCTCACTCTAGTCCAGGCTGACCTGGAATTCACTATGTAGTCTTAGGCTGGCCTTGAACTCACGGCAGTCCTCCTACCTCTGCCTCCCAAGTGCTGGGATTAAAGGTGTGCGCCACCACACCCGGCTTAAATATTTATTTTTAACAAACACTAATTCCAAGTTGGTATTTCTTACTGCAGACATACAGAGAGACATCTATGTTTTCTTTTTACTTATTTATTTGTGTGTATTGCACACGACAGGGTCTCCTCCTGCTACAAACAAATATCAGACACATCAGTCACTTTGAGTTCAGCTTTACATGGGTGCTAAGGACCTGAGCTCAGACTATCAGGCTTGGCAAGCAAGCACTGCTAACTGCTGAGCCATCACCCAGCCCTTCTTTACAGATAAATTTAAATTGTTATTTAAAATGTATCCCCAGGCTAGAGAGATGGTTCAGTGCTTAAAGGCTTGCTTGCCAAGCCTGAAAACCCAACAACCGGGGTTTGATTCCCCAGTATCCACATAAAGCCAAATGTACAAAATGGAGCATGCATCTGGAGTTTGTCTGCAGTGGCAAAAGGCCCTGGCACACCCATTTCCTCTCTCATTCTCTCTCTCTCCCCTTGCAAATAAAAATAGTTTTTAAATATAGCCCCATTTTCATTCTGTTCTTTTGTTTGTTTGGCTGGTTGGGTTTTTTTATTTTTTTATTTTTATTTTTTTCGAGGTAGTCTCACTCTAGCCCAGGCTGACCTAGATCTCTGTAGTCCCAGGCTGGCCTAGAACTCACAACGATCCTCCTACCTCTGTCTACCTCCTACCTTTGCCTACCAAGTGCTGGGACTAAAGGCATGTACCACCCACGCCTGGTGCCATCTTCTTTCTGAACAACAGTAGGCAGATGAGAACAGCTTGGGCATTAGAGAAATATGGTCCACTAACTGATCAAAGCTGATTATCTGTCTCTCAGGCCTAAGAGCCAAAGTCTATCTTCTGGATTCCTTTGTTCTTCACCATCACGCTACTCTTCTCTGGGGGAAAATCTATTTCCCTGTAGTTATTCTTGGCTCCTCTTTCCAGTGTAACTATACTGGAGTACCTTATATTCAAAAAAAATATATAGGCCTTGAGCCCTTCACCCAAGTCACACAGAGGTCTGGTACTTGCATATCCTAATATGTGGTCTGGCAGAGTGCTTTGAATGAATTTTCAGGCACCAAGAGTCTGTGTTCTTTGGCTCATCCCAACAAAATGAAGAATGTTAATGGTTTCCAAAGATAAAAGTGGGCCCAACATCTGGACACCATAAGAGAAACTGCACAGACAATTAAAAGTTTGTCTCCATTCTGGCAGGATGACCTTGAATTATTTTTGAAACTATGAGAAAAGTCTAAGTACCAAGATGTCTGCTTTTCTATTGAAAATCTCACCCAGGAGGGAGCTACTGATAAAGTGCAGTTAACCGCAGACCAACTTTTAGGGATGGAAGGAAAAAGCAGTTAGTGCTAAATCCCAGTGTTGAGATGAGAGCTTGTGACTTCATGAAGGACGGCTCCTGGGGATCTAGAGTCTGGCTTCTTTAAACCTGTCAGCTTGTATACTGAGCTAGTTAATAGATTCTCAAAACATCTATCATCCTATTGCCAAGGAATTTAAAACACATACACACTGGCCCTGTCTTCTCTGCATATTTGTAAAACACTACTGAACCGGGTAGGTGACCTTCCTTTTTAGTTCAACCATTTTCACGCCAGAGATTAAACGTACTCAAGGTGGCCCTTACAAAACATGGTTAACATGAGATTGAACAGGAGTGACCATGACTGAAGCAATATTTGGGCACAACACAAGAGTGGAAAAGATCACTCTCTTAGGTTATAAGATTCATAACACACTTATTATACTACCATCACCTTTAAACATTTGTAAATTATATGTGCATATTCATATGTTACCTTCCCAAAACTACAAAACAGGAACAATTGTGTCCCATGTGTTTTTCCTAGGGGCAAGAAAACCGAGGGTCAAAATGGAATAAAAGGGGCTGGAGAGATGGCTTAGGGGTTAAGGCGCCTGCCTCCTAACCCTCAGAACACTGGTTCCAATCTCCAGCTGTTCCAATCTCCAGGTCCCACGTTTAGCCAGATGCAAAGTGACGCAAGGGCGCAATGCTGCACTTGGCCACAAGGGGGCGCTCACATCTGGATTTCGTTCTCAGCAGCTGAGACACTGCTCGCACGCCCATCTCTGTATTCCTCCCTCTCCTCTCTCTCTGTGTCTCTCTCCAAAAAAAAATAAGATAAAAAAAATGGAATAAAAGCCAGGCATGGTGGTGCACGCCTTTAATCCCAGCACTAGGAGGCAGAGGTAGGAGGATCACCATGAGTTTGAGGCCACCCTGAGACTACATAGTGAAGTCCAGGTCAGCCTGGGCTAGAGTAAGACCCTACTTCAGAAAACAACAACAACACACACACACAAAAACAAAAAAAAAAAAAAAAAAAACAGGGAATAACTTGGCTGAGCAGGCCCAGTCTATGAGACCCAGAGCTAAACTTTCAAGCCAAAGACTAATGACAAAAGCTACTGCACTACTTAGACCTTCTTCCTCCTGTTGCCTTCTTCTGAACCATGACTGCAGCAGAACTACCTGTGAGCTTCAGCTTAAGCGTACACACAGCGAAGTATACTACCTGAAACCCCTGTATGACGCTGACTGAGAGGCAAGCCTATGTAGACGCCTGTACTCTGTACATTCTCAAGTCATCAGAATTTGGACAGTAAGCCTACTGTTATAAAAAGAAGGGCTCAAATACTTGCAGTATTTTGTGTCCTGATTACCATACCTGTAAATGCTACAATCAAAGTCCGAGAGAATGAGACAGATAAGACATAACAACCTCCTTCAGACAACTGCAGGTGGAAAGAAAACGGGATGAGGGTCAAGAATGTCTCCCTTATGCAGCTCGATGTCTATCTGATGGACAGTGCTGAAATGGAATCCCTTCACCAAGAGCCTGGCCTCCAGTTTTAAAGGAGGAAGTGGACAATAGGTGCCTTCATGACACAGGACTTTCTGGTGAACTATAAATGCATCATGTTTTTAAACAGCTAATACTACCAGTCATTTGTCTAAAACATACTTCTGAGTTGCCCCCACCTAATTATGCCACTATGCTTTAAAAACTCCATCTCAAAGAGATTAGTGTCAAAGAGACTAGGGAACACATTAGAACTTTATGACCTAGTGTGAGTTTTAAAGAAAAATCACCTCCCTCCCTCTTTCTCAGTTCAGAGTCTGACTAGAAAAGCTTGAGTCGGTGAGAACCACTCTGCCATCAGTAGTCCACCCTCTGCTTCCGTTAGCCTAATGAGCCTAGAAAAACAGGAGCAGTCGACATGCACCTCTCGGAAATATGCTGAAGACAAAACTGCCACAGAGGACAGAGGGGAGAACCACTCACTGCCTTCCAGATCTTTAGAAGACAGGGACCCAATTACCTACTGCAACTGTGTTCCTTCACCTGTCATTTCCTCAGACAGGACAAAGCACTGATCTACAGGCTATACATCGTGTGAATTGAACTCATGCTGTCTTGTTGCCATTGCTGATTATCACTGCCTCTGGAAACAAATTCTGTTCCAGCCAGCCATAGTGGCTGGTGCCTTGTAATCTCAGTACTGGAGAGAGCAGAGGCAGGTATCTCTGGGAGTTAAGGTCAGCCCGGTCTAAATAATGTGTTCCAAGCCAGGTAGGGCTAATTCCATAGTGAGACCCTCTCTCATTGAATGAATGAATGAATGAATGAATGAATGAAAGAAAATCTCTTTTTTGCTTTCAAATATATGTATACAAGAATATGTCTTAGAAACTGAATTCTACTTCTAGTATAGAACAAAATGTTCTCATTTTAGTTTGAATATAATGTCCTATTTGATAATGATCAAACATAGAAGTTCTCTTCCTTTAATAAAGATGTTTGAGGCTGGGCGTGGTGGCACATGCCTTTAATTCCAGCACTTGGGAGGCAGAGGTAGGAGGATTGCTATGAGTTGGAGGCTACCCTGAAAATACAGAATAAATTCCAGGTCAGCCTGGTCTAGAGTGAGAACCTACCTTGAAAAAAAAACTAACTAAATAAATAAATAAATAAATAAATGAAAAGATGTCTGAGCTGGGTGTGGTGGTGCACGCCTTTAATCCCAGCACTTGGGAGGCAGAGGTAGGAGTTCGAGGCCACTCTGAGACTACATAACTACACAGTAAATTCCAGGTCAGCCTAGGCTAGAGCAAAATCCTACTTTGAAAAACCAAAACTAAAATAAAATGTTTGCTTAAAAATGAATAATTGAGCCGGAGCCGGAGCCGGAGCCAGACGTGGTGGCGTACGCCTTTAATCACAGCACTCGGGAGGCAGAGGTAGGAGGATCACTGTGAGTTGAAGACCACACTGAGAATACAGAGTGAATTCCAGGTCAGCCTGTCCTAGAGTGAGATCCTACCTTGAAAAACCAAAAAAAAAAAGGATAACGGCAAAACTATTTTTCTGCATATCAAGTATACTTAATCTCCAGTTCTTTATCAGAAACTTCAAAAAGGGGGCACATGCATCTGGAGTTCGTTTGCAGTAGCTGGAGGCCCTGGCATGTCCATTCTCTCCCTCCTTCCCTCTCACTCTCTGCCTCTTTCTCTTTCTCAAATAAATACACAAATAAAATATTTCTAAAAATGAAATATGGGCTGGAGGGATGGATGGCTTAGCGGTTAAGGCATCTGCCTGCAAAGCCAAAGGACCCAGGTTCGATTTCCCAGGACCCATGTTAGCCAGATGCACAAGGGGACACACATGTCTGGAGTTTGTTGCGGTGGCTGGAGGCCCTGGCATGCCCATTCTCTCTCTCCCCCTCTGTCAAATAAATAAATAGATAAAATATTAAAAAATAAAATAAGCATTTACAATAGAAATGAAAACCATAGTGGGATGAGAGATGGCTTGTGTTGCAGGAACTGAGCTTGACACTTCATTCCTGCTGGCTAGCTTTCATAGTGCCGGGAGAAAGTACAAGTTATAAGCTGTGATAAAAAAAATACAAAGCTCAAAATTATATGCAAAACATTTTTAAAAATTCTGAAAATAAGAAACAAAAAGTAAAGCCGGGCGTGGTGGCGCATGCCTTTAATCCCAGCACTCGGGAGGCAGAGGTAGGAGGATCGCCGAGAGTTCGAGGCCACCCTGAGACTACATAGTTAATTCCAGGTCAGCCTGGACCAGAGTGAGACCCTACCTTGCAAAACCAAAAAAAAAAAAAAAAAAAGAAAGAAAGAAACAAAAAGTAAAACAGAAAACAAAAAAGGGTGATTCATAGTAGACTTCTTTGTAGTAAACATAAAAATAAGATTAAAACTAGGGCTGACCAGGTGTGGTGGTGCACGCTTTAATCCCAGCACTCAGGAGGCAGAGGTAAGAGGATCACTGAGAGTTCAAGACCACCCTGAGAATACATAGTGAAATCCAGGTCAGCCTGGGCTGGAGTGAGACCTACCTTGAAAAAAAAATTAAAAATAAAAAATAACTAGGGCTGGAGGTACAGCTCCATGGTAGAGTGCTTGTCTAGCATGCACAAGGCCCTGGGATTCCATCCTCAGCATTTTATAAACAAAAGAACTGATATGTTAGATAATAAAACCATAAAATGTCATGAACATTTTTTTTAATATTTGATTTTTATTTATTTATGAGAGAGAGAATGGGCACAGCAGGGCTTCTAGACACTGCAAATGAATTCCAGACACATGCACCACCACGTGGGTTCTGGGGAGTTGAACTTGGGTCCTTAAGCTTTGCAGGCAAGTGCCTTAACTGCTAAGCCATCTCTCCAGCCCATAAATATTTGTTTTTATATATAACTTTTTAAAAAATATATTCTATTTATTTATTTATTTGAGAGAGAGAATGGGTGCACCAGGGCCTCCAGCCACTGCAAACAAACTCCAGATGCATGCGCCACCTTGTGCATCTGGCTTACGTGGGTCCTGGAGAATCGAACTAGAATTCCTTTCGCTTTGCAGGCAAATGCCTTAACCGCTTAGCCATCTCTCCAACCCATGTTTTTATATAACTTTTCAATAAATCAGTTCTATAGATGAGCTGTTGTATTTTTCAATTATGTTAAATGACTTGGTTAGGACCACTTAAACTAGTACAATGCTGCAGAAAGAGAACATAAATTTTGGTTAAAGTTCACAAAGAAATCTAGGAAAAGGGCTGGAGAGATGGCTCAAAGCACAATCTGCACAAGTCTTCTGATAGGTGTTCAGAGCCCCAAGAACCCACATGAAGACCAGACACAGTAGCGCAGGCCTCTGTAATTCCAGGGCACCTACAGAGAGAGTCCGAAAATCCCCAGAAGCTCGGCATAGCCTGGCCTACATGGCAGGGAACAAGAGAGACCTTGCTTCAAACAAGACAAGGATGACATTTTGAGGCTCTTCTCTGACCTCCACATGCATGCTGAGGCATGCACGTGTCCATATGCACATACAAAGAGAAAAAGAAACCTGGGAGTAGGAAAAGTGACACTATGTTGAGATGTTTTCACCCACTTTAGTCTTAAACTTTGTTAAGTATGAGGCATACAATCTCTAACAAAATAAGATAAAGACATTGTCCTAGTGTTCCTAAGACTACTTAGGATAAATTTAAAGGTAAATAAATAATGGTCTTAGATTAAGAATAAAGCCTAGAAGCCTTTAATCCCAGCGGGAGGCAGGAGGGCCATGAGTTCAAGGCCACCCTGAGACTACAGGAATTCCAGGTCAGCCTGAAGAGTTACCTCGAAAAACAAAAAAAAAAAAAAAAAAAAAAAAAAAAGAATAAAGCCTAGCACAGAGGGTATTAGTGAACAGGAGGGAAAAGTTAACTCATAGCCTATTACAGAGCTCCCTCTGCTGGCCCGGAGAAAGCACAACAACCCCAACAATGGTAACGTACAACTATGGGCTTCCTTCCAGGGGCAAACAAGGTCTTCTAGGGTCAACGTTCAAAAAGGAAAAACCATATCAGGAGCTGAACACAGAGCATGAGGCATTAGTCATGGGCATGAAGGGTCAACCCTAAGAAGGATCGGAAAGCCAGGAGCCGTGGCACAGACCTAGGAGGCCCTTGATCTCCAGCACAGAAAGAAAAGGTAGAGAAGGGAAGATTAAAAAAAAAAAAAGCCTAGCATGGTGCACACACTTTAATCCCCACCCTGGGTAGGCAGAGATAGGAGAATTGCTACATGTTCGAGACCATCCTGAGACTACATAGTGAATTCCAGGTAAGCCTGGGCTAGAGTGAGGCCCTACCTCGAAAAACAAAAAACAAAACAAAACAAATTTTTAAAAAGAGAGAGAGAAACAGGACATGGTGGCACGGGCCTTTAATCCTAGCTGAGGTAGGAGGATCTCTTTGAGTTCCTGCCAGCCTGGGCTACAGAGTAAGTTCCAGGTCAGCTTGGGCTATAGTGAGACCCTGCCTCAAGAAAAAAATAAAAGAAAAATAAAGAAGAAAGCTTCCTGTCATAGAACTTTTAAACTTATTTGAGTATCTGTAACTGACTAAGTGTTGGCAGATATGGTAGCATGAATGTAAAATGTCCCCTTCAGCCCCATGAGCCTTGAATACTTGGTCTCCAGCTGGTGGCAGTTTGGGAAGTTGGGAGCCTCGCTGGAGGAGGTGTGTCACTCAGGGCAGACCCTGAAGTTTATTAGTCCAGCCTACTAGATGTTCACAAGGCAGCAGACTTGCTGCTGCTTCTCCCACTGAGCTACAAGATGACGCCCCAGCTGTGTGCTCTGCCATACCTTCCCCACAATGATGAAACGTCCTTGAAACTGTAAGCTGAAATAAACCCAGTCCTCCCATACGCTGCCTCTGGTCAGGTATTCTATCCCAGTAACAAGGAGGCTACAGTAACCTTTGGCTAAGCCCACTACCCTCAAACAGACTGAAGATACATATTGTGTTTAAAATACCACTGTACTTTGAGATGATTTATGCACCCAAACAATGTATGCGCTCACCTCCACAGATGACCACCAATGACAACATTACACGACAGAAAGGCTATGTTGGTTCAAAAGCAAAACCCCTTCTCACTGCTACTGCTGCTTCCTTCCTCCGCATACTCCTGCCTCCACACAGCCCTCCAACTTCCCGTGGAAAACCTCCTTTGATTGTGGTAACAGAAAAACGGACCTCAAGGCTGAACCTGCGTGGACCAAGAAAAACCACCCTCCCGGGAACAAACGCTGTTTGTGTGAGACATCAGTGTATCTCATCAGAGCCTTACTTTTCATTGTGCCTTCCTCTTCCCCGTCCTCAGCATTGATCACCATGGTGCCCAGCTGGGATGGCAGCGTGTCGTCATGCTCAATCATCGTGTTGGCGCCGTCACTCATGGTGCTGGCGACTCGAACAGTGCCCATCTCATCACCCGCAGCTCGAACCATCGTGCCAGAATCCATTTCATCCTCCTCCTGTTGAAGGACAAATACCAAACTGGGGCTGATTTGATCAAAAGACTAAATTTTCTGAATTACTTTTACTCATCTTGGTGTAAATACTTTTGGATTTGATACTTCTTCAAGTTGTAAACTCACTTTAGAAACCAAGTTATTTATTTAAACAATGATGGTCATTAATTTACCCATGTAAGAGCATGCTGAAGCCGGGCATGATGGCACATGCCTTTAATCTCAGCACTTGGGAAGGCAGAAGCAGGAGGACTGCTGTGAGTTCGAGGCCAACTTAGAACTACAGAGTGAGTTCCAGGTCGGCCTGGGCTAAAGTAAGACCCTACCTTGGAAAAAAAAGAAAAAGAAAATATAGCTGGAGAGATGCTTAGCGGTTAAGGCGCAAGCCTGAGAAGTCTAAGGACCCCAGTTCAATTCTCCAGGTCCCATGTAAGCTAGATGCACATGGTGGAGTTCGTTTTGCAGTGGCTAGTGGTCCTAGCGCATCTCTTTTTTCTCTCCCCATCTCTAATAACTAAATAAAAATTAAATCTTTTTTTTTAAAAAAGAGCATATCTAACCCTAAAAGAGCCTCTTCCTTCACATTTTTAATATATATATATTTTTTAACTTATTTATTTATGAGGGAGAAAAAGAGAATGGGTACCCCAGAGCCACTGCAAACTCCAGATGCATATGCCACCATGTGCATCTGGCTTATGTAGGTTCTAGGGAGTTGAACCTGAGTCCTTAGACTTCATAGGCAAGCGCCTTAACCACTAAGCCATCTCTCCAGCCCCCTTGCACTTAACAGATTTTGTGTGTGTGGTATTGGTGTGTACATGTTTTTACAGGTATAAATATGTATGGAGGCCAGAGTCAACATCATGTGTCTCCAATTGCTCTCCACCTTATTTTTTGAGACAAGGTCTTTCTATGAACCTGAATCACACCGATTCAGCTAGATTATGTAGCCAGAAAGCCCTGAAGATCCACCTGTCTCTACCTCCTCAGCACTTGGGTTACAGGGGTGCAGCCAGCATTTACTGAGTGCTGAGGAGCCAAACACAGGTCCTTGACTCAGGTCAAGCACTTTACTGAGCCCTCTCCCCAGCACTTTATTAGACTTTTACAATATAGATCTAAGAAGCTGACATGTACACCTTGGAATGTCAGGGTTGTGACAAGAGTCGATAAATGTAGAAGATACATTAAAGTACAAATCCTAGATTCCCTCAAAAGAGCTTAGAAGTTGGAGAAGTGGATCAGTGGTTAAGGGTGCTTACTTGCAAAGCCTGATGGCCCAGGATTGATTCCCCATTACCCATAGAAAGCCACATGCACAAAGGGGTGCACTGTCTGAAGCACATTTCCAGTGGCAGGAAGCCCTGGCACACCCATATTCATTCTCTCTCTCTCTGCCTGTTTCAAATAAAAAATGAATGAATGCCACGCATGGTGGCATACACCTTTATTCCCAGCACTTGTGAGGCAGAGGTAGAGGATCGCCATGAGTTTGAGGCCTCTCTGAGACTACACAGTGAATTCCACGTCAGCCTGGGCTAGAGCAAGACCCTACCTTGGAATCAATCAATCAATCTGGGAAAAACCAAGTTACCAGACTGAGCATTCCTTTTCTCTCAAATAAAAAGCTAAGTTGGGGGTTGGAGAGATGACTCAGCAGTTAAGGTGCTTGCCTGCAAAGCCAAAGGGCCCTGGTTCAATTCCCCAGGACCCTCATAAAGCCAGATGCACAAGATGGTGCATGTGTCTTAAGTTTGTTTGCAGTGGCTAGAGGCCCTGGCATATCCATTCTATCTGCTACTTTCTCTCTCTCTTTTAAATAAATAAACAAACAAAACACTTTTTTAAAAAGCTATGTTGGATAAAATATATGGAGGCAAAAGAATAAAATGTAATAGTGTTTTCAGAAGCACTGGGTGAAGAAAAGCACAGGTCCACCAAGTGTCCAGCTGGCCTGGGTGCAGACCCAAAGTAGTGTGACAAGTCTCCACCTCCAGGCTGATCCAACATCACCCACTCCTCTTACTGTCAATGCACCATGAACCAACAAGCAATGGCTCCTGAAGCCCACAGCAATGCCTGCCACTCACTGAGTTTTTCGTCATCATCCTGGTCCACTTCCGCTGCTGGGCTTCCTGGCGCTTCAATTTCACATCCATGGCCGTTAATTAAGTCCCGCAGTATTGACACTCCTTTGGCGCTCTTGACAAATGGGTGCTTAACAAGAAAGTGGCAAATGGTCAACACAATTTGTATCCCCTCCTTTTTTTTTTTTTTTTTTTTTTTTTTTTTTTTTTGAGGTAGGGTCTCACTCTAGCTCAGGCTGACTTGGAATCCACTATGTAGTCTCAGGCTGGCCTCGAACTCACGGCAATCCTCCTACCTCTGCCTCCCAAGTGCTGGGATCAAAGGCGTGCGCCACCATGCCCAGCCACAATTTACATCTTAAAACAGTGTGTGGCACAGTAGGTATTTGATAACATTACTGAATTAATCAATAAATTTCATCTTTCTTTTCACATCTGCTAACAACTAAGCTACACTTCACTTAACTCTGGGCAGACAGATGCTCATTCATGCTTTGACCAATTTTTTGACCTGGTAGGAATGCCTAGGCCATTCTTTTCTATCTAGAAATTCTTAAAGGGTAATATGACGCTTGCAGGGCATTCTGTCCTTTTAAAAGGTGCCACAAGCCAGGTGTGGTAGTGCACGCCTTTAATCCCAGCACTCAGGAGGCAGCGGTAGGAGTATCGCCATGAGTTCAAGGCTACACTGAGACTACATAGCGAATTCCAGGTCAGCCTGGGCCAGAGTGAGACCCTACCTCAAAAAAGCAAAAAAAAAATAAATAAAATAAAAAATAATAAATTAAATTAAAAGGTGCCACAATGTTGTCACCTACAAAGTATACAATCATGGTGCAGTGTTGGTGGTATAGTGGTGAGCATGGCTACCTTCCAAAGTGTGTAGTCAAAAACCATGCAACTGGTCTGGAGAGATAGCTCAGCAGTTAAGGAGCTTGCTTACAAAGCCTAAAAACCCAAATTTGATTTCCCAGTACCCATGTTAAGCCAGATGCACAAGGTGGCCCATGTGTCTGCAACTCATTTGCAGTGGCTAGAGGCCCTAACATACCCATATATATGAGTTCCCCACCCTGGGTAGGCAGAGATAGGAGAATTGCTACATGTTCGAGACCATCCTGAGACTACATAGTGAATTCCAGGTAAGCCTGGGCTAGAGTGAGGCCCTACCTCGAAAAACAAAAAACAAAACAAAACAAATTTTTAAAAAGAGAGAGAGAAACAGGACATGGTGGGCCTTTAATCCTAGCTGAGGTAGGAGGATCTCTTTGAGTTCCTGCCAGCCTGGGCTACAGAGTAAGTTCCAGGTCAGCTTGGGCTATAGTGAGACCCTGCCTCAAGAAAAAAATAAAAGAAAAATAAAGAAGAAAGCTTCCTGTCATAGAACTTTTAAACTTATTTGAGTATCTGTAACTGACTAAGTGTTGGCAGCTATGGTAGCATGAATGTAAAATGTCCCCTTCAGCCCCATGAGCCTTGAATACTTGGTCTCCAGCTGGTGGCAGTTTGGGAAGTTGGGAGCCTCGCTGGAGGAGGTGTGTCACTCAGGGCAGACCCTGAAGTTTATTAGTCCAGCCTACTAGATGTTCACAAGGCAGCAGACTTGCTGCTGCTTCTCCCACTGAGCTACAAGATGACGCCCCAGCTGTGTGCTCTGCCATACCTTCCCCACAATGATGAAACGTCCCCTTGAAACTGTAAGCTGAAATAAACCCAGTCCTCCCATACGCTGCCTCTGGTCAGGTATTCTATCCCAGTAACAAGGAGGCTACAGTAACCTTTGGCTAAGCCCACTACCCTCAAACAGACTGAAGATACATATTGTGTTTAAAATACCACTGTACTTTGAGATGATTTATGCACCCAAACAATGTATGCGCTCACCTCCACAGATGACCACCAATGACAACATTACACGACAGAAAGGCTATGTTGGTTCAAAAGCAAAACCCCTTCTCACTGCTACTGCTGCTTCCTTCCTCCGCATACTCCTGCCTCCACACAGCCCTCCAACTTCCCGTGGAAAACCTCCTTTGATTGTGGTAACAGAAAAACGGACCTCAAGGCTGAACCTGCGTGGACCAAGAAAACCACCCTCCCGGGAACAAACGCTGTTTGTGTGAGACATCAGTGTATCTCATCAGAGCCTTACTTTTCATTGTGCCTTCCTCTTCCCGTCCTCAGCATTGATCACCATGGTGCCCAGCTGGGATGGCAGCGTGTCGTCATGCTCAATCATCGTGTTGGCACCGTCACTCATGGTGCTGGCGACTCGAACAGTGCCCATCTCATCACCCGCAGCTCGAACCATCGTGCCAGAATCCATTTCATCCTCCTCCTGTTGAAGGACAAATACCAAACTGGGGCTGATTTGATCAAAAGACTAAATTTTCTGAATTACTTTTACTCATCTTGTTGTAAATACTTTTGGATTTGATACTTCTTCAAGTTGTAAACTCACTTTAGAAACCAAGTTATTTATTTAACCAATGATGGTCATTAATTTACCCATGTAAGAGCATGTTGAAGCCGGGCATGATGGCACATGCCTTTAATCTCAGCACTTGGGAAGGCAGAAGCAGGAGGATTGCTGTGAGTTCGAGGCCAACTTAGAACTACAGAGTGAATTCCAGGTCGGCCTGGGCTAAAGTAAGACCCTACCTTGGAAAAAAAAGAAAAAGAAAATATAGCTGGAGAGATGCTTAGCGGTTAAGGCGCAAGCCTGAGAAGTCTAAGGACCCCAGTTCAATTCTCCAGGTCCCATGTAAGCTAGATGCACATGGTGGAGTTCGTTTGCAGTGGCTAGTGGTCCTAGCGCATCTCACTTTCTCTCCCCCCCATCTCTAATAACTAAATAAAAATTAAATCTTTTTTTTTAAAAAAGAGCATATCTAACCCTAAAAGAGCCTCTTCCTTCACATTTTTAATATATATATATATTTTTTTAACTTATTTATTTATGAGGGAGAAAAAGAGAATGGGTACCCCAGAGCCACTGCAAACTCCAGATGCATATGCCACCATGTGCATCTGGCTTATGTAGGTTCTAGGGAGTTGAACCTGAGTCCTTAGACTTCATAGGCAAGCACCTTAACCACTAAGCCATCTCTCCAGCCCCCTTGCACTTAACAGATTTTGTGTGTGTGGTATGGGTGTGTACATGTTTTTACAGGTATAAATATGTATGGAGGCCAGAGTCAACATCATGTGTCTCCAATTGCTCTCCACCTTATTTTTTTGAGACAAGGTCTTTCTATGAACCTGAATCACACCGATTCAGCTAGATTATGTAGCCAGAAAGCCCTAAAAGATCCACCTGTCTCTACCTCCTCAGCACTTGGGTTACAGGGGTGCAGCCAGCATTTACTGAGTGCTGAGGAGCCAAACACAGGTCCTTGACTCAGGTCAAGCACTTTACTGAGCCCTCTCCCCAGCACTTTATTAGACTTTTACAATATAGATCTAAGAAGCTGACATGTACACCTTGGAATGTCAGGGTTGTGACAAGAGTCGATAAATGTAGAAGATACATTAAAGTACAAATCCTAGATTCCCTCAAAAGAGCTTAGAAGTTGGAGAAGTGGATCAGTGGTTAAGGGTGCTTACTTGCAAAGCCTGATGGCCCAGGATTGATTCCCCATTACCCATAGAAAGCCACATGCACAAAGGGGTGCACTGTCTGAAGCACATTTCCAGTGGCAGGAAGCCCTGGCACACCCATATTCATTCTCTCTCTCTCTCTGCCTGTTTCAAATAAAAAATGAATGAATGCCACGCATGGTGGCATACACCTTTATTCCCAGCACTTGTGAGGCAGAGGTAGAGGATCACCATGAGTTTGAAGCTTCTCTGAGACTACACAGTGAATTCCACGTCAGCCTGGGCTAGAGCAAGACCCTACCTCGGAATCAATCAATCAATCTGGGAAAAACCAAGTTACCAGACTGAGCATTCCTTTTCTCTCAAATAAAAAGCTAAGTTGGGGGTTGGAGAGATGACTCAACAGTTAAGGTGCTTGCCTGCAAAGCTAAAGGGTCCTGGTTCAATTCCCCAGGACCCTCATAAAGCCAGATGCACAAGATGGTGCATGTGTCTTAAGTTTGTTTGCAGTGGCTAGAGGCCCTGGCATATCCATTCTATCTGCTACTTTCTCTCTCTCTTTTAAATAAATAAACAAACAAAACACTTTTTTAAAAAGCTATGTTGGATAAAATATATGGAGGCAAAAGAATAAAATGTAATAGTGTTTTCAGAAGCACTGGGTGAAGAAAAGCACAGGTCCACCAAGTGTCCAGCTGGCCTGGGTGCAGACCCAAAGTAGTGTGACAAGTCTCCACCTCCAGGCTGATCCAACATCACCCACTCCTCTTACTGTCAATGCACCATGAACCAACAAGCAATGGCTCCTGAAGCCCACAGCAATGCCTGCCACTCACTGAGTTTTCGTCATCATCCTGGTCCACTTCCCGCTGCTGGGCTTCCTGGCGCTTCAATTTCACATCCATGGCTTCGTTAATTAAGTCCCGCAGTATTGACACTCCTTTGGCGCTCTTGACAAATGGGTGCTTAACAAGAAAGTGGCAAATGGTCAACACAATTTGTATCCCCTCCTTTTTTTTTTTGTTTATTGAGGTAGGGTCTCACTCTAGCTCAGGCTGACCTGGAATTCACTATGTAGTCTCAGGCTGGCCTCGAACTCACGGCAATCCTCCTACCTCTGCCTCCCAAGTGCTGGGATCAAAGGCGTGCGCCACCATGCCCAGCCACAATTTACATCTTAAAACAGTGTGTGGCACAATAGGTATTTGATAACATTACTGAATTAATCAATAAATTTCATCTTTCTTTTCACATCTGGTAACAACTAAGCTACATTTCACTTAACTCTGGGCAGACAGATGCTCATTCATGCTTTGACCAATTTTTTGACCTGGTAGGAATGCCTAGGCCATTCTTTTCTATCTAGAAATTCTTAAAGGGTAATATTACCCTTGCAGGGCATTCTGTCCTTTTAAAAGGTGCCACAAGCCAGGTGTGGTAGTGCATGCCTTTAATCCCAGCACTCAGGAGGCAGCGGTAGGAGTATCGCCATGAGTTCAAGGCTACACTGAGACTACATAGCGAATTCCAGGTCAGCCTGGGCCAGAGTGAGACCCTACCTCGAAAAAGCAAAAAATAAATAAATAAAATAAAAAATAATAATACATTAAATTAAATTAAAAGGTGCCACAATGTTGTCACCTACAAAGTATACAATCAAGGTGCAGTGTTGGTGGTATAGTGGTGAGCATGGCTACCTTCCAAAGTGTGTAGTCAAAAACCATGCAACTGGTCTGGAGAGATAGCTCAGCAGTTAAGGAGCTTGCTTACAAAGCCTAAAAAAACCCAAATTTGATTTCCCAGTACCCATGTTAAGCCAGATGCACAAGGTGGCCCATGTGTCTGCAACTCATTTGCAGTGGCTAGAGGCCCTAACATACCCATATATATTCTCTCTCTGCTTCTTTCTCTCTCTCTCAAGTAAATAAATAAAATACTTAAAAAAAAAAAAAAACATGCAGACTGGAGATGCTTAGCAGTTAAGGTGCTTGCTTGCCTGTAAAGCCTAAGGATCCAAGTTCAAGTCCCTAATACCCATGTAAGCCAGATGCACAAGGTGGTCCATGGATGGGTGGGTGGGTGGGTGTGTGTGTGTGTGTGGAGAGAGAGAGAGAGAGAGAAAAATGGGCATGCCAGGGCCTCCAGCCCCTGCAAACAAACTCCAGATGCATGCACCACCATGTGCGTCTGGCTTATATGGATCCTGGGGAATCAAACCTGGGTCCTTTGGCTTTGCAAGCACCTTAAACAGTAAGTCATCTCTCCAGCCCTTTTAAAAAATATTTTTTAATACTTTATTCTATATATTTGAGAGAGAGAATGGGCACACATGGTGGCGCATGCGTCTGGAGTTTGTTTGCAGAGACTGGGGGCCCTGGCACGCCCATTCTCTCTCTTTCTCTCTCTCCCCAAAGCTTTTCTTAGTGCTAAAAAGATTGAAACGATGCTGCAACATGTGGCAGGACTGCAGTTCAGGAGATGCTATTCCATAAAACTCTCCACCCAGGTAGAGAACTTGGCAATACACCTAGAGTAAAAGCTAGCTCATCAGCAAGAAGAGCACACTGCCTCGCTCTGTGTACTGGGAAAGCCTGGGATTATTTCCCTCTTCCTAAGTCTAAGCAGTACACTCAAGTCTGACTTGCTATTGCTTGACATCAGTCTCTTGCTCTTATTATTCATCCATTCATCTTTTGTTCTTGAATGGAATGATTTCTGATCTTACCACTTTCAAGTCTAAACTCTCTCATGAAGTAGGTAAAGGCATCTGTGTCATTACCTCTACAAGTTGAGTCAAATGGGAGTATTCCTACAGTGATGTCCATCTTGTTTTATTGTAAGTTATTATTATATTTCTCTCCACCGCATCACAGACAATAATGCTCCATCGCTCTTTTGCCCTTTGTTTTCTCTGAGTATGTAATGTGGTGTGTGTGGTGTATGCACATGTGTATGTCCTTGCAGCCCCCCATGCATATGCCTGCAATGACCAGAACCAAGCATCAGGTAACCCATTCCATCGCCAGAGTTTCTCTACTGATACTAGAGCTTGCTGGTTTTTTTTTTTTTCGGGGTGGGGGGTGTTATTATTTTTTGTCCCCTGCCCTTCCCATGAGCCCAGGAGATTCCCTAGTCTCCGCTCCTCTTTGTGGGACTGGGGTTAGAGGCACATGTGGCCACACCCAGCTGCTTACATGGGATCTGGAGATTCAAGCTCAAGCAGGTTCAGGCCCTCATGCTTATGCAGGAAGTGCACTTAACCACTGAGCAATCTCTCCAGCCCTCTTCCTCCCATTCTTATTTGAGACAAAATGGTTTGGAGTCTCTCCTGATCCTGGAGCTTGCCTCCCCCACAACCCTGGGTGAACACCAGTGAGTCTCAGGTCTCTGCTCCTCTACAGGACTGAGTTACAGGTGTACATGGCCACACCCAACTGTTTATGTGGGTTCTGGGTAGCTTGAGAAGTCCCCACCTTACTGTTTTGTTCAGTAAGTTAGATGTATCTCCTTTGTCCCCCCTCGATAAATTTAAACCTCCCTAGAGACAGGGGCTATCTTACAGCTCATGACAGCCTCCAAGGAGGAGATACACCACCATTCCTGGGCACTGCTGAGTGACATGGAGAGGCACCTTCACACAGTGGCTCATACCTGCAGGAGCTGAGTAGCTGTGGCTCTCTGCTCAGGGCTTTTTACAAGACACTGCTTCACAAAATCCATGAAGTTATCTGACCACAGCTCTGGCTTGCGGAATGTGGGAGGAGGGTTTGTAGGAATCATGAAAATTGCCTAGTTAAAAAACAAAAAAAGATTTGGTAAAATGAACACGATGCTCCAATACAAACAGAATTATATTCACAACTTACTGTTTGTTGTCCACTGTTACACCCATTCACATTCCCACCAAAGACAAAGCACGTGCAAGTAGATTCAGATGTTCTCCTTCCCTACCCACTCTCATCAGCCCTGTCCCTACACTTTACAATGGCAAGTAAACTTTAAATATGTATACAGACAACTGCATTACATTGCTTTTCAAGTTGAAAAGCAACATCTATGAGTATTGATACCCTGTTGTCAAATTTTTCTCCTCCTTCAAAGTCACCACCACCCCTGGATGTCAGCAATGACTGCAATGACATCAACCCCAAATCCCCAAAACTCACAAGAAAGTCTAAGCAACACCAAATCATGATTCTTCAGCAAAGATAAAAAACTGACTTCGGGCTGAAGCGATGGCTTAGTGGTTAAGCATTTGCCTGTGAGGCCTAAGAACTCCGGTTCGAGGCTCAATTCCCCAGTACCCATGTAAGCCAGATGCACAAGGTGGTGCATGCATCTGGAGTTCGTTTGCAGTGAGTGGCTGGAGACCCTGGTGCATTTATTCTCTCCCTTTCTCTCAAATTAATAAATAAAAATAAATTTTTTTAAAAGCTGACTTATATTCCAAAAAATTAAAACTATTCTATTCATTACTACATTCTGAATAAAAGAAAGCCAGGCTTTATGAAAAGTTAAAACTTTTTGCATTAAATAGTCTATCATTCCAGACATGGTGGCATATGCCCTTGAATCCCAACACTGGGAAGGCAAAGGTAGGATGATCTCTGTAAGTTTGAAGCCAGCCTGGGACTACAGAGAGACCCTATCTCAAAAAAAAAAAGTTTCTAACATATTTTTGCAAGCAGATTTTAAAAATGTTTATTTTTATGTGTGTATTTGTGTATGTGCACATATGCACACATGTGCCAGGGTCTCTTGCCATTGCAAATGAATTTTGGCTTTGCATGGGTAGCTGGGGAATTGAACCCGGGTTATTAGCCTTTGCAAGCAAGTGCCTGTAACTGCTAATCCATTTCCCCAGCTCCTTACATCCTTTAAAAATGTGTATGTGTGTGTGCACGTGTGCATGCACATATGTACACATACATGTGGAGGCCACAGGACCACCTCAGGAGTCATTCTAAGGAATACTATCCACCTCCTTTGAGACTGGGTCTCTCACTGACCTAACTCACCAATTAGGCTACAGTAGCTGGCCAGTGAGCCTCAGGGATCCTCCTGCCTCTGTCTTCACAGCACTAATATTACAGACATGAGACACTGTGCCCAGCATTTTACATGGGTACTGGGGATTGAACTCAGGTCCTTATGCTTGCAAGGCAAACACTTTACCAACTGAGCTCTCTCTTCAGCCCATTAAAATAATGTTCTTTAGGGCTAGAGAGATGGCTTAGCAGTTAAGGTGCCTGCCTGCGAAGCCAAAGAACGCCCGTTCAAATCTCCAGGTCCCACATTTAGCCAGGTGCAAAAGTGACGCAAGCATGCAATGCTGCACATTCCCACAAGGGGGCGCACGTGTCTGGAGTTTGTTCACAGCCGCTGAGAGGATGCTGGCACACCCATTCTCTCTCTCTCTCTCTCTCTCTCTCTCCCTCCCTCCCTCCCTCCCTCCCTCCCTCCCCCTCTCTCCCTCTCTCTCTCCCTCTGTCTCTCTCAAGTTAAAAAATAAATAAAATAGGGCTGGAGAGATGGCTTAGGGGTTAAGGCGCCTGCCTCCTAAGCCTAAGAATGCCTGTTCAATTCTCCAGGTCCCACGTTTAGCCAGACGCAAAGTGATGCAAGGGTACAATGCCACACTTACCCCCAAAGGGCACACACGTCTGGAATTCATTCATAGCAGCTGAGAGGCTGCTGGCACGCCTGTTCTTTATCTGTCACCCCCCTCCGACTCTCTCCAAAAATATAAATAAATAAATAAAAATAATGTTCTTTAAATCTAAAAATGTAAATTCTCCTCTCTTCACCACTTTTGTTACACAAAAAAAGAGGGGAGCTTTGGGTACATGAACACTTTTTAAAAACAGTTGGAGTCTTTCAGTGGGGGAATGAAGTAACTAGAGAAGAAGAAGAGCTATTCTGATTATGGAGAAGGAAAGCTGGACAGCTCCTGCAAAGGCAGGTCCAGGGTCTTAAAAACAGTGCTGTGATGAAGGCTTCTGGGAGTAGGTAAAGCCTGGGAACTCCTTAGGATGTCGACTGAGGCAGTCTGAAAAGACACACAGCCTGTGTGCTCTTCACACTCTAGAAAGACATGTAAGCTGGAGACAAGAAAGCCTCCCAATGAAGGGTCTGAAGATTTCAAGACCAGAACTTCCAAATTTAAGCACCTATAGGTCAGGCAGGCAAAAGATAACAAATGAACCAAAATGAATTTAAAAAAAGAAACAAAAACAACAACTAGGTACCTGATAGTAAAAGCACTGTAGTAAGTGGTACCTGATACTAACTGATACAACAGGGACTCGTGGAACATGATTTAAATAAAAAAGTTATACACTTATATAGAAGACAGTCGCCACTCCACTCCAACTAGTGATATGTTAAAATGAAGACACACTCTGGAATGGAAAAGGAGGAACTGCATTAATTACTGACCATATCTAAAGTCAGGGGAAGAATATCACCTACCATGACACTTGCCAAGTACATATAATTCGTTCATTTACTGTTTGGAACCTAACCAAGTAAGACACTGAACTAACCTGGTGATTAGTAGCTAACTGCCCCAGTGGTTTTCTATTTCTTACCCTCATTGGATGGATGTCAGCATACGGGGGCTTTCCTTCAGCCATTTCTATGGCAGTTATTCCCAGAGACCAGATATCTGCCACACAGTTGTAGCCTATTTCCTGGATGACTTCAGGCGCCATCCAAAATGGCGTGCCTATCACTGTATTCCTCTTGGCCATGGTGTCCTAAAACAGAAAGATGAGAAACCAACACTAAGCATTAAAACTACTGAGAAAAAAAAAAAAAAAAAAAAAACATTTGGGGAGGTCTGGAGAAATGGCTCAATGGTTAAGGAGCCGAAGAACCTGGGTTTGATTCCCCAGTACTCATGTGAAGCCAGATGCATCTGGAGTTTGTTTACAGTGGCTAGAAGCCCCAGTGCACCCCTTCATATTCTCTCTCTCTTTCCTTGCAAATAAATAAACATTTGGAACAATAAAAAGTGGTTTCTGCTTGAAATACATATAAAAACTGTATTAAAGCATAATCAAGCACATCACCAAAAAAATTCAAGTAACCAAGAATCAGATTCTCAATTATCAAAATACAAACTAATAAGACTAACATTTTTTAGGCATGCATGGTGGTGCACACCTTTAATCCCAGCACTCAGGAGGCAGAGGTAGGAGGATTGCCATGAGTTCAAGACTACCCTGAGACTAATTCCAGGTCAGCCTGGACTAAAGTGAAACTCTACCTCAGAAAACAAAACAAAACAAAAAAATTAACATTTTTTAAATATTGTAATAATAGCACAGAAAATTAAGAAGTGAAGATATGAAGTTATTGGAATATACACTAATACAATTTGGCCATTTCCTTAGCTCTGAAAATTCAAATATTCAGCCATGGAGTAATGAAAGTATAGATGAAAACCTGGGCTGGGAGATGGCTTGGTGGGGAAAGTACCGCCATACAAGCATAGAGTTTGTGTTAGGATCCCTAGAGCCCACATAAAAGCAAGATGCAGTAGCACATGTCAATAGTCCCAAGCTCCTGCAGCCGGATAGGAAGGAAGTGGAGCCAGGAGAATCCCTGGAAGCTTGTGGGCCAACTAACCTGGTGTACCCAGCAGCAAACAGGAGGGTGTGCCTCACAGTGCAAGGCGAGGATTAATACCTGAAGTTGTCCTCTGACCACCACAATGTCCATCCACACTCACACAAGTACACAAATTTTACAAATAATCCAAGGTGGTGGGAGTGTGGCTGGTGCAGCCATTATGAAAATCAGTGTGGAAGCAGGGCGTGGTGGCGCACGCCTTTGATCCCAGCACTCGGGAAGCAGAGGTACGAGGATCGCCATGAGTTCAAGGCCACCCTGAGACTACAGAGTGAATTCCAGGTCAGCCTAGGCTAGAGCAAGACCCTACCTCAAAAAACACAAAAAGAAAGAAAGAAAGGGAAAGAGAGAAAGAAAAAAAGAAAGAAAGAAAATAAATAAATCAGTGTGGAGGTTCTCCAGCTAAAAATAGATCTACCACATGACCCAGCTATATCCTAAAGATTACAATTTACTATAGAGATACTTGCTCCTTCACATTTATTGCTACTGTATTCATAATAGCTAGGAAATAGAGTTAGCTTGGATGTCCATTAACTGATGTGGGGGTAAGGAAGATGTGGTAATATACACATGGAGTTTTATTCAACTGTAAAGAAAGCTGAAATTATGAAATTCACATGAAAATGGATGGAGCTGTAAAATATAGTGAGTGAGGTAACCTGACTCAGAAAAGCAAACACCCTATGTTCTCTCTCATATGAGGGTCTTAACTTTGAATCTTTAGATTTGTATGTAAGCTGGAGTAAGAGTTAAAGTGAGTTTGTAACAGATAACGTACAAAGCAGCTTAAGTAGACACTCAATGTCCAACTACAGGGATTGAGCTAAAGAAATCATGGCACAGTCACACAATGAAATACTCATGCTGCCACCGGAAACTGTACTGTAAGCCAGGTGCTAACAACTCAGGAGACTAAAGCAGAAGGTCTTTTTTTTTAATTCTTTACTTCCTTCTTTCTTTCTTCCCGAAGTGGGGTCTTGTTCTAGCCCAGGCTGACCTGGAAAAACCAAGTGCTCCCCACAAAAAATAAAAAAGATCAACATGAATAGAAAGACATGTTTGACTCATGAACTAGAAGACATAACATAAAGATGGCAATATTATCCAATTAAGACTCAATGAAATCTTTATCCTAATCGCAATCATCTCTCTTGCAAAAATCGACCCGCTAGTTCTAAAATTCGTAGAGAAGGAACGATCCCAATGTAAAAGGCAGAAGCTGTGACAGGCTTCTCTAAACCTAGCTGCCACAGTGCGATGGGAAGTAGACAGGATAACTTCCCAGAAGCTTGTGGACTCCACACCAAGAACAGCAGCGAACAAGGAATGAGACACTCCACCTCAAACAAGGCAGAAGGCAAGAATTAAACCCAAAAAGTTGTATTCTCACCTACACACACATTGTGTGGCATACACGTGCCCAAACACATAAACAAACACACCAGGGACCGTATTTTAAAAAGCAAGTAAAAGAAATTGGTTCCTTAGGACAGAGATGGAAGTACACAAATTAGTATTTCTACTTACTGTAAGTTGACCTGCTACTCCAAAATCTGCAAGTTTTGCATGTCCCTCTGTATTTAGTAAAATATTTCCTGCCTTGATGTCTCGATGTATTTTTCTCATAAAATGAAGGTATTCTAGGCCTTTAAGAGTTGATTGTAATATTGTAGCTATTTCATCTTCTGTTAGCTGAAAAAAATAAGAAATTCAAATTGTGTATTTACTCACACATTAGAAAAAAAGGAAAGAAGTTACATCAAAACTCCTTTCTTGGGCTGGAGAGATGGCTTAGCGGTTAAAGTGTTTGCCTGCAAAGCCAAAGGACCCAGATGCACAAGGGGGCTCATGCATCTGGAGTTTGTTTGCAGTGGCTGGAGGCTCTGGCATGCCCATTCTCTCTCTCTCTCCTCCCCCCTCAAGTAAATCAATAAATAAAATATATTAAAAAATAAAAAATATACTTACTTTTTAAAAACTCCTTTCTTTAATTATAAGCTTAAGATCTTATTCAACCTATGGGCAGCATTTGACTGCTTATAGAACCATCTATATGCTGATCAATCCCTGTGGTATTTCCAGACCAGATCTTTCCCCAGGCATCAGATTCACACATCTGCCTTCATTTCCAACTAAATACCTCACAAGCATCATATGCAGAACAGGTCAAAATAAAATTCTTTACGCCTACCTCCACCCTTCCCTGACCCCTCAAACCCCTCCTACCCACTCAAACTACTCTACCCCACTAATGTTCCGTGTCTTAGTGAAAGGTGACTTCATTCTTTCTACTCTTGTAGGTGAAAACCTTGAGGTTACCCTTCAGTCTTCTCTATCTTCAAAATATGCCCAAACCTACCTCCAGTAATCACTTCAGTTCAGTCACCATCGTGCTCTGCCTGAACTAGTCCAACGACCTCTTAACTAGCTTCACTGCTTCTGCCCTTGATTTTTTTTAAATTATTTATTTTTGGAGAGAGACAGACAGACAGAGAGGGAGAGGGAGACAGATAGAGATGGGCGCGCCAGCAGTCTCTCAGCTGCTGTGAACGAAATCCAGATGTGTGCGCCCCCTTGTGGGCAAGTGCGGCATTGCGCCCTTGCGTCACTTTGCATCTGGCTAAACGTGGGACCTGGAGATTGGAACCACAGGAGATTGGAACCAGTGTTCTTAGGCTTAGCAGGCAGGCGCCTTAACCACTAAGCCATCTCTCCAGCCCCTGCCCTTGATTTTTTAAAACATATTTTCCACATGGCAATCATAACAAGCCTTTTTAAAACATAAGCCAGATCTGTTCAAAACCTTTCAGTAACTTCCAAATTCACTCAAAATAAAAGAGTCCTCACCAATTCCTAGATTCTTCTTCAGTCTCATCTTCAGGGACTTTCTCTCTTGTTCATTCTATCCCAGCCATGGTGGCTTCCTTCCTACTCCTCCTCAGGGTCCCTTGACCTGCCTGTTCTCTCTGCCTACGAGGCTCTTCCATCCACACGTCTGTTCTGTATGCTTTCTCCATCTCTGTCCAAATGTCACCTCATCAGGAAAGCAGAGGCCCTTATCCCATTCCTAGAGCATCCAACATCCCTTTACCTTACTTTGTCAGGGCATCACAATCTGACACACTATACACTAGTAATACCTATCTGTATGCCATTTTCCATGTCAAAAATAAACCCCATTAAAGAGTCTTATATTTGCTTATCTTTGTATCCTTACGCCACCTGGCACATGCGGTACTGAAAAAGTAACTATTGCATTGATGATGGCTAAATGATTGAGAATGCTGCAGAGACTGGCATTCTGAAATCATCACATCAGAGCACACGGTGTTTGTTCAGATCTAACCAAGTCCTAAACAAAATCTACCAACAAACTGCCTCACAGTGACCCTGCGACAAACAACTTGCATGTAGGAGTGTGTGTAGCACAAGAAGTAAGTACAGGAGTCAGGATCAGAAAGACCCAACCTTTACCTCTGACTCCACTTTCTGTCCAGGTACGTGACTTCAGCAAGTCACTGATATGATACCTCAGTATCCATTTCTTAATACACAGAACAGAAAAACACCTTTTTAAAAGACATTCATAAAGAAAAACTGGTGCACTTGTCTAAAATGTGACAAGACCCTGCATTCAATCCCCAACAGCATTAAAAAAGATGAGAAGACACAGTAGTGTGCATCACTCAGGAGAAGGAAGCAAAAGGATTCCAGCTTTGCAGTCAGCCTGGGCTACATAAAGACCCTTTCTCCGGAAAAGGGAAAACCCACATCAAGTGGTACATGGTTTGATACACACCACAGCTAATCAGTTAATCATGGTTTCATAGCAAGCACATAACTACATAATAATATTATGAGCCAGGCATTGTGTTAATACATTTTAAAATAGCCAATAGTTTCTGCTTAATCTATGCTAGGCACTACTCTGCATTCTCATCCAAACCTTGTACTAACTCAATAAAGTACAGGTAGTGACTGCTGTTATCACCATTTTAAAAGCAATGCAGCTCAGCCACAATCGAGGGATTTGTACCTAACAACCAAAGCTACTAAATAAACAAACACTATTGACAAGCTAGTATGTTACTCAGGGTAACTGTGGCCAAAGCAAACAAAACTCTTGACTTCACTTACTGCCTCCCTAACTAACCAGCTAAGCTCATCAGTTAAAGCAGCCATGTACAACACAAATGTACTGAAAACCACAGTGAAGGGTGAAGTTCCCCACAGCCAAGTACCTTTTTTAAAAGATACAAAACAGCCAGGCATGGTGGCGCAAGCCTTTAATCCCAGCACACAGAGGTAGGAGGATCATCATGAGTTCGAGGCCACCCTGAGAATACAAAGTGAATTCCAGGTCAGCCTGGACTAGAGTGACATCCTACCTCAAAAAAAAAAAAAAAAAAAAAAAAAAAAAAGTTCATAATATATTTTAAGTATTAAAAGTATTCTAAGCCCCCATTCTCTCTCTCTCTCTCTCTCTCTCTCTCTCTGCTTGCAAATAAATGTTTTGTTTTTTTTAAGTGTTCTAAGCCATCCCAGCACTGAGGAAGATGAGGTAAGAGGATTGCTGTGAGTTCAAGGCCACCCTGAGACTACATAGTGAATTCCAGATCAACCTAGGCTACAGAAAAAAACCTACCTTTTGAAATACCACCACCCCCGCGAAATTATAGGACTGGAGCAATGGCTTAGCAATTAAAGGCACTGGCTTCCTGGATTTGATTCCCCAGTACCCTTGTAAAGCCAGATGCACAAAGTGGCAAATAACATCTGAACTTTATTGAGCAGCAAGAGGCCCTGGCATGCTCATCCTCTGTCTCAAATAAATACATAAAATATTTACTTTTAGGCTGGAGAGATGGCTTAGCAATTACACACACACACACACACACACACACACACACACACACCAAGTGATGCATTCTTAAGAAATTAATGATTTTCCCCCAGGCGAGGTGGCACACACCTTTAATCCCAGAACCTAGGAGGCAAAGGTAGAAGGATTACCATGAGTTAGAGGCTACCCTGAAGCTACATACTGAATTCCAGGTCAGCCTGGGCTAGCGAGACCCTACCTTGAAAAACAAACAAACAAACAAACAAACAAAAAAAACAGAAGAAATTAATGATTTTTATCTTTCTTTGGTAGTAATTCTTAAAACTTTGCAGTAATTTATACATGTAGCACATTTCAATTGCGACAAGTCACATTTTAAGTCTTCTGTGGCTAGTGGCTCTCATACTGGACAGCTAAGAAGCACAACACTTGGGGCTGTAGAGATGGATGAATAGTTAAGGTGTTTGCCTACAATGCCTAACAACCAGGGTTAGATTCCCCAGTACCTATGTAAAGCTAGATGCACAAAGTAGAGCATGTATCTGGAGTTTGCAGTGGCTGGAGGCCCTGTTGCACCCATTCTCTGTCTCTCTTCTCTCTACTTGCAAATAAAAAAAATACTGGAATGAGTTATTAAAACTGTCACATTCAGAAGTAAAAAGAGTAGCCGGGCATGGTGGCACATGCCTTTAATCCCAGCACTTGGAGGCAGAGGTAGGAGGATCACCGTGAGTTCAAGGCCACCCTAAGACTACATAGTGAATTCCAGGTCAGCCTGGGCTAGAGTGAAACCCTACCTTGAAAAAAACAAAAACAAAAAAAGCAAACCAACAAAAGAGTAAAGATGGACTGGAGAAATGGCTTAGTGGTTAAGGCGCTTGCCTGTGAAGCCTAAGGACCCAGGTTCAATTCTCCAGGCCCCACATAAGCCAGATGCACAAGCTGGTGCATGCATCTGGAGTTTGCTTGCAGTGGCTAGAGGCCCTGGTATGCCCATTCTCTCTCTCCTCTCTCTCTGTTCCTAATACAGCTGTGTTATAAAAAGATGAAAAAAACAAAAAAGACTAGATAGAAGACGCTTTCTTGCAAAGCTCGATGGCCAGGGTTCTATTTCTCAGTAACCCCATAAAGCCAGATTAAGCCAGATGCAAAGTGGCAAATGCTTCTGGAGTTCAATGCAGTGGCAGGAAGATTTGGCATGCCAATACCCATTCTCTCTTTTTCTCTGTCTGTCTGTCTGTCTCTCTCTCTCTCTAATAAATAAAAAAATGATTTTACAAAAGAAGAGTAAAGAGCAAAGAACTATGGGGAAGGAGAAATCTGACAGCAGCAATCATCTTTCTAGACATGGTAGAAAAATCACATGAATAAAAAGCCAGAGAAAAGAATATAGCAAAAAAATACTGGCTCAGTAACATTCTTCTAGAAGGTAAACTTACCGTCTTATTTCGTAACCGAATTATGTCAGATACAGAACCAGCCCCACAGTATTCCATGACAATCCATAAGTCTGTGTTCTTAAAATAGCTGCCGTAGTATTTGACTACATGAGGACTAGAGAGAGACACACAATACAAATTAGTGGAATGGTCTTCACACATCTCAATTCATTCTGTTCAGCACATGAAAGCTGATTTAAAAAAATATGAAAGTGGATAGCTTTTCCTAAGAATAATAAGTAACAGAAGTAGGCTGGGGAGCTGGGCATGGTGGTGCACGCCTTTAATCCCAGCACTTGGGAAGTAGAGGATCACCATGAGTTCAAGACCACCCTGAGACTAGATAGTGATTTCCAGGTCGGTATGAGCTAGAGTGAGACCCTACCTCCAAAAACCAAAAAAAAGAAAAGAAAAAAGAAGTGGGCTGGGGAGATGGCTAAGCAGTTAAAGGCACTTGCTTGCAAAGCCTGCTAGCCTGGGTTGGATTCCCCAGTACCCACATAAAGCCAGATGCACAATATGGCACAATCATCTGGAGTTCATTTGAAGTAGCAAGAGTCCCTGGCATGCCCATACATTCATAAATAGTAATCTCTCCCTTTGTCTTTCTCTCTCTACCCCTCCCTTCCTCCTTAAAAATAAATAAAACTATTTAACAATAATTAAAGAAGAACACAAAGTAGATACTTTAACTAACTTTTATTTTATTTTATTTTATTTTTTGGTTTTTCGAGTTAGGGTCTCACTCTAGCTCAGGCTGACCTGGAATTCACTATGTAGTCTCAATGTGGCCTTGAACTCACAGCAATCTTTATATCTCTGCCTCCCAAGCGCTGGGATCAAAGGCATGTGCCACCACACCTGGCCTTTAGCCAATATTTCTAAGCATTATAGTCAAAAAGAAATAGCTACCAAAATTGCTAATAAAAGTGAACCACTAAAATGACCATCCAGCCGGACATGGTGATGCACGCCCTTAATCCCAGCACTTGAGAAGCAGAGGTAGGAGGATCACTGTGAGTACAAGGCCAGCCTGGGATTACAGAGTGAATTCCAGGTCAACCTGGGCTAGATAGAGACCCCTACCTTGGGAAAAAAAAAAAAAAAAAAAAAGAAAGAAAGAAAGAAAAAGAAGGAAAGGAAAGGAAAGGAAAGGAAAGGAAAGGAAAGGAAAGGAAAGGAAAGAAAAGAAAAGAGAAGAAAAGAAAAGAGTCCATTACTAACAGATAACAAAATAATCACAGTAAACCCCAGGAAGAAACACGGAGGGAGGTGTAGAAGGAACATATAACAGTGATGACTATACCAGAGAGAAAAGTAATTTTCATTTTCTTTTTTTTCTAAGAAGTTGTTATGCCTTGTGAAACAACAAAAAATAATCGTATCACCTTCTTGTATAAAGAAAAAGTATTCGAGATCAAATCTGGAATTCCAAGTCAGAAATTTACAGAGAGAAACACCAAATAAACAGTCAGGAAAAGTGAAGCATCGGGTAAAATGAAATCATCTGCTTGCTGACCGCGACTACCTTGAACAGGATGTACTGCCGTAAGAGCTAAGTAAGGTCAGACAACAACCAAAGACACTAAAACCACCGTGGCTTCATTAACTCTCAGTTTCAAATGTCCCTTCATCCTTGGGACACGTGCCAGAGACAAGGACAAATCTGACCATCAAAGCTTCAGGAGAATGAGTAAAGCCTCAAGTGGAAAACTTTTTTTTTTTTTTGGAGAGACACAGAGAGACAGAAGAGAAAGGGAGAGGAAGACAGACAGAGATGGGCGCGCCAGCAGCCTCTCAGCTGCTGCGAACGAAATCCAGATGTGTGCGCCCCCTTGTGGTCAAGTGCAGCATTGCGCCCTTGAGTCAGTTTGCATCTGGCTAAACGTGGAACCTGGAGATTGGAACCAGCATTCTTAGGCTTAAGAGGCAGGCACCTTAACCCCTAAGACATCTCTCCAGCCCCATCAAGTGTAAAACTTTTTCACCCTCACTTCCTACTCCTTAGCTCTGGCTCTGCCCTGAAATCTACTCTTCTCTCCCATGTAAACAGTGCTGGATGAGCCTGCTCCATCAGTGACCAGCCTGCGACGTCATGATGCCTCAGAGCAAACCACGTGCCATTCTGTGGTCGACTTCTGGGCCAACTTCCTGCTTATAGCATTAAACAAACCTTAGTTCCCTAAAAATAAAAACTGTAACGACTCTCAGCACAAATAGTTTTTAAGGTGATAGAAGTGATAGAAATACCTCAATTAGGAACACATAAATAAGTATTTGCTTTTTATACACCAATCTAGTATTTCAAGGTTTCTAGGGCTAAAAAGCATTTAAATTATCTTGTTTTCACTGTCTATGTAAGGATTTCTGAGTAGGAAGTTAAAGAACAAAGATCATTATCAACAACAGCACCATCTTAGAAACCCTGTTTCTAAGAGTGTTAAATGATGAAATGCAAAAACAAAGTGCAAGTTTCTCTGTAAAAACAAGTTTTTCATCCCATGCTTAATCCTTCAACTGAGTTTTCTTCTACAAAGTATCTAAGGAAATGAATCTGTAGGTGTCAAATTCTAAATAATCACAGCAAATTCAAAACCATGTTCTCCCCAAAGGAGCCCACATGCCTTTACCTGTCACACTGCTGCATTATAGAAATTTCCTTGATTATCTCCTGCAGGTCTGACTCCACAGGAACCTGTTTAATAGCAACAATCTGACCGGTCTCTTTATGAATAGCTTTGTACACGCTGCCATAAGACCTACAATTGAGGGAAGGAGAACATTGACAAAATGAAAATAAGCCAAGAGATAAGAAGGAGTATAAGACAAACAAGTCACTGTTCTCATCTTGCAAAACATACAGCTAAAGCACTTTCAGGAAAAGAGAACACAAAAGTTCACGTTTAGACATGGGAGTGTAGCTTGGTGGCAGCACACTTCACTAACCTGAACAAAGCCAAGGTTTGTTCCCAGCACCACAAAAACCAGAGGGAAGATTGAGATACACAATTTGTGAAATAATAGCTTACACGGTTATCCCTAATTATTTACTATATCTCTCAGCTTATTCTTACAAAAAAAAAAAAAAAAAAAGAAAAGAAAAAGAAATAACGGAGGGCTGGAGAGATGGCTAGTGGTTAAGGTACCTGCCTGCCAAGCCCAAGAACCCTGGTTCCAATCTCCAGGTCCCACGTTTAGCCAGACACAAAATTTTTAAAAATATTTTATTTATTTGCAAGAAGAGAAAGAAAGGTACAGAATGGGTGTGCCGAAGCCTCTAGCCACTGTGAACAAACTCCAGATGCATGCACTACTTTGTGCATCTGGCCTTACATGGGTACTAGAGAATTGAACCCAGGTTGTTAAGCATTGCAAGCCAATGCCTTAATCACTGAGCCATCTCTCCAGCCCTAGATTTTTTTTTTTCATTAGAATTCTGAGTAGTTTTCAATGAAATAATAGTATATCATCTTTCCCAAACACACCTGCTTCTTCTGTTTTAGTGAAAAGAAATTTCAATGTCAAAGTAGATGAAACTTTTAAAAATAATAATTATGAAGCATCTTTGACACTGTTCTGCTACTTAGGTATTTTTTTTACTGAAAAGTTCATACATACTTAAATCATATACACCTCCCCATATACCCTCTTCTTATCCCCTCTCACTCCCTCTAATCCCCTTCCTACTTTATGTCTATCTTAATATTTATTTATAACCTACTGAGTTAAATTAGGGTTGCTTGCATGAGCACGGGTTGGGAGTTATTTACTGTAGTATGGCAACTTACCAGTGGCTACACCACTGAAAAACCTGATTGCCCCTGTGCCAGCAACTATTAACTGCTAATAGCTACTCTGTGAGGAGTGGGGTCTCATGAGTCCCTTCTCCATCCATGATGCAATGCTGAAGGGGACAATCTTCAAAACCACAGCTGATCTAAGTTCATAAGTGCAATGGCCATGTTGTGTCCACAGCACTCCTCCCCATCCATCGTCTGGCTCTTAAGACTCTTTCCGCCCTTTCCTGTTATGGTCCCTGAGCCTTGGAAGAGGTGACTTGACATTTTAGGTCACACTTTTTTATTTTGATTTTCTAAAGGCCTTCACAGGTTTCCCACTGTTGGAACATATTTTGTTACTCCCATCCAAAGGCGATTTTGACACACTAGATCTTATTCGCATAAAAATGTCTTGACTTTAGCTTCACTCTGGAATGGCAGGGTTCTTTTGACAATAGCTCTGCCACGGCACTTTTACTGCAGCTTTATAGCATCTACTGTTGCTGGAAGTCTGCTTTCATTAGATTATCATTCTTTATAGGTAATCTCTTCACAGCTTTCAGACATCAGGGGCATTGGGGTTATATGACCTTAGACTCTCCATAGCTTTCAATATCATCATTATCTTTAACAACCTACAATTTTACAATGAGAAGTTGCATGTTCAATCAGAAAGCTCAATCAGGCCAGGTATGGTGACACACACCTTTAATCCCAGCACTCAGGAGGTTGAGAGAGGGGGATCACCATGAGTTTGAGGCCAGCCTGGGCTATAGAGTGAGTTCCTGGTCAACCTGGGCTAGAGTGAGACCCTGCCTTTAAAAATAAGAAGCTCGGGCTGGAGAGATGGCTTAGCGGTTAAGGCACCTGCCTGCTAAGCCCAAGAACCTGGTTCCAATCTCCAGGTCCCACGTTTAGCCAGATGCAAAGTGACACAAGGGCGCAATGCTACACTTGGCCACAAGGGGGCGCACGCATCTGGACTTTGTTGGCAGCAGCTGAGACACTGCTGGCGCACCCATCTCTATCTGTCTCCCTCTCCCCCTCTCTCTGTCTCTCTCTGTGTCTCTCTCCAAAAAAAAAAAAAAAAAAAAAAAAAGGCTCAACCAAAAATCTTTCAAGTATGGAAATATCTCAGCATTCTTTTTATATCATGCCTTCTGGTATCACCTTCTAGAACCTCAATTGACTCTCTATTGAACCTGCTGAATCTATATTGTCTTCCTGGTTTCTCCACTGTATTCTGTGCCCTGCATTTTATTTGGTCAAGGTAAGGATCAACGGAGAAAAACGGAAATAGCACAGCATCTGAGGCCAACTTAACCAAGTACAAGTCCTACACGGGCACAATGCTTTTGTTATCCTACGATAAAAACATAAATGAAGGGCTGGGGAGATGGCTTGGTGGTTAAAGGTGCTGTTTTCAAAGCCTGAGAACCTACATTTAATTCCCTAGTACCAACATAAAGCCAAATGCACAAAGGGTGCATATATTTGGAGTTTGTTTGCAGTGGCAAAAGGGCCTGGTGTATCGTCCATTCTCTCCCTCCCTCCCTACTTCTGTGTGCTTGAAAATAAAAATATTTTTTAAAAATGAGCCGGGCGTGGTGGCGCACGCCTTTAATCCCAACACTCAGGAGGCAGAGGTAGGAGGATCATCGTGAGTTCAAGGCCACCCTGAAAATACAGAGTGAATTCCAGGTCATCCTGAACTACAGTGAGATCCTACCTCGAAAAACCAAAAAAAAAAAAAAAAAGAGTTAACGTGTAAAACTAAGTATAAAAGAAGAAAACAAGGTGCTCAACTCCAGTTCAAAGCACTTTCCATGCACCCTCCACTCATCTTGGTTTCAAGTCTTCACTCTGGCAAAAGCTTATTCACAAGCCACAAGGCATTGAGAGTTCACAATCCACTCATTTCTCCAGAAAAATTTCAAGCTGCCATGGCATCTTGTATTATTACTGTCTTCCTTCAGGATCATGTTAGTTCCATGAAGATGCTGAGGTTCTCTGATGATGGCGTCCAAGTATCTGTGCTATCTTGGAGAAGTTCAATGAGGTGATAGCGTGAGAAAAGATTTGAGTCTCTCTCTCTGATGATATTGTTATAGGGAAACTTCCAAATTCTTTGCTGAAGATATCCAAACATCTAAAACATGATTGGAAAAAAATCATAATTAGCTGGGTTTTCCCCTCCTCACATTATATTTCTGACATATTCTGCCTATAGTTTTCTTCTGACATTCCCTAAACCTTAATAATGCCAAAAAGGGTCACTAGTAAGAACAACTAAATGTAGTTTAAGATTGAAGATTTAATTTTGCTTTGACATGACAAACTGAGAAATGCTCAGTTGATACACTTAAAACAGTAATTTACTGAGCATTTTATATGTGACAAGCCTGTACCAAGTCCTTTACCCCTATTATTTCAGGCAACACTCGCCATGACCCTATATAGAAGATACTCTTACCATCTCTACTTTACACACGAAGATTGAGAGGCTCCAAAATGTGTTTAAGCTCACTTAATTATTTTCTTTTTATTTGTTTATTTGAGAGCAACAGACAGAGAAAGAGGCAAAGAGAGAGAGAGAATGGGCACACCAGGGCCTCCAGCCACTGCAAACAAACTCCAGATGCATGTGCCACCTTGTGCATCTGGATTACATGGGTACTAGGGAATTGAGCCTCCAACCAGGGTCCTTAGGCTCCACAGGCAAGCGCTTAACCGCTAAGCCATCTCTTGAGCCCTCACTTGATTATTAAGAATAATAAGTAGTAGGAAAAAAATGTTTTTTAAAAGCCAGGCATGGTGGCTGTTGCCTTTAATAACAGCACTTGAGATGCAGAGGTAGGAGGACTGCCATGAGTTCAAGGCCTCCCAAAGACTGCATAATGAATTCAGGTCAGCCTGGGTTAGAGTGAGACCCTACCTCGAAAAACCAAAAAATAAATAGATACATAGATAGATAGAAAGAAGAGCAAAGGATAAACCCAAGTCTGTGTAAATTCAACACCTTCTACTGAAACATACTTGTATTAAAAATGAAAACAGCCAGGCGTGGTGGCGAATGCCTTTAATCCCAGCATTCAGGAGGCAGAAGTAGGAGGACTACTGTGAGTTTGAGGCTACCCTGAGACTACATAGTAAGTTCCAGGTCAGCCTTAACTAGACTGAGACCCTACCTCAAAAAACCAAAAAAAAAAAAAAAAAAAAGAAAAAAAAGAAAAGAAAAGAAAAGAAAAGAAAAGAAAATATTGTTGGGTGTGGTGGTGCATGCCTTTAATCCCAGCACTCGGGAGGCAGAGGTAGGAGAATCATTGGTGAGTTCGAAGCCACCCTGAGACTTCATAGTTAATTCCAGGTCACACTGGGCTAGAGCCAGACCCTACCTCAAAAAAACCAAAAAAAATTAAAAAAAAAGAAAACACATGTGGCATGGTGGTGCCTTTACTCTCAGCACTTGGGAGGCAAAGGTAGGAGAATCACCATGAGTTCAAGGGCACCCTGAGACTACACAGGGAATTCCAGGTCAGCCTGGGCTAGAGCCAGACCCTACCTCCAAAAAAGAAAAAAAAAAGAAAGAAAAAGAAAAGAAAAATGAAAACACCAAGTTAGTTACATATAATTACGCCTTCCAGAATTCAGGAAAATAGCACAAATGCAAAGTTAAAGTTAAAAATAGCAAGCAAGAGTGACTGTCACCAGTTCATACCTGTGATGATACCAGTTGACTGACAGTCTTCAGGTCACCTTGGACTTGTCTCTGACAGCACGACTTGGAGTGTCTTTTTCTTCCTGTCTCTGCTTGATTCCTTGCCACGCTCCAAAGAGTATTTTTCCAACTAACAGAAGCTGAAGACTAATGTTTTTACAAGGAAGTAATCCACGAAAAGTGACTCCATGTAATTCAGAACTGTTTGATATTACTACAGAACTATGTTAAGCATAAATAACAGTAAACTCTCACACCAATCTAGAAACATATTAATTAAGAACTGATTTTAAACAGTATACAATCACAGACTGACAGTATAGCTTAGTGGTTTAGTTCACTTGTCTATCACACACAGGGTCCTGGGTTCAATCCCCAGCACCACAAGAATAAATGTCATAGACACAAGTATTCCTGAGGGATTAAAATTGCACATACACCAAGTGTGGTGGCAAATGTTTTTAGTCTCAGCACAACTTTAATCCTAGCACTCAGGAGGCAGAGGTAAGAGATTACCATGAGTTCAAGGCCAGCCTGGAACTAGAATGAGTTCCAGGTTAGCCTGGGCTACAGTGAGATGCTACTTCGTAAAAAAACAAAAAGGGCTGGAGAGATGGCTTAGTGGTTAAGGCATTTGCCTGCAAAGCCAAAGGACCCAGGTTCAATTCCCCTTGACCCATGTTAGCCAGATGCACAAGGGGGCATACATGTCTGGAGTTCATACGCTATGATTGGAGGCCCTGGTGTACCCATTCTGTCTCTCTCCCTCTTTCTGTCAAATAAATAAATATTTTAAAAACCAAAAACATACACATACACAGAACATACACTTGCTTATATACATATAAACTTCCTCTGAATCACATGAATTTATTACTCACTCAAAAGTGAACATAGGGCTGGAGGGATGGCTTAGTGGTTAAGGGGTTTGCCTGCAAAGCCAAAGGACCCAGGTTCGATTCCCCAGGACCCACTTTAGCCAGATGCACAAGGGCGTGCATGCATCTGGAGTTCATTTGCAATGGCTAGAGGCCCTGGATCACCCACTCTCTCTCTACTAACCCCCACTTTCTCTGTCAAATAAATAAATAAAATATTAAAAAAATAAAAAATAAAAAAGGTAACTTAAGCCAGGCGTGGTAGCACACACCTTTAATCCCAGCACTTGGGAGGCAGAAATAGGAGGATCACTGTGATTCGAGGCCACCCTGAGACTACACAGTGAATTCCAGGTCAGCCTGGGCTAGAGTGACACCCTACCTCGAAAAACCAAAAAAATAAAACTAAATAAATAAATAAATAAATAAAAATGGGGCTGGAGAGATGGCTCAGCAATCAAGACACTTGCCTGCAAAGCCGGACAACCTGGGTTCAATTCCCCAGTACCCACATAAAGCCAGATGCACAAAGTATCATATGTGTTTGGATTTCCTTTGCAGTGGCTGGAGACCCTGGTGCACCCATTCTCATTCTGTCTGTGACTCTTCTATCCCTCTCTGCTTGAAAATAAATAAATAAAAATTATTTTTTTAAGCCAGGCGTGGTGGCACACGCCTTTAATCCCAGCACTTGGGAGGCAGAGGCAGATAGATCACCGTGAGTTTGAGGCCACTCTGAGACTACATAGTGACTTCCACGTCAGCCTGGGCTAGAGTGAGACCCTACCTCATAAAACCAAACAATATATATATTTTTTAATTTATAAATAGGGGGCTGGAGAGATGGCTTAGCAGTTAAGGCACTTGCCTGTGAAGCCTAAGGACCTGTGTTCCATTCTCGAGATCCAATGTAAGTCAGATGTAAATGACAGAGTGGAGCAAGGTTGCACATGTGCACTAGGTGGCACACAGCACACACATCTGGAGTTTGATTACAGTGGCTGGAGACCCTGGCACGCCAATTCTCTCTCTCTCTCTCTCACACACACACTCTCTCTCTTACACATTAAAAAAAAAAAAAAGCCAGAGCCAGGCGTGGTGGCGCACGCCTTTAATCCCAGCACTCGGGAGGCAGAGGTAGGAGGATCGCCATGAGTTCAAGGCCACCCTGAGAATACAGAGTGGATTCCAGGTCAGCCTGGGCTAGAGTGAGACCCTACCTCAAAAAACCAAAAAAGAGGCTGGGCGTGGTGGCGCACGCCTTTAATCCCAGCACTCGGGAGGCAGAGGTAGGAGGATCGCTGAGAGTTCGAGGCCACCCTGAGACCTCATAGTGGATTCCAGGTCAGCCTGAGCCAGAGTGAGACCCTACCTCGGAAAAAAAAAAAAAAAAAAAAAAAAAAAAAAAAAAAAAAAAACCAAAAAAAAAAAAAAAAAAAAACCCCAGTCTGTTGGGCTTACCTCAAAAAAAAAAAAAATTATAAATAGGGCTGGAGAGTAAAATATTAAAAAAATAAAAAAATAAAAAGGTAACTTAAGCCAGGCGTGGTAGCACACACCTTTAATCCCAGCACTTGGGAGGCAGAAATAGGAGGATCACTGTGATTCGAGGCCACCCTGAGACTACACAGTGAATTCCAGGTCAGCCTGGGCTAGAGTGACACCCTACCAAAAACCAAAAAAATAAAAATAAATAAATAAATAAATAAATAAATAAATAAATAAATGGGGCTGGAGAGATGGCTCAGCAATCAAGACACTTGCCTGCAAAGCCTGACAACCTGGGTTCAATTCCCCAGTACCCACATAAAGCCAGATGCACAAAGTATCATATGTGTTTGGATTTCCTTTGCAGTGGCTGGAGACCCTGGTGCACCCATTCTCATTCTGTCTGTGACTCTTCTATCCCTCTCTGCTTGAAAATAAATAAATAAAAATTATTTTTTTAAGCCAGGCATGGTGGCACACGCCTTTAATCCCAGCACTTGGGAGGCAGAGGTAGATGGATCACCGTGAGTTCGAGGCCACCCTGAGACTACATAGTGACTTGCACGTCAGCCTGGGCTAGAGTGAGACCCTACCTCGTAAAACCAAACAATATATATATTTTTTAATTTATAAATAGGGGGCTGGAGAGATGGCTTAGCGGTTAAGGCACTTGCCTGTGAAGCCTAAGAACCTGTGTTCCATTCTCTAGATCCAATGTAAGTCAGATGTAAATGACAGAGTGGAGCAAGGTTGCACATGTGCACTAGGTGGCACACAGCACACACATCTGGAGTTTGATTACAGTGGCTGGAGACCCTGGCACGCCAATTCTCTCTCTCTCTCTCACACACTCTCTCTCTTACACATTAAAAAAAAAAAAAAAGCCAGAGCCAGGCGTGGTGGCTCACGCCTTTAATCCCAGCATCGGGAGGCAGAAGGAGGATCGCCATGAGCCAGGCCACCCTGAGAATACAGAGTGGATTCCAGGTCAGCCTGGGCTTAAGTGAGACCCTACCTCAAAAAAACCAAAGAGGCTGGGGTGGTGAGGACGCCTTTAATCCCAGCACTCGGGAGGCAGAGGTAGGAGGCGCACCCTGAGGCCACCCTGAGACCTCAGAGTGGATTCCAGGTCAGCCTGAGCCAGAATGAGACCCTACCTCGGAAAACCAAAAAAAAAAAAAAAAAAAAAAAAAAAAAAAAAAAAAAAAAAAAAAAAAAAAAAAAAAAACCCCAGTCTGTTGGGCTTACCTCAAAAAAAAAAATTATAAATAGGGCTGGAGAGATGGCTTAGTGGTTAAGGCATTTGCCTGAAAAGCCAAAGGACCCAAGTTTGATTCTCCAAGACCCATGTAAGCCAGAGGCACAAAGTGGTACATGTATCTGGAGTTTGCAGCAGCTAGAGGCCCTGACATGCCCATTCTCTATCTACCCCCCTCTCACTCTCAAAAATAAATAAAATAAAAAGATAAGAAATAAGGGCTGGAGAGATGGCTTAGTGGTTAAGGCAACATGCCTGCAAAGCCTAAGGACCCCAGTTCAATTCTCCAGATCCCACGTAAGCCAGATGCACACATTTGGAGTTTGTTTGCAGTGGCTAGAGGCCCTGGCACACCTATTCTCACTCTTCTTCTCTCTCTTTCCCTCTCTCTGTCTCTAATAAATAAATAAATAAATAAATAAATAAATAAATAAATAAATAAAAATAAAAATCTTTAAAAAAAATAAAGAAGAAATGAAAAGCTGGGCATGGTGGCACATACCTTTAATCCCAGCACTTGTGAGACAGAGGCAGGAGAACCACCATGAGTTTGAGGCCACCCTGAGACTACATGGTGAATACCAGGTCAGCCTGGGCTAGAGTGAGACTCTACATTGAAAAACAAAAAGAGGCTGGAGAGATGGCTTAGCAGTTAAGGAGCTTGCCTGCAAAGCCCAAGAACCCAGGTTTGATTCCCTAGTACCCACATAAGCCAGATGCACAAAGGGGCGCATGCATCTAGAATTTGTTTGCAGTGGCTGGAGGCTCTTGCACACCCATTCTCCCTCTATCTGTCTCCTATCTCTCTCCCTCTCTCTCTCTCTCTGCTTGCAAATAAATAAAATAAAATAAAAATCTGTTTAGAATAGTGATTAGGGTAAAATAGGGAAAGACATTTCAAGCAGTAAATTACCTCCCACACCACCTACAGCAGTGCTGAAAGTTAACACTCCTTGCCTCTGCTCAAGTCTGAGCACTATTATCGTGACAACATTCACATCCTTCAGCCACTGCGGCAAATAAGGGTCACTTATATTTTGTCTATGCTCACCCTTCTCCAAGCTTCTCCAAGACATCAAACACTTCCTCTGGTTGTTTAGTTAAACTATCTTCATCCAACTTTTTCAGCTGCCTGTAAATGAAGAAATATAAGCACAAAATACATTTTACTTGCTAGAAACTAAAAAATAAATTCATCATTTACTTTACAACTAGCATCCTAGGCATTCCTCTACAAAGACTTCACTAGCAAACAACAGCAAAGGCAAGCTAAGACTCTTGTTTCTTGGTTTTGTTTTAAATGCATGTGTGGTGTGCATGTGTGTGCATACATATATTTGTAAGCGTTACGTGTGTACATGCATACGCACATGCATGCATGTGTGCAGGTGCATGCAACACACATATTAAGATCAGAAGTCGAGTTCAGGTGTCTTCATCAATCACTCTCCATCTCTTATTTATTTTTATTCCTTTTTAAAATTATTTATTAGAGACAGAGAGAGGGAGAGAAAGAGAATGGGCACGCCGGGCCTCTGACTAGTGCAAACAAACTCCAGATGCATGTACTATCATGTGCATCTGACTTACTTGGGACCTGGAGAATCAAACCTAGGTCCTTTGACTTTGCAGGCAAACAACTTAGCTGCTAAGCCATCTCTCCAACCCTCTTATTTTCTCATATCTGCAATTTATTGTAATTTTGCTTTTTGACAGATATAACAAAAGACGTTGGGGGCCTCTGATTTTTTTAAATGTTATTTTGTGCCTCCATACCTGGATTTCTGATAAATTTTATTTTTTTAACTTTTTTATTGACAACTTCCATAATTATAGATAATATACCATGAGTGCCTCTAAACAGCTCTGGAAGAACAGATTAAATCTTTTCTAGGTCACATGATGAGCAAAATTAGAACCAGAAGGTGAAGCACCACCAAGAATCTAACTTCAGGGTTGGGGAGACGGTTAAAGGTGATTGCTTACAAAGCCTGACAATCCAGGCTCAATTCCCCAGTACCCACAAAAAGCCAGATATAAAGTGACATATGTGTCTGGAGTTCATCTGCAGTGGCAAGGGGCCCTGGCACACACATACTCTCTTCTACCCACCCCCAAATAAATAAAAGAATCTAATTTCAATTCATGCATATGAATTTTCTGATAACAGAAGCTGTCTAAGCAAGTTCCCCAAATTCCCCGTGGTTGGAAAACTTAAACTGAAACTGAAATGTCATGTAGCTGAAGTGCTGTATTGTGGAGTCAAGCACTAGGCCAATTTTTCAGAATCCATTTAAGTTTTGAAAATCCATGAATTAAAATGGCATAGCTAGCCAGGCGTGAATTCTGTAGTGAGTTCCAGGTCAGCCTGGGCTAGAGTGAGACCCTATCTCACAAAAAAAAAAAAAAAAAAAGAAAGAAAAGAAAGAAAGAAAAAGAAAAAGAAAAAGAAAAGAAAAAGAAAAAGAAAAAGAAAAAGAAAAAGAAAAAGAAAAAGAAGCAGCAGCAGCTATCTCTTCAGATAGATGTCTAATGTCACTTTAACTATGTACGGAAACATGAATTAGGCTGGTAGCTAAGAAACACATAGGATCTTTGTCCTCTATTAGCAAGATTAGGGTTATCTTGTCAAAACAATTAAATTTTTTAAAATTTTTATTTATTTATTCATTTAAGAGCCAGAGAGTGAGTATGGCCACACAAGGGCCTCTTGCCACTGCAAGTGAACTCCAGATGCATGTGCCACTTTATGCATCTGGCTTTACATGGGTACTGGGGAATCAAACCTAGGCTGGCAGGCTTTGCAAACAAGCATCTTTAACCAGTAAGCCATCTCCCCAACCTCCAAAACAAGTAAGTTCTATGGTTAGCACAGAAACGCAAAGTGGAAAGTATCTATTTACACATGAGCAAAAGTGAAAAATGACTTGGCAGCAAAGAGTTTAAATAATGTCCCTAAGACCCACATGAACAGTGATGTACCCTTGACTAGCTGCTGAGACATCCAGGCAGTTCAAATGTGACCGACAATGCTAAGCACTTATAACAAACACGAGATTACAAATTAACATTTTTTTAACTCTACAAACTCTGACAATTATTAACGTGCTTAAGAGTTTGCTAAGGAGTGTGTGTGTGTGTGTGTTCACACAATGGTTTCCTGAAACTACAAATGACAACAAAGAAAAGACAGCTTGCTCAGGAAATGGTGAAATATGGAAGTAGTCCACTGTAAATTTCTTGTGCAGAAAACAGAAAAGCTTTAAACTAGCTAAACAATGCCAATTCTTGTAACAACGAGCTTGAATTAAAAATGGCAAAATCCGGGCTGGAGAGATGGCTTACCAGTTAAGGCATTTGTCTGCAAAGCCAAAGAATCCGGGTTTGACTCTCCAGGACCCACGTAAGCTAGATGCACACGGGGGCTCATGCATCTAGAGTTTGTTTGCAGTGACTGGAGGCCCTGGTGTGCCCATTCTCTCTCTCCCTCTTTCTCTCTCTCAAATAAATAAATAAAAATAAAATAAATAGCAAAATCCACACACACCCTTAATTCAAGCACTGAGGAGGCAGAAGTAGGAGGATTGCCATAAGTCCAAAGCCAGCCTGAAATTACATAGTGAATTCCAGGTCAGATGGGCTACAGCGAGACCCTACCTCAAAAAGAAAAAAATAGCAAAATCCTAAGAAAAAAAACCAACCTGACCACATGAAGCATAAAGCATATACCTACCAACCCTGACACAGAAGGACACTCTTACAGAATTTTTTGAGTAGAGAGAAATGGAGAGCCACTGAAATTCAATGCCCTAACCTGACATTTGAAAAATCACAAGATCCTAAAAATGAAAGTCCAGTGATACCATAAAAACTCCCAACTACAAAATAAAAAGGGCTGAAGTGAAACTCTATTTCTATAAACTCAGAAACTAGAATGAACAGCTCATAAGCCAGGGCTTTTTGGTAAAACCCCCGCTGACATCTGTATAAACAATGGACAATACCTCCTTAATCAAGTAGAACTCAAGTTTATAAACAGCTTATATAAACGAAGTGCCAAAGTGTCTCTTTGAAGTGTTGGCTCTTATAGTTCACCAGAAGCAAAACTCACCATTTCAGCTTCTACAGAGACCACAGAATAACAGAGGAAACTGCCCCTGCCCAGAGACGTTGCAGGATTCTGATAACACTCTGACAAACTTTCTATCGCTGCTCACATACTTCTTTTCAACAATCTAATTGGGGTTTTTGTTTTTTATCTGGAGTTATTTAAAACAATATGAGCTTAAAGGAGCTTCATATCTCTGGTGTAGGAGAATTAAGAGATGGTCAAAAGATATCTGCTAAATAGACCCACTCATGTAATAATGGGAATCACAAACCTCATTAGCTATCTGTGAGTTATCAAATTAAATTAGATTTTATCTAGGACTTGGGGAAATGGCTTGGTGCTTAAAGGTGCTTGCTTGCAAAGCCTGTCGGCCTGTGTTCGATTCCCAAGCCACACAGATAAGCCAGGCACTGTTGTTTTGCAATGGCAAGAGGCCCTAGTGTGTGTGTACGTGAATAAATAAATTTTTATAATAAATAAAATGTATAACTAGGTTAGCCACAGATAAGACTGCCATGGGAAATCTTTTGCTTAAGCAACTCTAAGTCTTCAAGAAACAATACTATCTGTTGGGGGAAATACAAACATTTTCTTCAGTAATGTAGCCCATGCGCATGCAAGCAACCCTACTTTAAACTCAGGAAAACACACACACAGCAGAAGGACTAGTGGACTAGTTAGGAAGAAGGAAGCAGGATGTGTTCCAAAAAAAGTAATGGATGAGTATGCTCAAAATACATTATATGCATGTAAAAAAATGACAAGAAGGCCTGGGGAAATGGCTCAGTGGTTAAAGGCATTTGCTTGAAAAGCCTGACAGCTCAGGTATGGGTCCCCAGTACCAACATAAAGCCAGATGTAAGTGGCACATGTGTCTGGAGTTTGTTTGCAGTGGTAGGAGGCCCTGGCATGCCTACACTTACTCTCTACCTCTCTCTCTCTCTCTCATGAATAAAAATATTATTTTAATATTTTTATTTATTTATTTATTTGAGAGAGAGAGAGAGGCAGAGAGAAAATGGATGTGCCAGGGCCTCCAGCCACATGCACCACCTTGTGCATCTGGCTTACATGGGTCCTGGGGAATTGAACCAAGGTCCTTTGGCTCTGCAGGCAAGTGCCTTTAACCACTAAGCCCAAATAAAAATATTTTTAAACAAATTTTTTTTAAAAAGGAAATTGTAGAAACAGAGAGGGGAAAAAAAAAAAAACAAGAATTATCACCCAAATGGCCTGACTTTAATGACTCAGCTGGGTCCCTAGGTCCTAGGAAGTTTTAGTACTTGCTAGTAATGAACAGGCCTGGCCAATACAAATTTCCTACACTAAACATTGGTGGATGCTCCTGTCCTAAGTCAGATGGTCACAGCATCCCAGGAATGCACTCTAAGCCTTCCATCACACCTTACCTAACAATGGCAACTCACTTTTTAAAATCACTAACTCCTAGGGAAGACACCAACCCATCAGCAGTCACTTAGTCACACACAAATGTCAAACTCATGAACACAAAGAGCATTTCCTGCATTGGGATTGTTAGAAATGCATGCCCTCTGAATCTCTCAAAAGACATCTGGATCTTTCCAAACACAAGTGATGTTTATGAAGTGGTCACTCACAGGTGTCTAGCTAATTCTCAATCCTTCTTATCCCATCTCAGCTCTCAAAAGGCTCAAAATACACACACCTGTACCTCTTTCCAACAGAACTTAAAATAGATTATAAGAAATATAAAAGATAAATTAAAAGGCTGTAATGGGCCGGGTGCGAAAGCACAACACCTTTAATCCCAGCATTTAGGAGGCAGAGGTAGAATCACCATGAGTCTGAGGCCACCCTGAGACTACCCTGAGAATGAATTCCAGATCAGCCTGGGCTAGAGTGAGACCCTACCTACCAAAAAAAAAAAAAAAAAAAAGCTTTAATGATAATAAAATTGCCAGGCCTGGTGGCTCACGCTTGTAATCCCAGCATGCAGGAGGATTAGGCAAAAAGACTGCTATAAATTTAAGACTAGCCTGTGCTACATAGTGAATTTGAGGCCAGTCTGGGCTATAGTGTGAAACCCTGTCTTAAACAAAACAACAAAACAAAAAGGCAATAAAATTAATTGTGTTCCCCACAGCTCTCATTTATATATTGAAACATGAACTCTTAGGACCTCAGAATATGACACTATTTGAAGATAGAACCATTAAAGAGATAAAATGAGGTCATATGAGTGGGACCTTATCAAACATGACGGTGACTTTGTAAGAGGAAGAGATGAGAACACAGACAAGCACAAGGGAAGACATACTAGCAGGCCATGTGCAAGCCAAAGGGAGAGGTTTCAAAAACTAAGCTGCCAACACACTCGTTTCAGACTTCCAGCCTCCAGACAGTGAGAAATTTAATTTGTTTAAATCAACTTACTCAAGTATGTTTCTTGTTACACCAGTCCTAACCAATTAATACAAAAAAAAAAAAAAAAAAAAAAAAAAACCACTCTGCTGAAAATTAAAATTAGGCACCCCATAGTTATAATGAGCAGGAGCACAAGAGATCCAAGAATTCGATCCTGCAATGTCTCTTGCGCTTTATTACAGTTTCTAAAATCCAAACAGCATAGGGATGAGTATGTCAAAAGCAAAAAGGTTTATCCCATGCCCAAACCTTTACAACAAAAAGAGAAGGGAAAAATAAAAACTCAGATTCTTTATTCTCATTTCAATTAAAGAAAGGACTTGGAGGGCTAGAGGGATGCCTTAGCGGTTAAGGCATTTGCCTGCAAAGCCAAAGGACCCAAATTTGATTCCCCAGGACCCACGTTAGCCAGATGCTCAAGGTGGCACATGCACCTGGAGTTCGTTTGTGGTGGCTGGAGGCCCTGGCGCGCCCATTCTCTCTCTCTCTCTCCCTCTATCAAATAAATTAAATAAATAAATAAGTAAGTACGTAAGTAAAAGGCCTTGGAGGCTGGAGAGATGGCACGAAGTCTAAAGACTAGAGTTCGCTTCCCCAGTACCCACATAAAGCCAGATGCTCAAACGTGGCACATGCATCTAACTGGAGTTTGTTTGCAGTGGTTAGACACTGTGGTGTGTCCATTCTTTCCCTCTCTCTTCTCCTCTCCTCTCTCTCTGCTTGCAAATAAATACATAAAAATATAAAAAAGTTTTTAAAGGCCTTGGAAAAAAGAAAATAAAGAACAAGCCAGACATGGTGGTACAGTTCAAGGCCATCATGAGACTACATAGTGAATTCCAAGTCAGCCTGGGCTAGAGAAAGACCCTATTTCAAAACCAAAAAAAAGAGGGATGGAGAGATGGCTTAGCAGTTATACGCTTGCCTGTGAAGCCTAAGGACCCTGGTTGGAGGCTTGATTCCCCAGGACCCATGTAAGCCAGATGCACAAGGTGGTGCATGCATCTGGAGTTTTTGCAGTGGCTGGAGGCCTTGGTGAGCCCATTCTCTCTCTCTCTGCCTCTTTCTTGCTCTGTCACTCTGAAATAAATAAATAAGCCAGGCATGGTGGCGCACGCCTTTAATCCCAGCACTCAGGAGGCAGAGGTAGGAGGATAGCCAAGAGTTCAAGGCTACCCTGAGACTACATAGTGAATTCCAGGTCAGCCTGGGCTACAGTGAGACCCTACTTGAGAAAGAAAGAAAGAAATTAATTCAGAAAATGACGAGTATCCATTCAAACATGGGTCATTAAGATACTGTAGTATCTGCTAACAAATACATACACAATGACCTGTGAATAAGGGATTTCCAGAGAGACATCAGAGTTAAGGCGTTGAGAGCAAGGACTTTGGACCAGACCATCTAGATATTAAAATCCCAACTGTGCCTTTTATTGGCTATAGGACCTTCAAAAAATTACCAGCCTCTCTGTCTGTGCTTATCATCTGTAAAAATAAAGGATATAAGGATTATTCTCCTTATATGGGCAACGGTGAGGGTCAGGTGAATACGTTGAACCATATGAAACTGGCATTCTTGCAGGTCAAGAATAGTCAAAAATCAGTAATTTCGTGTGGTTTAGCAGGGGACATAGAAAGCTCTTAAAACAGTGGCTGATACCCGTAAGTTCTCTATGAGTGTAATAACCGTGGCTACTCCCAGTCTCAGCGGACTACCCTAGGAGAATCATGAGACTATCTCAACAAGCCATTTGCTTTCTGCCAGGTTCGTGCATTTCACACAACCCCAAGAGTGCTACCCTGGCTTTTCATCCCTTCGCCTCACCTCTCCGTTTTGCCTGGCACTCCCACACACTTGAACACTTCCTATTTTAAGAGGTCATTCTGCTGCAGGAAGTCAAATGTCTTCTCGGTGAAACAGAAGTTTTTAACTATGCACCTCAGAGGTTTAAACACGACTCCCCTTCAGTCTCTACTCCCTGCCTCTCTGAAGGCGAGCCTGGTTGTCCGCAGGGGAAAATCAGTAACCCAATGGCAACCAATCCAAGAGGTGAGACTTTCCACCATCATTATCTTGATGAGAAGTTCTAGAAGCTTGAAAAGGATACAGTCTGGCTGGATCCACACTGCGTCTAACCTCTTCTGTCTAAACTTCACCTGGCCCATCCTGAGATGTTGTTTCCTTATCTAACCTCCCAATGTTGAGTTTTGAAGGGCTGCGGAGGATGTAAGAAAATTAGGTAGGAACTCAGATATAAGTAAAGAAAGATTTAAAAAAAAAAAAAAAGGAAAGACCGATGCATGCCATCATCATCCCCGAGATGACCACCTCGTCAATGCTATCCTCCACGACCGCTCTCTGTGGCTCAGACCCTCGACTTTTCTTCCGCACGACTTCAGCCTCAGAAGCAACTTCCCCAATGCACCCCGAGGTGAGCCCCGGGATCCTCGGGCGGTCCCCCTCGCTCAGCAGGTGCTCCCCGAGCAGGGTCCCGCCTCGCCGCGCGGGTCCCAGCGCTCGGCGGGTTCCGGGGGGCGGAGGGGGGGATCGCGCACAGGTGTCTCCCCCACCCCGACCTCAGCAAGTTCCCGCCTTGTCCAGGGCACCCCTGCCCCCAGCTCACCTGCGAGGCGGGTTCCTCAGCTGCACCGTCTCCATGACGCTGCCCGCAGCCACCCAGGCTGGCTCACTGCTCCATCCTCCGCCCGACCTCCCCCAGCCAGCCCCACACACCCTCCCACACACTTCCGCTTTCCGCCCCTACCGGAAGCGGCGTGCAGGCAGCCCGGTGGGGCGGGGCCAGGAAGGGACGCCGAGCGAGGGTCACGTGGGGCCGCGGCGCGCAGATCCACAACCTGGAAACGGAGCCCGCTCCTCCCGAGTGCCCTCTAGCGGCTCAGCTGTGTCAGCGACGCTGTCTGCTGCAGATGCTGCGGGCCCCACATCCGCATCCCGAGCCACTGTCGGCCTGAGGGTTCCCCCATTGCTCAAGGTAGTGATGCTTCTAGCCCCGCGAGTCCCCCCACACCTGCTCAGAACTGCTCGTTCTGAAGCCTGTTTCTACACAGCCAAGCCTGGAGGTGTCTGTGCTTTCTACTGCACACCTGCTTAATTCGGGTAGCTTACAAACACACAATGGCAAATGCAGTGTGCTTGTTTGTTTGTTTGTTTGTTTGAGAGAAAGAGAGAGAATGGGTGCACCAGGGCCTCCAGCCGCTGCAAGCAAGCTCCAGATGCATGTGCCACCTTGGGCATCTGGCTTACTTGGATACTGAGGACTCAAACCTGGATCGTTAGGTTTTGTAGGCAAGCGCCTTAACTGCTGAGACATCCCTCTAGACCAAATAACCGCCACTTCTAGGGTTTTATGCCCCACTTCTGGGGTTTTCTACACAATGGACTGACATCGTGACTTTCTTTTTCACAGTATGATCTGCCCATAATACTGGAAAAATGCCTGTAGTGGTGTCAAAAGCATATATATAGTAGCCACTAGTGACCTGTGACGAGAGTCATTAAAAAACTGAATTTTCGGGCGTCATGGTGCACGCCTTTAATCCCAGCACTGGGGAGGCAGAGGTAGTAGAATCACCATGAGTGAGACCCTACCTCGGGGGGAAAAAAAGCTGAATTTTAATTTCATTTAAGGGCTGGAGGGATGGCTTAGCTGTTAAGGTGTTTGCCTGCAAAGCCAAAGGACCCAGGTTCAATTCCCCAGGACCCACCTTAGCCAGATGCATAAGGGGGCGCATGCGCCTGGAGTTCCTTTACAGTGGCTGGAGGCCCTGGTGCCCATTCTCTCTCTCTCTGTCTGTCAAATAAATAAATAAATAATATTGATTTCATTTAAATTATTTAATTCAAATTTTTAAATAACCTCTGCCAATCAAGCAGGAGGTGTCTTTGATATTTTGGAATTTTCTTCTCAGACTTTATCATCTCATTAAGATCACATTTAGGGACTGAGAGATTGCTCAGTGGTTAAAGCACTTGCTTGCAAAGTCTAACGCCTGAGTTTGATTCCCCAGTAGTAACATAATGCCAGATGCACAATGCACAAGGTGGCTGGCACATGTGTCTGGAGTTCATTTGCAGCAACTGGAGGCCCTGGAGCACCCAGCCTCTCTCTCTGTCTCTCTCCCAGGAGTGGTGGCACATGCTTTTACTCCCAGCACTCAGGAATCAGAGGTAGAAGAATCACTGTGAGTTTGAGGCCAGCCTGACACTACATAGTGAATTCCAGATCAGCCTGGGCTAGAGTGAGACTCTACCTCAAAAAAGATCACATTTCAGCACTCGGGAGACACAGGTAGCAGGATCACCATGAATCTGAGGCCACCTTGAGACTACATAGTGAATTCCAGATCAGCCTTAGCTACAGTGAGACCCTACCTCAAAAAACAAAAACAAAAAAATCACATTTAATATTTATTCAGCTGTTTGGGAAGGAATAATTTCAAGTATGGGCTAATACAACCAGTATCATTGGACAGATTACTTTTTCTTTTTAAACATTTCTTTCCAGTGTTAATCATTTCTTTAGACAGTATCTCCATCCTCCAGTTAGGTAACTAGACAGGCCTTAGCAGCTTGAAGTCAGCTTTGCCTTTCCTTAGAATGTAAAATACCAGGCAGAGGTAGGAGGATTACCATAAATTCGAGACCACCCTGTGACTACCTAGTGAATTTCAGGTCAGCCTGAGCTAGAGTGAGACCCTACTTCTAAAAAACAAAATAAAACAAAAAGAATGCAAAATACCATACGAGCTGGGCATGGTGGCACACGCCTTTGATCCCAGCACTGGGGAGGCAGAGGTAGGAGGATCGCTGTGAGTGCAAGGCCACCCTGAGACTACATAGTGAATTCCAGGTCAGCCTGAGCTAGAGTGAAACCCTATGAAAAAAAAAAAAGAAAGAAAGAAGGGAAGGGAAGGGAAGGGAAGGGAAGGGAAAAAGAAACTACAGGCTACTTTTAGAATCATCTGTGGCATTCTTGCCCCAGTGAGTTCTAGGCCAGCCTGAGACTACATAGTGAATTCCAGGTCGGCCTGGGCTAGAGCAAGATCCTACCTCAAAAAAGAAAAAAAATAGCAAAATCCTAAGTGGGAAAAAAAATCAAAATCTGACCATATGAAGAAAGTTTTTTAAAAATTGGAGGAGTGACTGGTAGAGAGACATCAGATGGGGGGAGAAATAGGAACAAGGTTTTTTTTTTTTTTTTTTTAAATAGGTAGTTATGTACAAGGCCCAAAGAGAGGGAATGAGAAGATGCAAGCTTGCGTGTTCTGGCGAAGTTGGCATCTGATCCAGTCCCATCCACCATGGCTATGAACAATTCTTCAGCAACAGCGCCCCCTACTGCTGTCCCAATCTGGCACACTTTAGTCGCTGGTCCCTCTTGGTCCAGCCCTTTAAATCCAAAAACCAATCAGCTCTTTCCCTTACCCACCTGAGCCTGCCAGTAAAGCCTATCCTAATGAACTATAAAAAGGCTTGCCATGTGGGCAGGGGTCCTGACCGCTCATTTTCTTCCTGACATCTGAACTTCCAGGTCTCTGCTCTCAGACAGGCTCCCAAGGCAGGGTCTCGCTCTAGCTCAGGCTGACCTGGAATTCACTATGTAGTCTCAGGGTAGCCTTGAACTCACAGTGATCCTCCTACCTCTGCCTCCCGAGTGATGGGATTAAAGGCGTGCACCACCACGCCTGGTTCTGTTTTTGGGTTTTCAAGTTAGGATCTCACACTAGCCCAGGCTGGCCTGGAATTCACTATGTATTCTCCCGGTGGTCTCAAACTCAAGACGATCTTCCTACCTCTGCCTCCCAAGTGCTGGGATTAAAGGTGTGCACCACCATGCCTGGCTAATTTTAAAACGTTTAATTTTTTAAAATTTATTTATGAGAGAGAGAAGGCACCCCAGGGCCTCTAGCCACTGCAAACATACTCCAGACACATGAGCCACCATGTGCATCATAGGTTCTGGAGAGTCAAACATGGGTCCATAGGCTTCACAGGCCCTGGCTTGTGTTTTGACAGGTTCACCGTACCATCCAGTCTGGCCTTGAACTCACAATCCTGCCTCAGAATCCTAAGTGCTGGAAATATAAACCTGCACCAGCACACACAGCTGTTTTTCATTGTTTCTATTTTATTTTCAAGGTAGGGTCTCACTATAGTCCAGGCTGACCTGGAATCACAATGTAGTCTCAGGGTGGCTTTGTCCTCACAGAGATCCTCCTACCTCTGCCTCCTGAGTACTGAGATTAAAGGCATGTGCCACCACGCCGTACTGCTTCTATTTTAATTTATTTATTTGAGAGAGGGAGAGAGGCAGAGAGAGAGAGAATGGGTGCGCCAGGTTCCAGCTACTGCAAACAAACTCCAGATGCATGTGCCACCTTGCGCATCTGGCTTACGTGGGTCCTGGGGAATTGTTTTTGTTTTGTTTTTCAAGGTAGAGTCTCACTCTAGTCTAAGCCTTGAACTCATGGCAATCCTCCTACCTCTGCCTCTCAAGTGCTAGGATTAAAGGTGTGCGCCACCATGCCTAGCGGTCCTGGGGAATTGAACCGAGGTCCTTTGGCTTTGTAGGCAAGTGCTTTAACTGCTAAGCCATCTCTCCAGCCCTATGTTTTTTGTTTGTTTGTTTGTTTGTTTGTTTTGGTCATGGCATATAATTTTTTATTTATTTTATATTGACAACTTCCTTAATTGTAGACAATATCCCATGGTACTTCCCTCCTTCCCCCCTCTTTCCCTTTTGAAACTCCACTCTTCATCATATTCCCATCCCTCTCAATCAGTCTCTCTTTTAATTTTGATGTCATCATCTCTTCCTCCTATTAGGATGGTCTTATGTAGGTAGTGTCAGGCACTGTGAGGTCATGGATGTCCAGGCCATTTTGCGTCTGGAGGAACACGTTGTAAGGAGTCCTATCCTTCCTTTGGCTCTTACATTCTTTCTTCCACCTCTTCCACAATGGACACAGAGCCTTGGAAGGTGGGTTAGAAATGTTTCAGTGCTGAGCACTCCTCTGTCCCTTCTTCTTAGCACCATGGTGCCTTCTGAGTCATCCCAAGGTTACTGCCATCTGAAAAGAGAAACTTCTCTAACCAAAAGTGAGAATAGCATTAATATATGGGTACGGGCATTAAGAGAACTGTTACTGGGCAGTTTGGTGAGCATAGTATATACATTTATACCAGCAGATGTTACACCCCTAGGGCTCAGGACAACCCCTGTTGTAGGTTTTCAGTATCAGGGATGTAATTCCCTCCCATGGAATGCGCCTTCAGTCCAATTAGAGAGCAGATGGTTTCCCCCATAACAGACGTGCCACTATTGCACCTGTTGGCTCATTTGGACTGTTTAGCACTTGCAGCGTTCACTATTGAGTATCTTCACTGGTGTTTTCTCTCTCCTATTGAACTGCATGCAGCACAGCTTTTTCCAGCTTTCTCTCAGCTGGTCCACATGGAGGAGGCTTTCAGCTCAGCTCCAGCAGGATTTCTCAGTGATTTTGCAGTCCAAGTACGTGGAGTCTTCAGCAATAGGGTCTTACCATCTATTCCTAATGGAAAACCAAAGTCCAGCCCTATTTTTAAAAATTTTTATTTGGTAGAAAGAGAGACGGGTCCCTCCAGGGCCTCGTGACACTGTAAATGAACTCCAGATGCATGGACTACTTTGTGCATCTGGCTTTGAGTACTGCAAAATTGAACCCCGGCCTTCAAGATTGGGAAGCAAGCGTCTAACTACCAGCCATCTCTCTAGCCCTATTTATTTTTAAAAATTATTCATCTGTACATGTGGGGTGAAGGAGCTGAAAATGGACTGCAGACGCTTGGGCCACTTTTTGCATCCTGCTTACGTGGGCAGCTTGGGCACTGACCCTGGCTGGTAGGTTTTGCAAGCAAGCCCTCTCCCAGCCCTCTTTTCTAAATTAGGGTACAGTTTTGCTTTCTTAACCGCTAAGCCATCTCTCTAGCCCCTAGTTTTGCTTTCCTTCTAGCACTAATCAGCTTATGAAATTAGCGTCTTGCTACCCACCCCCACCCCCCTCCAGATCATAAACTCTATGAGGGAAAAGATAGGGCCTAGTTAATAGAATCCCAGGCACAGCTGCAGCCACCATCCACCGGGGACCAGAGGTTCCAAACTGAGCATGCGCGAGGGGCGAGGGGGCGGGCTCTCCGGGCCACGCGTTCGCCAAGCCCCGCCCCCTCCGCGGCCGGTCCGCTGCGGGATCGAAGGGCTCGCCGCCGCCGGTGCTTCCGCCCGGAAACCCTTGGCGCACGACTCAGGGAGGGAAACGGCGGTGTTCCCATCACCATCGCCCCGCCGTGAGCCGACCCTCCCGGGGATGGCCCCAAACTCGGACTCAGTGGGAGGGCTCCGCGCTGCCGGCAACCAGAGCTTCCGCAACGGCCAGTACGCCGAGGCCTCGGCGCTGTACGAGCGCGCGCTGCGGCTGCTGCAGGCGCGAGGTAGGAGCCGGCCCACGGCCGCCGGGGCTCCCTCCTGCCCTCTCTCCCTCCGCCACCCCGGTCTTCCAGAGGTTTCCTTGAACGCCCGGTTCCAGCCGCCCCGCCCCTTCCGGACCTTAGCATCCTACGAGAAACTTCCTCGGCCCTGTTTTCCCCCCACCTTCTAACCGCTCTCGGGGCTCGTGCTGGCCCCTGGAGATACCCTGGGACCCCTCTTTGCACTCGGCTGTTCATTTGACCATTCAGTCCGATGGGGCTGGGAAGAGGCTGGCTTGCAATTAAACGAGCATCTGCCCAGCATCCTATCGAATACTGGCTGTTATCTAACGACATAGAGAAGGTCCCTTCAAGGATCGGAATTTCTTCTGGTTTTTTTTTGTTTTTAAATTAAAAAAAATTTTTTTTCACTTATTTATTAGAGAGAGAATGGGAGCGCCAGGGCCTCCAGCCACTGCAAAGGAACTCCAGACACATGCGCCCCTTGTGCATCTGCCTTACTTGGGTCCTGGGGAATTGAACCTGGGTCCTTTGGCTTTGCAGGCAACCGCCTTAATCGCTAATCCATCTCTCCAGCCCTGTTTTAATTTTTGCTTTTTCGAGGTAGGGTTTCGTTCTAGCCCACGCTGACCTGGAATTCACTATATAGTCTCAGGCTGGCCTCGAACTCACAGTGATCCTCCTACCTCGGCCTCAAAGTGCTAAGGATCAAAGGCCATGGGCCACCACACCTGGCTTCTTTATCCTTTTTCTTTTTTCTTTCTTGTTTTTCTTTTTTTTTCTTTTCTTTCTTTTTTTTTTTTTTTTTTTTTGATTTTTCAAGGTAGGATCTCACCTTAGCTCAGGCTGACCTGGAATTTACTCTGTAGTCCCAGGGTGGCCTCGAACTCATGGTGATCCTGCTACCTCTGCCTCCCGAGTGCTGAGATTAAAGGCGTGCGCCACCATGCCCTGCTGCTTTTTTTTTTTTTTTTTTGGTTTTTCGAGGTAGGGTCTCACTCTGGCTCAGGCTGACCTGGAATTCACTATGCAGTCTCAGGGTGGCCTTGAACTCTTGGCGATCCTCCTACCTCTGCCTCCCGAGTGCTGGGATTAAAGGCAGCGCCACCATGCCCGGCTCTGTCTTCTTTTTTTCTTTTTTTTTTTTTTTTTGGGTAGGGGTCTCACTATAGCCAAGGCTGACCTGAAATTCACTACATGGTCTCAGGGTGGCCTGACCTCATGGCGATCCTCGTGCCTCTGGTGCTGGGATTAAAGGCGTGCACTGGTACTTCCCTCCTTCCCCCCTCTTTCCCTTTTGAAACTCCACTCTTCATCATATCCCATCCCTCTCAATCAGTCTCTCTTTTAATTTTGATGTCATCATCTCTTCCTCCTATTAGGATGGTCTTATGTAGGTAGTGTCAGGCACTGTGAGGTCATGGATGTCCAGGCCATTTTGCGTCTGGAGGAACACGTTGTAAGGAGTCCTATCCTTCCTTTGGCTCTTACATTCTTTCTTCCACCTCTTCCACAATGGACACAGAGCCTTGGAAGGTGGGTTAGAAATGTTTCAGTGCTGAGCACTCCTCTGTCCCTTCTTCTTAGCACCATGGTGCCTTCTGAGTCATCCCAAGTTACTGCCATCTGAAAAGAGAAGCTTCAATAACCAAAAGTGAGAATAGCATTAATATAGGGGGGTGGGCATTAAGAGAACTGTTATTAGGCAGTTTGGTGAGCATAGTATATACATTTATACCAGCAGATGTTACACCCCTAGGGCTCAGGACGACCCCTGTTGTAGGTTTTCAGTATCAGGGATGTAATTCCCTCCCATGGAATGGGCCTTCAGTCCAATTAGAGAGCAGATGGTTTCCCCCATAACAGACGTGCCACTATTGCACCTGTTGGCTCATTTGGACTGTTTAGCACTTGCAGCGTCCACTATTGAGTATCTTCACTGGTGTTTTCTCTCTCCTATTGAACTGCATGCAGCACAGCTTTTTCCAGCTTTCTCTCAGCTGGTCCACATGGAGGAGGCTTTCAGCTCAGCTCCAGCAGGATTTCTCAGTGATTTTGCAGTCCAAGTACGTGGAGTCTTCAGCAATAGGGTCTTACCATCTATTCCTAGTGGAAAACCAAAGTCCAGCCCTATTTTTAAAAATTTTTATTTGGTAGAAAGAGAGACGGGTCCCTCCAGGGCCTGGTGACACTGTAAATGAACTCCAGATGCATGGACTACTTTGTGCATCTGGCTTTGAGTACTGCAAAATTGAACCCGGCCTTCAAGATTGGGAAGCAAGCGTCTAACTACCAGCCATCTCTCTAGCCCTATTTATTTTTAAAAATTATTCATCTGTACATGTGGGGTGAAGGAGCTGAAAATGGACTGCAGACGCTTGGGCCACTTTTTGCATCCTGCTTACGTGGGCAGCTTGGGCACTGACCCTGGCTGGTACGTTTTGCAAGCAAGCCCTCTCCCAGCCCTCTTTTCTAAATTAGGGTACAGTTTTGCTTTCTTAACCGCTAAGCCATCTCTCTAGCCCCTAGTTTTGCTTTCCTTCTAGCACTAATCAGCTTATGAAATTAGCGTCTTGCTACCCACCCCCACCCCCCTCCAGATCATAAACTCTATGAGGGAAAAGATAGGGCCTAGTTAATAGAATCCCAGGCACAGCTGCAGCCACCATCCACCGGGGACCAGAGGTTCCAAACTGAGCATGCGCGAGGGGCGAGGGGGCGGGCTCTCCGGGCCACGCGTTCGCCAAGCCCCGCCCCCTCCGCGGCCGGTCCGCTGCGGGATCGAAGGGCTCGCCGCCGCCGGTGCTTCCGCCCGGAAACCCTTGGCGCACGACTCAGGGAGGGAAACGGCGGTGTTCCCATCACCATCGCCCCCGCCGTGAGCCGACCCTCCCGGGGATGGCCCCCAAACTCTCGGACTCAGTGGAGGGGCTCCGCGCTGCCGGCAACCAGAGCTTCCGCAACGGCCAGTACGCCGAGGCCTCGGCGCTGTACGAGCGCGCGCTGCGGCTGCTGCAGGCGCGAGGTAGGAGCCGGCCCACGGCCGCCGGGGCTCCCTCCTGCCCTCTCTCCCTCCGCCACCCCGGTCTTCCAGAGGTTTCCTTGAACGCCCGGTTCCAGCCGCCCCGCCCCTTCCGGACCTGAGCATCCTACGAGAAACTTCCTCGGCCCTGTTTTCCCCCCACCTTCTAACCGCTCTTGGGGCTCGTGCTGGCCCCTGGAGATACCCTGGGACCCCTCTTTGCACTCGGCTGTTCATTTGACCATTCAGTCCGATGGGGCTGGGAAGAGGCTGGCTTGCAATTAAACGAGCATCTGCCCAGCATCCTATCGAATACTGGCTGTTATCTAACGACATAGAGAAGGTCCCTTCAAGGATCGGAATTTCTTCTGGTTTTTTTTTGTTTTTAAATTAAAAAAAATTTTTTTTCACTTATTTATTAGAGAGAGAATGGGAGCGCCAGGGCCTCCAGCCACTGCAAAGGAACTCCAGACACATGCGCCCCTTGTGCATCTGCCTTACTTGGGTCCTGGGGAATTGAACCTGGGTCCTTTGGCTTTGCAGGCAACCGCCTTAATCGCTAATCCATCTCTCCAGCCCTGTTTTAATTTTTGCTTTTTCGAGGTAGGGTTTCGTTCTAGCCCACGCTGACCTGGAATTCACTATATAGTCTCAGGCTGGCCTCGAACTCACAGTGATCCTCCTACCTCGGCCTCAAAGTGCTAAGGATCAAAGGCCATGGGCCACCACACCTGGCTTCTTTATCCTTTTTCTTTTTCTTTCTTGTTTTTTCTTTTTTCTTTTTCTTTTTCTTTCTTTTTTTTTTTTTTTTTTTTTTTTTTTTGATTTTTCAAGGTAGGATCTCACCTTAGCTCAGGCTGACCTGGAATTTACTCTGTAGTCCCAGGGTGGCCTCGAACTCATGGTGATCCTGCTACCTCTGCCTCCCGAGTGCTGAGATTAAAGGCGTGCGCCACCATGCCCTGCTTCTTTTTTTTTTTTTTTTTTTGGTTTTTCGAGGTAGGGTCTCACTCTGGCTCAGGCTGACCTGGAATTCACTATGCAGTCTCAGGGTGGCCTTGAACTCTTGGCGATCCTCCTACCTCTGCCTCCCGAGTGCTGGGATTAAAGGCGTGCGCCACCATGCCCGGCTCTGTCTTCTTTTTCTTTCTTTTTTTTTTTTTTTTGGGTAGGGTCTCACTATAGCCAAGGCTGACCTGAAATTCACTACATGGTCTCAGGGTGGCCTGACCTCATGGCGATCCTCGTGCCTCTGGTGCTGGGATTAAAGGCGTGCACCACCACACCTGGCAAATTCGAGTCTTTTCAGAGATTCAAGCTACTCTCTCCTTCCCTCCTCTCCCCCACCCAAGCCCTCTTTGGGCACACTTCCTCACATCAGCTCCACTTCATGAATTTGCTGAGGAGCCTAGGGAACTGTTGTTTCTACCATTTTCTTAATTTTTTTTTTCATTTTTTAAAAACTTTTTGGTTTTGAGGCAGAATCTCACTGTATCCCCTGCTGACAAGTAACTAGCTCCAGGCTGGCCTTAAACTCACAATGATCCTCCCTACCTCAGCTTCCTGAGGGCTGGGATTAAAGGCGTGCACCACTATGCCAGGCTCATTCTCTTAAGTTTTTAAAATATTTATTTACTTGAGAAAGAGAATGAATAAGAATGATGTGTCAGGGCCTCTTGCCACTGTAAACGAACTGCAGACACATATGCCACTTTGTGCATCTGGCTCTACTTGGATATGGGAGAATCAAACCTGGGCATCAGTCAGGCTTTGCAAGCAAGTGCCTTTAACTACTGAGCTGTCTTCCCAGTTCCAGTTTTACAAATTTTTGTTTTATTTTTGAGGTAGAGTCTCACTCTAGGCTGGAATTCACTATGTAGTTTAAGGCTGGCCTTGAACTCACAGCAATCTTCCTACCTCTGCCTCTCGAGACTGCTGGGATTAAAGGTGTATGCCACCATGCCTGGCTTAAAAAAAAAAATTATATATATTTGCAAGTAAAAAGAGAAAGAACAGGTGCTCCAGGGCCTCCTGTTGCTGCAAATGAACTCCAGACACTTAATTGCTCTTGGGTCTCTAGCTGCTGCAAATGGATTCCAGACACGTGTTACTTTATGCATCCGGCTTTATGTGGATACTGGGGAATTGAACTCAGGTCATTAGGTTTACCATTAACAGCTAAACCATCTCTCCAGTCCCATTTTCTTTAATTTTGAATCCCGGTCTATCCACAACACACATCTGGCCTGGAAAAGTTGTGCTTCTGAATGGGTTTATTCTGGGACCTAGAATAGTTGGCCTGATGTTGACATTTAGTAGTGACCAGAGTCTGGATGTGATCCTGCCACGGGTTTTCTAGGTAAGTGTGCAAATCCCTTGGAAGGAGCACAGGAAACATTGTAGGACAAGGAACCCAGGCCAAGCTCACGGGCTTAGAGGATGTGAGTGTCCTGGTCAGGGTCATGAGCTGTTAACAAGTTCTCACGCCCTTCCAGCCGCCCCTGAAGCTTGTGGATAGCAATGCTTTGGGGACTTGAGCTGGATTATGTGTTTTGAGTACTTGTACTGGCTACAGTACAGGGAGAGGATGTATTTTATTTATCTGGCAGGATAAGAGGGAAGGCTATTAATTTATTATGTTTGTTATTGTTAGGATTGAATGAAAGATATCAGATACCACCATGGTATCATGATATTCAGTGAATGAAGTTGCAGAAGAGTGGGCCATACATTAGCACTTGGGAAAAACTTTTTTTTTAAATATTTTTTTAAAGGCTGATTATTTATTTATTTATTTATTTATTTATTTTATTTATTTATTTATTTATTTTGGAGAGAGACAGAGAGGGAGAGGGAGACAGAGATTTGGGCGCGCCAGCAGTCTCTCAGCTGCTGGGAACGAAATCCAGATGTGTGCGCCCCCTTGTGGGAAAGTGCGGCATTGCGCCCTTGCGTCACTGAATCTGGCTAAACGTGGTACCTGGAGATTGGAACCGGGTTCTTAGGCTTAGGAGGAGGCAGGCGCCTTAACCGCTAAGCCATCTCTCCAGCTTTTTTTTTTTTGGGGGGGGGGTTTCGAGGTAGGGTCTCACTCTAGCCCAGGCTGACCCGGAATTCACTATGTAGTCTCAAGCTGCCCTCAAACTCACGGTGATCCTCCTACCTCTGCATCCCGAGTGCTAGGATTAAAGGCGCCACACCTGGCTACTTGGGAAAAACTTTAATAAACATAAATGGTATTGTGTATGCTTAGATAATAAAAGGCTGGGTGTGGTGGTGCACACCTTTAGTCCCAGCATTCAGGAGGCAGAGGTAGGAGGATCACTGTGAGTTTGAGGGCAGCTTGAGACTACATAGTGAATTCCGGGTCAGCCTGGGCTAGAGTGAGACCCTACCTTGAAAAACCAAAGTAAATAAAATAAATAAAAATCATTATGGTCACAATGAAGACCTTGGCTTCTGTGACTCCTAAAGATAAGGATTGTAAAGAAACAGTAATTCTTTCTTTGGGTAGCTCCAGTTCTTAGTGAATTCTCCAGTCCCGGCAAACTCAGCTCAGTTCTCACTTCCTGGTAAAGTCATTGACCTAATCAGGTAGACTACCCTGTGGCTTGTTTCCCTCCAATTTACAGTCACTCCTTATTCCAGGCATTTGTTTCCCCTCCCCCCTCCTCCCATAGGGTCTTACTCTAGGCCAGGCTGACCTCGAACTCACTGCAGTTCCAGGCTGGCCTCAAACCCACAGTGATCCACCTACCTCTGCCTTCCAAGTGCTGGATTTAAAGGCGTGCGCCACCATGCCCGGCATTCTTTCTTTTACTTTTTAGCGAGTTTACATGTATTTTGTAAGAAAATTAATCACATGCACAGGTGGTTACAGCATGGCAGGAAGCCAGCTACCTCATGCTTATTCTTATCCTTTGCCTGGTACCAGGTTCAGTGTTAAAGTGCATGAATGAAGAGATGCTTGGGTGGTTCCCTGTGAATGGTAGAGAGTGTAGTGTTCTCATTGTAATGACAGGAACGGCGAATATGCCAGCCCTTGTGGGCATACAAGCTGTCTTGCTGCTGTTCCCCGAAGCCTAGAGAGCCTCAGGTGTGAAGTGCGTTCCCGAGTCCTTGGACACCTGTTTCCCCAAGTGATGATCATCTTGCTTTTCCTGCCTCCACCTGAGCAGGCTCTGGAGACCCTGGAGAGGAAAGTGTCCTGTACTCCAACCGTGCAGCGTGTCACTTGAAGGATGGGAACTGCACAGACTGCATCAAAGATTGTACTTCGTAAGTAGTTCAGGGCAACTTTGGGGTGCCTGAAGGTTTCTTCAGAAGGAGCCCGCCATATTTACCTGTGACAGGTATTGGGAAGTATCACGAAGCATCACCTTAAAATGAAAGGCTCCATCAGTTCTCTCTTGTCTTTGGAGATTCAGCTCTCTGCTACTGAAAAGAGTCGAAGGTGAAGTTGGAAGTAGGCGTTAAAGTCTTTGTGAGACTTGGGATGTGGGATGAGGTAGAGTTGCAAACCAATGACTGGTTTGCCCTGGTGCTTTCCCAGGATAGATGTGGAAAGGAGGAATAGCCGTTAATATGTTGAGGACACTGAACAAATTTTTGTATCTCTTGCCTTCTTAAGTTAGACTAACACACCTTTGTTCATCATGCTAGATTAGGATACATCCCCCAACTGAGTTCTCAGCTCTGTCATGTTGCCTTAAATGTGTTCCCTGGGGATAGGTGGGGTGAGAGTGCTTTTTGCTCTGGGCGGTAAGTTTATCCTCCTTCCCAGCCAGAACTAAGTTGCTGAAGATTGGGACAGTAAAATGACTTGCCTGGATGCCCACAGCTAGTGGTGGCAGATAGACTCCAGGGCAGCCCAGGCTCTCTCCCACATCTGTTTTACTCCCACTGGACCACGGTGCAGAAACATGGTGAAGCTGTAAGCCCTTGCTTTTCATCTTGGACTTGAAGCTATGAAAATTGATGCTCATACATTTCACATCCATGGACCTCTGCCCTCTTCCCACTCTTCACACTTCAGCTCAAGTTGCAAAGACCCTGTGGTAGGAGGCTGTCTCTGCCAGATATTACTTCCACTGCAGATAACCCTGCCTGAAAGACACTGGGGACACCTGGTGGCCTAGCAGACAGATAACATTCTTGCTTCCTGTTCTAGAGCACTGGCCTTGGTTCCCTTCAGCATTAAGCCCCTGCTGCGACGAGCATCTGCTTATGAGGCCCTGGAGAAATACCCTCTAGCCTATGTGGACTACAAGACTGTGCTGCAGATTGATAACAGTGTGGCGTCGGCCCTGGAAGGCATCAACAGGTGAGCCCAGTGCACTGCAGCACTTCTCCTGGGACCTCTGTCCTCCTTGATTGGCTTTGACCCATTGCTTTCTATTACTTTATGTTACTTTGGTTGTCGTCCCAACAGGATCCCTTTGACTAACTAGACTTGGAAAGCTTCTTTTTCTTTTCTCTTTCTTTCTTTCTTTTTTTTTAAATTAGTTACATGTGGATGTATATGTGTGTGCCATGGTTTCTAGGTGTATGCACCACTTTTTATGTCCACCTTTATATGGGTACTGGGAAATTGAACCTGGGCTTGCAGGCTTTGCAAGTAATTGCCTTTAACTGCTGAGCCATCTCCCCAATCCCCCCTCTTAAAATATTTTATTTATTTATTTATTTATTGAGAGAGGGAGAGAGAATGGATGCACCAGGGCCTCCATCCACTGCAAACAAACTCCAGGTGCATGCACCACCTTGGCATCTGGCTTATGTGGGTACTGGGGAATCTAACCTGGGTCCTTAGGCTTCACAGACAAGCACCTTAACCTCTATGTCATCTCTCAATCCCCTTTCCCTTCTATTTACTTATTTATTTATTTTTGGTTTTTTGAAGTAGGGTTTCATTCTAGCCCAGGCTGACCTGGAATTCAATGTGTAGTCTCAGGGATTAAAGGCATGCACCTCCATGCCCATGCCCAGCCCCTTTTTTTTTTTTTTTTTTTTAAGCTGGTTCTCACTCTAGCCCAGGCTAACCTATAATTCACTCTATAGCCCAGGTTAGCCTCAAACTCACAATGATCCTCCTGTTCAGCCTCCTAAGTGCTGGGATTATAGGCATATTTCACCACATTCAGCACACAGTGATTTTTTTTTTTTTTTAGCTCTCTCTAAGGAATTGTACCAGGCTCAGTGGAGGATAGTAAAATAGTAAGAGGTTCAGACTCTACTTGTTTTCAAAGCACTAACTGGAATTGAAAGTGTAAGATAAAGATACAAGCAGCTAGGCCACAGCCTGACCAGATGCCATGGTCTGCTTCAGAATATTGTAATATGACCTCTCCAGGAGGCTGCACAGGTGAACCTAGTTTGGTCTCCTGAGCCATGACTTGTTTTTATCTCATGGATACCCTGGTTTGTATATCTGATCTTGCGCCTTCTCTCTTTTTGTAGGCAGCTAGAAAGTCAAGCAGCAAACCTTTAGCTGCGTAGTTTGTGTGACTTGTCAGCATCCTTTGTTTTCTCTTTGCATACTTTTCATTTGATACAATTTAATTTATGTGAGAGAGAGAAAATGGACACACCAAGGCCTCTATCCACTGCAGATGAGCTCCAGATGCATGTGCCACCATGTGCATCTGGCTTTGTAGACAAGCACCTTAAGCACTAAACCATGTCTCCAGTCTTTTTCTTTTCTTTTTTAAAAATTATTTGTCAAGTGAGAGAGATAATGGGTGCACCAAGGCCTCTTGCCATTGCAGATGAACTCCAGATGCATGTGCCACTTTTTGCATCAGGCTTTAATGTGGGTACTGGGGAATCAAACCCAGTTTGTCAGGCTTTGCAAGCAGATGTCTTAATTGGTAAGCCATCTCTCTAGCCTCAATCTTTTTAATTTCTATCATTCAACAAACTACCAGTTGTGTCAAACTACACAAAGACCTGGATGCCTAACTGGCCTCAGAGGGAGCATCAGTCAGTAATGAGCAACAGGCTCCTGGGGCAGAAGGGAAGTACCCAACCAGCTAGGAAGACAAGGGAGATCAGAGGGGCCTCTTCAGTGGAGATGAACCAGGACAGAAAGACTGGGTGGGGAGTGGGCAGCAGGGAGAAAGGGCTGTGGTGTGTGCACAGGAGAGCGAGGATGAGGTATGTGATTAAGAGGGCCCTCAGTTGAGCACCATCTGTGACAGGCTGATGGGGCAGGGCACACAGGCGCTGGTGTCAGGGCCTTGCTTCTGAGAGTAAGAGTCATCTTGAAAATACCTTCGATCATGCAGCAGTTTTGTGTTTTAGAGAAGCTCACTGGATGCTGTGCTGAGGGATGACATGAGAACAGAGCAGGAAGGGGCCGGGCAGTGCAGTCTAAGGGAGGCGATTCAGGAAGCACTGCTCTAGCTGGGTTTGGGAGGTGGAGGGTGCTAAAAGAGGACATCCAGGTTTTTGACATAGTGTGTTGGTGATCTCTGCAGGGCAGAAAAGAAAACTGGAAGGAAGGCAGGCAGTTGAGTATGTGGATTTGGAGCAGAGGACACACTGGCATGGGGGTTTGAGGGTCATCAGCCCAAAAGTGGATTGGGTAAAAGGTGAGGAAACAAGAACACCACAGGAGGTGTGTAGGGGAAGAAAATGGAGCTTTGAGAAACCACCATTTGAGGGACTTATGGAGGAGTAACAGCCAAGGAGGTGAGGGAACAAAAGGAGTGTTTGGAGTCGTGTCAGGTGTCCTGACAAACCCAAGTACACTGAAGGGTTAGCAGGGTGGTCACTGGTGGCACTGGAGGAGCAGTTCTGTGGGGTCAGAACCCTGGTGGCAGTCCATGTAGTAAGGTTGAAAAAGGCAGGAAGTATATGTAACCAGGGTGCCAGAGGGGCATCCAGGAGGGATTTAAGTGAGAAAAGAGTTAAAGGGACTTCAGTATGGACAGTTGGAGTAGGTAAGAGAAAGATCTTAGGTATTTGAAGGGCAGGTTCTCCCCTCCTGAAATCTCTGAAAAGGGCAGGAAATGTGACCCAGAATTTACATGGAAAAGTTGATCTTTTTTCTCTTCTGTTTGGAATAGCTGGGCCATCCAGGAAAACAGCTCAGAATCCTTACTGGAAGGCTGTGAATTTGTAGAAATATCAGGTTGTGAGGGTTTGATTTTTTTTCAAGGTAAGGTCTCACTCTACCCAGGCTGACCTGGAACTCCCTCTGCAGCTCAGGCTGGCCTTGAACTCACAGTGATCCTCCTACCTCAGCTTCCCCAGTACTGGGATTAAAGGTGTGTGCGACCATGCTCTTCAAGGATTTTATTATTATAACAAGAACATGGTTGCAGGAGTAGAAAAATGTATACATACTGGCTTTAGTCACTCAGCACATGCTGGCTTTTGGTAGACATCAAGTGCTGTGCTAGGTGCTGGGGATCAGTGGACAAAATAGATACGTAGTCACAGACTGACATTTTATTTTTATAAGCAGAGAGATACAGAGAGAAAGAATGAGAATACCACAACCTCTAGCCACTGCAAACGAACTCCAGAATCATGCTTCACTTTGTGTAACAGAGTAACTGAAAATTAAAGAATAAGAGTTGGACTTGGGAAATGCTCAATGGCTAAAACACTTGCCACATGAGTATGAGTGCCTGAGTTTGGATCAGCAGAACCCACTTTAAAAGGGAGCCGTAGCACTAGTGTTGCTCTGGGGAGAGATGGACAGATTTATCCACCCCAGATAAGACTGCACGTAACAGATCAATGTAACGATTCCACCTAAACCTACCTTGGCAAACCAGTCAGCTTATCGGGGTTACTTACAGAAGTGTGGGTGACTCACAGGCAATTGCATCACCAAAAGCCCACCTAGCACAGGTGACTGCTCTTGAAAGCTGCCTCCCTGTTGCTCACTGCCCTTACCTAGTTGAAGTGTCTCCTCCAGCAATTGTTTACTGTTGTGTAACATGGGAGAAGGGACCTTGTGAAGTTTGTAAGTTTAATGAGCTTCCGGAGACTTGGGGAGTCTGTAGAGCCTCCCTCCTGAAGGAACTGTTTCAGTTCAATTCAGAGGAAATTGCTCATCTAAGGGGCAGAAGAGAAATAGAAGAATGCCCTGGAAACCCTTGGGCCTTGCAGAGATGAAAGAGAGAAACCTATTCTCAGACAAAATGGAAGCTGGCGACCAGAGTGAGACCCTACCTCGGCAAAAAAAAAAAAAAAAAAAAAAAAAATGGAAGCTGGCAACTCATACCAGAAGTTGTCCTCTGACCTCTGCCATGTATCTGTGCACACCTTTAATCTCAGCATTCAGAGGCTGCTACAGGAGGATCTCCATGAGTTCAAGGCCAGCCTGGGCTACAGAGTAAATTCCAGGTCAGCCTGGTCTAGAGTGAACTGCTTCAAAAGGGAGAGGAGCCTGAACCTAGAAGAAAGAAGTAGAAAGATGTCCATATAGATCCAGAAGAGAGAGTGAGTGTGTGTGTTCAGTGGTTTTTGTTTGTTTTTGCAGTGCTAGGAAACAAACCCAGGGTCTTAGAAGGAAAATAGTCTAGGGGGAGGAAGGGGACCAAGAGGACAATTAAAGAGACAATTTAAAAAAAAATGAGGTGGGCTGGAGAGATGGCTTAGCGATTAAGGCGCCTGCCCGCTAAGCCTAAGAACGTCAGTTCCAATCTCCAGGTCCCACGTTTAGCCAGATGCAAAGTGATGCAAGGGCTCAATGCCGCCCTTGACCACAAGGGGGTGCACGCATCTGGATTTCGTTCACAGCAGCTGAGAGACTGCTGGCGCGCCCGTCTCTGTCTGTCTTCCTCTCCCTATCTCTCTGTGTCTCTCTCCAAAAATAAAAGATAAAAATTTAAAAATTTAAAAAAAAACAGGAGGTTAAAGAAATCTGAGGGGAGGATGTGCAACATATAATGTGTATGCATAAAAAATTAAAAATTGTGCTGGAGAGATGGCTTAGTGGTTAAGGCACTTGCCTACAAAGCCTAAGGACTCAGGTTCAATTCCTCAGGACCCACGTAAGCCATCTGTACAAGGGGATGTATGCCTCTGGAGCTTGTTTGCAGTGGCTGAAGGCCCTGGTACACCCATTGTCTCTCTCCCTCCCTCCTCCCACCCCCCGCCTCTCTCTTAAATAAGTTAAATTTTAGAAAAATGCTTAACAGGCTGGGGGGGGGGGTGTCTCAGTGTTTAAGTCTGCTTCCCTTCCAAATATGAGGGCCTGAGTTCAAATATCCATATCCCATATAAAATAGCTAGGAATAGCCACTAGTGCTTGTAACACCAGTCTTGCAGGAGAGCAAAGACCTGAAATTCTTAGGAGCTCTGCAAGCTCCAGAATCAGAAAAAGGAGAATCCAGCTCAAAAACAAGACCATGGGGGCCTGGAGAGATGGCTTAGCAGTTAAGCACTTGCCTGTGAAGCCTAAGGACCCCAGTTCGAGGCTTGATTCCCCAGGACCCACATAAGCCAGATGCACAAGGTGGCGCACGCATCTGGAGTTCATTTGTGGTGGCTGGAGGCCTTGGCATACCCATTCTCTATCTGCCTCTTTCTGTCTGTTGCTTTCAAATAAATAAATAAATAAATAAAAAATAAATAAAAAACACAAGACCATGGGCTGGAGAGATGGCTTAGCAGTTAAGGCGTTTGTCTGTGAAGTCAAAGGACCCAGGTTTGATTCCCCAGGACCCATGTAAGCCAGATGTATAAGGTGGCACATACATGTGAAATTCATTTACAGTAGCTGAAGGCCCTGGTGCACCCATTCTCTCAAATAAATTAAAAAAAAAAAAAAAAAAGATCAGGCGGAAGAGCGACAGGGCCAAGCAGGACACCCTGTGTTCCACTCTGACTGCTGCAGGCAAGTGTGTGAGGCCACAAGGGCTCATACATGTGCACACACACAAACAAAAGCAAAAGTAAAATAAATTTTCAAATGCCTAGCATGTGCCAGGCAAGCTTTCTGCCACTGAGCCCCACAGCCAGCCCTAGGCTAGAAGGGAATGCATCACATGATGAAGTTGGCCAGGAGGAAGGGGCCAAATCTCACAGTGTTAACCTATGGTAATGGGAACCACTGAGAGGTTTTAAGATTAGCGAATGGTTTAGATGGATACTTCAATGTTAATCTCTTGGATGGCTTGGTACTGATCTGAGAAAATGTGAGAAAGCGTAGGATCCTTGCCTGACAATAGGTAGTCTTTGGGAGACTAGGAGCACAACCACTTCACAGTTCGCATACTGTGACCAGGCTGACAGGACAGGGTGTCGTCCTGGCTGATCTGAGAAGGATCATGTAGGTAGTTGACTCCTGTTCCTCGTTGGAGGACATAAAAAATGCTTCGGGGGCTGGAGAGACGACTCAGTGGTTAAAAGCACTTGCTGGCAAAGCCTGACGGTCCAGGTTTGATTCTCTAGTACCCTTGTAAGCTAGATGCCCAAAGTTGCACATGCATCTGAATTTTGTTTGCAGTGGCAAAAGGCCCTGGCATGCCCATTTTGCTCTCCCTGCCTTATAAAGACCTGCATAAAATTAAATTTTAAAAAAAGCTTCAGACGTGGGAGAAGATGGTAACTCTGCCTCTTGTAAAGGGGCTACCTCCCTTGGAGTGTGAAAAAGGCACTTCGTCTTGACCTGTCTGAAAAACCTCCCTTCAATCCTGCCTTCCCCACTGAGGAAATACATGCATAAGGCCCTGGGTTCAATCCCAGCACGATCAAATGATAAAACAGAATTCAGTCCTGTCTTCCCTTCCAGAATAACCAGAGCTCTCATGGACTCACTTGGACCTGACTGGCGCCTGAAGCTGCCCTCTATCCCTGTGGTACCTGTCTCAGCCCAGAAGAGGTGGAATTCCTTGTCTTCAGGGAACCACAAAGAGACAGCTAAAAGCAAATCCAAAGAAACCACAAATACAAAGAGCAGAGGTGAGCTGTGACTTGGTGTAGGGAGTTTTACAATCTTTCTCCGAAGTAGCCCTGTAAAATTTGCCTCATTCAAGTTCCTTTAAATAATATAAAAAACACCATGAAAAAGACTCCTCCCCTTAGCTGCACAGCAAGGTGATAATGCTGATATCATCACCAGTGGATCAATGATAGAAGGCATGTAAACCTCCCAGCCTGGAACCCAGGGAAAGAGCTTACATTTTCCTCCAAACCTCTACCTCACATAATTTCTCAGTCTCCTCTGTGGTCTCATTGGTCAGAGTCCGTAGTGACGAGTGGATGAGATTTTGTCACGTTCTCAGTCCACAGGCCATTTGCCCCTTGTGCATGTGTGACTAGAAGGTGATCCTTCCATGGGAACAAACAGACTAGGTAAACCCTAAGAAAGGATGAGTAGTAAGAGGACAAGCAGAGCTGGGCAGCCACCTGCAGACCAGCTACTGGGAAGCTCTTAGTGTTCAAAGAGAACAAGCCCAGCCTAGCAAGCTAGGGCTTGGAAGACATGAACGATGAGGACTAGAGCCTTCCTGTGTATTAGTAGCTCCGAGATAGTAGGAGAAAGCAGAAATGATTTCTCTTTCCAGGAAGATGCATATGTATAGTACTCACTCTGGTTTTGGGGGGGGCTGGTAATTGTGCCCTACTCTTCGCCTAGAGTGAAAAGATTCAAGAATGTGGCCTTCGTGCACTAGACAGTGACTTATTCCCTTGGTGTCCCTGAGCCATGTGCATTGCAGGCCTCATGCTAAGCAGTGAGACACAGAGGACAGGGCAGCCTTGGCTTTCAGGGATCTCCTGGTCTAATGAGAAACAGACATGGAGACATTTTAAAATCCAAGCAGAAGTGCTATAGACTCTTTAGTGCCTGGGAAATTCTATGTTAGGCACAGCTTCCAGCATGCTTGGGGGATTCAGGAAAGGCTCACACAGGAACCAGTGATGGAGTTGATGGCTTGGGCTGGACTTTGAAAGATGAGGTCATCAGGAAGGAGGTGGGAGGGGGTAGAAGGGGAGGGGAAGGAAGAGAAGAGAAAGGGGAAGGAAGGAAAAGGAACGGAATGGAATGGAATTCTGGGCAGAGACAGTGGGAGGGATTAGAGAAGGAAAGTACATGCTTGAGCAGTGGGAATAAACATTCCTGCAGTGAGGGGTACAGTTTGAGAGCCCAGGTGAAGCTGAATCTGCAGCTGTCCAGCTCACTGGCCTGTCTGCTTCTAGAGACTTGTGCACATGCACACAGGAGATGTGCATAGGAACCTTCAGTACAGAATGCTTGTGATAACAAAACAGCACTGCACATAACCAGATTGTCACAGTGAGCATGTGTCAACAGAGACACTTCTCAGAAATGTAATGTTGAGGGAAGACAAAATAGAATTATTTCTCATTTAAAGAAAATTTTTTTATTCTTTTTTAAAAATTTATTTATTTCAGGGGGGCAGATGGAGAGATGGCTTAGCGGTTAAGGTGTTTGCTTGCAAAGCCAAAGGATCCCAGTTCAATTCTCCAGGACCCACATAAGCACAAGGGGGCGCATGCATCTGGAGTTTGTTCGCAGTGGCTGGAGGCCCTGGCATGTCCATTCCACCACCACCTCTTTCTCTCTCTCAAATAAATAAATAAAATGTATTTTTTAAAAAGAGAGAGAGAGAGAGAAAGAAGCAGATAGAAACAGAATGGGCGCTCTACGGCCTCCAGCCACTGCAAATAAATTCCAGATGCATGTACCACTTTGTGCACCTGGCTTACATGGGTCCTGGGGAATCAAACCTGGGTCCTTAGGCTTCATAGGCAAGTGCCTTAACTGCTAAGTCATCTCTTCATTCCTATTTTTCACTTTTTAAAAATATATTTTTTTCATTTTTATTTACCTATTTATTTATTTATTTATTTATTTATTTTTATTTTTTTTTGGTTTTGCGAGGTAGGGTCTCACTCTGGTCCAGGCTGACCTGGAATTAACTATGTAGTCTCAGGGTGGCCTCGAACTCTCGGCGATCCTCCTACCTCTGCCTCCCGAGTGCTGGGATTAAAGGCGTGCGCCACCACGCCCGGGTTATTTACCTATTTATTAGAGGGAGAGAGAGAATGGGCATGCTACCTCAAATAAACTCCAGACACATGCACCACCATGTGCATCTGGTTTATGTGGGTTCTAGGGAATCGAACCTGGGTCCTTAGGCTTTGCAGGCAAGTGCCTTAATCACTAAGTCATCCCTCCAGCCCATTTCTCACTTTTATATAAAGTTCAGAAACAAAGTAAACAAATGTTTTATGAAGTTGGGTGTGGTGGCTCATGCCTTTAATCCTTGGGAGGCAGAGGTAGGATCACCATTAGTCCAAGGCTACCTTGAGACTACATAGGGCTTAGAGTGAAGTCCCCACCCCCCCCCCCACCACACAAATGTTTTCTGGGAACTATTATATATAATTTAAAAAGTAAGGAAAGAAACACAGAGTTGGGGAGGTAGTCTACAGGACCTTTTTTCTTTCTTTTTGAGGTAGCTCAGGCTGACCTGGAATTCACTATGTAGTCTCAGGGTGGCCTTGAACCCACAGCAATCCTTCTACCTCTGCCTCCTGAGTGCTGAGATTAAAGGCGTGCGCCAACTCGCCCAGCTTTTCCTCTCTCTTAAAGGTAGAGCAGAGCTGCATGTGACAGGCAGAAGTGGATACTCACAGGCTAAGACCAAAACAGGACAAGTGGGATGGCTCTTCTGCCCTTTTCTGAATCCTTTACTAAAGCCTTGTTTGTTAATACCTGCTCCCCTTTCCGTTTATAGGGCATTCATTCTCTACTTTCTATTGTCTTCTCAGATCTGGTCCCAACATAGTCCTTTGTATTGGTGAGGGGATTGAGGAACACAAGTTAAGTAGGTCATATATGACAATTCTGACTACCAGGTGGCAGTGCCAAGAGTAGAACCTGGGTTGCTTTTTTTTTTTTTTTTTTGGTTTTGTGAGGTAGGGTCTCACTCTGGTCCAGGCTGACCTGGAATTAACTATGTAGTCTCAGGGTGGCCTCGAACTCTCGGCGATCCTCCTACCTCTGCCTCCCGAGTGCTGGGATTAAAGGCGTGCACCACCACGCCCGGCCTCTGGGTTGCTTTTTATCCTGTGTGCTATGTGCATGTGTAAGTATAACAGTGTCCTGCCTCTTCTGAATGAAAACATGCTTAACTTCCCAGAAATCTTTAGGCAAGTCTTGAGTCAGGAAGGATGGTGATCTCAACAGCATTGTCATCTGTGGTCTGGGGGAAGGGAGGACTGCACACAGCTTAGACAGATGATGCTGCAGAGATCTCACTGCTCTCATTTGAGCACCTGCTCCATGGTTTTTTCCTCTTCTGAATTTGTATCTAGTGCCTTCTGCTGGGGATGTGGAGAGAGCCAGAGTTCTGAAGGAAGAAGGCAATGAGCTTGTAAAGAAGGGCAACCATAAGAAAGCTATTGAGAAGTACAATGAAAGCCTCTTGTTTAGTAACCTGGAATCTGCCACTTACAGCAACAGGTATCTTATGCACAGCGGCTGGCCTGGGGGATGTCAGGACTTGTCTGAGGGCTGGGATGTCACGCAGTGCTAGGGCACTTGTCTATCATGGGCTTCTCTGTCTGGTGGGTTCTTTGGTCCCTTGCAGTTTAGTCATATGTTATAGCTCCAAGTGTGCATTCACACCTCTTTCGGGCACTGAACTGAGCATTGCCAATGACATCTCTTTAAAGGGTTAGAAACTTCAGGGATGCTAAAAGATAGTCTGGATTTTACCAGCTCTCACCAAGAATTTAACTTAACTGCCCCATATAAGCAAAGATGGTGTGCTTGCCATGTTAACAACATTAAAACCAGTTTGTTTCTTTGCCTCCACTCTGAATTTGTATTTAGAGCAGAATCTTAGTAAGAGTCCCAACCCAGAATCCGGAGAGTGAATAACTGCCATGCTTGGGGAACAGCAGGAATCAGTGTAGTCTAGTCTGAAGGGTTAGGCTTGTGGCCTGTGGAAGGCTAGTCACCAGGGACTGCTATCAGGGAGCATTGATAGAGTCCTGGAGTCAGGGCTCTGTCCCTATTATGGAAGACCTACTGCTCTACAAGAATGCCTGGAAGTGTAATGATAGGAAGTATTACTATTTTCAAGTTGAGAAAGTCAAAGCTCAGAAAAGGAAGATCTTTGCCTAAGCTTACCCTGCCAATGCATGGTAGTGGTAGAATTGGAGTCTAACTCCAGTGAGATGTGTTAGTTTTACTGTTGGAAGCTTCCTATACAGTGAGCAAGGGGCCGTCTCTAATGTAACATAAAATGTAAACCTTTCTTTCCATATCAACCTGTACTTACCACACTTGAGATCAGAAACTGATCTGATACAGGTTCGCTGTTCTTTATTCTTAGAATAAAGAAAAAAATTCTCTCTTTTTATGAGAGAGAGAGAACTGGCACACCAGGGCCTCCAGCCACTGTAATCGAACTCCAGATGCATGTGCCACCTTGTGCACATACATGACCTTGCACATGCATCACCTTGTGCATCTGGCTTACGTGGGATCTGGGGAGTCAAAACATGCGTCGTTAGGGTTCACAGGCAACCCCTTAACCATTAGGCCATCTCTCCAGCCCAGAACTCTTACTCTTAAAATAACATTTCAGATTTTAATAAAGCAATATTTTCTATACAGTAAAATCCACAACAGCCTAGTAGTCTCAGGCAGCTTGCTGAAATAAATTACTAGTATTTGTTTAGTGAACGAGATTCCATAGTCATGTGGGGTGGCAGGAAGAAACTTAAGTAGTTTCATGTCAGTCAGGTTTGGTTTTGCTTCCAAAAGAGTTGAAAAGAGAACTTTGGATTTTGCATTGTGAAACTTGAGCCCTTGGTTTCACTAGTTAGACCAAGGTTCCTCCCTTTGTCGGGCTGACTTGTGAGGGAAGCCAGCCTGCAGCCCACCTGCTGCTGCGTGCTTATGTGACGTCTGCTGTTCCTGCTCAGCTCCTTGTTAAACTGACCTTTATGCTGCTGCTATACTTACCTCAGCCAAAAAGGCCAAGAAGCAATAATGCTACTATTAACCCATTCTCCTGAGTTTAGTTTTTTAATCACATCTCGAATAGTTTTGTTGAAATACTATTATTTAAACAAATCTATACCACATTGTTGCAATATCTTGTTATATAATTTTTTTTTAATGGGGTAGGGTCTTGCTCTGTCTAGCCCAGGCTGACCTGGAATTCACGATGTAGTCTCAGGCTGGCCTTGAACTCACAGCTAACCTCCTAACCTTGGCCTTCCTAGTGCTGGAATTAAAGGCATGTGCTGCCATGCCCAGCTATAATATCTTTTAAAGCTGGTCTTTCTTTTTGATGGTTGGGGGTGGGGGACAGTGCATGCTAGACAAGCCCTCTGCCACTGACTTCAACTCCCAGCCTGAAGTGTGGGTTTTTTTTTAATATTATTTGAGAGAGAGAATAGTCATGGCAGCGCCTCTAGCCATTGTAAACAAACTCCAAGCACATGTGCCAGTTTGGGCATCTGGCTTTACATGGGTACTAAGAAATAGAACCCCGGTCCTTGGGCTTTGAAGTGCCTTAACTGCTGAGCCATCTCTCTAGCCCTTGTTTTTATTTTGACTCATGATTATGATTCCAAAGGTGGTGGGGGGGGGGACCACAGAAAAATAGCATGAGAATTAGCATGTAATAAAGTGTGAGGAAAAAAGAGCTATTAGTAAATAATGTTGGAACTAATTCTCATGCTATTTTTATGTGACCCAGAACTTACTCCGTAGTTCCAGGCTGGCCATAAACTCAAGGCAGTCCTTCTACCTCCGCCTCCAGAGTGCTGGGATTAAAGCCATGCGCTACCATGCCTGGCTAAATTTGATTTCTTAAGATTAAAAGACATTATGTAAAGATGTTCAGCTTTCTATACTGAAATTAATACAAGAACCTGCCTGGATTCAGTCCCAAGCAGAACCTCACCCCAATCCCCCAAAAACAACTAAAGTAAATTAATTACTGTTTTCTTCCATATTCATAGAGATTACAATTTGAGAGCCAGGTTTGGCTGTTCTGTGCACACAGACTCAGTAACTGCTCTTGAGCATGTAACTTTCTGGAGGGCATTTTGACACTGACAATCAAAATGTGAGATACACAGACCTTGTATCTGTGTGGACAGACCCAGCAGTCCCTTCCAGAGGGTGTTCACATACCATCATTTACTTACAAGTTGGAACAATGAAAATACCTGTTGGTAGGGAATCAAAACAAATTCCACCACTTCCAGCTTAGTGAGTACGCAGTAATCATTAAAGACAGTGAGGTAGAATGAGTGGGCCTAAGTGATGGGCTGTAGGACATGTGACAAATGAGCTTCTAGTGACTCTCTAGAGAAAATGATCAGGCTTGAATGATGAAAATACACACATAGCTTTGTTCTTCCTAAATGCAGAACATTTTGTTGTCTAGACATTTCCCAACATTTATTATGAAAAATTCCAAGGATAGGGAAGTTGAAAAATAGTACATTGAACATCCACATATATATGTACCATCTAAACTCTATAATAATTTATTATGTGGTGCTGTAAATTCAACCCAGGACCTTGGGCATGCTAGGCTAGTACTCTGCCACATAACTATATCCACAGCCCAAATCCATATTATTTTTGAAGCATTTCAAAGTAATCATGTACATCTTTGCCTTTCACCCCTAAAGTCAGCATGCTTAACATTAGTTACAGTTCAGTGTTGATGCATTTGTTTTTTTCTTTTCATATTTATTTATTTATGTGAGAGATTGGGGGAGAAAGAGGCAGATAGAGAGAATGGGCACATCAGGGCCTCTCATTGCTGCAAATGAACTCCAGAATTACATGCACCCCTTTGGGCATCTGGCTTTACGTGGGTAGTGGGGAATTGAACCCAGGTCCTTGGGCTTTGCAGGCAAGTGCTTTAACCACTGAGCCATCTCCTCAGCCCCGCATTTTTTTCTTAAACACAGTGTATTTCCTTTAATCTGTTCAGAGAAAGGTTTCAAGAAGCTTTTTGCTTGAAAGAGCCCAATGCAGGAGAGTGAAGTAGAATGAAGAACTAAACAAGATCTGGGGTCCTACAGACTCGCTGGTTTGACCTCCAGGTCTCCCCCTCAGTAGTGATAACAGTTTGGGCAGTCCCTTGACTCCTTTGAGCAAGTTGTGAAAAGCTTTAGAGCTGTTCTTTCTGTACAAAGGGGCCAGAATTGTTGAGGATTGAAGAAGAGAGAGAGCAGCCAACATAGTAAGTGGGTGTCCAGCAAACCAGAGGTCATTTTCCAGAGTCTGGTTTGCTTGTGGTGGTCCACAGCAGCAGCTGAACCTCCCCACTGGTCTCTCCCCATCAGAGCACTGTGCCATCTGGTCCTGAAGCAGTACAAGGAGGCAGTGAAGGACTGCACAGAGGCCCTCAAGCTGGATGGGAAGAACGTGAAGGCATTTTACAGACGAGCTCAAGCCTACAAGGCACTCAAGGTAAGAGATCCCACCTAGAGATTGATGCCAGTGCTGGCACTAGTGCAGGCAAGGTGAGGCAGTACCTGCTCTTCCTTGCCTGGCTCAGGTTAGCTCAGGGCACCTGTAAGCTGGGCTCTGAAAACTGTTGCCTCAGCAGCCCTCCCCACCACAGTTGGATCTCACCTTTTCAGGGTCCCTTCCCCCACATTCTTCTCTCTCATTAGGACTATAAATCCAGCCTTGCCGACATCAGCAGCCTCCTACAAATCGAACCCAAGAATGGCCCTGCACAGAGGCTGCAGCAGGAAGTTAATCAAAACTTGAACTAAAACCCCAAAAGGGCAGCAAGAATCTTCCATCTGACCTTCCTAGAGAAGCCAGGGGCCTTCTCCCCTGCATCTGCCCCTGACATCCAGCATGCCCCCAAGGGAGCTCTGAAGCACCCCTCCCTCAGCCCTTTGGAGAGGCAGCGGCCTTCCCGAGAGGCTTTGCTTGTTCAGTTAAGCCCATCATAGACAAGCACAGGCCTTTTTGCCAGAAAGGTCCCCACTGGAGCCAAAGTGTGAAGCTAGAGCCCCGATCCCATCCCCTTGCCTCAGAGGTCCTTGTCAACAAAGTACTCAGCTTTGTTCCAGACCTAGTATGCTGCAGACTGAGTGCTGCCCTTGTGGCTTCCCCACACCCCACCTTTCTGCCGTTAGTCTGAGCAAACAGCCAGGAGGGGTGGTGGTAATGGGTAAAAACCGTGGCCCACCTACACCCAAAGCGGCCTGTTGAGCTGGTTCTCCAGGGCTGCCATCTTCCCAAAGGGTGCATCTGCTGTGTGCGTCCTGTCCTTGGCACAGTTTCCTGTGTCTGAGCCCCAGTGCCTTGAGTCCAGGCCCTCCTTTGCGGGAAGGCAGAACCCTGACCCTGGAGGTTCTGTCCTTGGCTCTGCTGCTGCCTTGTGTCTGAAGCTACCTAAGCTTTTCAAGAGCCCTGTGGTTGTGCCCATTCCTCCTGGATAGGGAAACAGGCCTTCTTGGGATCAGTGTCCTTCCATTCTGAGCAGGAACTTAACCTTTTCCCCCAAGCAGTGGCCCCTCCAGGCTTCTTCGTTCTTTGTAATATGTTGAAGTTAATTTGAACTGACTGATTTTGTTGAACTGTGTGTTTAAGCTATTGCATTAAAAGGCTTTCTTCTACACAGATGGCTTTGGTACTTTCATTTATGCCTTTTCAGCTTTGTCCCCAAAACTCTGGAGTGATATAATAAAAGCTGTTTCTTGGGCTCCATCCATTTGTTGAACAGATTTCCTGACTGGACCAGGCACTGTGTATAGCACTAAGGAGATGAGGATAAGTAGGCACCGTCCTTGCTTTCAGAGGGCTGGCATCTAATGAGGAAGCAAGAAGTTAAGTAGATAACGCCTAAGTATAAAGCCTCAGCCAACTTGAGCATCAGGTGTCCAGCAGTATTACCTGTCTCCATGAGGTTTGCCCAGTGGAGGGTAAAGGTCCCAGGCAAGCAGAGCTTGAACTGAGTATTAAAGAGAAAGATTAGGTCTGAGGGTATATATAGCTCAGTTGTACAGCATTTGCTTAGCTTATACAAGGCCTTGGGTTCAAGCCCCAAAGCCACACGTACAAAAAATGTTAGCCACTACGGAAATCAGTATTGAGGATCTTTAAAAACCAAAATATCCTGCTACACCTGGGTATAAAACTGAAGACATTTTAAGCATGCCACAGAATGCTTGCACATCCACATTTACCGTGGCAGTAATCAAAATAGCAAGGATATGGAATCAGCCTAAGCAGTCATCAGCAGATAAATGGATAAAGGAAACAATAGTATTTACACACAGAGTTTTATTCAGCCATAAAGCATGAAATTGTCACTTGCAGAAAGATGGAACCAGAGATCATGTAAAAGAAGTAAAATAAGCCAGGCTCACAAAGAGAAATATTTTGCTTTTCATATGTGGAGTCTGTGTAAGTGGGTGTGATATGAAAGTAGAAGGGAGTATTTGGAAAGAGGAAGGAGGTCCATGGGTGTGGGAGGAATGAGAAGTACTGGAGGTGGATCTGAACAAAGTACATGATACACGTTTGAATGTCATAAAGCCATTATTTTGTACAATGAATATATGCTAATAAAAATTAAAATGAGGGCTGGAGAGATGGTTTAGCCTTCAAAACCTAAGAACCATGTTCAAGTCTCCAGATCCCACGTAAGTCAGATGCACAAAGGTAAGGCAAGCGCAAGGTCACACGTGCCCACTGGGTGATGCAAGCACCTGGAGTTCAATTGTAGTGGCTGAGGCTGTGGCATGCCAAGTCTTTCCCTCTCTCTCTAAAAATAGAAAAATTAAAATGATAGCTGGGTGTGGTGGCATACACCTTTAATCCCAGCACTTGTGATGCAGAAGTAGGAGGAGCACCTTGAGTTAGAGGCCACCCTGAGACCCGGGCTAGAGTGAAACCCTACCTCAAAAAACCAAACCAAAAAAAAAAAAAAAATGAGCAAAATAACGAAAGAGGAAGTGAGAGCAGCGTGCATGGACAGAGCAGCTTGTGCAAAGCCTGAGTTAGGAGCAGGAGTGGGGCAAAGGGCCACTCACAGTCACAAAGCAGCACAGAGCAAGGCTATTTGCAGTTGCATTGTTTTCGCAGTAGCCAGGCAGATAGAAGGACGTAGGTAAGGATGAGACATATATCAGATTGGTAGACAGGGAAGGAGCATTTATTTATTTATTTATTTTGGTTTGTTTTTCGAAGTAGGGTTTCACTCTGGCCCAGGCTGACCTGGAATTAACTATGTAGTCTCAGGGTGGCCTCGAACTCATGGCAATCCTCCTACCTCTGCCTCCCGAGTGCTGGGATTAAAGGCGTGCGCCGCCACTGCACCCGGCAGAGAAGGAGCTTTCTGATTGCATGATGGAGAATGGAGTAATACAGTGACACCAGACACAGGCTGTTGCCAAAGTCTAGCTGAGACTAGACCAGGGATGGTGGATTTAGAGAAAAGTAGCAGTACTTGAGAGTAGACAGTTACACTGATAGATTTCATTTGGAAGATGAGACAATGAAAAGACGGGTGAGGAAACTCCTTAAGTGATGAGGGTAGGGGCCTTTACTGAGAGCACTTGAAGAGGGAACTGGAGAATTTTGAGGTGGAGAGCACTAAGTCAGGAGCTTACACACAAGTTGGACATGTTTCTGAGACATCCAAGTGCTAAGAACAAGTGTGAGATCTCAGGAATGGACTGGGCTTCAGAAAAACCAGGCATCCTCGACTAGGTGCAGATGGAAGATGTTATAAATTGGATATTGAGGAGAAAAACGGCAGGAAGGAGAAGGCTGAGGATTAGACCTGAAGCAGCGCCAGCATTCCGCATTTTAGAGAGGTCTGGATGTGCGGAGAAAGCAGGGGGCTGGAAGTGTGAAGCGTGGAGAAAGTTGGAATTCTCATTTGTGGAGAACAAAAGGATTTGAGGCAAAATGACCACACAGCCAAGGCCTCAGCTGGATCTGTTACTGGTGATCAGATGGCAGTACCAGTGTGCAGTGTGATCTCCACCACTGTTGCTTGGCTATACAGGTATGGGGAGGGCAAAGTTGGGGTCTCCATCTCCCTAGGAGCTGAACACATGCCTTGAAGAGCCTTGAGGGTGCCATATTGGCTTGGGGATGAAAATCTGAACTGGGAACATACTCTTGGCCAAGCCTACAGAAATGTCACGTACTTCAGATGTGGGAACCTGGAGTGTGAGTTCATTTTCTGTCCACTCCTTCATCTTCCCTGCACTGTGAATGCATCGGTCAGTTCTTGTTGAGAGCCACAATAGTGAAGCTCAGTTCCCAGCAAGTTTTCTGTTCTGATGTCCACTCCTGTGTGCTTTGCCACCAAAGCCCATGATCCAGCCAGATCTACCTCTGCACTGCCCCACCTCCCTCAGGCACAAGAACGCCTCCTGTGAGGCAAGATGGATTTTTGCAGAACTTTAATATACAAAGCAAAAGTGAGTAGTAAGTCGTGGGGTCTGTGACCAGCCTTCATTCTATAGCCTAGAGCTCAAGAACAGATACAAATCAACCAGTAAAATACGTTACAGTCACAGGGCCTCAGAGCTGAGAAGAGGAAATGCTGCACTCTTGGCAGCCAGGGAGTAAGGATTCCATTTTGGGAGGAGGAAGGAACAAGAAACGTCTCTTAAACTATGGAAGACACCCAGTCTTTAGGTAAGAAGGTGAAGTAGCCCACCCTAGGCCAAGACTCAAGACAGACAGAGTGGAGCCAGGCAATGCTCCCAGAGGCCGGGGAGGGCCACTAGCAGGAGAGCACGTCCTGTACTCTGACTCCCACTGTGTCATTTTGTTTCCTGTGACAAACTCCTTGGTGCTTCAGACAAAGCCAGCAACATGTCACGGTGAGTTTCTCAAAGTCAGCCTCCGTCTGGTTCTCTACAGCTTCTGAGCTCAGCTGCTCTGTCACCAGTCCTCCTGCCTCTGGTCACCCACCGTTTTCAGCTCCTGTGACCTTCTGTTGACTCCATGGCCTGATGCTGCTGCAACACCGCCACCGCCTCTTCTATCTACGGGACACAAGTGGGAGGGGCTTAGTGCAGCCATCCCACCAGAGCCCCTCACCTGCCTTTCTGTGATAAGGGATTTATGGAGCCCTCATCCCCCGCTGCTCATAAGATCTCAGGCCCTGCTGACTGGGCATCAGAAAAATCTTAACCTTTCTACCATCAGAACACAGCTCCTTGCACTGGAGCTGTACAGAATTAGCCTTGGAGGTGCTGAAGTTGCAAGCCCTCTCCCACTCTTAAGGTTCAGCAAGACACTCAACCATCATCTTGTGTTAACTTGTCTCGGACAGCTCTTGTTCTTAGCTGTCCTGCCACCCAGCCTCCACCTGCCTTGGCATGGAGGGACTCTGGAGACTCCAGCAAGAGCAGCAGCTCCAAGGTGTCCATCTCCAGCAGCATGCCCGTGATCTTGCCAGTCAGTGGGGCGTAAGCATCGTGGATGAGGGAGTAGAGATGTTCCCCTGTGGGGAACAACCTCGTGATACCATACACACACCCCAGCGCTCCACGAGAGGTGTCATGGAGTAGAGCTGCGGGGACATCTGAGTTCTTGTCCCAAAACCTATCATTCCAGGTGGTGTCACTTAACCTTACCAGGACCTTCTTTGTTCATCTGTCAGGTGGACACCTTAGAGGGCAGTCTGAAGAGTCAGATTCGGGCTGGAGAAATGGCTTAGTGGAGGGCCTAGCCAGGATGGGGATCTTCCCACAAGGAAGTAACTGGTTACAGACAACTGCTAAAGCCTTCTATAAATCAGGCACATTTACAGTTTTCTTTTTTCTTTTGTGGTAAGGTGAGGTGTGACGCACCAGCCAAGACAAGTTGTCCATTCATTCCACCACTAGCGTCTTTTAGCAGAGCCTGTCTGGGATTCGGGCTGGAAATGAACTACACCAGGGGTTCAGAGTCCAGAGGGAGCCACCTAGACTTACCCACCACACAGGTGGTGTCCACCTCCCTGCATCAAGCCCCAGGAGACCTGTAAGGCCCACCTTTGGGCCATGGCCCAGTAGGAACTCAAGGCCCTACCCTTACTCTGCCTGCTGCCCATGATTGTCCCACATCCAGGTATCTCCCCACTAAGTCAGTCAGAGGAGCAGAGCTGGACAAAGTCTTGTTCTGCCAGGTTTTTGTTTGTTTGTTTGTTTGTTTTTCGAGGTAGGGTCTCACTCTAGTCTGAGCTGACTTGGAATTCACTCTGCATTCTCAGGGTGGCCTTGAACTCATGGCGATCCTCCTACCTCTGCCTCCCGAGTACTGGGATTAAAGGCGTGCGCCACCACGCCCGGCCAGGTTTTAAGATGAGAACACAGGTCTAGAAAGCAGAGGCAGCTTGGGTAAGGTCATCTGGCAGCTTCATCCAGCATCTCAGTCAGTGATGAAACGGAACCCTGTCCTCCCTCAAGGTGTTCCTGGCAGGCTAGCCCACTCCCAGCCCAACTTCCTGTGCCAGTGTAGGCAAGCCAACCACTCACCAATCATCTGTTTCTGCTCGTGCAGGGGTGCTGCAGCCAGCATGGACGCAGTCAGGGGCTGATGGCCAGGGACATACACAGCCTGCTCCTGGACCTGCACACGGTGCCAGGAACACATTCCTTAAGCACATGGAAGGGACAGGCCTCAAACACCCTGTCAGGTGAACACAAGCTTCCAGGAAAGGCTCTGAAGAGGGGAGCAAGGGTTGGACAAAAAGGTGGGGCAGAGAGCCCCTAACAGGGCGTGTGGCTGAGAAGACAAACATGTTCAAACTTACACATGCTTTGAACCAGTAAAGCCCCCTCATGAATGCTTCAAATGAAAGCCATCTGTTACTGATCACTTTGTACCCAATAAAGTACTTTCTCAGGCAGCTTCATAGATTCGTCATCAGCACACTTCTGACCCTTTCACAGCTAGGTAAGTACATGTCTGTGTGTCTCTGTGGGGGGTGTTGATACATATCTATATAGTCCGGGCTAGCCTGGAACTCATTATGAAATCTAGGCTGGCCTTGAATTTTCAATTCTCCTCAAACCTCCCCAGTGCTGAGATTATAGGGGGCACCTCCACATCTTACATCTTGGTAACTGCAGAAGCACTGCTGCCATTTAAAGACTACTTTTGCTTGTTTTGCAAAATTCTAGACATCAGGGCTGGAGAGACGACGCAGTGGATAAGACTTGCCTAAAAAGCCTAATGACCTAGGTTTGAATCCCCAGTACCCACATAAGCCAGATGCACAAGGTGGTCCGTGCATCTGGTGTTCATTTACAGTGGCAAGAAACCCTGATATGCCCATACTCTCTCTGTGTCTCTCTGTCGTATCTCTCTGCTTGCAAATAAATAAATATTAAAAAAAAAAATTCTATGGGGGCTGGAGAGATGGCTTAGCAGTTAAGGTGTTTGCCTGTAAAGCCAAAAGACACAGATTCAATTCTTCAGGACCTGCATAAGCCAGATACACAAGGGGACGCATGCATCTGGAGTTTGTTTATAGTGCCTGGAGGCCCTGGCATGCCCATTCTCTCTCTTCTCTCTCTCTCTCTCTCTCTCTCAAACAAATAAAACTTCTATGGGCTAGAGAGATGGCTAAGTGCTTAAGGTATTTTCCTGTGAAGCCTAAGGACCTAGGTTTGACTCCCCAGTACCCATGTAAGCCAGATGCACATGGCAGCACATGCATCTGGAGTTTGTTTGCAGTGGCTAGAGACCCTGGCGTGCCCATTATCTCTCTGTCTGCCTCTCTCTCTCCCTTTCTCTACCTGCTTCTCTCTCAATCTGCCTCTCTCAAATTATAGCTGGGCATGGTAGCATATGCCTTTTAATCCCAGCATTTAGGAGGCAGAGGTAGGAGGATCACCATGAGTTCAAGGCCACCCTGAGACTACATAGTGAATTTCAGGTCAGCCTGAGCTAGAGTGAGACCCTACCTCAAAAAAATTTTTATAAAAAATTCTAGACATTTTAATAATGTTGACTAACAACGGTCTCTTTGAGACCATTCGGGGGTAAGGAGATAAATGCGTAGGCTTTCATTTAATGATAATGGACATTTTCAGTTATATTTTGAAACTTTATAACTCTTTAAGATTTAACATATCCTTCAAATACCTTTCCTTGCTGCTCAACAGAAGTATTAAATCCAAATTAATTTTGGTAACAACCCAGGCAAAACAGATCAGAACTAGTAAACACAATGTGACCCTGGCCCTCTTTCCCCTTCTGTTAATATGGGTGATTTCTAATTGAATGCATACATTAGTAAGTGAAATTCTACAAGCCAAGAAGAAAAGAAAAGGAAGGCCCAGAGGGCCAACATCTTAGACAAGGCTCTGAGTCAGGATTCCCAGAGCCCAGAGTGGGTGGGAGCCTTACCCCATGGGCACTGTACACAGCTGAGGAGCCTCTGTATGGCAGGAGAGGCTGGCCTGGCATAGAGCCTCCCTCCCTGCCTGGTCCTGTGGTCTGGGTACCAATGTTGGCTGTAAAATAAATGATGATGTTAATGAGCAGGGCTCAAGTAGCTACTTATTGGGGAGGGGACAAAATGAAAAATTTGTATTCAGATGTAAAGAAATTGCAACCTTTGTCACTATTGACAGGAATGTATGATACACAGCCACTATAGAAATATATAAAATTGCCGGGCGTGGTGCTGCATGCCTTTAATCCAAGCACTTGGGAGGCAGAGGTAGGAGGATCACTGTGAGTTCAAGGCCACCCTGAGACTACATAGTGAATTCCAGGTCAGCCTGGGCTAGAGTGAGACCCTACCTTGAAAAAAAAAAAAAAAAGAAAAGAAATATATAAAATTACCAAGCTGGGCATGGTGGAACACGCCTTTAATCCCAGCACTTGGGAGGCAGAGGTAGGAGGATCACTGTGAGTTCAAGGCCACCCTGAGACTACAGAGTGAATTCCAGGTCAGCCTAGGCCAGAGTGAGACCCTACCTCCAAAAAAAAAAAAAAAAAGAAAGAAAGAAAGAAAAAAGAAAAAGAAAAGGAAAAAAAGAAATAGGGTTAGGAATGTAGCTTGGTTGGTAGAGTGTTTGGCTAACATGCATGACTCCCAGGGTTCGGTCTCCATCACTGCATAAACTAGGCGTAGTGCCACACACCTGTAATCCTAGCACTCAAGAGATAAAGGCCAAAGGCTCGGCAAGCTCCAGGTTATCTTCAGTTACACAGTCAGTTCAAGGCCAGTCTGGGCTACATGAGACTCTGTGCTCAAAGAAAAACAACACACCCAGCAATTCCATTTCTGGGCATATAACCAAAATAATTGAAAGCACGGTCTCAGAGAGAGACGTAAACCCATGTTAATAGCAGCAGTATTTGTAGGAGCTTACAAGTGGAAGCCACCCTAGTATCCGCTGACACATGGCTGCAGAATGTCAGCTTAAAGAGGGAAGAACTTCTGTCATGCTGCAGGGTAACTGAGGACAATGTGCTAAGTGAACTTGAGCCGGTCACCAAGAACAAATACTAAATGATTCTACTTATGTGAAGTAACCCATGTACTCAAATTCAGAGACAGTCCCTTCTCAGCCTGTGACTGAGATCCATGTGCAAATTCTCAAGAGACAAAAATAGAAGGGTGGTCGCCCAGGGCTGGAAGTAGGGGAAAATGAAGAGCTGTGGCTTAATGGGAGGTTCAGTTTTGCAAGACAAAAATGGTTTTAAGCCAGCCTGAGACTACATAGTGAATTCCAGGTCAGCCTGGACTAGAGTAAGACTCTATCTCAAAAAAAAAAAAAAAGATCAGGCATGGTGGCACATGCCTTTAATCCCAACACTTGGGAGGCAGAGGTAGGCGTATGAGAGTTCAAGACCACTCTGAGTGCCGGGAGTGGTGGCGCACGCCTTTAATCCCAGCACTCAGGAGGCAGAGATAGGAGGATAGCTGTGAGTTCGAGGCCACCCTGAGAATACAGAGTAAACTCCAGGTCAGCCTGAACTAGAGTGAGACCCTACCTCGAAAAACCAAAAAAAAGAAAAAGAAAAAAAGACCACTCTGAGAGTACATGGTGAATTCCAGGTCAGCCTGGGCTACAGAAAGACCCTACTTCACCCCACCCCACCCCCAAAATAGTTTTAGAGATGATGGCAGTAGTTGTAATTCATACTTAACAAATTAACGAATGCCACAAAATTGTAGGTTTACATTGGTAAAGTGATAAGGTTCAAACCCTAAGCTTTCGCATTTTTATTTATTGATGATGGAGGAGAGAGTGTGTGGGTGCATGGATATGTCATGATCTCTTTCTGCTGCAAATGAACTAACTCCAGATTCATGCACCATTTTGTGTGCCTAGCTTTACATGGACGCTGGGGAATTGAACTTGGGCTGGCAGGTTTTGCAAGCAAGTGCCTTTAGCCACTGAGCCATTTCCACAACCCAAGCAGTAAATTTTATATGTATTTTACCACAGTTGGAAAAAAACAAGACAGTGAACAAGAACTTAGCAGTAATCTGAGGCCAGGGACTAAATCGGACTCATTCATGTAGAGTCCCCAGTGCTGAGCATGGGTCAACGCAGATGGGAGAATATCTGCTGAATGAAGGAGCAGATGTGTTTGTCTCAGAGCCAAAGCCTACCCCCGGTTTAACAGCTATATTCTAAGTCTCAGATCCTTGCATGTGTGAACTCACATTCCTCAACCAAATGGCTATACTATTTTTATTCTTTATTTTATTTTTTAAATATTTTTTATTTTTATTTATTTTTGGAGAGAGACACAGAAAGAGATAGAGAGAGAGAGGGAGAGGGAGAGGGAGACAGAGATGGGTGCGCCAGCAGTCTCTCAGCTGCTGTGAATGAAATCCAGATGCGTGCGCCCCCTTGTGGGCAAGTGCGGCATTGCGCCCTTGCGTCACTTTGCATCTGGCTAAACGTGGGACCTGGAGATTGGAACCAGCATTTTTAGGCTTAGCAGGCAGGCGCCTTAACCGCTAAGCCATCTCTCCAGCCTTTATCCTTTATTTTAAAAATAAGGTCATCAGGGCTTGAGAGATGGCTTAGCGGTTAAGGCATTTGCCTGCAAAGACTAAGGAGCATGGTTCGATTCCCCAGGACCCACATAAGTCATATGCACAAGGGGGCACATGCGTCTGGAGTTCATTTGCAGTGGTTGGGAGCCATGGTGCACCCATTCTCTATTTCTCTCTCTCAAATAAATAAAATATTTAAAATATATTTTAAAAAATAGAAGTAAGGTCTTCAGAGACAATAGCCCAACTGCAGGCCACAAAGTGAGTCCCAGGACCTGGAAGCCAAGCTAACACCTGCATCACAAACAACCTCTGAAGTTGGCCTTATTCACCAAGAGAGCAAGGTCATCGCAAGCCTGGCCCAGACTCCACTCCATGGCCAACCTCGACACTGCTGTGGCTCGGTCTCCCTATAGCCCCATTTGGATTCCTGATCCTGCTCATACTCACCCATTCTCTGTGTGTGAGACACTGGGCATGGCACCTGGGTGGAGGCCTGCCTGGTACTGCTGAGGCGAGCACAAGGGTGCTGAGGCATGTTTGGTGGTGGTGGCTGAGGCATGCTTGGTGGTGGTGGCTGAACCACTGAGGCAGCTGGAGGGCAGGTGGCTTGTGGCACAGAGAAAAATGGAGAAAGGTTGTGGGTAGAGGTTAATGAGAGCAGCCCAGTGTGTCCTGAAGTTTCAGTAGAGAGGTGAGGAAATGCACCTGGCCCCAGAACTGCAGGGAGGTGTGTGGATGTCTGCCGTGGTGGCTCACGTCTCCCCAGAGACCCAAGCTGTATCTGTACTCTGATAGTCACCTTGGTCTTAAGTGAGTGTGAACTTGGTTCTTAGAAAGAACTTGGCTCTTCCAAAGGCCATTCATCTTGCAATGTAGCCAAAAAAGTTTCATTTTCTCTGCTTTTGCAGAAATTTTCAGCCCTGGATCAGAGTAGTCTTTGGGGGGGTATGAGGGGGGTAATTGTTCCTGACCCCACTGCCTGTCGTTTACAGGCTTGTCCCAGTGGTTGTTGCTCTATGACCATTTCATTCCGGACAATGTTGAGAAGAACTTAGGCTCAGACCCCCTCAGTTACACACTGCCTGTCGGGTGCCCACACCTACAAGCCGGGGCTGAGTCACTCACATGAAGGTCCAGAACACTGGGCTGTCCACCTTGGGTCAGGCTGCATGGGAGCCATGGAGCTAGAACCATAGTACATAGCCTGTGCTGCAGACTGTGGGAGACAAGGAACAATGAGGGACACCGTTGCAGAAACCACACTGTCCCCCCCAGGGGATAGGTTAGTCACGCTGGTCCACCACGCTAACATGAAGGGCCTGTTCTCCCATCTCAGATGCCCATTATCCCGTAACCTTTCAGGGCAAGTTCTCACATTCCAAACTCTAATTATTCCTTACCAAGTCTAGCCCAATGACCTACTTATAAAACATGCCACATCTTACTCCAATTTATGCCAACTCAAGCAACTGCTAGGAGAAGGAATGCTACCAAATGGTAGGCTTTCAATGGCTCATGTCCTAACTGATCTAAGCCCTGTGAGGTTTTTTCTCAAACTGTGCTCCTCAGACCATTAACAGCCAGGAAAGCTATTGACAGGCATCCTACATCAACAATACAACCATCCAAGCTGGGAAGGGCTACAGGCTCTATGCCTGTTCGGGAGAGTCACAGTAAACACTGGCATATCCAGGGAGGACAAAGGATACAATAGAGAAATCTAGGCTTAGATGTACAAGGTGGCGCATGCATTTGGTTGCAGTGGCCAGAGGCCCTGGTGCATCCATTCTCTCTCCCCCGCCCCACCTCCTTTCTCTCTATCAAATAAATAAAATACTTTTAAAAAAAAGGGCTGGAGAGATGGCTTAGCAGTTAAGGCGCCTGCCTGCCAAGCCTAAAGAATGCTCATTTGATCTCCAGGTCCCACATTTAGCCAGACACAAGTGACACAAGCACACAATGCCACACTTGCCCACAAGGGGGCGAACGCATCTGGAGTTTGTTCATAGCGGCTGAAATAGCCCTGGCGTGCCCATTCTCTCTCTCTGCCTCTTCCTCTCTCTTTCTTTCTCTCAAAAAAGAGAAAAGAAAAAAAAAGCCAGACATGGTGGCACACGCCTTTAATCCCAGCACTTGGGAGGCAGACATAGGAGGATCGCTGTGAGTTCAAGGCCATCATGAGGCTACGTAGTGAATACCAGGTCAGTCTGGGCTAGAGTGAGATCCTACCTCAGAAAAACAAAGCAAGGGCTGGAGAAATGGCTTAGCAGTTAAGGCGTTTGCCTGCAAAGCCAAAGGATCCCAGTTCGATTCTCCAGGACCCGCGTAAGCCAGATGCACAAGGGGCACATGCGTCTGGAGTTCGTTTGCAGTGGCTAGAGGCCCTGGCGTGCCCATTCTCTCTCTGTCTGCCTCTCTTCTATCTCTCTCTCTCTCCCTCTCTCTCTCTGCTTGCAAATAAATACAATTAAAAAATATTAAAAAAAAAAACAAAGCAAAAAAAATATATATGGAAATCTAGGCTTCTCTGTTTTATGCAACATTTCCCAAACTCATCTGACCAGACACTGGGAGATGCTGTCTGTAGCGCACTATACCCCTTTAGAGATGGGAAAAGGGAGACTTAGGAGTTGGAGTGGCTTGTCTAGGGAGTTTTCAGCAGAAACTATATTTGTGAAGTTCTATATTCCTGTGAGAGCTGTGGGCACACTGTCACCTGGGGCACAGAGGGCAGTAAGTAACTGGCAGACTGCTGGAAGGAGCCCAAGACCGGGCGGGAGAGGCGCCGCTTGTACTGGTTGGTCAAGATGGCCTTCCGCTCCTCTTTGCGCTGCGCCAGCGCCACATACAGTGGCTTGGTACCCACGATGCGCCCGTTCATCTCTGTCACGGCCTTTGTCGCCTCTTCTGGAGAGGAAAAGCACACAAAGCCAAACCCCTTGCTGTGGTTACTCTCAGTCATCACCTAAAAACAAGACAAGACAAAGGTTGCCATTGTGGTGGCACAAAACCTTTAATCCCAGCACTCAGGAGACAGAGGTTGGAGGATGGCTATGAGTTTGAAGCCAGCCCCGGACTACAGAGTGAGTTCCAGGTCAGCCTGGGCTAGAGTGAGGCCCTACCTCGAAACATATAAAGACAAGGCAAAAGTTGCTGGAGGCAGGGAAGGAAGACTCCTGGACCCTACAGCTCTCCTTCCCTGGGGCCATGTCTATCACCCAGCAGGCCCTGTGGCAAATCTGTGATAGAGGGACACCCTATTTGCTGAGGCCTGTGTGCTGCCCACTTTACAAGCGTTTGTGGCTCACACACATTCTCCTGATAACAGAGGTACTGTTGCACCTCCTTCAGGGAAGAGAAAGGGAGACTCAAGAGTGACTTCTCCAGGGCCACCTAGTTAGTGGTTTACACATGGCCGGGACCCCACACGCAACTTCTTTTTTTTTTTTTGATTTTTAAAAAAGATATTGTTTTTATTTATTTATTTATTAGAGACAGAGAGAGAGAGAGAAAGAGAGAGAGAATGGGCATGCCATGGACTCTAGCCACTGCAAATGAACTCTAGACGCGTGTGCTACCTTGTGCATCTGGCTTACGTGGGACCTGGAGAATGGAACCTGGTTCCTTAGGCTTCACAGGCATGCGCCTTAACCACAAATGTCACTCCAGCCCCTCCACACACAACTTCTATTGACTCCTTAAAGGATGGGGCCAGGTTCGTCAAGAGTTACAAAAGATATAATTTTAGGGGCTGGGAAGATGGCTCAGAGGTTAAAGGCACCTGCTTGCAAAGCCTGCAGGCCTGGGTTCAATTCCAAGCAGCCAGGAGCTATGGGGATGGGGGGAGAAAGAATGAAGGGAAGGCTGTCCCCCGGAAGTGCAACGACTCTCACCTTGGCACTGGTAATTACTCCATAGACAGAGAACACTTCCCTCAGTTTCTCATCATTAATGGAGTCATCCAGGTTCTTCACGTACAGGTTCACACCCTGAAGGAAGGAATATTGCTCAATGACCTTTTCCCTCAAGATCCAGACTGCCTTGGGGAGGGCAGGGCTGCTATGGCCACGAGGGACATGGGGAACCCAGCCTCCAGCTTTCATCTCCCAAAGCACACTTCACCCCAAACCCTCAGCATGTCCATCCCTTATAGTTATAATCCACACAACTTCTTTTTTTGTTTGTTTTTTGTTTTTTCCAGGTAGGGTCTCACTCTAGCTCAGGCTGACCTGGAATTCACTATGTAGTCTCAGGGTGGCCTTGAACTTACGGCAATCCTCCTATCTCTGCCTCCTGAGTGCTGGGATTAAAGACATGTGCCACCTCGCATGGCCCACACAACTTCTAAGACCCCCAGCATCTATCTCATACCTGCTCGGATCCCAGCCTCCTACTTCACACACGGGAGCCACACAGGGAACTCTGAATTCTCCAACAGGCTGAGGCTCAGAGCCCAGTCAGAACATTGTACTCCAGGAGGTTTGGTGGAGCGGCCACAGGCAGACTCCTGGTGAGCCAACTGTAGTCTGACATATGGGATAGGTGCCACTCTACCAACATGCCAGTTTAGCATATTACTATTCTTGCCTAATGCCACACACGACTCTAAACCTGTTACATAACAACCCTAAGAGAAGGAAACTTTAATCCCCATCTTACAGGTGTCAAAACTGGAGAACAGCTGAGCATGGTGGTGCACACCTTTAGTCCCAGCAATCGGGAGGCTGAGGTAGGAGGACACTGTGAGTTTGAGGCCAACCTGAGACTACAGAGTAAGTTCCAGGTCAGCCTGGGCTAGAGTAAAACCCTACCTCAAAAAAACAAAATGAAACTGGAGAACAAACAGGTTAAATACATGGCCCATGAGTGGCAGAGCCAGCACTAACCCAGGTGGCCTCACTTCACTTCCTGGGCTCTTTAACCACTGAGACAGACACTTCTAGAATCTGGAAGCTGCGTCCAGGATCCTAGCCTCCCCCATTCAGTTAAGTGTCCATAGCATGAGTGTGTGAATGCCCAGAAGCGAAGCCACATGCTTGTACAGCTTATTGTCTACCCTGCTGGCTTGATATCATACTGAGTATTTTCTCAGTGAGTCTCCACACTCCTGAACATGTTGTGTGCAGTGTGTGTGTGCGCGCACATGTGCACAAGGGTTCCCTCAACGTCAGCACTAGAGGACACTTTGTGACAGAGAGCCCTTTTATGTGCAGGCTGCCCTGTGTATCCAGGATATCTGCCAGCTCAACTGGTCTCTACCCAGTAGCACCCTCCCCTGTCCCCCAAATGTGATGACTAAAAGCTCCAAACACTGCTGAATGTTCCTACAGTGAGGGGAAAGCTGCCTCTCACTGAGAGCTACTGAGTACACATGTGTGTTCATGGTGTATGTATACATATGATGTACACGCATATACAATAGGGTATATATACCTTTATACACATGTATACCCTCATGAGAATCTAAAAGTTTTATTAAGACATTTAGAAAGGGGCTGGAAAGATGGGTTAGTGGTTGAGGCACTTGCATTCAAAGCCTAACAACCTGGGTTCGATTCCCTAGTACCCACGTAAACCAGATGCACAAGGGGGCGCATGCATCTGGAGTACATTTGCAGTGGCTGGAGGCCCTGGTGTGCCCATTCTCTCTGTCTCTTCTATCTATCTCTGCTTGCAAATAAAGAAATCAATAAATCATTTTTAAAAGACCTTTAAATAAAACATTTAGGAGCTAGAGGAATGGCTTAACAGTTAAGGCTCTTGCCTGCAAAGCCAAAGGACCCAAGTTCGATTCCCCAGGACCCAAGTAAGCCAGATACACAAGTTGGCACATGCACCTGGAGTTTGTTTGCAGCAGCTCGAGGCCCTGGTGTGTCCATTCCCTACCCTACCCCCATCTCTCTCTCTTTATGCCTCTTTTTCTCTGTCAAATAAATAAGCAAATAAAATATATATTTAAAAAAACATTTAGAAGGGTTCATTTCTCAGAGAAGTTTACACGGTGGCTCATGTATATGAGGCTAGCTTCAAAAGTGCTCTATAGAAAGAAATGGCCTTGAACTTCTGACCCTCCTACCTTCACCTTCCAAATGCTAGGATTACAGGTGTGCACCCCTCCCACCTTTATACTGTCAGGGGTGGAGCCACAGGGCTTTGTGCCTGATAGCTAAGCACTCTACCAGCAAGCAACATCCTTGGCTCTACAACATTAATTTTTAAAAATTTATTTATGGCTGAAGAGATGGCTTAGCAGCTAAGGTACTTGCTTGAGAAGCCCAAGGACCCATGTTTGACTTGCCAGATCCCACATAAGCCAGATGCACAAGGTGACACATGCCACAAAGGTTGCACATGCACACAAGGTGGCACACACATCTGGAGTTTGACTACAGTGGCTGGAGACCCTGGTGCACCAATTCTTTCTCTCTCTTTCTTTTCACTCTCTCTCATAAAAAAAAAGGCCAGTCTGTTGAACTTGCCTCAAAATTTATTTATTTTTTATTTATTTATTTATTCATTCATTCATTCATTCATTTATAAGCAGAGTGATACAGAGAGGGAAAGGGTGGGAGGGAGTAAGCGAGGGAGGGAGGGAGGGAGGGAGAGAGAGAAAAAGAGAGAATGTTATGGGCATGCCAGGGCCTCTAGCTGCTGGAAACCAACTCCAGATACATGTGCCACTTTTGTGCATCCGAGTTTACATGGGTACTGGGAAATCAAACCTGGATCATTACACTTTGCAGGCAAGCACCTTAACAGCTGAGCCATCTCTCCAGTCCCCTACAATATTATAATAAATTAACTTGCTGAGTGTAGTGGCCCATGCCTGTAAAATCCCAGAACTTTGGAAACAGAGGCAGGAAAATTACTACAAGTTCAAGGCCAACCTGGTCTATATAGTGAGTTCTAGGCCAGCCCAAACCACATGGCAGGAGTCTTAAGAAAAATCAAAACCAAACAAAATTAATTTTAATGAGTACACAATATTCCAACTTCTGGATCTAATATATGTGGCCCAAGACACCCTGTAGGGGTAATTTGGAAATATGTAGAGCACCCAGTCTCACACAAAGAATTCTTCCCACTAAGATTTCAACAACACCCTAATCAGGCTGTATTGTGTCCTGATTCCCCACTGTTCTCAAGGCTCATCTGAGTCCTTCCCTGAGCCAAGTTCCTAGAAGTAGGATGGCCAGAGAAAGGAGTCACGTTCAGTGGCCCCGGAGGCCTCACCTGGTAGTGGTTCTGCCGGTCCTGCTTCATTTGCTCAAACCTGCGCTTCAGCTCATTCTGCCGCTCTGCCCGCTTCTGGGCCCGGCCCACATACAGCTGCTGCCCGTTCACCTCCTTGCCATTCATGTTGTCCACAGCCTGGGGAGGGGAGAGGAAGGCACTTGATGACCATCTGGATCAAGGCCAGCCTAGTCTACACAGCAAGTTCCAGGTAAGCCAGGGACATAAAAAAATATAAAAAATTTTAAAAAACCACCTTGGGCTGATGTGCCTTTCATCGCAGCACTCAGGAGGCAGAGGAAGGAAGAAGTCTAAGGCTACAGAATAAATTCTGTGTCAGCCTAGACTCGAGAGAGAACCTACCTTAAAAACAAAACAAGGAGCCAGGCATCGTGGCGCATGCCTTTACTCCCAGCACTCAGGAGGCAGAGGTAGGAGGATCACCATGAGCTCGAGGCCACCCTGAGACCACATAGTGAATTCCAAGTCAGCCTGGGCTAGAGCAAGACCCTACCTTGAAAAAACAAAAAAACAAACAGCAACAACAGAAAAAAAAAATCCAAGGGCCAGAGAGATGGCTTAGCAGTTAAAGCACTTGTCTGTGAAGCCTAAGGACCCAGGTTCGATTCCCTAGAACCCCCCTAAGCCAGAAGCACAAGGTGGTGCATGTGGCTAGAGTTTGCAGTGGCTAGAGGTCCTAGCACACCCATTCTCTCTCTCTCTCTCTCTCTCTTAAATAAACAAATCAAACAAGGGCTCTATTTCTCTGTCTCTCTTCTCTCTGCTTACAAATAATTTTTTTTCACATGTGTCATCTTGTGCGTCTGGCTTACATGGATCCTGAGGAATCAAACCTGAGTCCTTAGCCTTTGCTGGCAAGTGCCTTAACCACTAAGCCATCTCTCCAGCCCTAAAAATATTTTTTTAAAGGCTGGAGATGGCTCAGTGGCTAAGACATTTGACTGCAAAGCCTAAGGACTTGAGCTCCATTCCCCAGTACCCACATAAAACCAGATGCACAGTGGTGCATGCATCTGGAGTTCATTTGCAATGGCTGGAGGCCCTGGCCTGCCCATTCTCTTTATTTGTTTCTCTTCTCTCTAACTCTCTCTGCTTGGAAATAAATGAATAAAAATATTTTTTGTTTATTTATTTATTTATTTGAGAGTGACAAACAAGCTGAGAAAAAGGCAGATAGAGAATGGGTGTGTCAGGGCCTCCAGGCACTGCAAATGAACTCCAGATACATGCGCCACCTTGTGCATCTGGCTTACTTGGGTCCTGGGGAATTAAGCCTCAAACTGGGGTCCTTAGGCTTCACAGCAAGCACTTAACTGCTAAGCCATCTCTCCAGCCACTAATATATATTTGTTGTTGTTGTTTTCAAGGTAGGGTCTCATTCTAGCTCAGGCTGACCTGGAATTCACTATGTAGACTCAGGGTGGCCTCGAACTCATGGTGATCCTCCTACCTCTGCCTCCTGAGTGCTGGGATTAAAGGTGTATGCCACCATTCCAAGCTAAAAATATATATTTTTTGGTTTTTCAAGGTAGGGTCTCACTCTAGTCCAGTCCAGGCTGACCTGGAATTCACTAGGTAGTCTCAGGGTAGCCTTGAACTTCTGGCAATCCTCCTACCTCTGCCTCCCAAATGCTGGGATTAAAGGTGTGCGCCACCATGCCCGGCACTAAAAATATTTAAAAAATAAAAATAAAAAACAGGGCTGAAGAGATGGCTTAGCGGTTAAAGCACTTGCCTGCAAAGCCATGGGACCCAGGTTCAACTCCCCAGGACCCATGTAAGCCAGATGCACAAGGGGGCGCATGCATCTGGAGTTTATTTGCAGTGGCTGGAGGCCCTGGTAATACCCATTCTGTCTCTCTCTACCTGCCTATTTCTGTATCTCTCTCTCTCTCTAAAATAAATAAATAAAATTAAATATTAAAAAAAGAAAAAGAAAAAAGAAGGAGCTGGAGAGGAGGATCAATGGATAAAGGTGTTTTCTTCCAAGGCCTAATGGCCTGGGTTCTATTCCTCAGAACCCACATAAGCAAAGTGGTGCATGAGTCTGGAGTATGCACTGGCATGCCCATTCTTTCTTCTCTCTCTCTCAATTAAATAAAAATTTAAAAATACAGATTACGTTGAAACATGTGAAACAATGAATACTACCTAACTCCATCCAAGTTATATTCTGGAAAATGTAGAACAATGAGGCCAGGTGCAGCCAGTGGGTAGGGTAGAAAAAGACGAACAGAACACAGGTTTTGGTGTACATATGTCCTTATGCATTTGTCCAGGCCCACAGAACCCTGGTGTAAACTATGGACTCTCAGTGACAATGATGTATGTGCCAAGATCAACTCATTAATTGTAATCAATATACCACTGTGATGGGGATGTTGATAATGGGGGAGACTGTGTCTGTGTAGGGGTAAGGTGTATATGGAATATCTGTACCTTCTAATCAGTTTTGCTGTGAATCTACAACTGGTTTTTGTTGTTGTTTTTCAAGGTAGTGTCTCACTCTGGCCCAGGCTGACCTGGAATTCACTATGCAGTCTCAGAGTGGCCTTGAACTCACAGCAATCCTCCTACCTCTGCCTCTCGAGTGCTGGGATTAAAGGCGTGCGCCACCACACCTGGCTAAACTTTTATTTATTTAAGAGAGAGAGAGAAAGAAGCAGAGAGAGAGAGAGAGAATGGGCCTCCAGCCACTGCAAACAAATTCTAGATGCATGAGCCACCTTGTGCATCTGGCTTATGTGAGTTCTGGGGAATTGAACTGAGGTCCTTTGACTTTGCAGGCAAATGTCTTAACTGCTAAGCCATCCCTTCTGTCTGATTTTTCTTTTCTTCAGTTAACTGTCCTAAGTCTACTGGATCAAAAAAAAATTTTTTTTTTTTTTGAGGTAGGTCTCACTCTAGCCCAGGCTGACCTGGAACTCATCACGTAGTCTCAGGGTGGCCTCAAACTCACAGTGATCCTCCTACCTCTGCCTCCCGAATGCTGGGATTAAAGGCGTGCACCACCATGCCCAGCCCCCAATTTTTTTTAAATTAAGTATATAGTTTGTATGGACATATCATGTGTTGTTACCATTATTTCCCTCAAAAGTTTGATGGCATAAAATTTTGCATCTTCTGTGGGACTTCCAAGTTCTCTCTGATTCATTTATAGACCTGAGTTTTCATTAGCTTATCCACACAAATCAACAGAAATCAGACCCAAGTGCACAGCTGACTCACTGGTTAGGATTTTACACTGGTGTTAAGAGAAACATCTGAAGGGGAGCCAAGTTCTTAAGAGGTCAGGTCGTCGATAAATATTTATATACCATAATGAAGACTTTTGCTTCATTGCCTAAATACCCAATTCTTTGAACATCAAAGCTTAGCAGGAAGGATGGAGCCTTTGGCCTTGGTATCACAGGCTGTGTGGGAGACTCTCCCACCCTGGCACAGTGAGACTCCTCCCTGCTCCACGAGCAGCTGGGGGCTCCCTCCTCATCTTCCTTCTCCCTAGTCTTGGCTCAGTACCGCCTCCCTGGAGCAGAGCCACTGGCACATGCCTACCTTCTGGGCTTCCTCATGCTTCTCAAAGTTGACAAAGCCAAATCCCCGGGACTGGCCGCTGATGTCCCTCATCACCTTCACGCTCTGTGTCTTTCCTGGGATGGACCAAACTGGCTCAGCTGGGAGTCGGGCAAGGCCCAGATGTTCCCTCCCTTCCCACAAGCCCTCAGGAAGGCCCTCCTCCCACCAAACCTGGGTGTGGAAGAAGAGCAATAGTGATCCCCCTGGTCCTTTGGGGAACATGCCCACCAAATTGGGAGAAGAGGTCCTGCAGGCCCTGCTCATCCATGTTCACGTGAAGGTTCTTCACATAGATGTTGGTGAATCCCAGGGTCCGAGCCCCAAGCTCTGCCTCCCGCTTCTGTCGAGACTTGAAGTGGCCAACAAAGCTGCAGATATCAACAGAGTGGGATCCGCCAGCCTCAGCCACCCCTCCATCCCAACCTGGGCACACCTGGCAACCCTGAGCCACTTGGGTCACTTTGCTGTCCTTCTTTTCCCTCTGTATCTCTCACCCTAAATCTGGGAAGGGCAATACTCCGTGGACTGAACACGTCCAAAGATCAGCTACTTCTAACGGTCAAGAAGTTATATTAGTGCCGGGCGTGGTGGCGCACGCCTTTAATCCCAGTACTCGGGAGGCAGAAGTAGGAGGATCACCATGAGTTCAAGGCCACCCTGAGAATACATAGTGAATTCCAGGTCAGCCTGAGCTAGAGTGAGACCCAACCTCGAAAAACAAAACAAAACAAAAACAAAAACAAAAAAGCTATATTCCAGAGCTTGACCCTTGCATATGGTTACAAAGACTTCATCCTTGGGACAAACACACACAAACTATACAATAGAGCAGGCAACTGAGAGTGTGGGAGAAAAGAAAGGAATCACAGCTTGAATCCTTATACTGCAGTTGGCTGATTGTGTGATTCTGGACAAGTTACTTAACCTCTTTGAGCCTCAGTGTTCATTCCTGTAAAACTGGGATGAGGGCTGGAGAGATAGCTTAGCGGTTAAGGCGCCTGCCTGCTAAGCCTAAGAACGCTGGTTCCAATGTCCAGCGGTTCCAATCTCCAGGTCCCACGTTTAGCCAGATGCAAAGTGACGCAAGGGCGCAATGCCGCACTTGCCCGCAAAGGGGCGCACACATCTGGATTTCGTTCACAGCAGCTGAGACTGCTGGTGCGCCCATCTCTATCTGTCTCCCTCTCCCCTCTCTGTCTGTGTGTCTCTCTCCAAAAATAAATAAAATTAAAAAAATTAAAAAAAAACTGGGATGAAATTCATGTCATGGGGCTTGGCTGATTTATTTGACATGTACTGGAGAAGTTGGGGTCAAGGAGGAAGGTGGTGAGCCAATCAGACATGGTCAAGGCCAGGTCACTCTGGGAGGGAGTGGTGGGCCTATATGACTTAAATGCTGATTTTTTTCATTTTTAAGAATATATTTAATTAATTTATTTATTTATCTGAGAGAAAGAGGAAGAGAGAGAGAGAGAATGGACATGTCAGGGCCTCCAGCCACTGCAAATGAATTCCAGATGCATGCGCCCCCTTGTGTATCTAGCTTACATGGGTCCTAGAGAATTGAACCGGAATCCTTTGGCTTTGCAGGCAAATGCCTTAACCACTAAGTCATGTCTCCAGCCCTAATACTGATTTTTAAAATCTGAAATTTCTGGCATGGGAATAGAATTTAGTGGTAGAGTGCTTACTTGGCATGAGTGAGTTCTTAGTTTAATCCCCAGCACTATCCAACACACATACACACACACAAAGAAAAAAACAAGAAATATAAAGGAAAAGCTGGGATTTCCAGGTTCACATAAATGTGTCTATTTATTTATTTATTTACTTGGTTTTTGCAAGGTAGAATCTCACTCTAGATCAGGTTGACCAGGAATTCACCAGGTAGTGTCAGGGTGGCCTCGAACTCATGGCAATCCTCCTACCTCTGCCTCCTGAGTGCTGGGATTAAAGGCATGTGCTACCATGCCCAGTTTTTTTTTTTTTTTTTGAGAGAGGGAAAGGAAAAGGGGGAGGGAGGGACACACACACATACAGAAAGAGAGAGAGAGAGAGAGGAGAAAGGTCTTGCTATGTAGCCCAGGCTGTCCTGAAATTCCTGAGGAGCCCAGGCAATCTTTTTGCCTCAGCCTTCCAAGTAGCTCAAACTATAGTCATGTGCCACTGCTCCTGGCTGGGAAGTATCATTGATAAAAATAATAAGTCGAAGAAGAAATTTAGGTGGTATCCATAGCACATTTATCATAAGTAAATTGGAACAGATGCCAAGAGTTAAACACTTAGTAGGAGAGGCAAACAAGGCGGTGGTTACTAACAGAAGACGGTGCCTGAGAGCTGAGGAAAGACCAGTAAAACTCAGCAGGACAGGTCACCAGGATCCTCCTCAGTGCATCTTGCAGCTCAAAGTCCCCTTTGTGCAGCTGGGTGTGGTGACCTACCCCTAAAATCCCAGCACTCAGGAGTTGGAGGCAAGAGGATTGGAAGTTCAAAGTCATCCTCAGCTATTCAGTAGGTTCAAGGCCAGCCTTGGCAACATAAAACCCTGTCTCAAAAAAAATAATAAAATAAAAAATAAAAATTAAAAGCTCCCGGGCTGCCACAGCACTGACCATGAAACTGGAGGGAGTGACAGCAGGTTCTCTCCAGCGTCTGCACTGTAATTGACCATCTATGAAGTAGGGCCCATACCAAACTTGGGCAGGCAGAGCCTATGCCTGTTCTTTCTGTCCCCAAAGCCCAAGGAACAGCACACAAAGTGCAGGGGAAAAAACAATCAAACTGCAGTCCTACTGAGAGAGAGGACTGAAAAACAGATGAGATTTGGCCATTAGCTATTCCTTCTAGAATTTCTTTCTTTCTTTCTTTCTTTCTTTCTTTCTTTCTTTCTTTCTTTCTTTCTTGCTTGCTTGCTTTCTTGCTTTTTCTTTCTTTCTTTTTTCTTTCTTTCTTTGTTTTTTTGAGGTAGGGTTTCACTCTAGCCCAAGCTGACCTGGAATTCAGTCTTGGGGTGGCCTTGAACTCATGGCAATCCTCCTACCTCTGCCTCCCAAGTGCTGGGATTAAAGGCATGCACCACCACGCCTGGGTCTTTTTCTTTTTCTTTTTTTAAAAATTTTAAAAATTATTTTATTTAATTTTGGAGAGAGACACAGAGAGAGACAGACAGAGAGGGAGAGGGAGACAGATAGAGATGGGCACGCCATCAGTCTCTCAGCTGCTGTGAACGAAAATCCAGATGCGTGTGCCCCCTTGTGGGCAAGTACGGCATTGTGCCCTTGCGTCACTTTGCATCTGGCTGAAGCTGGGACCTGGAGATTGGAACCGGGTTCTTAGGCTTAGCAGGCAGGTGCCTTAACCGCTAAGCCATCTCTCCAGCCCTCTTTTTCTTTTTTAATAGAGAAAGAAAGAGAAAGAGGCAGAGAGTGAGAGAGAGAGAGTGGGCACACCAGGGAGTCTGATCATTGCAAACAAACTCTAGATGCATGCACCACCTTGTGCATCAGGCTTTACGTGGGTACTGGAGAACTGAACCTGGGTACGTAGGCTTCTTTGGCAAAGGCCTTAACCGCTAAGCCATCTCTCCAGCCCAGAATGCTATCACTGCTTACTTAGAGCAATCCTTTGACATCATGTACTCCATGTTTATGTGAGGAAAGAGGCTCCCTGAGAGGATGAGCAAGCTATCTGAGGTCACCCTTGGAGGAAGAAGAGAGCTGCCAGCTCCTGGTGCCCCATGGCATGTAGCAGCAGAAGCATGTTTCTCACTGACAGTGCTTCTGTCCCTTCCAGCCTCTGTCCTTCCCCCCTGGCCCAGACACTCACACTTTGCGGTCATTCAGCAACATCCCATTCATGGTGCTGATAGCCTTCTGCGCAGCCTCATAGGTCTCGAAATGCACAAAGCCGAAGCCCCGGGAGCCATGTTCATTATACACCACCTGGGCCACAGGGAAAAAACCGAACATCCCACAGGTGTGTCGGGGGAGAGGTCAGGGAGAAAAGAGATGCAAAAGGGTTAAAGACCTTGCTTAAGAGAGTGCCACAATTCTCTGGCAGCTCTGGATATAGTCCAGTGGTACAGCAGCTACCAAGGATACACGAGGCCATGGGTTTGATCTCAGATGGGAGTGGGGATGAATGAAAATTCTGTCCTTCATTTCCACACTGGCCCCCTGGTAAGTCACCTGTCTTTTTGATCAGGGAGGATACAGAGACCCAAACAAAAAACTGGAGTGCGGAGCTGGGCGTGGTGGCGCACGCCTTTAATCCCAGCACTCGGGAGGCAGAGTTAGGAGGATCGCCGAGAGTTCGAGGCCACCCTGAGACTACATAGTGAATTCCAGGTCAGCCTGAGCCAGAGTGAGACCCTACCTCGAAAAACCAAAAAAAAAACAAACAAACAAACAAACAAACAAAAAAAACCTGCAGTGCAATCTGAAACAGGAGAGTCACAGCTGAAGAGCAATCAGTCCTCCTGGCTTCCCAAAGAAGGGAAAACTACTTGGCCAGCACAGCCCTGACTCATCCTAACAGACAGAAAACACCAATAAACTGTAGGGCTACTCCTGGGTCCCTAAAGTGTCCTTTGGAGAGCCATTAGTGACCTCCAAAATTAATCCTTGATTAAATTTTGGCAATCTGCTTGGTCTTAAACACTCAGTGAGAAATGTATAACCAAAGATAAAGGGATACCTCAAATATATAAATGACCTATTAAAAAACACAAGAGCTTTCCAAGAGGGGAAACAAACAAGGGCTTAAGACATGCTATCTCCAGCTCTAATCATTCTAATTCTATAATAAGAAAAAACATTCGAGGCTACCCTGAAACTGCATAGGGAATTCCAGGTCAGCCTGTGCTAGAGTGGGACCCTACTTTGAAAAGCCAAAAAAGAAAGAAAGAAAGAAAGAGAAGAGAGAGAGAGAGAGAGAAACAACCATAGATGTCAAAAAGGTTGTTTTCAAATCTCAGATCTGGAATATATATATAGATGACTCTGACCAAAGGTCGCTTAATTCAAGACTTCCTTATACTGGGAACAATGGTGAATCTCTTCTAACTTGTGCCAGGACATCCTTAAACAAGTCCTGAGACCAAAAATGTATTTGTACAGCCTTTAATGGCACCCAATGACTCTATGGTACCAACCTTCGGCCCTGGCTAGCCCCAGGACGAATTTAAAAGGTCCACTCTGGAAGGCTATTATCAAGGTTAAATGTAGTGTATATGTTTCTGATAACTCTGCTAATATCTCGTCTGTTTTACAAGCCATATGGAAACAGATTCAGGCCATGTCAGACACTACTGTGCCATTTGATGAACAGTTCTGGAAGAGGATCTCAGTCAGCTCCTGCTCAGATGGTCTTGAGACAATCCAACTCCATTTACCTGGGCTCCCTCGAATGCTCCCCAAGGCCCAGATGTCCACAAGGAGGACAACCCTGAAGATGGCCAGATTGCTGTGGGCTACTTCTCATTCACTCCTTACTTTTATTCTTTCTCCCCAAAATTCTCTTCCAAAACTATCTTCCTGCCTTCCATCAGTACATTTTCGGGGTCCTTTAGAGTAGTCCCCCTCTCTGGGAGAGACTCTCTGACTGTCACAACTTCATGCCTCATTCAGCAGGAAACAGTTCATGATCTGACGTCATCGCCCCTTGTCCTCTAACAGCAGTTAGAGTGTCTTGTCATGAGAGGGGGAAATGAAGGGTGGAGTTAAGGTGACTGGACCCCTGAAGGTAAAAAGGGCAGGGAAGTTTTTCTTTTTCTTTTTTTTGTTTTTCGAGGTAGGGTCTCACTCTAGTTCAGGCTGACCTGGATTTTCTCAGGGTGGCCTCGAACTCATGGTGATCCTCCTATCTCTGCCTCCCAAGTGCTGGGATTAAAGGCGTGCACCACCATGCCTGGCCAAGTTTTTCTTACCTCTTGCCTAGTTCCAAAGAACTGTTTTTCCACAAGCAGTCAGGACCCCTCCTGGGAGGGAGGGCTTTCATGGGATTGAAACATTGTGGTTGGTCAAGTTCAGCCCCCAGAACTCAGAACTTGGTGCCAGAGCTAATCTCTTCCTGAAAAGCTCCTAGCCTTAACCAACCAGCTGGCCCTCTGGGTTACCTGGGCCAAAAGACAGTCTACCACCCTAAGGTTATAAATACCTTTGCAGGGGGAGGGCAGGCTCTCTCTGTTCACTTGGGAACTTTGAGATGTGGGTGAGTTTTTCCCTCAGCCAGGTCTGGCCTGGCTTGGTCTAGTCCCAGCCCAGGCCCATCTGGGAGGGCCCCCCAGCTCTTACTCTCCACATGGGTTCTTCATCCCCTTTACCCCCACATGGCAGGAGCTCCTTGAACTTTCTTTTCTCTTTTCTTTCCACACTTTTTTCCCCAGATCCATATCTGGTCACATGGACTCCTGAGCAACACGTGGCCCACATGGCTTTTGGGCTCCATGTGGTGTACTTCTCTTCTCCCCACTCCATCTCCCCTTACCTCCCAGTCTTCCCCTTTCTGCCCTTTGTAAAATCTGAATTAAATGTGATATTTTAAAAATCAAAGAAAAAAAAAGAAAAGAGTTGGGCATGGTGGTGCATGCTTTTAATCCCAGCACTCAGGAGGCAGAGGTAGGAGGATCACCATGAGTTTGAGGCCACCCTGAGACTACATAGTGAATTCCAGGTCAGCCTGGGCTAGAGTGAGACACTACTTCAAAAAACAAAAACAAAAACAAAACAAAAAAAAGAAGAGAAGAGAAAAGAAAAGAAAAGAAAAGAAAATTCTGTCCCTTAGGGCTGGAGAGATGGCTCAGCAGTTAAGGAACTTGTCTGAAAAGCCTAAAGACCCAAGTTCGATTCCCCAGTACCCACGTAAGCCAGATGCACAAGGGTAGCCTTGAACTCTCAGCGATCCTCCTACCTCTGCCTCCCAAGTGCTGGGATTAAAGGCGTGCACCACCATGCCCGGCTCTTTCTCTCTCTTTTAAAAAATATCTTATTTACTTATTTATTGTCAAGGAGAGAGAGAGAGAGAGAGAGAGAGAGAAGTGAGACAGAAAGAGCAAATGGGTGTGCCAGGGCCTCCAGTCACTACAAACTCCAGATGCATGTGCCACTTTGTGCATCTGCCTTTATGTGGATACTGGGGAATTTTGAACCCAGGTAGTTAGGCTTTACAGGCAAGCACCCTAAGGACTGAGCTATCTCTATAGGTCCCCCTTTCTCTTTTTTTCTTTCTCTTTCTCTTCTTTTTCTTTTTTTAACTTAGGAT